>CM055128.1:159093185-159693185 GCA_029206835.1 Rana muscosa
GGCTGCATTGAGCCATAAGCCATGTGCTTTAGTGGGGGAGGGGCAGGCAGCATGGCTATCACTGCCAACATGTTTGAAAGTTGTGTATATCTGACTTTCCAATTTTCAGAACAAAGTTGTGTGTAGTGTTTGAGCCTGTGTGAATGCTGATGGAAACTGTATATTGTGGATGAAATGTAAGAGAGATGGCTGTTTGGGAAAATTACCTTTGTGCAATGTATTGTGCAGCCATGGCATTGTTGAGGATGGCCGCTGCATTGAGCCATGTGCTTGAATGGGGGAAGGGCTTGCCCACTGCTTTGTGTTGCTGGGGCTATGCCCTGAGGGAAGGCAACTCTGAGCAGGCATGTAGTACAACATTGGGTATACAAAATAGTGTAGCGCTGGAAAAAAAACTGTGTATGTCTATACAGTGAATTAAATAAGTGAAAAAAGTATCAAAAACAGCACAAATAAACAAATAAAGTTCATAAATGCACGTGAAGAGCGAATAATTGAATGTGTAGTGGGTCTTCCCTCTAATTGGATGATGAAAGTTCCACAGAGAAAATATCCAATAAAACTGGTAGATATTATTCCAACAATAAGTGAAGATCCCGCCACCAAAGTGAGAAATGAAGGCTTACCAAACAGCCTGTGACCGCCCTTCTCAGGGGGGTCAAAACAAGCTTAGCAGAGCGATGTTCACTCCATGGGAGGCAGGAAGACTGCAGTGGGAACACTCCATTCACAGTAGGTGAGTCTCCAGAGACGTATCTGCACAGCTGGTCCAATCCAGAAATGGGAAACACTCTTGATGAATCAGAGTGAATAATCCTCAGCAGATGAAACGAAATCCAAAAAAGAAAAAAGAACTTTCCATAGTGCAGAGTTCATCAAGGAAGTTTTAATTCGATTAAAAAAAATGTACAAGAGAAAGTACAGTTCTCCTATATGCATAAAATAATAAAAGAGAAAATCCTTGCAAGGAAGTAAATTGCTCAGAGTTTCTGTCAAAGACCATTCGCGCGTGCGCAGTGCATGTGCGTGTCGCCCTACGCCGTTTCGTCACATCTGACATCATCAGGGGCACGCCCATACAGGCGCGCACACGCTATTTGTAGCCAAAGGGCCCACTAGGGGTTCTCTCATTGGCTACATGTCAGATTGACAGATGGAGCAAATATTAGCCTCTACATTGATCTCTCAATGCATAGGTCTAAACATAGACATAGTTACACTATGACCCCTAGTGGAGCCTCCGGAAATTGCACCAATTTTAATCTAGTCTCCACAGTGACATCTTGTGGATCATAGTGTAACTGTTTTCAAAAAAAACATTTGTTCAGAGATTATTCTAAAACAAGTTAACACTTGATATATATAAATCTTTTTTAAAAAAACTTTCGTTTCATATGTTAATTAATCGGGCCCCAAAAAAACATTTCGATGGATTAAAACTCAGATCATAAATTGTAAAAGAATAGGAATAAATTGCTTCAGGTAGAATAGAAAATACATCACCCATTGTTAATGAAGCAATTTATATCCCATTCCACATTGAGGCCACCCGGTGTGTGACAACCTAATTTGTGTATCCAACTGGTTTCAGATCTAGAGATGCTTCTTTTGCCATTCCCACCTCTCCAGTGGGGCACATATTTCTCTAAACCAATGAAAATGGTACCTTTTGGATTTCTGTTATGTACAAGATCATAATGCTTAGACACACTATGTTTGTCAAAACCATTTTTTATATATTGGTGATGTGTTCTCCCAATCTAATACTCAGTTTTCTAGTGGTCCGACCAACGTATTCCAAACCGCATGGGCACCGCAGAAGATACACCACGCATTTTGTAGCGCAGGTTATAAAGGACCTGATGGGATATGTGACTCCTGTTCCTGATGAAGTGAACTCAATAGTTCTTCTACCCTGGAGAGCATTAACCTTACAGACTTGGCATCGTCTACAGGGGTAAAATCCCTTTAGGTCCCCAAAAAAGGACGGACGGGTTGGAGGATCTGGTACATTGGGTGCTATTAGGTGTCTTAGGTTAGAAGCACTCCTGAAGAGTACTCTCGGGGTATTAGACAATAGAGGACCCAGTACTCGGTCGTTCTTTAAAACCGACCAATGTCTTTTGATAATCCTTTTTATGGCCCAATGTTGGCTCGAATATGTAGTCAGAAAAGCTAAGCCAAAGTCCTTCCTATTTTCTACTTCTGGAGGTCTGTCACACAGAAGTGTCTGTCTATCTCTAAGGCCCACCTCTGTAATGACAGAATCCAATCTGGCAACATCATATCCCTTGGCTATGAATCTTTGTTTAAGAATTTCTGCCTCTTTACGATATTGTTCCAGATCGGTACAATTGCGCTTTAAACACAAGAATTGGCCCTTCGGAACCGCCCACAGCCAGGAACTATGGTGACATGAATCCAAAGGAATATAACCGTTCCTGTCTGTCGGTTTGAAAAAGGTAGACGTGACAATCCTGTTATCCACTATTGAAACATTGAGATCCAGAAAATGAATCTGAATGGGACTGATCTCGTGATTAAGAATGATGCCCCTGTCGTTACTGTTTAAGAAAGACAGATAAGAATTAGCTGATTCAACATCACCGTCCCAGACAAAAAGGATGTCATCAATAAATCTTTTCCAAAAGATTAAATTGGGTGGACTTTCACAAAGTACTACATCCTCTTCCCACTTGGCCATAAAGAGGTTGGCCATACTGGGGGCAAATTTAGCCCCCATGGCCACACCCCTAATCTGGAGATAGTGTTTACCACTGTGCCAGAAATAGTTATGCTTCATCGCGAAGTCCAGCAACTCCATCACGAAGTTACACTGCGTGACGGAGATGCTGGAGTCACGATAAAGAAAATGTCGCACCGCCTCATGACCCAAATCATGAGAGCTGGCCGTGTAGAGGGATGCGACATCAGCCGTAATAAGTAAGTAGGAGGCCTTCCACTCAATCTTAAAAAGCAGGTTAATAACGTGCTTGGTGTCTTTGAGGAAAGACGGGGTGCCCAACACCAGTGGTTGCAAATAATAGTCAATATATTTGCCAATACGTGAGGTGATTGAATCTATACCACTGATGATGGGCCTTCCTGGGGGATTGATCAAGGTTTTGTGAATCTTGGGCAATATATACATCACTGGCAATCTAGGTGCCAGTGGCACTAGATGTTCCCTTTCCCGTTCCCTGTAGTACAACATTGTACTGTATGTGTGTGGTGAATATCTCAGAGTATATGAACTTAGAGAAATGAATATGTTTTTAATATTGTTTATGTAACTAACATTTTTTTAAATGTGCTGTTTAGTTGGCCAAAGGATCTGAGTTGAAGTAGCCTAGAGTGTGTGTCTATGGTTGAGTGTGAATCTCAATGGTGTAGTCTGTCTTTGTGGAGAAAAACATTTTTGATTTTCTTTTAAAGAGATGCTGGTTTTTGCGGGAAAAAAATACATGCGTTAATGGCGCCATTCTTGGCTTTTGTTAGCCTTGTGGTTTGTCTGCCATTTTGAGGCACAGTTTTTCCTTAGCCTGTGGGTATCCTATAAGGGAAGGTGCAGCCACCTTTCCTTTGGGTGTGATATCATGTGACCATGCTGTGGCATTCGTCGGCTATTTTGCTGGTGGAATTTCTCAGTTTTTGATGTTTGGTGCGAATTTGGTGCGGTCTTTTCTGCGTTGGAATCTGGAGGCCATTTTTGTTTTTCTTTGTGTGGGGGAACCCATGTGGTGTTCATTGTGATGTCCCATGCTGGTTTTGGCGGGAAAAATTGCATGCGTTAATGGCGCCATTTTTCTTGTGGTCCATGAGGTGTGCGAAGGTCATCCACCATTTTGTTGTCCATGAGGTGTGCGGTGGTCATCCACCATGTTGTTGTCCATGAGGTGTGCGGTGGTCATCCACCATTTTGTTGTCCTGGCTTGTCGGCCATTTTGAGAGACGTTTACAGTTTGAGATAGGAAGTTCCAGTTTAGCAAACACGGCCCCTGAATATGCTGTATTGGCATTTGTTGATTGGCGCAGTTTTGTCCTGTTTTATGCGTTTACAGTTTGACCTGTGCACTGCTGGGGAGAGTAGTGAGACACAGGGAGAACATGCAAACTCCATGCAGATGGTGTTAGGATGGGGATTTCTCTGTTTTCATTTAAGTGAATGTAAGCTATTGCAGGGTCAGCTGACTTTGCAGTATATGAGCGGCGGTTTTTGTATTGGATTTCGTTTTTAACTAAAAACTCCACTTTACACTGAATTTTGATAGATTGTAAGACTAACAGAGTTTTTGTACAATGGTGTGTTTTTATGTTTAAATATTTGGGAGTTTCCCAGAAGGCAATTCATATTGTTTTTGAAACTTGTACTGTATAGCCATCTTTTGGCAGGAGTTTGTATTTGAGTCTCAACTTGTGGTTTTGTTTCCAGGGGATATTTGGGTCAGGGGGGGATTCCCTCCCACTTGCAAAGGGGGGTTTATTCCATCATTTCCTTGACAAAGGTTTTTTTTTTTTTTTTAAATGGTTGAAATATATATGATGTTTAGCCATGGATTTTTTGGAGTCTTGATAGACAATACGATTGGGGCTAGGCTCCCCCCTCCCCCTCCCTCTTCCTGAACAATTGATATGTAAATAAACCAGTTTGGTTTTTTTGAGAGCTGAGCATGTAACCGGAAGTTTCTTTTCAGCATTTTATATATCAGAGGGAAGTTGGTGGGAGGAGCTTGGGGTTGTCTGAAAGGTTGGCCAATGAGATTTGTGTTTGGAAGGAAAATGGAAAGCATTTTTGCGTTTAAAAGTCTTTTATATTTTGTTCCAGTTTTGTGAAGTTTTGTACTGTAATACAGTTTCGGGTAGAGAGCAAACAGGGGGGCATCACCATTGTTTTATCATCTAGATACAGAGAGAAGCCAAATTGTTCTGTGTGGTTTAGTCTGGCAACGCAGTGTATGGGTGTATAGCGGAAAATGCTTGTGTATGCATACACTGTGAGGGGTAGAGGCCTAATTCAGGGGTTGATCTGTGGTTGTTGCTGTAGTTCCAAAAGGGTTGGGACAACAAGCCATAGAGTTGATGCCTCGGTTAGGGTTTCTAGTTGGAGGACTTGACCAGATATAGTGGTTGTTATTCTTCAATCCACCGTATAAGAAGACACCGGGCGGTGCTCTCCGAAATGGGTGAAACAGTTTAACCTGGACGCAGGTTTAAGACTATAAGCCGATTCGAATCGCCATGGACACAAGGAGGTCTGTGAAAAGGGAAGGAATGGAGGCTTCCCACAGTCAGACGGTCACACAGTGCACGAAGCCTAGTTTTGGGGCAAAGGCCTTTGAACCCCAAAAAGATTAACATAGGTGGTCCAAGGATACTATTTTGGGTATCCCTCTGGAGTGGATGTAGTTCAGCTGCGGCTTCAGAAATCTGTAATGATGAGTGTGTTGATGGAGGTGTAGTCTCATGCCCGTTTGTTTGAACTTTGTATGGCTGGTCCATGCAAGGTTCTCGAGCTGCTCTCATGTTTGTCCCATTGTATTTTTTTTTCTATTGCTGAAAGAGTAAAGGTAGAATTCTGGCTGTTTTTGTTTTTTTCATTTTTGGTTTTGGAAACTGTGAAGTATCTCCCCCACATTTGTATCTGAATGTTTGTATGTAGTAACGTGAATATGTTCGAACTTACCGCGGCGATCCTTCGATGCTGTATTTTTGTAGGAACAAGAAAAGTAAGGGTTACAGAGGGTTTTGTTTGAATCAGTTTTGAAAGAATGTCATTGACAATTTACCAATGTACAGGAATGTCATTTTTTTTTACCATTTTTTGCAGGTTAAATATGAAGGATAAAGTAATGATTTTGCTTATAAGTATTTTTCAGGTCCAAGGAGTTTGTACATAGAGAACAGGTGTATGTAGACAGCTGTACATATGGATAAATACATGAGTCTAAGGGAGGTAAAAGTATCATCGGCTATTTCATTGTTTCTTTTTTTCCTGCACCACACATTTCTTCCTTCAGTCTGTAATGAGGAAGAAAAGGGGGGAGAAGTGATAAATGTAAGAGTTACAGTTTTTTTTTTTCAAACTAATAATAACCTCTGTAATTCTAACCAAGTTTGTGCCAAGACTGTCTTTTTTTGATAGAATTTGAATCGGCAAGCAGCAGTCTGGTGAAGTAGGTTCCCATCCCAGATGCTAAGAACCTTTTGTCAATGGTTCCAGGTATTGTAAGCCACGCACAGGTTATGCAGTGACCACAGTCCCGATGTCTGTGTTATTGTCATATGAGGGTTGTTTGGAGGTCAATCAAAACCAGAGTCACACTTTCCTCATTAGCTGTCACTTATATTCTCGGCTGATGGGGGAGGTGCGATCGCTGTGACATGAACTTCAAAATGTCCACCACAGGGTTCACGAGTCCCTCCTGGACCCTGACACAATAATCAGTTTACATTCTTTCCAACCAGGTGACTGGGTCATTGTAAAGAAGCTTGAGGGATGAGACCACGCCAGCCACTGCAAGAGGTGGCTCAACCACACCAAAGAATGAGGAGTATCTTTGTTTATTTATATTTTTGTTGTTTAGTAAATTTTAGCAAGGGTAACAATGAAAAGCATCCCAAGTTATTATGTAAAGTGTATTTCCTGACTAGCACAGAAAGCGAACAGGACCGATTGCTGGGTCTGTTCTGAGTCTTCACCGAGTTTTAGTCCCCAGCGATGTTAGCAGTACATGCCATTTATGATGTTATTATGGGTATGAGGAGTTTTAACAAACTGGTGAAGACTCCAAACAGACACTTGTCAATAGAATCTAACGATGCATTTTTAGAGGGTAAAATTGGTTAGTTTTAATGGCTTTGCCTCTTGTCGGTTTGGGTATCTAGGCAGCCCACAAGTGTGTTTGAACTTTAGTTTGGTGCTTCTGTGGATCTGCAGCTTATAAAAGGTAATTCCCCCAAAGCAAGAGGTTCATGCGTGATGGTGAAGCTGTCCCAGCATCTTATCCCGTGGCCGATCGCGAGGATCTGATGGCGCGAGAAATTAGGAATGGCAGGGACAGCTAGAAGGGAATTGTTCACCAACCCCGACCAGGTCTGGGCATGGTGTCTTGGATGTACAAGGTGGGGGGGGCTCGAGCTTGGGATACGATTGAACAATTCTCATCCGTTAAGGATAGGGTTCTTCATGTAACTGATGAAGCCAGAGCTGTAGCTAAGTGAAGGTTGGGAGTCCTTTTAAGGGTCTGGGGATCTTTGGGGATCTAATTTTTATTTTTACAGCAGATCGTGGTTAAAGGAAGTGGGAATATATATACTCATGTCGTTTTTATTTCTATTCTTTCTATGTCGTGACGAGGTGCTCCTGTTGCCTGATTTGACGCGTGACCAGAGTTTCCTTGCTGAGACGCCCCAGAGCCGGACCCACATACAAGAAAACAAAGGATCACAGAAGGATCGGCGATTAGACATGTGCACACTGAAATATTTCGTTTCGGAATTTCGTTTTCGTTAGAAAAATAAATTTATTTAGTTACTCCCGAAATTCGTTTTTATTTATTTCGTTTTTCGTTAGAAATTGCATTCGTCCGAAAATCTGAATTAATTAAGATCGAATCTGTCATTGAAGGCTTATGGTGTCTGTCGAATGTTCAAAGAAGATTCGACGGAGCAGCGAAACTGTACGACGCTGCAATCGTACATTTCCGGTCGAATGTTCCGCCTACAAGCTATAGATGAATTCTATTGTATGACTAGTAATAATTATATTTTTTAATTACTATTACTAGTCAACAGGGATGAGCCGAACACCCCCCTGTTCGGTTCGCACCAGAACCTGCGAACAGAAAAAATGTTAGTGTGAACTTTAGAACCCTATTAAATACAATGGACTCGAACGTTCGAAATCTAAAGTGTTAATTATAAAGGCTAATATGCAAGTTATTGTCCTAAAAAGTGTTTGGGGACCTGGGTCCTGCCCCAGGGGACATGTATCAATGCAAAAAAAAGTTTTAAAAACGGCCGTTTTTTCGGGAGCAGTGATTTTAATAATGCTTAAAATGAAAAAATAAAAGTGAAATATTCCTTTAAATTTCGTACCTGGGGGGTGTGTATGATATGCATGTAAAGTGGCGCATGTTTCCCGTGCTTAGAACTGTCCCTGCAAAAAATGTCATTTTTGAAAGAAAAAAAGTCATTTAAAACTGACTCGCGGCTATTAATGAATTGTCGGCTCCCGGCAATACATACAAAAGTCATTGATAAAAAAAATAAAAAAAAGCGTGGGGGTTCCCCAGAATTCAATTACCAGGCCCTTCAGGTCTGGAATGGATATTAAGGGGAACCCCGCCGCAAATAAAAAAAAAATGGCGTGGAGTCCCCCTAAAAATCCATACTAGACCCTTATCCGAGCACGCAACCTGGCCGGCCGCAGGGGAAGAGGGGGGGGACGAGAGAGCGCCCCCCCTCCCTCCTGAACCGTACCAGGCCACATGCCCTCAACATGGGGAGGATGTCCCCATGTTGATGGGGACAAGGGCCTCATCCCCACAACCCTTGCCCGGTGGTTGTGGGGGTCTGCGGGCGGGGGGCTTATCGGAATCTGGAAGACCCCTTTAACAAAGGGGACCCCCAGATCCCGGCCCCCCCCTATGTGAATTGGTAAGGGGTACATTGTACCCCTACCATTTCACGAAGAAAGTGTAAAAAAATGTTTAAAAAAACACACAAACACCTTGAAAAAGTCCTTTATTTAAAAAAAAAAAAAAAAACATTCCAGCGGTGAAATCCAGTGTCCCGCGGCGATCCCGATGTCCAGCGCTGTCCTTCATTGGTTGTGCCTGAGCGGACCTGATGGGGAACTCCCTCTCAGTATTTTAAATGTATAGACCCGCCCCTTCTAAAGTTCCCCATCAGGTCCGCTCCCTCGGTATGTCGGACCCGCCTACGTCATTGGCTTGAGCGGGGAACTTCCTTCACTATGTAAATTTAAAATGAAAAGAGAAAATGGGCTGTGGGACTTTAAATGAGGCATGGATGGGCGTAGGAAAAAGTCTAGGATATCAAGAATGAGTAGACATCACTGTCCCGTTGGGGAATAGTCTGTAGCCATATATACATGCTGCATAGTCAGTCTAAAGAATGGAGATCAAGGCATGGATATAAATATAAAAATATATTGTATCATGGTAAAAGTACACATGGATCATGCAAACAAAGGCATAGTATAAATAGGGGTTATCACAAAAACATGATCAAAATTCACTGTTGAGACATGGCTGAAGCAAGTAATGACAGTTAAATGGACATACAGAAACAGTGAAAATGATTATCCGGTTAAAAAGTCAAGAATACACTTAATAGATTCATAGTTGGGCAAGCTTTACTTGACATGCCAGAGCATGGACTCATGGATGGGCATGGGGAAAAGGGTCTAAGATATCAAAAATTGGTAAACATCACTGTCCCGTTGGGGAGTGGTCTGTAGCCAGGTATACATGCTGCATAGTCAGTCTAAAGAATGGAGATCTGTATCATGGTAAAAGTACACATAGATCATGCAAACAAAGGCATAATGTAAATAGAAGTTATCACATAGACATAATCGCAATTCATTGTTGAGACATGGCTGGAGCAAGTAGTGACAGTTAAATGGACATACAGAAACAGTGAAATTAATTATCCAATTGAAATGTCAAGAATACACTTTGTAGATTCGTAGTTGGGCAGGCTTTACTTGGCATCCCTGAGCATGGACTCGACGCGTTTCTTGGCGTTTAAAGCCAGTCATCAGGAGTGGGGTGCATGTCATTTGACTACAAGGGGAGATGGATAGACAGATCAAATAAAGTCTTGAAAAAATTATGTCATATTTGAAACAGAATAAGGTAGTCTGATACGTTACCAATGGCAAAACCCGGAATGGGGTTGTCCCACGCATTTGAAATATGGCGTAGAATGGTGGTCCTGGATACAGTGTCTCACCCGGGGCTGAGGCGGGGAAGGCCCCCCAATAAACACTTCAACGGCCACTCGATCAAGAGGAGAGTCAAAGAGAAGATGGCATGGGACATCCATCAAGGAGAAACCCGGACAGCCACGGCACAGCACCAAACTGACGGAGAGGCACAGACAGGGTGCAAGGGCAGAATGCTGGTGAAGGGATGGAGAAATGAAAATGAGCAATGAGTGAAAAAGAAGGTTGAATGGTTTGAGAACCAAAATTAGAATGTGATTGGGGGGAAGGGAGGGGAAGGAAAAACAAAAAACAAAAAACAAAAAGGGAGCAAAGGAAGAGGGGAGTGAATATGTAAATGATGTGCTGGTGGATGCCTGATGGGAATAATGTGTAATGGGTACTGGGAGAAATTGAACAAAAAAGGGGGTTAATGATATAACATGACTGAAAGGGTTAACAGCCAAAGTTGGCAAATCAACTGAGTGTTGGTGTAAATAAATCTGGTTTGAAAAAAAGCCAAACCAGATCCCCAAAAATGCTAAATAGCGATGAAATTAAATGTATGTTTGAAGCAGTGTGAGCAGAGTGCAAGGCAAAATGTAAAAAAGCAGGTAAAAAGAGTATATATGTAAGGAATACTGTGTGAATCCTGAAATAAGGATTGGAAATTACCTTGAAATGTAGAGAAAGAGAGAAACTGGAACCTCTCATCAGATGGATGTCTGTGAAGTGAAGCTCCCCAGGTGGCTACCGGATAAATGTCCACAGCAAGGGGCGTATCTCCGCCAGCATCATGTGACGCATGAGCCAGGTGTGGGGATGGAAAGAGCCACGCCCGAGATGCAAATGATCTCGGAGGGGTCCCTCCCATCCCCCTGGGTCATGCGAGATGGAAAAAACTATCCCGATGTCCAGCGCTGTCCTTCATTGGTTGTGCCTGAGCGGACCTGATGGGGAACTCCCTCTCAGTATTTTAAATGTATAGACCCGCCCCTTCTAAAGTTCCCCATCAGGTCCGCTCCCTCGGTATGTCGGACCCGCCTACGTCATTGGCTTGAGCGGGGAACTTCCTTCACTATGTAAATTTAAATTACACAGTGAAGGAAGTTCCCCGCTCAAGCCAATGACGTAGGCGGGTCCGACATACCGAGGGGGCGGACCTGATGGGGAACTGCTCTCACTTTGGTAATACATGTATAGACCCGCCCCTTCTCATGTTCCGCATCTGGTCCGCTGAGCGGACCTGATGGGGAACTTTAGAAGGGGCGGGTCTATACATTTAAAATACTGAGAGGGAGTTCCCCATCAGGTCCGCTCAGGCACAACCAATGAAGGACAGCGCTGGACATCGGGATCGCCGCGGGACACTGGATTTCACCGCTGGAATGTTTTTTTGTTTTTTTTTTAAATAAAGGACTTTTTCAAGGTGTTTGTGTGTTTTTTTAAACATTTTTTTACGCTTTCTTCGTGAAATGGTAGGGGTCCAATGTACCCCTTACCAATTCACATAAGGGGGGCCGGGATCTGGGGGTCCCCTTTGTTAAAGGGGTCTTCCAGATTCCGATAAGCCCCCCGCCCGCAGACCCCCACAACCACCGGGCAAGGGTTGTGGGGATGAGGCCCTTGTCCCCATCAACATGGGGACATCCTCCCCATGTTGAGGGCATGTGGCCTGGTAGGGTTCAGGAGGGAGGGGGGGCGCTTATTCGTCCCCCCCTCTTCCCCTGCGGCCGGCCAGGTTGCGTGCTCGGATAAGGGGTCTAGTATGGATTTTTAGGGGGACTCCACGCCATTTTTTTTTAAATTTGGGGTGGAATTCCCCTTAAAATCCATGCCAGATCTGAAGGGCCTGGAATGGATATTTGGGGGAACCCCACGTCAATTTTTTTTAAATTTGCGGCGGGGTTCCCCTTAATATCCATTCCAGACCTGAAGGGCCTGGTAATTGAATTCTGGGGAACCCCCACGCTTTTTTTTTTTTTTTATCAATGACTTTTGTATGTATTGCCGGGAGCCGACAATTCATTAATAGCCGCGAGTCAGTTTTAAATGACTTTTTTTCTTTCAAAAATGACATTTTTTGCAGGGACAGTTCTAAGCACGGGAAACATGCGCCACTTTACATGCATATCATACACACCCCCCAGGTACGAAATTTAAAGGAATATTTCACTTTTATTTTTTCATTTTAAGCATTATTAAAATCACTGCTCCCGAAAAATCGGCCGTTTTTTAAAACTTCTTTTTGCATTGATACATGTCCCCTGGGGCAGGACCCAGGTCCCCAAACACTTTTTAGGACAATAACTTGCATATTAGCCTTTCTAATTAACACTTTAGATTTCGAACGTTCGAGTCCATTGTATTTAATAGGGTTCTAAAGTTCACACTAACATTTTGTCTGTTCGCAGGTTCTGGTGCGAACCGAACAGGGGGGTGTTCGGCTCATCCCTGTTGACTAGTAATAGTAATTAAAAAATATAATTATTACTAGTCATACAATAGAATTCATCTATAGCTTGTAGGCGGAACATTCGACCGGAAATGTACGATTGCAGCGTCGTACAGTTTCGCTGCTCCGTCGAATCTTCTTTGAACATTTCACTTTTATTTTTTCATTTTAAGCATTATTAAAATCACTGCTCCCGAAAAAACGGCCGTTTTTAAAACTTCTTTTTGCATTGATACATGTCCCCTGGGACAGGACCCGGGTCCCCAAACACTTTTTATGACAATAACTTGCATATAAGCCTTTATAATTAGCACTTTAGATTTCTCCCATAGATTTTTCGAATTTGCCGCGAACACCCCAATTTGTTCGCTGTTCAGCGAACGGGCGAACAGGCAATGTTCGAGTCGAACATGAGTTCGACTCGAACTCGAAGCTCATCCCTACTAGTCAACCAACATTAGAATTCTTCTATAGCCTATGGGCCGAGCATTTGACCGGAAATGTACGATTGCAGCGTCGTACAGTTTATCTGCTCCGTAGAATCTTCTTAGAACTTTCAACAGACACCATAAGCCTTCAATGACAGATTCGACGTTTGTATGTTTTTCGATGCTTCGTTGAATCTTCGTCGTTCATGTCGAATTGTCAAGTTAGTTCTAGCTATTTTACTGCTCCTCCTCTTTGGTTACAATCAGCCAATAACATTCATCATCATCATTTTTTTATTTTACTTCCCCCACCCAATTCCAGCAGTGATCTTTTCTCTCTATGTCGAATCTTTTCTCTCTATAATGTCGAATCTTTTCTCTCTATAATGTCAAATCTTTTCTCTCTATGTTGAATCTTTTCTCTCTATAATGTCGAATCTTTTCTCAGGGAAGCAGTGGATTGCGTATGTCAATTCCTTGCTTTTCAGAGAACGGCTCGCCTACAGACGTAGAAAGGCAGTGGATAAATTCAATCTTATATGGCAACCATGGCTGGAGGATCTTAGCCTTGTGTCATTACAACTGGTAAAGGATAAGCTCCTGATGTAGAAACCTATGGAGCGGTTGGGGGGGGGAGGGGAAAATTATAAGTTAAATGCGCTAATGACAATGCACTAGATTTGGGAGAGTTTGCGAACAGGAGAAAAGACCCAGGTTGTTAAGATTCAAAGGGTTGGGCGGGGGGGGAGTAAAAATTAAAATGTCACTGTTGTACTGTAAATTGATTAGGTTTTTTTTTTTGTATGGACAGGAATTTTAATATGCTTTTGTTTATATATCAATGTGTAAGACTAAATACACAAATCACATGTATTGATTGAGCAAATGAAAAATAGAAGGATTTAAAAAAAAAAAAAGATTGGTTGTTTGCAGAGCACGCAGCCATCTTTGCCTTGTGCTAAATGAGCACACACTTTAGATTCCATCTTTTTGCAATAATGCTATCTTTAGGCTAAAATTCACTCACCGTTCATCCATTCCAAAAAGCAAGCATCATCACATAGGTCTTATCATCAAGCCATCCCAGAGCAGAGTTCCCCTGGGATAGTCAGCTCCCTTTATTTATAGTCAACATTAGGGATGAGCTCGGTGTTCGAGTCGAACATAGGTTCGACTCGAACATCGGCTGTTCGCGCGTTCGGCGAACAACGAACGATTTGGGCCGTTCGCGCCAAATTCGAGTGACGCGAACGGCCCACAATACACTGCGCCATCGCAGTGTAATCCCGGCGCTGTGATTGGCCAAGCATGCACTGTGACCCTCAAAAAAAGGGGGAAAGGAAGGAAAAGGTCCCTCCTAAAAAAGGATTCTTCAATGAGAAACTTTGGGTTGTAGAAAAATAATTTATTATTTATATATTAAATAATCCACCTGATACATTATTATAAAAAAATAGTATAATACCTTCACCATTAATTTTGGTTGATAACGTTATCAGTATCACAGACAGTATATCTATTAGATCCACATTCACATCATTTATCCAGTTTTAACTACACACTTTTACCAAGTAATCACTTAAATCATAAATTATTTGTGTATCTTCTGCAGAGCTAGCAAGTTAATTTTAATCACATGTGTTACTGCAGAGTGTTTTGATTGGATTCCTGTAGTTGTGGAGAATCTTTTAACAGGAATTTTAGGCACTGTCCAATATAGATAGACCTGGTTAATTATCCTTATTGGATCTATGTAGATGTCAGTCTTGTAGTTCCATATGGGTTGGTCAGTCTTTATTATCTCCTTTTAAATATATAGGTATATGTATTGGTATTAAACTCACATGGTTACCCAGATCATCAATCAGATCAGATAGAAATCAAAGTAATAGCAAAGAAGACGGAATAGTAAATTCCTTTGCTTACCCAGACCTGTTTGTGTGAAGGTACAGGGAGCCGGGGAATGTTCAGTTTGTTCCGCTCCGTGGAGAGATTTTTTATCGATGTCTGTTTGGTGATCGGTCAGTGTATGCTGGCACAGAGATTAGCTTTTAGCAGAGAGTTTTCCACTCATGCACCTCTGAAGAACTTGTCCCATTGGACGAAGGAAACGCGTCAGCCAGCTTGATGCTACTACCATAGTCGCATCTAACTTATTCCATATCACGGACATTATATCCTGTCTGGGGATTTATCCCCCTAACAACCTCCACAATTCCGGCACAACTTCCTCCTTATAACGTTAAGGACAGCACTGGAATCTCATAGAGCTGTGTATGCGGCACTGCACTTGGAGACTCGGAGCTAATACTATCTTTACAGAACCGGAGAGTGAACGCCTGAAGAACCCGCTAAACTGCATCCAACTAGCGGAACACACCCAGCTCTATTGGGATGTGAACAGTGGCGATATATACTCTTACTCCCTCCATCTCCTCAGCTTGTACCTGAAATATATTCAATAGTAAGAAAACAGATCTTTTGCACCTGAGGGAACGCCATATAAGTCGATCAGGCAAGGACTAACAACCCCGCAGAGGTGCATGAGTGGAAAACTCTCTGCTAAAAGCTAATCTCTGTGCCAGCATACACTGACCGATCACCAAACAGACATCGATAAAAAATCTCTCCACGGAGCGGAACAAACTGAACATTCCCCGGCTCCCTGTACCTTCACACAAACAGGTCTGGGTAAGCAAAGGAATTTACTATTCCGTCTTCTTTGCTATTACTTTGATTTCTATCTGATCTGATTGATGATCTGGGTAACCATGTGAGTTTAATACCAATACATATACCTATATATTTAAAAGGAGATAATAAAGACTGACCAACCCATATGGAACTACAAGACTGACATCTACATAGATCCAATAAGGATAATTAACCAGGTCTATCTATATTGGACAGTGCCTAAAATTCCAGTTAAAAGATTCTCCACAACTACAGGAATCCAATCAAAACACTCTGCAGTAACACATGTGATTAAAATTAACTTGCTAGCTCTGCAGAAGATACACAAATAATTTATGATTTAAGTGATTACTTGGTAAAAGTGTGTAGTTAAAACTGGATAAATGATGTGAATGTGGATCTAATAGATATACTGTCTGTGATACTGATAACGTTATCAACCAAAATTAATGGTGAAGGTATTATACTATTTTTTTATAATAATGTATCAGGTGGATTATTTAATATATAAATAATAAATTATTTTTCTACAACCCAAAGTTTCTCATTGAAGAATCCTTTTTTAGGAGGGGCCTTTTCCTTCCTTTCCCCCTTTTTTTGATATGCCTAAACTTGATTCAGAGAAACACACCGACAATTGAACTAATTAATCGCAGGTGCAGGGTTTTGTTTTTGGATTATAAAGGTAGTACTAACCAATAGTATCTCCTTTTAACCAAACACATATACAGGAATATACTTCTATTCCCCATTTCCCCTTTCCCCTCTTTTTTTAAATATATGCACTGTGACCCTGCATGCTTGGCCAATCACAGCGCCGACAGCGAGGAGAGCAATGATTGGCCACAGGCAGGATGCCTGTGGCCAATTATAGCTGAGGGGGTTTAGTACACGCCCCACACTATAAAAGACCACCAGCGCGGCGGCCTCGTGTAGTGTGTTCCGGAGCAGGGAAAGTGAAGGATAGGCAGGGACAGTGTCAAATCTTGTCAAATCTATTCTTTGCTAAACCTTGTGTGTAGGGACAGAGAAGGATAGGCAGGGAGAGTGTCAGTGTCATATTCTTTGCTAAACCTTGTGTGTAGGGAGAGAGAAGGATAGGCATGGAGAGTGTCAGTGTCATATACTTTGATAAACCTTGTGTGCAGGGAGAGAGAAGGATAGGCAGGGGACAGTGTCAGTGTCATATTCTTTGCTAAACCTTGTGTGCAGGGAGAGAGAAGGATAGGCAGGGAGAGTGTCAGTGTCATATACTTTGATAAACCTTGTGTGCAGGGAGAGAGAAGGATAGGCAGGGGACAGTGTCAGTGTCATTGTTGCTAAGCCTCCTGCACATTATACACCTGAAGTTAGCCCGTATTGCTGCTTTTTCCTGGTGTGTTACACCAACAGGATTTTGCGGCACTTACAGCGGGCGGAGTGTGCCTCCTGACTAGGGATGAGCTTCGTGTTCGAGTCGAACATACGTTCGACTCGAACATCGGCTGTTCGATCGTTCGACGAAGATCGAACGATTTGGGCCGTTCGCGCCAAATTCGAGTGACGCGAACGGCCCACAATGCACTACGCCATCGCAGTGTCATCCAAGCGCTGTGATTGGCCAAGCATGCACTGTGACCCCGCATGCTTGGCCAATCACAGCGCCGGCAGCGAGGAGAGCAATGATTGGCCACAGGCAGGATGCCTGTGGCCAATTATTGCTGAGGGGGTTTAGTACACGCCCCACACTATAAAAGGCCGCCAGCGCGGCGGCCTTGTGTAGTGTGTTCCGGAGTAGGGAAAGAGAAGCATAGGCAGGGACAGTGTCATTATTTTTCCTTTACATAATCCTGGATTCCTTGTGTTTAGGGACAGATAAGGATAGGTAGGGAGAGTGTCAGTGACAGTGTGCTATTCTGTGCTAATCCTTGTTTGTAGGGACAGAGAGGTACAGTGAGGGAAAGTGTCAGTGTGCTATTTTGTGCTAAATCTTGTTTGTAGGGACAGAGAGGTACAGTGAGGGAAAGTGTCAGTGTGCTACTTTGTGCTAAATCTTGTTTGTAGGGACAGAGAGGTACAGTGAGGGAAAGTGTGAGTGTGCTATTCTGTTCGAAACCAATTTTGCTGTTCCATATTTTCAATCCTTGAGTTTAGGGACAGAGAAGGACACTCGTAGAAATTATCAGTGTGCTATTCTGTGCTAAATCTTGTTTGTAGGGAGGGACAGAGTAGGACAGTGAAGGAAAGTGTCAGTGTGCTATTCTGTTCTAAAACTATTTTGCTGAACCATATTTTCAATCCTTGAGTTGAGGGACAGAGAGGTACAGTGAGTGAAACTGACAGTGTGCTGTTCTGTTCTAAACCAAATTTGCTGTTCCATATTTTCAATCCTTGAGTTGAGGGACAGAGAGGTACAGTGAGGGAAAGTGTCAGTGTGCTATTCTGTTCTAAAACTATTTTGCTGAACCATATTTTCAATCCTTGAGTTGAGGGACAGAGAGGTACAGTGAGTGAAACTGACAGTGTGCTGTTCTGTTCTAAACCAAATTTGCTGTTCCATATTTTCAATCCTTGAGTTGAGGGACAGAGAGGTACAGTGAGGGAAAGTGTCAGTGTGCTATTCTGTTCTAAAACTATTTTGCTGAACCATATTTTCAATCCTTGAGTTGAGGGACAGAGAGGTACAGTGAGTGAAACTGACAGTGTGCTGTTCTGTTCTAAACCAAATTTGCTGTTCCATATTTTCAATCCTTGAGTTGAGGGACAGAGAGGTACAGTGAGGGAAAGTGTCAGTGTGCTATTCTGTTCTAAAACTATTTTGCTGAACCATATTTTCAATCCTTGAGTTGAGGGACAGAGAGGTACAGTGAGTGAAACTGACAGTGTGCTATTCTGTTCTAAACCAATTTTGCTGTTCCATATTTTCAATCCTTGAGTTGAGGGACAGAGAGGTACAGTGAGTGAAACTGACAGTGTGCTGTTCTGTTCTAAACCAAATTTGCTGTTCCATATTTTCAATCCTTGAGTTGAGGGACAGAGAGGTACAGTGAGGGAAAGTGTCAGTGTGCTATTCTGTTCTAAAACTATTTTGCTGAACCATATTTTCAATCCTTGAGTTGAGGGACAGAGAGGTACAGTGAGGGAAAGTGTCAGTGTGCTATTCTGTTCTAAAACTATTTTGCTGAACCATATTTTCAATCCTTGAGTTGAGGGACAGAGAGGTACAGTGAGTGAAACTGACAGTGTGCTGTTCTGTTCTAAACCAAATTTGCTGTTCCATATTTTCAATCCTTGAGTTGAGGGACAGAGAGGTACAGTGAGGGAAAGTGTCAGTGTGCTATTCTGTTCTAAAACTATTTTGCTGAACCATATTTTCAATCCTTGAGTTGAGGGACAGAGAGGTACAGTGAGTGAAACTGACAGTGTGCTATTCTGTTCTAAACCAATTTTGCTGTTCCATATTTTCAATCCTTGAGTTGAGGGACAGAGAGGTACAGTGAGTGAAACTGACAGTGTGCTGTTCTGTTCTAAACCAAATTTGCTGTTCCATATTTTCAATCCTTGAGTTGAGGGACAGAGAGGTACAGTGAGGGAAAGTGTCAGTGTGCTATTCTGTTCTAAAACTATTTTGCTGAACCATATTTTCAATCCTTGAGTTGAGGGACAGAGAGGTACAGTGAGTGAAACTGACAGTGTGCTGTTCTGTTCTAAACCAAATTTGCTGTTCCATATTTTCAATCCTTGAGTTGAGGGACAGAGAAGGACACTCGTAGAAATTATCAGTGTGCTATTCTGTGCTAAATCTTGTTTGTAGGGAGGGACAGAGTAGGACAGTGAGGGAAAGTGTCAGTGTGCTATTCTGTTCTAAAACTATTTTGCTGAACCATATTTTCAATCCTTGTGTTTAGGGACAGAGAAGGATAGGCAGGGGACAGTGTCAGTGTCATTGTTGCTAAGCCTCCTGCACAGTATACACCTGAAGGTAGCCCTTATTGCTGTTTTTCCCATCTCCCTGCAGGCCATCCATTAAAATGTCTGGAAGGCAACCAAGGAGAGGCAGACAGTCAGGAGGCAAAAAAAGAGGGCAAGCAGGCTCTGTGTCTGGGGGCAACAGTGCTGGTCGTGTACGCGGTGCATTGTCATCAGCACATGGCCATGGGACACGCTTGTCCTTGTTTTCAGCAGCTGGACATGTTGAGCCACATCATGGCGAAGACTTGGTAGAGTGGATGACCAAGCCCACCTCATCCTCCTCATCCTCTCTCACCCAGGCTCAGGGTACTGGCAAAGCAGCTGCCAAAGCGTCCTCTTCTCTGGTATCATTATCTTCATTAGTCAATCCTTCCCTAGACCCACCATGCCCTCCTCCTGAGGAGTCCCCCGAACTGTTTGAGCACAGTGTTGGGTACATGCTCCAGGAGGATGCCCAGCGTTTGGAAGGATCTGATGATGATACCCAGCTAGAGGAAGGCAGCAGCGTGAGAGCAGAGAAAGGGGATGCTCAAGAAGGACACCAATCTGGCAGTCATGCTCCAGCAGCTGCAGCATATTGCCAGATTGGCTCCAGTGATGAGGAGGGAGGGGATGATGAGGTCACTGACTCCACGTGGGTGCCTAATAGGAGAGAGGATGAGGAGGAGGATGAGGAGGAGGCACATCTCCAACGAGGCAGGATGCCCTTGAGTGGCCAGCGTATGGGCAGCACACCGACGGAATCACACCGCAGAGCTCCGCCTGTGCAGGGCGCTGCCTCTGCCCGTCATGCAAAAAGTTCTTTGGTGTGGGCCTTTTTTGAGGCGAGTGCATCAGATCGCACAGCTGCTGTTTGCAACATATGTCTCAAGCGTATATCGCGTGGCCAAAACATCAGCCGCTTGGGCACCACATGCTTGATCAGACATATGTTGACCTGCCATGCAGCTCGTTGGCAAGCCTACCTTAAAGACCCACACCAAAGAACAAAGCTGACCTCTTCTTGCACCGCATCAGCTGGGATCTCCAACCCCACTATACCTTCACTCCTCTCTGAAACCTGCTCTGAGAGGAATGAAGGTGTAGAACAGTGTTTCTCAACTCCAGTCCTCAAGGCACACCAACAGGTCATGTTTTCAGGATTTCCCTCAGATGAAACAGCTGTGGTAATTACTAAGGCAGTGAAACTGATTACATCCCCTGTGCAAAATAATGGAAAGCCTGAAAACATGACCTGTTGGGGCGCCTTGAGGACTGGAGTTGAGAAACCCTGGTGTAGAATTAGGTGTGTCACAGGCAAGTACTTGCGGGCACTCTGCTAGCAGTACACCAACGTCCGATTCTAGCAGGCAAATTTCCCTGCCCCAGCTGCTGGACCGTCGAAAGAAGTTCACTCCCAGCCATCCACATGCCCAGCAGTTGAATGCTAGCTTGGCTAAATTGCTAGCGCTTCAACTGCTGCCTTTTCAGTTGGTAGACTCGGCCCCCTTCCGTGAGTTTGTGCAATGTGCGGTTCCTCAGTGGCAGGTTCCCAAACAACACTTTTTCGCACGGAAGGCTATTCCGGCTCTCTACAGGCATGTGGAAGGCAATGTCTTGGCCTCGCTGGACAGGGCGGTCAGTGGTAAGGTGCATATTACCGCTGACTCATGGTCCAGCAGGCATGGACAGGGACGTTACCTTTCTTTCACGGCCCATTGGGTCACTCTTTTGGCAGCTGGGAAGGGTGCAGGACAAGGTGCAGTAGTGTTGGAGGTTGTTCCACCGCCACGCCTCCAAAATGCTACTACTGGTTGTGACACACATCTCTCCTCCACCCCCTCCTCTTCTTCTTCCTCCATGGCCTCTTCCTGTGGTTTGTCCTTGGAACCAGCGGTGCTCCATAGGCGTTCAAGGGGCTACGCAAGTACGCAGGCAAAAAGATGCCATGCCGTGCTTGCGCTGGTGTGTTTGGGGGACAGGAGCCACACTGGGGCAGAGGTCCTGTCTGCTCTGCAGGGGCAGGCCGAGAGGTGGTTGACGCCACGCCAGCTTAAGCCAGGAATGGTGGTTTGCGACAATGGCACCAACCTCCTCTCCGCCCTCCGACAGGGACAACTGACCCATGTGCCCTGTATGGCTCACGTCCTTAACCTGGTGGTGCAGCAGTTCTTGGGCAGGTACCCGGGCTTACAGGATGTCCTGAGGCAGGCCAGGAAAGTCTGTGTGCATTTCCGCAGATCTTTTAATGCCAGTGCTCGCCTGGCTGAGCTTCAAAAGGAGTTGAACCTGCCCAAGAACCGCCTTATATGTGACATGCCCACCAGGTGGAACTCAACGTTGGCCATGCTGCAGCGGCTGCACACGCAGCAGAGGGCCATCAATGAGTACCTGTGCGACTACGGCACCAGGACAGGGTCAGGGGAGCTCGGGTTTTTTTCACCACGCCAGTGGGGCATGATCAGGGATGCATGCACTGTCCTGGCACCATTTGAGGAGGCCACGAGGATGGTGAGCAGTGACAGTGCATGCATCAGTGACACTGTACCTCTTGTCCACCTGTTGGAGCACACGCTGCGTGGAATAATGGACAGGGCACTTGAGGCAGAACAGAGGCAGGAAGAGGAGGACTTCCTTGCCTCTCAAGGCCCCCTTTACCCAGACAGTGTTCCTTCTGTCCCACCCATCGCACAGGAAGAGGAGGAGGAGGAGGAGGAGGAGGATTGTGTCAGCATGGAGGTGGAGGCTGGCACTCAGCATCATCAGCAGCAGTCTTTTAGGGATGATTTACAGTCCCGAGAAACCAGTGGACTTGTACGTGGCTGGGAGGAGGTGGCTGCGGATCATGTCGTCCTTAGTGACCCAGAGGACTCCGGACTGAATGCCTCAGCTAACCTACGCTGCATGGCCTCCCTGATCCTGCAAACTCTGCGGAAGGATCCTCGTATTCTTCGGATCAAGGAGAGGGACCATTACTGGCTGGCCACTCTCCTTGATCCACGGTACAAGGGTAAGGTTGCGGACCTTATCGTACCGTCGCAGAGGGAGCAGAGGATGAGACAACTCCGGGAGGCCTTGCAGAAAGGTCTGTGCAACGCGTTCCCAGAGACTGGGAGGTTACAAACTCCTGGTCCTGGACAACGAGTTGCTGAGGCTTCGGGCAGTCAAAGAAGGAGCGGTGGGGAAGGTGGCCGTCTGACCGATGCGTTCAGACAATTCTTTAGTCCGCAGCCCCAAAGTATGATCGGTTCCAGCAACCATCGCCAGCGTCTGATATACATGGTGCAGGAATACCTAGGGGCAAGGTCAGACTTGGACACCTTCCCCACCGAAAATCCTCTGGCTTACTGGGTCTTGAGGATGGATCACTGGCCAGAGCTTGCACAGTATGCAATTGAGCTACTGGCCTGTCCTGCATCCAGCGTTCTTTCAGAACGCACATTCAGTGCTGCTGGAGGATTTGTCACGGATCACAGGGTGCGCCTGTCCACCGACTCGGTTGATCGACTGACTTTCATCAAGATGAACCAGTCTTGGATCACCACCAGCTACCACACACCAGATGCTGATATAACAGACTAATTGATTTTAAAATGTCACATCCCTTCAAGACTGATGCTGATGCTGAGTGCCTGTGCTGTTATGTTGACTGGCTATCCTCCTCCTCCTCCTCAATGATACGATTAACGATGATAGCTTGGAAGATCATTTTGGTTTATGGGTGACGCCACCAGTGGCTAAGGCCCAATTTTTCAGCCCCTGTTTAACAGGGGCGTGTAATTAAAATTTTTGATGCAATACTTTGCAACAGGCCTCATTGCTGTGCTCCAAGTACAGTATCTGTGAGGGGTTGCAGTGTTGTGCCACCAGTGCCTAAGGCCCAATTTTTCAGCCCCTGTTCAACAGGGGCATGCAATTATAATTATTGATCTAATAATTCACAGCAGGGCCCATTGCTGCGCCCACCAAGAGTAACTGTCAGGCCTTACAGTGTTGTGGCACCAGCACCACCACCACCACCACCACCAAAGGCCCAATTTTTAAGCCCCTGTTCAACAGGGGCATGCAATTATAATTATTGATCTAATAATTCACAGCAGGGACCATTGCTGCGCCCACCAAGAGTAACTGTCAGGCCTTACAGTGTTGTGGCACCAGCACCACCATCACCACCACCACCACCACCAAAGGCCTAATTTTTCAGCCCCTGTTCAACAGGGGCATGCAATTACAATTCTTGATCTAATAATTCACAGCAGGGCCCATTGCTGCGCCCACCAAGAGTAACTGTCAGGCCTTACAGTGTTGTGGCACCAGCACCACCATCAAAGGCCCAATTTTTACTACCACTGATCAACAATTATATGTTATTACAATTCCTGATATAATAGTTGACAGCAGGGCGTTCCAGCACCCACCAAGAGTAACTGTGAGTGCTTACAGTGTTGTGCCAACACCAACACCTAAGGGGCCAATTTCTGCAGAGTATATACGGCAGGTCCCTACTTTCAAACATCCAACTTACAAACGACTACTACTTGCAAACGGAAGAAGACAACAGGAAGTGAGAGGAAATCTACCCCTTGGAAGGAAAATTCTCTCCTGTAAGAATTAATATGGGAGAAAGGTGTCTCCTCTCTACTGATGCTTTATCACCAATCCTTGTTTCAATAAAAACACCACATTTCAAAAACAGTTGTCATTGGGACGCAAAGTGAGGTGAAATGTTCTGAACAGGGGCACAGACAGCAAAACAAATGTGACAGGGGTGATAACCATTCCCTATGTTTTACAAAAAACAAAAAAAAAGGAATTTGCCATGGAGCTCCACTTAAACAATGCAGCTGTTCAAAATTATAAACAGATTCTACATAAGAACAAACCTACAGTCCCTGTCTTGTATGCACCGCCTGTATACAGCTGTTCAGAGTATATAGGTCCTTTTTTATTTTGTGTGCGGGGTTCCCCTTAATATCCATACAAGACCCAAAGGGGCTGGTAATGGGCTGGGGTAGGGGGGGGGGGTTGATGGGGTAGCTATGCCATTTTTCCTAAAGATTTTCATCCATATTACCGGGACCACACATTGCATTAAAGCCGCAAGCAGTTTTAAATGACTTTTTTCCCTTTAGAAATGTTATTTTGTGCAGGGACAGTTCTAAACACGGGAAACACGTGGCACTTCACAGGCATACTTTAGACACCCCCCAGGTACAATATTTAAAGGAATATTTGACTTTTTTTTTTCACTTTATGCATCATTAAAATGACTGCTCCCGGAAAACGTCCGTTTTTAAAACTTCTTTTTGCATTGATACATGTCCCCTGGTGCAGAAGCCGGGTTCCCAAACTCTGTTTCGGACAATAACATGGATAATAGTCGTTATAATTAGCACTTTAGAATCCGAACGTTCGCATCCATTGTATTTAATAGGGTTCTAATGTTCGTGCGAACTTTCGGTCCGTTCGCGGGTTCTGGTGCGAACCGAACTCGGGGGTGTTCGGCTCATCACTACTCCTGACCATATTACACCTTAACTTAGCCTGTATTGCTGCTTTTCCTGGTGTGTTACACCAACAGGATTTTGCAGCACTTACAGCAGGCGGAGTGTGCCTCCTGACCATATTACACCTGAACTTAGCCTGTATTGCTGCTTTTTCCTGGTGTGTTACACCAACAGGATTTTGCGGCACTTACAGCGGGCGGAGTGTGCCTCCTGACCAAATTACACCTTAACTTAGCCTGTATTGCTGCTTTTTCCTGGTGTGTTACACCAACAGGATTTTGCGGCACTTACAGCGGGCGGAGTGTGCCTCCTGACCAAATTACACCTTAACTTAGCCTGTATTGCTGCTTTTTCCTGGTGTGTTACACCAACAGGATTTTGCGGCACTTACAGCGGGCGGAGTGTGCCTCCTGACCATATTACACCTGAACTTAGCCTGTATTGATGCTTTTTCCTGGTGTGTTACACCAACAGGATTTTGCGGCACTTACAGCGGGCGGGGTGTGCCTCCTGACCATGTTACACCTTAACTTAGCCTGTATTGCTGCTTTTTCCTGGTGTGTTACACCAACAGGATTTTGAGGCACTTACAGCGGGCAGAGTGTGCCTCCTGACCATATTACACCCGAACTTAGCCTGTATTGCTGCTTTTTCCTGGTGTGTTACACCAACAGGATTTTGCGGCACTTACAGCGGGCGGAGTGTGCCTCCTGACCATATTACACCTTAACTTAGCCTGTATTGCTGCTTTTTCCTGGTGTGTTACACCAACAGGATTTTGCGGCACTTACAGCGGGCGGAGTGTGCCTTCTGACCATATTACACCTTAACTTAGCCTGTATTGCTGCTTTTCCCTGGTGTGTTACACCAACAGGATTTTGCAGCACTTACAGCAGGCGGAGTGTGCCTCCTGACCATATTACACCTGAACTTAGCCTGTATTGCTGCTTTTTCCTGGTGTGCTACACCAACAGGATTTTGCGGCACTTACAGCGGGCGGAGTGTGCCTCCTGACCATATTACACCTTAACTTAGCCTGTATTGCTGCTTTTTCCTGGTGTGTTACACCAACAGGATTTTGCGGCACTTACAGCGGGCGGAGTGTGCCTCTTGACCATATTACACCTGAACTTAGCCTGTATTGCTGCTTTTTCCTGGTGTGTTACACCAACAGGATTTTGCGGCACTTACAGCGGGCGGAGTGTGCCTCCTGACCATGTTACACCTTAACTTAGCCTGTATTGCTGCTTTTTCCTGGTGTGTTACACCAACAGGATTTTGCGGCACTTACAGCGGGCGGAGTGTGCCTCCTGACCATATTACACCCGAACTTAGCCTGTATTGCTGCTTTTTCCTGGTGTGTTACACCAACAGGATTTTGCGGCACTTACAGCGGGCGGAGTGTGCCTCCTGACCATATTACACCTTAACTTAGCCTGTATTGCTGCTTTTCCCTGGTGTGTTACACCAACAGGATTTTGCAGCACTTACAGCGGGCGGAGTGTGCCTCCTGACCATATTACACCTGAACTTAGCCTGTATTGCTGCTTTTTCCTGGTGTGTTACACCAACAGGATTTTGCGGCACTTAAAGCAGGCGGAGTGTGCCTCCTGACCATATTACACCTGAACTTAGCCTGTATTGCTGCTTTTCCCATTTCCCTGCAGGCCATTAGAATGTCTGGAAGGCAAACAAGGAGATGTAGACAGTCAGGAGCCAATAAAAGTGGGCAAGCAGGCTCTGTGTCTAGAGACAACAGTGCTGGTCGTGGACGCAGTGCATCGCCATCAGCACGTGGCCATGGGACATGCTTGTCCTTCTTTTCGGCAGCTGGACGTGTTGAGCCGCATCATGCCGAAGACTTGGTAGAGTGGATGACCAAGCCCTCCTCATCCTCCTCATCCTCTCTCACCCAGGCTCAGGGTACTGGCAAAGCAGCTGCCAAAGCGTCCTCTTCCCTGTGTGACAGCAGGAAGGTAAAGTCACCTGGTTGCATCCAGGGGGGTAGATATATTTCGCCCAGATTCAGGCTTTACGCCGACTTATACAACTAGGTGGAGAGTTGTATAAGCCCAGCTGAGGCTAGTGGGCTCATGGATGACTCATACCTCTAGGGAGAGTGTGGGGCGTCATGCAGACAGGGAGTTGATGAGACCAGCTGAAGCTTGTCAGCTCATTTAGGCCTCTATAAGAACTCCCAGATTCATTAGGTGTTTGCTCATGCCTGGAACCAGACCTGTGTGGACTGTCTAGGGAGAGTGAACCCCTGTGCGGTGAGACAAAGCCTGTGTGGCTATTTGCTTGGACATTTAAAACCAGGGACTTAGGGACTAGGACAGCACTAGGCTGATCCCAGTTGTTAGTTAGGAAACCTGTATGTTTACTCAGAGGTCAAGTTGACCAGGATTTATTTTATTTATGTTTCTTTTGCTTTGCTGTGTTTTGTCACTGTAAATAGAAAATAAACCGCACCTTTTTGATTTTGAAAACCACAACCTCCGTTTGCTGGGCCTGTTTTTGTGTGGGGAGCCCATCCCGGGGGTCACACACACCCGCTGCCGAGCTAACCCCCTCACAGTTGGTGGAGAACCAGTGGCAGTTTTTTTTAAGCCAGCATGGAGGAGATACTGAAACAGCTGGCTCTAGCAAATGCCAATCAACAGCAGACAAATGCAGGTTTGCAAAGGAGCCTTGCAGCCCAGCAGCAAGCTCATCAACAGAGCCTTGCAGCCCAGCAGCAAGCTCACCAACAGAGTCTGGAAGCTCAGCAACAAGCCCAGCAGCAATCTGAGGCCCGCTTCATAGACCTGTTACAGAAGCAAGAGCAGAGACTACAACAAATGGAAGCAGTAATGCAGCAACGTCCGCAGACCAGTGAGGAAAGCCGTCCCACTAATACCGCGTCCTTTGGGGTGAGTCGTTTATTGACAAAAATGACTGGAGAGGATGATCCAGAGGTATTTTTGACCACATTTGAAAGGACCGCTGAAAGAGAAAAGTGGCCTGAGGAGCAGTGGGCTGGACTGGTGGCTCCTCTGTTAACTGGTGAATCGCAGAAAGCTTACTATGACCTAGAGCCTAACCAAGCAAAAGACTATGTGATGCTAAAAGCTGAAATTTTGGCAAGGCTGGGTGTCACCCAGGCTGTCCGGGCTCAGCGTGTGCATAACTGGACTTTCCAGCTTGGAAAACCCCCCAGGTCTCAAATGTATGATCTCATTCACCTGAGCAGAAAGTGGCTACAGCCAGAGACTTTGTCCGCACCAAAGATTGTGGAACGTGTTGTAATGGATCGGTTTTTGAGAGCTCTTCCTACTGCCATCCAAAAGTGGGTAAGCCATGGAGACCCAGAGACGGCCGATGGTCTTGTGGATCGTGTGGAGAAATACTTGGCTACAGAGAACCTGACGGCCTCTTCCAGAGACACTCGGACTTTCCACCCTAAGACCAGACCATCCCCAGGGGCGGATAAGAGGATTCCAAGGGGTGAGGGTGGAGAGAGTGAGAGGGTGGGAGCTCTACCCCAAGTTTGGCGAGAACAGCCTGGGAAATCAGCGGCTCAAGAGGCGGCAAGAAGGATCGTTTGCTACCGCTGCCGGCAAGCGGGACATATTGCAGCCAATTGCCCGGTTGTGGAGGAACCCATGCAGTGTGACTTTCTGACGGGCAGACGTCAGTCGCTGTGTGCGACAGTCGCATGCACTGCCATTCGAGGAACTGAGAAACATTTATGCAAAATGTGTGTTAATGGTAGAAATGTTGTGGTATTGCTGGATTCAGGTAGCCTTGTGACCCTGATAAAGGCTGAGTTAGTTAAAACAGAGGTCTTTGGGAATAGCAAGGTAGCTGTTATTTGTGTGCATGGGGACACCCGAGAGTATCCAGTGACTACAGTGTGTTTCGAGACCCCCAAAGGTACCCTCTCTCATCCAGTGGGCTTAGTATCTCAGTTACCGCATGACGCCATTGTGGGAAGGGATTTTCCGAAGTTCTGGGAACTGTGGGATGATCCTGAGCCCCCCACTGGTGCCCCTATGTACCAGGAATGTGATAGCCAGAACTCCCCTGAGAGTGGTGAGGACTCTCCGGAATTTCCCTTATCAGTATTGGCAGGGGAGACTCAAGAAACTGGAGAGGAGCCCACCTCCTCAGACGAAAACCTACCGTCTGTGGAGTTTTCTGATCTTGAGGTTCACAGGGAAAACTTTGCCACAGAACAGTTGAAAGACCCCGCCCTAATAAAGGCACGGGAAAACGTAGTGAAAATAGATGGCGAGTTAGTGAACCCAGATAATACCTGCACTTACCCATACTTCAGCGTAGAGAAGGACCTACTGTATCGGGTGGCAAAAAGGGCAGAAGAAACCGTTGAGCAGCTTGTGGTGCCCAAACCTTACAGGAAGTTGGTGTTGGAGTTGGCCCATGGGCACATTCTTGGAGGTCATCTGGGGACAGAGAAAACCCGAGAGAGGGTATTACAGAGATTCTATTGGCCGGGGGTGATGAAGGACATAGAAAATTATTGTTCCTCCTGCCCTGTGTGTCAGAGGTCGGCCCCGATGCCACATTTCCGTAGCCCGCTGGTCCCTCTACCCATCATTGAGGTCCCGTTTGAGAGGATCGCCATGGATTTGGTAGGGCCTATAATCAAGTCCGCTAGGGGGCACCAGTACATATTAGTTATAATGGACTATGCCACCCGTTATCCAGAAGCGATCCCTCTCCGAAATACCTCGGCCAAAACCATAGCCAAAGAGCTATCTCTTGTGTTTAGCCGGGTGGGTATTTGTAAAGAACTGCTTACGGACCAAGGTACACCCTTTATGTCCCGGGTTATGAAGGAGCTGTGTAAATTGTTCAAAGTGACGCAATTACGTACATCTGTGTATCACCCCCAAACCGATGGGCTGGTTGAAAGATTCAACAAAACCCTAAAACAAATGTTGAAGAAAGTGGTGGATAGAGATGGAAAGGATTGGGACTGTCTACTTCCTTATCTGATGTTTGCTATTAGGGAGGTGCCCCAATCCTCTACGGGATTCTCCCCCTTTGAGTTACTGTATGGGAGACACCCAAGAGGGCTGTTGGATATTGCCAAGGAAACTTGGGAAAGTGAGAGTTCTCCCCACAGGAGTGTGATTGAGCATGTCGCCCTGATGCAAGACCGAATTGCACAGGTAATGCCCATCGTGAAGGAACATTTGGCCCAAGCGCAGTTAGCACAGCAGAGAGTGTACAACCGTGGAGCCAAGACCCGTACCTTTTTCCCGGGGGATAGGATACTGGTACTTGTCCCTACGGTTGAAAGTAAATTCCTTGCCAAATGGCAAGGCCCCTATGTGATAATGGAAAAAGTGAGCGAAGTGAATTACAAGGTCAGACAACCAGGAAGTCGAAAGCCCGAACAGATCTATCACGTTAATCTGTTGAAAGCCTGGAGGGATAGAGAGTCCCTAGTCGCAGACACTTGGTCACCAGCTCAAACTGGTTGCGTGATTCCTGAGGTTGGAATAGCAGCCACCTTGTCACAACCCCAACAACAGGAGGTTAAGGAGTTTGTGCTTCGCAACAAGGAGGTGTTCTCTGAGCTGCCGGGACAAACATCTGGGGTAGAGCATGACATCATTACCCCGCCCGGTGAAAGGGTGAAGTTAAAACCCTATCAGATCCCAGAGGCCCGACGGGAGGCAATACGGGAGGAAGTACAGAAAATGCTGAACTTAGGGGTGATAGAGGAGTCCCAAAGTGATTGGTCTAGTCCCATTGTGTTGGTGCCTAAACCGGATGGGAGCTGGCGATTTTGTAACGATTTTCGTCAGTTGAACAAAGTTACAAAATTTGACACCTACCCCATGCCACGTATAGATGAGTTGATCGACCGGCTGGGAACAGCCCGATACATGACGACTCTTGACCTCACAAAAGGGTATTGGCAAATCCCCCTGGCCAAGTCGGCCAAAGAGAAAACCGCATTTGTAACCCCAGACGGGGCGTTCCAATATAAAAGAATGCCGTTCGGGTTACAGAATGCGCCGGCCACATTCCAGCGGAAAATGGACCAGATGTTGAGGCCCCATCGGAAGTATGCTGCGGCTTACCTGGATGACGTAATTGTCCATAGCACAGATTGGGCCTCACATCTGCCAAAAGTGCAAGCAGTCCTGGACTCTGTTCGGGAAGCGGGGTTTACGGCTAACCCCAAGAAGTGTACCATTGGGCAGGAGGAGGCCAAATATCTTGGGTACACCATTGGGAGGGGAGTAATAAAACCCCAACTCAACAAAGTCGAGGCCATCCAGAGTTGGCCACGTCCCAACAGCAAGAAGCAGGTACGAGCCTTTCTGGGAATCGCTGGGTATTATCGGCGATTCATTCCCCACTTTGCTTCTAAGGCTGTGCCCCTAACCAACCTGACGAAGGGGAAAGGGTCGGTCATGATTAAATGGACCCCCGAGGCTGAGGCAGCATTCCAATTCTTGAAACAAGCCTTATGTAGCCAGCCAGTGTTGTACTCACCCGACTTCTCTAAAGACTTTGTCGTACAAAGTGATGCGTCAGATGTGGGGTTAGGAGCAGTATTGTCCCAGGTCTGGAACGGGGAAGAGCACCCAGTCATTTACCTCAGCAGGAAGTTGAAGTCCCATGAGGTAAATTACGCCACCGTTGAAAAGGAGTGTTTAGCGGTGAAGTGGGCTCTAGATTCCCTTCGGTACTACCTGCTAGGTAGGCACTTTGACATGGTTACGGATCACGCTCCGTTAAAGTGGATGGCTCAAAACAAGGAAACAAATAGAAGAGTGAATAGGTGGTTCCTGGCCCTCCAGGAATTCAACTTCACAGTAAAGCATCGCCCTGGCGTTCAAATGGGGAATGTGGATGCTTTGTCTCGAGTACATGAATGCCTGATTGCTGGTGTTCCAACCCCGAGGTTAAAACAAGAGGGGGGGGTATGTGACAGCAGGAAGGTAAAGTCACCTGGTTGCATCCAGGGGGGTAGATATATTTCGCCCAGATTCAGGCTTTACGCCGACTTATACAACTAGGTGGAGAGTTGTATAAGCCCAGCTGAGGCTAGTGGGCTCATGGATGACTCATACCTCTAGGGAGAGTGTGGGGCGTCGTGCAGACAGGGAGTTGATGAGACCAGCTGAAGCTTGTCAGCTCATTTAGGCCTCTATAAGAACTCCCAGATTCATTAGGTGTTTGCTCATGCCTGGAACCAGACCTGTGTGGACTGTCTAGGGAGAGTGAACCCCTGTGCGGTGAGACAAAGCCTGTGTGGCTATTTGCTTGGACATTTAAAACCAGGGACTTAGGGACTAGGACAGCACTAGGCTGATCCCAGTTGTTAGTTAGGAAACCTGTATGTTTACTCAGAGGTCAAGTTGACCAGGATTTATTTTATTTATGTTTCTTTTGCTTTGCTGTGTTTTGTCACTGTAAATAGAAAATAAACCGCACCTTTTTGATTTTGAAAACCACAACCTCCGTTTGCTGGGCCTGTTTTTGTGTGGGGAGCCCATCCCGGGGGTCACACACACCCGCTGCCGAGCTAACCCCCTCACACCTGGTATCAATGTCATCATCAGTCACTCCTTCCCTAGACCAACCATGTCCTCCTGAGGAGTCCCCCGAACTGTTTGAGCACAGTGTTGGGTACATGCTCCAGGAGGATGCCCAGCGTTTCGAAGGGTCTGATGATGATACCCAGCTAGAGGAAGGCAGTAACGTGAGAGCAGAGAAAGGGGATGCTCAAGAAGGACACCAATCTGGCAGTCATGTTTCAGCAGCTGCAGCATACTGCCAGATTGGCTCCAGTGATGAGGAGGGAGGGGATGATGAGGTCACTGACTCCACGTGGGTGCCTAATAGGAGAGAGGAGGAGAAGGAGGAGGAGGATGAGGAGGAGGCACATCTCCAACGAGGCAGGATGCCCTCGGGGTGCCAGCGTAAGGGCAGCACACCGACGGAATCACACCGCAGAGCTCCGCCTGTGCAGGGCGCTGCCTCTGCCCGTTATTCAAAAAGTTCTTCGGTGTGGGCCTTTTTTGAGTCGAGTGCATCAGATCGCACAGCTGCTGTTTGCAACATATGTCTCAAGCGTATTTCGCGTGGCCAAAACATCACCCGCTTGGGCACCACATGCTTGACCAGACATATGTTGACCTGCCATGCAGCTCGTTGGCAAGCCTACCTTAAAGACCCACACCAAAGAACAAAGCTGACCTCTTCTTGCACCGCATCAGCTGGGATCTCCAACCCCACTATACCTTCAGTCCTCTCTGAAACCTGCTCTGAGAGGAATGAAGGTGTAGAATTAGGTGTGTCACAGCCAAGTACTTGCGGGCACTCTGCTAGCAGTACACCGACGTCCGATTCTAGCAGGCAAATTTCCCTGCCCCAGCTGCTGGACCGTCGAAAGAAGTTCACTCCCAGCCATCTACATGCCCAGCGGTTGAATGCTAGCTTGGCTAAATTGCTAGTGCTTCAACTGCTGCCTTTTCAGTTGGTAGACTCGGCCCCCTTCCGTGAGTTTGTGCAATGTGCGGTTCCTCAGTGGCAGGTTCCCAAACGCCACTTTTTCTCACGGAAGGCGATTCCGGCTCTCTACCGGCATGTGGAAGGCAATGTCTTGGCCTCGCTGGACAGGGCGGTCAGCGGTAAGGTGCATATTACCACTGACTCATGGTCCAGCAGGCATGGACAGGGACGTTACCTTTCTTTCATGGCCCATTGGGTCACTCTTTTGGCAGCTGGGAAGGATGCAGGACAAGGTGCAGTAGTGTTGGAGGTTGTTCCACCGCCACGCCTCCAAAATGCTACTACTGGTTGTGACACACCTCTGTCCTCCACCCCCTCCTCTTCTTCTTCCTCCGTGGCCTCTTCCTGTGCTTTGTCCTCGGAACCAGCGGTGCTCCGTAGGCGTTCAAGCGGCTACGCAAGTACGCAGGCAAAAAGATGCAATGCCGTGCTTGCGCTGGTGTGTTTGGGGGACAGGAGCCACACTGGGGCAGAGGTTCTGTCTGCTCTGCAGGGGCAGGCCGAGAGGTGGTTGACGCCACGCCAGCTTAAGTCAGGAATGGTAGTTTGCGACAATGGCACCAACCTCCTCTCCGCTCTCCGACAGGGATAACTGACCCATGTGCCCTGTGTGGCTCACGTCCTTAACCTGGTGGTGCACCGGTTCTTGAGCAGGTACCCGGGCTTACAGGATGTCCTGAGGCAGGCCAGGAAAGTCTGTGTGCATTTCCGCAGATCTTTTAATGCCAGTGCTCACCTGGCTGAGCTGCAAAAGGAGTTGAACCTGCCCAAGAACCGCCTTATATGTGACATGCCCACCAGGTGGAACTCAACGTTGGCCATGCTGCAGCGGCTGCACACGCAGCAGAGGGCCATCAATGAGTACCTGTGCGACTACGGCACCAGGACATGGTCAGGGGAGCTCGGGTTTTTTTCACCACGCCAGTGGGGCATGATCAGGGATGCATGCACTGTCCTGGCACCATTTGAGGAGGCCACGAGGATGGTGAGCAGTGACAGTGCATGCATCAGTGACACTGTACCTCTTGTCCACCTGTTGGAACATACGCTGCATGGAATAATGGACAGGGCACTTGAGGCAGAAGAGAGGCAGGAAGAGGAGGACTTCCTTGCCTCTCAAGGCCCCCTTTACCCAGACAGTGTTCCTTCTGTCCCACCCATCGCACAGGAAGAAGAGGAGGAGGAGGAGGAGGATTGTGTCAGCATGGAGGTGGAGCCTGGCACTCAGTATCATCAGCAGCAGTCTTTTAGGGATGATTTACAGTCCCAAGAAACCAGTGGACTTGTACGTGGCTGGGAGGAGGTGGCTGCGGATCATGTCGTCCTTAGTGACCCAGAGGACTCCGGACCGAATGCCTCAGCTAACCTACGCTGCATGGCCTCCCTGATCCTGCAAAGTCTGCGGAAGGATCCTCGTATTCTTCGGATCAAGGAGAGGGACCATTACTGGCTGGCCACTCTCCTTGATCCACGGTACAAGGGTAAGGTTGCAGACCTTACCTTACCGTCGCAGAGGGAGCAGAGGATGAGACAACTCCGGGAGGCCTTGCAGAAAGGTCTGTGCAACGCGTTCCCAGAGACTGTGAGGTTACAAACTCCTGGTCCTGGACAACGAGTTGCTGAGGCTTCGGTCAGTCAAAGAAGGAGCGGTGGGGAAGGTGGCCGTCTGACCGATGCGTTCAGACAATTCTTTAGTCCGCAGCCCCAAGGTATGATCGGTTCCAGCAACCATCGCCAGCGTCTGATATACATGGTGCAGGAATACCTAGGGGCAAGGTCAGACTTGGACACCTTCCCCACCGAAAATCCTCTGGCTTACTGGGTCTTGAGGATGGATCACTGGCCAGAGCTTGCACAGTATGCAATTGAGCTACTGGCCTGTCCTGCATTCAGCGCTCTTTCAGAACGCACATTCAGTGCTGCTGGAGGATTTGTCATGGATCACAGGGTGCGCCTGTCCACCGACTCTGTTGATCGACTGACCTTCATAAAGATGAACCAGTCTTGGATCACCACCAGCTACCAAACACCTGAAGCTGATATAACAGACTAATTTATTTTCAAATGTCACATCCCTTCAAGACTGATGCTGATGCTGAGAGACTGTCCTGTTATGTTGACTGACTATCCTCCTCCTCCTCAATGATCCGATTGATGATGATAGCTTGGAAGAACATTTTTGTTTCTGGGTGCCGCCACCAGTGGCTAAGGCCCAATTTTTCAGCCCCTGTTTAACAGGGGCGTGTTATTACAATTTTTTATGCAATGCTTTGCAGCAGGGCTCATTCCTGCACTCCAACTAGAGTATCTGAGAGTGGTTGCAGTGTCGTGGCACCAGCACCAGTGGCTAAGGCCCAATTTTTCAGCCCCTGTTTAACAGGGGCGTGTAATTACAATTTTTGATGCAATACTTTGCAACAGGGCTCATTGCTGTGCTCCAAGTACAGTATCTGTGAGGGGTTGCAGTGTTGTGGCACCAGTGCCTAAGGCCCAATTTTTATGCCCCTGTTTAACAGGGGCATGTAATTACAATTCTTGATCTAATAATTCACAGCAGGGCCCATTCCTGCGCCCACCAAGACTAACTGTGAGGCCTTACAGTGTTGTGTCAACACCACCACCACCAAAGGCCCAATTTTTCAGCCCCTGTTCAACAGGGGCATGCAATTACAATTCTTGATCTAATAATTCACAGCAGGGCCCATTCATGCGCCCACCAAGAGTAACTGTGAGGGCTCACAGTGTTGTGGCAACACCAACATGTAAGGGGCAAATTTCAGCTGAGTATATACGACAGGCCCCTACTTTCAAACATCCAACTTACAAACGACTCCTCCTTGCAAACGGAAGGATACAACAGGAAGTGAAAGGAAATCTACCCCTAGGAAGGCAAATTCTCTCCTGTAAAGCCCTGTACACACGATCGGATAACCTATGGATTTTCGTCCGATGGATTTGACCATCGGAAATCCGATGAAACTGTTTTTCATCAGTCTTGGCCACACACCATCAGTTTAAAAACCGACGGCAAGAAAACGACGGCACGTACAAAATGTACAACGCGCTATAAAAGGGCCAAACAAATCTAATGGCGCCACCCCTTGGGCTGCTTTTGCTGATTTCGTGTTATCGCGTGTTAGTAAAAGTTTGGTGAGAGCCGATTCGCGCCTTTCAGTCTCCGTGCTTTGCAGATCGTTTCCTGGTGTTCAGTTTGTGCTTGTGGGTTTGTATTTGTGATTCAGTGTGTGCAGTTAGGTCGTTACTGCCTTGCAGTGCCTTCTTGGCCGTTCGTTTACTGTTTTTCAGGTCGTTCTTCTCAGGTCTTGCTGTTCCACGGTGCGTTCTGTTTGAGTGCGTTCTGACCAGCCGACCGGTTTAAAACCATGTTTGAAGTGCGTTCTCGTTCTCGAGCTCGTGCTGGCTTTGGGCTTGGTGTTGCAGTTAACACTGTAACCCGAGTTCAGTCTGTGAACAGGGTGAGGAGGAGTTCATGGACTAAGAATTGGTTGCTCCAGCGGGACCAATTCTCTCATATGCCTCTGCTGCGGGAAATTCATGAGAATAATCCGGATGATTTCAGGAATTATCTCAGGATGACGGACCCCGTATTTCACCGTCTGTTGGATTTGCTGTCCCCCTATATCACGAGGCAGGACACTGTGATGCACCAGGCCATCACTGCCGAGCAGAGGCTTATTGCCACGTTGAGATACCTGGCGACTGGGAGAAGCTTGCAGGACCTCAAGTTCTCAACAGGCATCTCCCCCCAGGCTCTCGGGATCATTATCCCTGAGACGTGTTCCGCCATCATTCAGGTCCTGCAGAAGGACTATATGAAGGTAATTTTGCTCCTTTAACCTCACATTATATGTTTTGATTGTTTTTGAATCTTCTTATTTTTTCCCTCCTAACCCAAATTTGCCTGTTTGTAATATCCTGGTAATGTCCCCATTTTCCCCATGCATTTTTTTACCTGTAAAGGCCTTTTTGGGCCCTACATGCCTATTTCCCTTCACTAACCTCTCCAGCATGCTATCGTGGGCGCAAACCCAGCTAGCCTTCTATTTTGCTTTTCCTTTTTTTGGGGTCATTGCCCGCGTAGTTTGACAACCCTCCCTCCCCTCCCTAAAGATGTAAAGAATTTTTTAGTTCTCAATCAAGCTCAGCAGAGTGGTAGAGCTTTTTTTGGATCCCCCACAATCACCTTAGGCCCCCCCCCTAAGATTATTTTAGAATGTCCACTCAGCGGGGGCGAGGCATCTGCTAAGTGGGCCTTTGTTTATTGGTAGGAAATACTCCCCTAAATAATAATGTTAGAATGATGTTGGTCAACAATGTTTTTGTGTGTAATCTGCTTGCACTGTAAACATAAACCGTACTAATGTCTTCTTTTTGTTTGACTCCACAGTTCCCTAGCACACCACAGGAATGGCTGACTGTGGCCTCCCAATTTGCCCAGCAGTGGGATTTCCCCAACTGCGGAGGGGCAATTGATGGGAAGCACGTCCACATAGTGCCGCCACCCTGTTCGGGGTCATACTATTTTAACTATAAAGGTTTTAATAGCATAGTGTTAATGGCGGTGGTGTCGGCACGGTACGAGTTCCTGTATGTGGACATGGGGAAGAACGGCCGGATGTCCGATGGCGGAGTATTCGCTGAGACGGAGTTCGCTCACCGTCTGCAGGCTGGGGGTCTTGCACTGCCTCCAGATGCAGAGAACGTGTAAGGGCTACCGTTCGTTTTCATTGCGGATGAAGCTTTTGGACTAGGACCACACCTCATGCGGCCGTTTCCCCAATGCACCCTCACCCCGGAGAGGAGGGTTTTTAATTACCGGCTGGCCAGAGCCCGGAGAGTTGTGGAGAATGCCTTCGGGATAATGGCCAGGCGGTTCCGCCTGTTCCAGACAGCTATACATTTGGCGGATTATAAACTCAACAACATTGTGTACTGCTGCTGCTTGTTGCACAATTTTTTAAGAAAATTCTTCACAAATTATGTGTCATCAGTTGGGTCTGAGGCCGGTCCCTCTGAACTGATAAATCTGACCGGCCTCAGCACTGCCCGTACTGGCTTGGCCCCCCAAAGTGCCCGTGAAGTACGTCAGAAATACGTAGAGTACTTCACGGGTAGGGGGGCCATCGCAATGCCAGACCACATCTGACCTTTGATTTTACCTTTTTTAAATAAACAAAAATATTTGATTTACTACAAACTTGTGTTGTCATTCTTTTATTTGTGGTTTTTGTGTCTCCCAGGTTATAGTAGTGCCAAGTGTATTTCTCCTTAGTAAATAGCCTCCAATCTCAGAGGTAAAAACACTAATTTTGCATCTTCAGAACTGCTATTGAGCATAGAAACAACAAGGCACACCTTTTTTCGACTTCCCAAATGTTTTTATTGATTGCAACACAGTTTTTTTTTTTTTCGAAATATTTTTTTTTGGTGTTTTGTGCGGCTTGGGTCAAAAGCCCCATTTTTTTTTCATCAAAAAGTAATAAAATAACACAGTGAAAAATACAAACAGGAGATGGGGTGATGTTACCCCTGATCCATCCCAAATGTGAAGAACCACACTTTCTTTTTGGGGCTCAAATGGGTATCTTCAACATGATCCCATGGCTAGGGTAAACATGTGCTATCTGCCATCATGGGGGATCAATGGACGTGCTTTGGGGGTGAAAACGCTTCCTCTCCCCTACTTGAGGAGGGAGGAAGAGGTTGCACCCCCAAAACAGGGACATAGATATCCTGTGACGGCAGATAGCACATGTTGAGTCTTCAGTGTGTGCATCCTCACATTTGGGCTGGTGGAAATCCCATAGAAAAATTCAGACACATAACAAAACACACAAAAAGGGGGGGGGGTGTCACACTATTCTCCCCAAAATATCTATCATGTTTTTATATTTTTGCTCAATCACAATCATTCTCTTTCTCATAATGTCCATTTCGCTACTGCATTCCATGATTTCCTGAATGATTATTTTGGCGCTGGCACTCGAGAATGGAGGATTTGGACTTCCTGACACACCCCCACGTTCAGTCCCTAAAAAGAAACAAATATTTTAAAACTATGCAGGCCTACATCTGTATATACCTTGAAGTTGTGGTGACAGACACTGACCTGTTGTGCTGATAAGCTCCACCTCTCCTTCCTCCACCTCCCCTTCCTCCACCTCCTCTTTCTCCCCCTCCGCTTCCTGAACCTGCTGAACTTTGTCTGCTTTGGGATCTTAGGGGAGTTTCTGTGGTGTTGGGTTCCTCGTCTCATGAGCATGGTGTCCTCCCACTCTCCTCTCCCCTATGGGAATAGAAAAATAAAATGTATCCTTTAGCACACAAACTTTTTAGGCCTGAAAATGGATTCTCAATGTTTTAAAGTGGGGTCCAATTGATATTTGGCCCTGAGTTTCAAGATGAACATATGAGATCTTGCAAACTCAACAAAGCAACATGTTATTTTGGAGGACACTCACAAATACACTTGGATAACCACCAAGGTATCCACTGGACCACCTGTGTGTGACACTGTTAAGAAATTTGGTCATGTGGCCCAGAGTATAGTATCTTGATGAAGAACAAAAAAGAGAACACAACTGCTGGAGTGTCATCTCCTTTACCCAGAATACAGTTTATTCTTTCATTCACATTCTAAATTTCCTTACAACACATCATCTAGCCAACAATGTGTAGATAAACATTGTTGAAGTAAAATGAGGCATGCCCACATGTAGTTTACGTGGATATGTGGATATGTGCCAAACATGTTTGGGGGAAGAGCAGCAATTTTTTTTCAACACATTTAGCAAATAAGTGGACTCTCCACTTAACATAAAAGTTGAGATTTTAAAATGGGAAACCAGTCAAGCCAAGCACATGGTGCAAAACATGGAAGAATACATATTACAATGTGAAAGAACACAGTAAAATAAACTTACTTTTTTCAATGCTTTTTATAAGCTTCCTATACTGCTCCGGCTCCCTGAGCTTCAGGTCTGACCACCTTTTATGGAGTTGTTCCTTGGATCTCCTGACCACATATTTTTTATAGAGAGTCTTCGCAACTTTGTCCATAATTTGTGACTTCCGGAGATTAGGGGTGTCGTATGGGCCATGCTTGCCGTCGTAATCCTTCCTCCGCAGAATGTCCACCATCTCCGCCATCTCAGAAAAAGACATATTAGTCGCCTTGTATCTTTTTTTTCTGGATCGTGACGTTTCCACCTCCGGGCTTTCCTCGTCGGTAATTTCTAGTAAAGAAGCCACCTGTGTCTGCGACACGTCGCCGTCTCACACTGTGCGCCGTTCGTTAAGGGGCGGGGAAATGCTGAAAAAGTCCGTCATGGGCGGGCGACGAGAGCGGAGTTACGCGCATGCGCAGGGTATAAAAAGGGGAAAGAAGTTATTAGGGATGCGCGGAGTAAGGACGACCGGAAGTGAACCAACGAAGTGAACTAAGGTAAGAAGGGAACTCGGGCCTGCAGTGGCCTCTAATGTTTCATGATTGTAAAGGGCAATATTGTGATAAGTTGAGGAGAATCAATTCTGATCCTTTTCTTTTTTTTCTTTTGTTTTTTACTTGTTGTTCCAAAAAGGAAGGATGGAGATGACTGTGTGTGTGTGTAAGATGGAGATTACTGTGTGTGTAAGATGGAGATTACTGTGTGTGTAAGATGGAGATGACTGTGTGTGTGTGTGTGTAGGATGGAGATGACTGTGTGTGTGTATGTGTGTGTGTGTGTGTGTGTAGCATGGAGATGACTGTGTGTATAGGATAGAGATGACTGTGTGTGTAGGATAGAGATGACTGTGTGTGTGTGTGTAGGGTAGAGATGACTGTGTGTGTGTGCGTGTGGGTAGGATGGAGATGAGAGTGTGTGTGTGTGTGTGTATAGGATAGAGATGACTGTGTGTGTGTGTAGGATGGAGATGACTGTGTGTGTGTGTAGTATGGAGATTACAGTGTGTGTGTGTGTGTGTGTGTGTGTGTGTGTAGGATGGAGATGACTGTGTGTGTGTGTAGTATGGAGATTACTGTGTGTGTGTGTGTGTGTGTGTGTGTGTGTGTGTGTGTGTGTGTGTGTGTGTGTGTGTGTGTGTGTGTAGGATGGAGATGACTGTGTGTGTGTGTAGGATGGAGATTACTGCGTGTGTGTAGGATGGAGATTACTGTGTGTGTATAGGATGGAGATTACTGTGTGTGTATAGGATGGAGATTACTGTGTGTGTATAGGATGGAGATTACTGTATGGTTTTGTGTGTGTGTGTGTGTGTGTGTGTGTGTGTAGGATAGAGATGACTGTGTGAGGATAGAGATGACTGTGTGTGTGTAGGATAGAGATGACTGTGTGAGGATAGAGATGAGTGTGTGTGTAGGATAGAGGTGACTGTGTGTGTGTGTAGGATAGAGATGACTATGTGTGTGTGTAGGATGGAGATGACTGTGTGTATGTGTAGGATGGAAATGACTGTGTGTGTACGATGGAGATTACTCTGTGTTTGTGTGTTGTTGTGGAATTTCTAGGCTGTTGTTTACAGAGCACACAGCCTATAATTCCTGTGCTATCTAAGCACACATCAGATTTCATCTTTTTGCAATAATGTTGTCTTTAGCTAAGTTCCACTCACCGTTCATTCCATCATTCACTCAAAGAAAAGCAGCACCATCACCTAGGTCTCTTCATCAAGTCATTCCAGAGCAGACTGTCTAGCCGACGCCTACTCAAAGACTTTTATTAGCTTCCAAAGATCTCACAGACAGGAGGTGATTGGCTGCAGCAATCAATCACCTCCCCCATGGGAGGGGACATCACAGGATGTCCCCTGCATACAGGAGAGGGACCATACAAGGACATCCCCTCCAACAGGGTTTAAATATATACAATTCAATACAATAATACAATGCATGATGGCTAAAGTCTTATGGGTGTGTCCAGGCAGGGAAAGCGCGCATGCTCCCAGCAAACTAAGCCGTATTGCTTTAAAACATGGACATTCTCCCCGACTATGAAACAATCATAAGCTCTCATATTACCGCTGATAAGAATCCTTATTCTGCGCTATTCCATAGAATAACGCATATTCAGATTATACAATTATTGAATGGGGGAGGGAGGCTATCTGCAGACGCGCGCTACGAATCCCAATCAATGTTGATCAGACACAGCAGAGACAAGAGCGCGCATCTGCCTATAACCAATGATGTCGTTGCAGAGTGAGCATATCCCCTCCTCAATGATCGTCCGTGCTAAGGCACAGAGGGCCCCCGTCGGTGGACATATCCGCACCCTGCAAACATCACACTCCAACCTCAAGACGTTTTCCCCTACCAGACGGGATTCAACCAGCCTCAGACTGCCCCAATCAGCTCTTTAGGAGCGGGCTGCGGAAGTACTAACACTGGGTGACACTATGACAATACATCATAAAAATCTCCACAACAGTCCTACCTTTTTTGTCATATGCACCCCATGTCCATCGATGAAACTTGATCTGCTTCTTACACCTGGAAATTAATCAGTCCTTAGTCCATAAAAAGGAAAACACGGCTTGACATGTAGACTCTACTCTTCAGGGGCATGACTTATAAAGGAGGACACGACATGGTGAGCTGTAGTAATCGCCGATCCGTCTGTGGTCCTCTGTGTCTTGTAAGTGGGTCCGGTTTCGGGGCGTCTCATTAAGAAAACTCTGGTCACGCGTCAAATCAGGCAACAGGAGCATCTCGTCACGACATTGAAGGAATAGAAATAAAAACGACATGAGTATATATATTCCCACTTCCTTTAACCACGATCCGCTGTAAAATAAAAATTAGATCCCCAAAGATCCCCAGACCCTTAAAAGGACTCCCAACCTTCACTTAGCTACAGCTCTGGCTTCAACAGTTACATGAAGAATCCTATCCTTAACGGATGAGAATTGTTCAATCGTATCCCAAGCTCGAGACCCCCCCACCTTGTACATGCAGGACCCCATGCCCAGACCTGGTCGGGGTTGGTGAACAAATCCCTTCTAGCTGTCCCTGCCATTCTTAATTTCCTGCGCCATCAGATCCTCGCGATCGGCCGTGTCATAAGATGCTGGGACAGCTTCAACATCACGCATGAACCTCTTGCTTTGGGGGAATTACCTTATAAGCTGCAGATCCACATAAACACCAAACTTAAGTTCAAACACACTTGTGGGCTGCCTAGATACCCAAACCGACAAGAAGCAGAGCTATTAAAACTATAACCAATTTTACCCTCTAAAAATGCATCGTTAGATTCCATTGACAAGTGTCTGTTTGGAGTCTTCACCAGTTTGTCAAAACTCCTCATACCCATAATAACATCATAAATGGCATGTACCTCTGTCATCGCTGGGGACTAAAACTCGGTGAAGACTCAGAACAGACCATCGGTCCTGTTCGCTTTCTGAGCTAGTCAGGACATACACTTTAAATAATAACTTGGGATGCTTTTCATTGTTATCCTTGCTAAAATTTACTAAACAACAAAAATATAAATAAACAAAGATACTCCTCATTCTTTGGTGTGGTTGAGCCGCTTTTTGCAGTGGCTGGCGTGGTCTCATCCCTCAAGCTTCTTTACAACGACCCAGTCACCTGGTTGGAAAGAATGTAAACTGATTATTGTGTCAGGGTCCAGGAGGGACTCGTGAAACCTGTGGTGGACATTTTGAAGTTCATGTCACAGCGATCGCACCTCCCCCATCAGCCGAGAATATAAGTGACAGCTAATGAGGAAAGTACGACTCTGGTTTTGATTGACCTCCAAACAACCCTCATATGACAATAACCCAGACATCGGGACTGTGGTCACTGCATAAACTGTGCGTGGCCCACAATACCTGGAACCATCGACAAAAGGTTCTCAGCATCTGGGATGGGAACCTACTTCACCAGACTGCTGCTTGCCGATTCAAATTCTATCAAAGAAAGACAGTCTTGGCACAAACTTGGTTAGAATTACAGAGGTTAACATTATTTGTTTGACAAAAAAAAACTGTCACTCTTACATTTATCACTTCTACCCCCTTTTCTTCCTCATTACAGACTGAAGGAAGAAATGAGTGGTGCAGGAAAAAAGAAACAATGAAATAGCCTATGATACTTTTACCTCCTTAGACTCGTATTTATCCATATGTACAGCTGTCTACATACACCTGTTCTCTGTGTACAAACTCCTTGGACCTGAAAAATACTTATAAGCAAAATCATTACTCTCTCCTTCATATTTAACCTGCAAAGTATTGTTTACCATTATGACATTCCTGTACATTGGTAAATTGTCAATGACATTCTTTCAAAACCAATTCAAACAAAACCCTCTGTAACCCTTACTTTTCCCGTTCCTATAAAAATACAACAGCCGCGACACATCGGAGGATCGCCGCGGTAAGTTCGAACATATTCACGTTACTACATACAAACATTCCGATACAAACGTGGGGGAAATACTTCCCAATTTCCAAAACCACAAATGAAAAAAACAAAAACAGCCAGAATTCTCCCTTCACTCTTTCAGCAATAGAAAAAAATACAATGGGACAAACATGAGAGCAGCTCGAGAACCTTGCATGGACCAGCCATACAAAGTTCAAACAAACGGGCATGAGACTACACCTCCATCAACACACTCATCATTACAGATTTCTGAAGCCGCAGCTCAACTACATCCACTCCAGAGGGATACCCAAAATAGTATCCTTGGACCACCTATGTTAATCTTTTTGGGGTTCAAAGGTCTTTGCCCCAAAACTAGGCTTCGTGCACCGTGTGACCGTCTGACTGTGGGAAGCCTCCATTCCTTCCCTTTGCACAGACCTCCTTGTGTCCATGGCGATTCGAATTGGCTTATCGTCTTAAACCTGCGTCCAGGTTAAACCGTTGCACCCATTTCGGAGAGCACCGCCTGGTGTCTTCTTATACGGTGGATTGAAGAACTACAACCACTATATGGTCAAGTCCTCCAACTAGAAACCCTAACCGAGGCGTCAACTCTATGGCTTGTTGTCCCAACACTTTTGGAACTACAGCAACAACCACAGATCAACCCCCGAATTAGGCCTCTACCCCTCACAGTGCATGCATACACAAGCATTTTCCGCTATACACCCATACACTGCGTTGCCAGACTAAACCACACAGAACACTTACGCCAGTTTACCACCTGCAGAACAATGTGGCTTCTCTCTGTATCTAGATGATAAAACAATGGTGATGCCCCGCTGTTTGCTCACTACCCAAACTGTATTACAGTACAAAACTTCACAAAACTGGAACAAAATATAAAACACTTTTAAATGCAAAAATGCTTTCCATTTTCCTTCCAAACACAAATCTCATGGCTCACCTTTAAAAACCCCAAGCTCCTCCCACCAACTTTCTGCTGATATATAAATGCTGAAAAGAAACTTCCGGTTATATGCTCAGCTACTTAAAAAAAAAAAACTGGTTTATTTACATATCAATTGTTCAGGAAGAGGGAGGGGGAGGCCTAGCCCTAATCGCCTTGTCTATCAAGACTCCAATTTAAACATAAAAAAACACCATTGTGCAAAATTCAGTGCAAAGTGGAGTTTTTACTTAAAAACGAAATTCAATACAAAAACCGCCGCTCATATACTGCAAAGTCAGCTGACCCTGCAATAGCTTACATTCACTTTAAATGAAAACAGAGAAATCCCCATCCTAACACCACCTGCATGGAGTTTGCATGTCCTCCCTGTGTCTGCGTTGGCCTCCTCCCACACTCCAAATGCTGGTAGGTCAGCCAGATCCCATCCATAAATAGGCCCCAGCATGTGCGTGTGTCCGCAAGCACGTTGTGGCCCCTCGGGGTAAGACCGCGCTATCTCAAGATACCACTCTACTCAACTCAAAAGGCGATGCTTAGAAAAACTATTTAATCTAGTAAAATTTAACATTAAACAAAAAGAGCCTCTCAGTATGTCACCCTGGTGTCTCACTATTCTCCCCAGCAGTGCACAGGTCAAACTGTAAACGCATAGAACAGAAGAAAACTGCGCCAATCAACAAATGTTAATATAGCATCCAGGGGCTGATGTGCAAAAAGCAGTGCACACTCAGCAAAGGCACTAGCCACTAGATACCAAAAAATAATGTCTAATGATTTGAAAACATTTAATGATAAAAGTCCAGATGAATGCCCAGATGATGCAATAAAACCCCCCAAAAATTAAACCACAATACTGAATTATAGAACTAAAAATGATGGATTAATAGTCCCATTGCAAAGGCATAAATCCTGCAAAATCACAAGCTGAGATCAGTAGATGATTATGCAACACCCAGTGACATCAGCAAATAAAGGTGCCCTCCACCATAATATGGTAGCTTACCAGAGGCAAGTCCATGAATGGTGGATGAAGCAAAGCAAACCTCATGGACAACAACAAAAATGGCGCCATTAACGCATGCAATTTTTCCTGCCAAAACCAGCATGGGACATCACAATGAACACCACATGGGTTCCCCCACACAAAGAAAAACACAAATGGCCTCCAGATTCCAACGCAGAAAAGACTGCACCAAACATCAAAAACTGAGAAATTCCACCAGCAAAATAGCCGACGAATGCCACAGCACGGTCACATGATATCACACCCAAAGGAAAGGTGGCTGCACCTTCCCTTATAGGTTACCCACAGGCTAAGGAAAAACTGCGCCTCAAAATGGCAGACAAACCACAAGGCTAATCAAAAGCCAAGAATGGCGCCATTAACGCATGTATTTCTTTTCCCGCCAAAACCAGCATCTCTTTAAAAGAAAATCAAAAATGTTTTTCTCCACAAAGACAGACTACACCATTGAGATTTTTTTAAATGATCATCAAAATCCACTGAAAAATGTGTGTCTTGAGTCAGCTACACTCCACAAGGCTCATGCCATCTCGACAAAGCCTTACACCTGAGACACCACATGACCACTAAAACATTTTAAAAACCCTTTGGCCACTAAACAGCACATTCAATAAATGTAAGTTACAACATTATTCAACACTTTTCTCTACCTAAAGTTCACACACACAGTGGCATCAGTTTCCATAACAAGCCATCGCAAACATTCAATGGGCGTATTCCTTTCAACAAAACAGCTACTATTGTCTGGCTTCCAACATGCCTTGCAGCAGGCTGCTTTCAACTTAAAACAAGACAGACCCTTTACTTAAAATATTTTTACACTTATGGGGACATGTGTCTTTGTCCCATACGAAGGTAGAAAATCACAATTTATCCATTTCTATTTTTCATAGAAGTCTCAAACACTACACACATACAGTATATTGTTGCTTGTAACATCAGATTATCTCTCAGGGCGTAGCCCTTTCAGCACCATTGTAACCGATGACCATGCTGCCTGCCCCACCCCCGCTAAACCTCATGGGGGCAGCCGTTTTCAGCTTCTCTCACACAGGGACCAGACTAACAATGCAGCCAAATAATGGCTGGCTGCACAAGCTGCTCAATACATCGCAAAAAGGTCATTTTTCTAAACAGCCATCTCTTACACAACTTCAATCAGGGACACGTGTCCTACATCACACAAGCAATCTAATCACACCCAGGCACACACAGGCATACCCACACAGGCACACACAATCAAATTCACAGGCATACAATCCATGACAAAATCACACACATACGATTCTCTTCCAGCCAGCATTATTTCAAAAAGACGAAAAATTTGTTCTTTTACAGAGTAGAGCCCCCACACATCGGAACGTAGATCCACTCTCCCCCCCATCTCGATCCGATGTCCAAAGGGACTCCATCTATTCCCAAAGGTCCTGGCCCGCCATAAACTGTTGTGGAATTTCTAGGCTGTTGTTTACAGAGCACGCAGCCTATAATTCCTGAGCTATCTAAGCACACATCAGATTTAATCTTTTTGCAATAATGTTGTCTTTAGCTAAGTTTGCTAAGTTCCACTCACCGTTCATTCCATGATTCACTCAAAGAAAAGCAGCACCATCACCTAGGTCTCTTCATCAAGTCATTCCAGAGCAGACTGTCTAGCCGACGCCTACTCAAAGACTTTTATTAGCTTCCAAAGATCTCACAGACAGGAGGTGATTGGCTGCAGCAATCAATCACCTCCCCCATGGGAGGTGACATCACAGGATGTCCCCTGCATACAGGAGAATGACCATACAAGGACATTCCCTCCAACAGGGTTTAAATATATACAATTCAATACAATAATACAATGCATGATGGCTAAAGTCTTATGGGTGTGTCCAGGCAGGGAAAGCGCGCATGCTCCCAGCAAACAAAGCCGTATTGCTTTAAAACATGGACGTTCTCCCCGACTATGAAACAATCATAAGCTCTCATATTACCGCTGATAAGAATCCTTATTCTGCGCTATTCCATAGAATAACGCATATTCAGATTATACTATTATTGAATGGGGGAGGGAGGCTATCTTCAGACGCGCGCTACGAATCCCAATCAATGTTGATCAGACACAGCAGAGACAAGAGCGCGCATCTGCCTATAACCAATGATGTCGTTGCAGAGCGAGCATATCCCCTCCTCAACGATCGTCCGTGCTAAGGCACAGAGGGCCCCCGTCGGTGGACATATCCACACCCTGCAAACATCACACTCCAACCTCAAGACGTTTTCCCCTATCAGACGGGATTCAACCAGCCTCAGACTGCCCCAGCCAGCTCTTTAGGAGCGGGCTGCGGAAGTACTAACACTGGGTGACACTATGACAATACATCATAAAAATCTCCACAACAGTGTGTGTGTGTGTGTGGGATGGGGATGACTGTGTGTGTGTGTGTAGGATGGAGATTCCTGTGTGTGTAGGATGGAGATGACTGTGTGTGTGTGTAGGATAGAGATGTGTGTGTGTGTGTGTGTGTGTAGGATAGAGATATGTGTGTGTGTGTGTGTGTGTGTGTGTGTGTGTGTGTGTGTGTGTAGGATGGAGATGACTGTGTTATTGTGTAGGATAAAGATGACTGTGGGGGTGTGTGTGTAGGATGGAGATGACTGTGTGTGTGTGTAGGATGGAGATGACTGTGTGTGTGTATATGTTTGTGTGTATATGTGTGTGTTTAGGATGGAGATGACTGTGTGTGTGTAGGATGGAGATGACTGTGTGTGTGTGTGTGTAGGATGGAGATGACTGTGTGTGTGTGTGTGTATAGGATGGAGATGACTGTGTGTGTGTGTGTTTAGGATGGAGATGACTGTGTGTGTGTGTGTTTAGGATGGAGATGACTGTGTGTGTGTGTTTAGGATGGAGATGACTGTGTGTGTGTGTGTAGGATAGAGATGACTGTGTGGGTGTGTGTAGGATGGAGATGACTGTTTGTGTATAGGATAGAGATGACTGTGTGTGTGTAGGATGGAGATGACTGTGTGTGTGTGTAGAATAGAGATGACTGTGTGTATGCATGTGTATATAGGATGGAGATGACTGTGTGTGTAGGATGGAGATTACTGTGTGTGTGTAGGATGGAGATGACTGTGTGTAGGATGGAGATGACTGTGTGTGTGTAGAATGGAGATTACTGTGTGTGTGTAGAATGGAGATTACTGTGTGTGTGTAGAATGGCGATGACTGTGTGTGTGTGTAGGATGGCGATGACTATGTGTGTGTGTGTGTGTGTGTGTGTGTGTGTGTAGTATAGAGATGACTGTGTGTGTGCGTGTGTAGGATGGAGATGAGTGAGTGTGTGTGTGCGTGTGTAGGATGGAGATGAGAGTGTGTGTGTGTATAGGATAGAGATGACTGTGTGTGTGTGTGTGTGTGTGTGTGTGTGTAGGATGGAGATGACTGTGTGTGTGTGTGTGTAGGATGGAGATGACTGTGTGTGTGTGTTTGTGTATAGGATGGAGATGACTGTGTGTGTGTGTTTAGGATGGAGATGAGTGTGTGTGTGTGTGTGTGTGTAGGATGGAGATGACTGTGTGTGTGTGTGTTTAGGATGGAGATGAGTGTGTGTGTGTGTGTGTGTGTGTGTAGGATAGAGATGACTGTGTGTGTGTGTGTGTAGGATGGAGATGACCATGTTATTGTGTAGGATAGAGATGACTGTGGGGGTGTGTGTAGGATGGAGATGACTGTGTGTGTGTGCATGTAGGATAGAGATGACTGTGTGTGTGAGTGTGTGTGTGTAGAATAGAGATGACTGTGTGTATGTGTATATAGGATGGATATGACTTTGTGTGTAGGATAGAGGTGTGTGTGTAGGATAGAGATGACTGTGTGTGTGTGTGTGTATAGGATGGAGATGACTGTGTGTGTGTGTGTGTGTAAGATGGAGATTACTGTGTGTGTAGGATGGAGATTACTGTGTGTGTAGGATAGAGATGACTGTGTGTGTGTGTGTAGGATCGAGATGAGAGTATTTGCACATACAGGCGTTGGTGGAAGATCGGTGGTGGGAAAATCTTCCTATGGAAACAGCAAAGTTTGCTCCATTTAGAGATGTTGTTTTACGCCTCGTCGGGGGACTGACCACCTCCTGACGGGGGCATTAAATGACTCCGAGCGCACAGATCTGTGTCCACAGGAACAGTAGCATAGCTATACGACAGTTGTGGTCCATTGAGGCATAATTGTCGTATAGTTCCCGTTATTGGTAGCAGTGAGTTTGGTTTGCACATGGCTTTGTACAAAGCCATGCTTTCTACTGTTCCTTTGTCTCACAGAAAGCATGACCCCTGTACACAGCCGTTTGCACACATCACTGCTAGCATTTTATTTGAATTTAAACATGTCTGTGATTGGTTCTTTTGAAAATATACAAAATGTCTGAATGGCTGTTTTGTTTTTTAACTTTATATTCTTTATTATTTTTCCATGTTACAAAAAATACATACACATAGTATACTTTAAAATAATGTACTACAGTTAATCCCCCCCCCCCACCCCACCCAATCTCTTTTCACATTCCAAAAACAGAGAAAGACAAAACAAAAAAATGCATTCTACCACACACTTATGAAATTGCCGAGAAAGAACTATATTGCTTTTACTTTATCTAGTTTTCTCTCCCCCCCTGCTTCCATTCCCTTTTTCCCTGCCTTCCTCTTAGTCTTCTGACATATTTGACTTCTCTGCCCAAGGTCCATAGCTTCTCTTTCTGCCCCTCCTCTGTCCGCCCTTCCTATCTCAGCCATCTGGTTTCCACCACAGGAAGATGGCCGCCGGGCAGTCACAAGAGGCCGAACTCGGCATGGACCACCCCAAAATGGCCGCCGACAGCATGGAGGAGGAAGCACATACAGGTAAGCAGAAATGACATTTCTTTTAAATGTTAGTTACAGCCAGCCCCGCTCCAGTGGAACCCCTTAGGTGACCCCCAGCACCCAGCAACCTTTAGCTAGAAGCCCAGGGAGGAGGGAAAGGCAGGGAGAGAGGGAAGAAAGGGGCCACAACCACTTACTTGGTCTCTCCAGGAATGTCCAGCTAAATCACCCAGCCGAGGCAGGGGAGTTTTACTTACCTATCCTGCATGTATTATGCTGGAAGACATTCCAAACAGATCATCGTCCGCGCACGGAAGGTGACTGTTGGCCAGGCATGCTGTGATTGGACCCAAAATGGACGATCATATGTATGCCCTGGAGCGTGACGCTCACCGGACAGGCTGCTGCGACTCGGCCGTAAGGTCAGCCGAAGCTGAGCGGTCCGATGCAAGCCTTGGAGCGTAAGCTCACCGGCCAGGCTGCTGCGACTTGGCCGTAAGGTCAGCCGAAGCTGAGTGGTCCGATGCAGGCCCTGGAGCGTAGGCTCACCGGCCACCCGTGGAGCGACGGGCATGTCGTGGAAAACCCAGTGCGTAGCTAGGGTCGGCACACGCTCGATGGCCGAAACTGGGGAGACTACAAGGATCGAGGATCCAGCCTGTCACCCAGTCGGCAGTTGATTGAAGATCGCAGGAAACAACAAATGTAGCAAAAAAAAAATTTTTTTTCCCCCCCGGACCAATGGGCCCAAAAGGAGCCATGTCCTACTCCTTGCTAGACAGAAAAAAACTGATCTGGGAGATGCAGACTGAGAGGTTATACCAGAGGGTCCGCCCCCTGGGCGGTACTGTAGAAGGTGTGATGCAACACTTTTTACAAGTTTTTCTGCCTAGTCACTCCTAATTAACGGATAATACCCACTTTGTCAATAGAGAAGCTGTGTCGGTCCATGGACGAAAGAGTAAATACATTTTTTGGCTGGAGCTACACTTAAACAATGTACCTGTTCAAAATTACAAACAGATTCTACATAAGAACAAACCTACAGTCCCTGTCTTGTATGCAACGCCTGTATACGGCTGTTCAGAGTATATAGGGCCTTTTTTATTTTGTGTGCGGGGTTCCCCTTAATATCCATACAAGACCCAAAGGGACTGGTAATGGGCTGGGGTAGGGGATGATGGGGTAGCTATGCCATTTTTCTCAAAGATTTTCATCCATATTACCGGGACCAGACATTACATTAAAGCCGCAAGCAGTTTTAAATGGCTTTTTTTTCCTTTAGAAATGTAATTTTGTGCAGGGACAGTTCTAAACACGGGAAACACGTGGCACTTCACAGGCATACTTTAGACACCCCCCAGGTACGATATTTAAAGGAATATTTGACTTTTTTTTTTTCACTTTATGCATCATTAACCACTTCAATACCATGCACTTATGCACCTTCCCGCCCAGACCAATTTTCAGCTTTCAGTACTCTCACACTTTGAATGACAATTACTTAGTCATGCTACACTGTATCCAAACAAAATTTTTATCATTTTCTTCTCACAAATAGAGATTTCTTTTGGTGGTATTTAATCGCCACTGGGTTTTTTATTTTTTGCGATATAAGCAAAAAAACAGCAATTTTTAAAAAAAAAAAAACACTTTTTTTTAGTTTCTATTGTAAAATTTTGCAAATAAGTGATTTTTCTTCATAAATTTGTGCCAAAATGTATACTGCTACATATCTTTGGTAAAATGAACCCTAATTAGTGTATATTATTTGGTCTTTGTGAAAGTTATAGAGTCTACAAACTATGGTGGCAATCACTGAAAATTTATCACATCTGATCACGCCTGATGTACTGAAGGGATATCTCATTTCTTGAGACACTAACAAGCGAGGAAAGTACAAATACCCCAAAATTACCCCTTTTTGGAAAGTAGACAGTCCAAGGTATTTACTAAGAGGCGTGGTGAGTTTTTTGAAGTTGTATTTTTTTCCCACAATTCTTGGGAAAATTTAATTTTTTTTTTTTTTTTTTACACAAACTGGTCATATTAACAGTTTTTTTCTCTCACACAGCATATGCATAATTGCAACTACACCCCAAAATACATTCTGCTACTCCTCCTGAGTGTAGCGATACCACATGTGTGAGACTTTTACACAGCCTGGCCATATACAGAGGCCCAACATTGAAGTAGCACTTTCAGGCGTTCTACAAGCATAAATCGCACATATCCTTTCTCAACCACCTATTACACTTTTGAAGGCCCTGGAGCACCAGGACAATGGAATTTTCCACAAAATGACCCCATTTTGGAAAGCACACACCCCAACGTATAATCTATGAAGCATTATGAGTCTTTTGAACGGTTCATTTTTTTCCAGAAGGTTTTGGAAAATGTGGAGAAAAAACGAAAATGCATTTTTTTACACAAAGTTGTCCATTTATAAGATATTTCTAACGCATAGCATATACATAGCAAAAATGACACCCCAAAATGCATTCTGCTACTCCTCCTGAGTATAGCGATACCACATGTGTGAGACTTTTACACAGCCTGGCCATATACAGAGGCCCAACATTGAAGTAACACTTTCAGGCGTTCTACAAGCATAAATCGCACATATCCTTTCTCAACCACCTATTACAATTTTGAAGGCCCTGGAGCACCAGGACAATAGAATTTTCCACAAAATGACCCCATTTTTGAAAGCACACACCCCAACGTATAATCTATGAGGCATTATGAGTCTTTTGAACGGTTCATTTTTTTCCAGAAGATTTTGGAAAATGTGGAGAAAAAATTAAAATGCATTTTTTTTACACAAAGTTGTCAATTTATAAGATATTTCTAACACATAATATGTACATAGCAAAAATTACACCCCAAAATGCATTCTGCTACTCCTCCTGAGTATGGCGATACCACATGTTTGAGACTTTTACACAGCCTGGCCACATACAGAGGCCCAACATCCAAGTAGCACCTCCAGGCATTCTAGCAGCATTAATTGCACATATCATTTTCTGACTACTGTGACAGCAGGAAGGTAAAGTCACCTGGTTGCATCCAGGGGGGTAGGTATATTTCTCCCAGATTCAGGCTTTATGCCGACTTATACAACTAGGGAGAGAGTTGATGAAGCCCAGCTGAGGCTAGTGGGCTCATGGATGATTCATACCTCTAGGGAGAGTGCTGGGCGTCGTGCAGGCAGGGAGTTGATGAGACCAGCTGAAGCTTGTCAGCTCGTTTAAGGCCTCTATAAAAACTCCCAGCTTCATTAGGTGTTTGCTCATGCCTGGAACCAGACCTGTGTGGACTGTCTAGGGAGAGTGAACCCCTGTGCGGTGAGACAAAGCCTGTGTGGCTATTTGTTTGGACATTTACTAAACCAGGGACTTAGGGACTAGGACAGCACCAGGCTGATCCCAGTTGTTAGTTAGGGAAACCTGCATGTTTAGTCAGAGGTCAAGCTGACCAGGATTTATTTTGTTTATGTTTCTTTTTGCTTTGCTGTGTTTTTGTCACTGTAAATAGAGAAATAAACCGCACCTTTTGATCTTGAAAACCACAACCTCCGTCTGCTGGGCCTGTTTTTGTGTGGGGAGCCCATCCAGGGGGTCACACACACCCGCTACCGAGTTAACCCCCTCACAGTTGGTGGAGAACCAGTGGCAGTTTTTTTTTAAGCCAGCATGGAGGAGATACTGAAACAGCTGGCTCTAGCAAATGCCAATCAACAGCAGACAAATGCAGGTTTGCAAAAGAGCTTCGCAGCCCAGCAACGAGCCCAGCAGCAATCTGAGGCCCGCTTCATAGACCTGTTGCAGAAGCAAGAGCAGAGACTACAACAACAGATGGAAGCAGTAATGCAGCAACGTCCGCAGACCAGTGAGGAAAGCCGTCCCACTAATACCGCGTCCTTTGGGGTGAGTCGTTTATTGACAAAAATGACTGGAGAGGATGATCCAGAGGCATTTTTGACCACATTTGAAAGGACTGCTGAAAGAGAAAAGTGGCCTGAGGAGCAGTGGGCTGGACTGGTGGCTCCTCTGTTAACTGGTGAATCGCAGAAAGCTTACTATGACCTAGAGCCTGACCAAGCAAAAGACTATGGGATGCTAAAAGCTGAAATATTGGCAAGGCTGGGTGTCACCCTGGCTGTCCGGGCTCAGCGTGTGCATAACTGGACTTTCCAGCTTGGAAAACCCCCCAGGTCTCAAATGTATGATCTCATTCACCTGAGCAGGAAGTGGCTACAGCCAGAGACTTTGTCCGCACCGGAGATTGTGGAACGTGTTGTGATGGATCGTTTCTTGAGAGCTCTTCCTACCGCCATTCAAAAGTGGGTAAGCCATGGAGACCCAGAAACGGCCGGTAAACTTGTGGATCGTGTAGCGAGATACTTGGCTGCAGAGAACCTGACGGCCTCTTCCAGAGACTCTCTGACTTTCCACCCTAAGACCAGACCATCCCCAGGGGCGGATAAGATGATTCCAAGGGGTGAGGGTGGAGAGAGTGAGAGGGTGGGAGCTCTGCCCAGGGTTTGGCGAGAACAGCCTGGGAAGTCGGGGGCTCAAGAGGCAGCCAAAAGGATTGTTTGCTACCGCTGCCGGCAAACGGGACATATTGCAGCAAATTGCCCGGTTGTGGAGGAACCCATGCAATGTGACTTTCTGACGGACAGACGTCAGTCGCTGTGTGCGACAGTCGCATGCACTGCCATTCGGGGAACTGAGAAACATTTATGCAAAATGTGTATTAATGGTAGAAATGTTGTGGTATTACTGGATTCAGGTAGCCTTGTGACCCTGATAAAGGCTGAATTAGTTAAAACAGAGGTCTCTGGGAATAGCAAGGTAGCTGTTATTTGTGTGCATGGGGACACCCGAGAGTATCCAGTGACTACAGTATGTTTTAAGACCCCCAAAGGTACCCTCTCTCATCCAGTGGGGTTAGTATCTCAATTACCGCATGATGCCATTGTGGGAAGGGATTTTCCGAAGTTCTGGGAACTGTGGGATGATCCTGAGCCCCCCACTGGTGCCCCTATGTACCAGGAAGGTGATAGCCAGAACTCCTCTGAGAGTGGTGAGGACTCTCCAGAATTTCCCTTGTCAGTATTGGCAGGCGAGACTCAAGTAACTGGAGAGGAGCCCACCTCCTCAGACGAAAACCTACCGTCTGTGGAGTTTTCTGATCTTGAGGTTCACAGGGAAAATTTTGCCACAGAACAGTTAAAAGACCCCGCCCTAATAAAGGCACGGGAAAACGTAGTGGAAATAGATGGCGAGCTAGTGAACCCAGATAATACCTGCACTTACCCATACTTCAGCGTAGAGAAGGACCTACTGTATCGGGTGGCAAAAAGGGCAGAAGAAACCGTTTAGCAGCTTGTGGTGCCCAAACCTTACAGGAAGTTGGTGTTGGAGTTGGCCCATGGGCACATTCTTGGAGGTCATCTGGGGACAGAGAAAACCCGAGAGAGGGTATTACAGAGATTCTATTGGCCTGGGGTGATGAAGGACATAGAAAATTATTGTTCCTCCTGCCCTGTGTGTCAGAGGTCGGCCCCGATGCCACATTTCCGTAGCCCGCTGGTCCCTCTACCCATCATTGAGGTCCCGTTTGAGAGGATCGCAATGGATTTGGTAGGTCCTATAATCAAGTCCGCTAGGGGGCACCAGTACATATTAGTTATAATGGACTATGCCACCCGTTATCCAGAAGCGATCCCTCTCCGAAATACCTCAGCCAAAACCATAGCCAAAGAGCTATCTCTTGTTTTTAGCCGGGTGGGTATTTGTAAAGAACTGCTTACGGACCAAGGTACACCCTTTATGTCCCGGGTTATGAAAGAGCTGTGTAAATTGTTCAAAGTGACGCAATTGCGTACGTCTGTGTATCACCCCCAAACCGATGGGCTGGTTGAAAGATTCAACAAAACCCTAAAACAAATGTTGAAGAAAGTGGTGGATAGAGATGGAAAGGATTGGGACTGTCTACTTCCTTATTTGATGTTTGCTATTAGGGAGGTGCCCCAATCCTCTACGGGATTCTCCCCCTTTGAGTTACTGTATGGGAGACACCCAAGAGGGCTGTTGGATATTGCCAAGGAAACTTGGGAAAGTGAGAGTTCTCCCCACAGGAGTGTGATTGAGCATGTCGCCCTGATGCAAGATCGAATTGCACAGGTAATGCCCATCGTGAAGGAACATTTGGCCCAAGCGCAGTTGGCACAGCAGAGAGTGTACAACCGTGGAGCCAAGACCCGTACCTTTTAGGGGATAGGATATTGGTACTTGTCCCTACGGTTGAAAGTAAATTCCTTGCCAAATGGCAAGGCCCCTACGAGATAATGGAAAAAGTGAGCGAAGTGAATTACAAGGTCAGACAACCAGGAAGGCGAAAGCCCGAACAGATCTATCACGTTAATCTGTTGAAAGCCTGGAGGGATAGAGAGTCCCTAGTCGCAGAAACTTGGTCACCAGCTCAAACTGGTTGCGTGATTCCGGAGGTTGGAATAGCAGCCACCTTGTCACAACCCCAACAACAGGAGGTTAAGGAGTTTGTGCTTCGCAACAAGGAGGTGTTCTCTGAGCTGCCGGGACAAACATCTGGGGTAGAGCATGATATTATTACCCCGCCCGGTGAAAGGGTGAAGTTAAAACCCTATCGGATCCCAGAGGCCCGACGGGAGGCAATACGGGAGGAAGTACAGAAAATGCTGAACTTAGGGGTGATAGAGGAGTCCCAAAGTGATTGGTCTAGTCCCATTGTGTTGGTGCCTAAACCGGATGGGAGCTGGCGATTTTGTAACGATTTTCGTCAGTTGAACAAAGTTACAAAATTTGACACCTACCCCATGCCACGTATAGATGAGTTGATCGACCGGCTGGGAACAGCCCGATACATGACGACTCTTGACCTCACAAAAGGGTATTGGCAAATTCCCCTGGCCAAGTCGGCCAAAGAGAAAACCGCATTTGTAACCCCAGACGGGGCGTTCCAATATAAGAGAATGCCGTTCGGGTTACAGAATGCGCCGGCCACATTCCAGCGGAAAATGGACCAGATACTGAGGCCCCATCGGAAGTATGCTGCGGCTTACCTGGATGACGTAATTGTCCATAGCACAGATTGGGCCTCACATCTGCCAAAAGTGCAAGCAGTCCTAGACTCTATCCGGGAAGCGGGGTTTACGGCTAACCCCAAGAAGTGTACCATTGGGCAGGAGGAGGCCAAATATCTTGGGTACACCATTGGCAGGGGAGTAATAAAACCCCAACTCAACAAAGTCGAGGCCATCCAGAGTTGGCCACGTCCCAACAGCAAGAAGCAGGTACGAGCCTTTCTGGGAATCGCGGGTTATTATCGGCGCTTCATTCCCCACTTTGCTTCTAAGGCTGTGCCCCTAACCAACCTGACGAAAGGGAAAGGGTCGGTCATGATTAAATGGACCCCCGAGGCTGAGGCAGCGTTCCAATTCTTGAAACAAGCCTTATGTAGCCAGCCAGTGTTGTACTCACCCGACTTCTCTAAAGACTTTGTCGTACAAAGTGATGCGTCAGATGTGGGGTTAGGAGCAGTATTGTCCCAGGTCTGGAACGGGGAAGAGCACCCAGTCATTTACCTCAGCAGGAAGTTGAAGTCCCATGAGGTAAATTACGCCACGGTTGAAAAGGAGTGTTTAGCGGTGAAGTGGGCTCTAGATTCCCTTCGGTACTATCTGCTAGGTAGGCACTTTGACATGGTTACGGATCACGCTCCGTTAAAGTGGATGGCTCAAAACAAGGAGACAAATAGAAGAGTAAATAGGTGGTTCCTGGCCCTACAGGAATTCAACTTCACAGTAAAGCATCGCCCTGGCGTTCAAATGGGGAATGTGGATGCTTTGTCTCGAGTACATGAATGCCTGATTGCTGGTGTTCCAACCCCAAGGTTAAAACAAGAGGGGGGGGTATGTGACAGCAGGAAGGTAAAGTCACCTGGTTGCATCCAGGGGGGTAGGTATATTTCTCCCAGATTCAGGCTTTATGCCGACTTATACAACTAGGGAGAGAGTTGATGAAGCCCAGCTGAGGCTAGTGGGCTCATGGATGATTCATACCTCTAGGGAGAGTGCTGGGCGTCGTGCAGGCAGGGAGTTGATGAGACCAGCTGAAGCTTGTCAGCTCGTTTAAGGCCTCTATAAAAACTCCCAGCTTCATTAGGTGTTTGCTCATGCCTGGAACCAGACCTGTGTGGACTGTCTAGGGAGAGTGAACCCCTGTGCGGTGAGACAAAGCCTGTGTGGCTATTTGTTTGGACATTTACTAAACCAGGGACTTAGGGACTAGGACAGCACCAGGCTGATCCCAGTTGTTAGTTAGGGAAACCTGCATGTTTAGTCAGAGGTCAAGCTGACCAGGATTTATTTTGTTTATGTTTCTTTTTGCTTTGCTGTGTTTTTGTCACTGTAAATAGAGAAATAAACCGCACCTTTTGATCTTGAAAACCACAACCTCTGTCTGCTGGGCCTGTTTTTGTGTGGGGAGCCCATCCAGGGGGTCACACACACCCGCTACCGAGTTAACCCCCTCACACTACCGATCACATTTTTGAAGGCCCTTCATATATCTAACACATAGCAGGTACATACCAAATAACAAAATATTACCTGTGGTTTTAGAAGTGCAGTGGTCCACAGAGGAGAGCATCGGTCCAGGCAGCAGGCAGGGATGAGGTCAGCGACAGCAAAAGCAATCATCCAGGCAGCAGGCAGGAATACTGTCCATAGTTCGCACAGGCAGAGATACTGTCAGCACAGCCAGAGCACAGCCAAAGCACAGGTCCAGGTAGCAGGCAGAGGTGTCCTATCCTATCCTATCGATGATATCTTCGATATATTGGAGGTAGTGGAGTCGGTGATTTTGAGTTGCTTTTTGGTAGCAGACAAACGAATTAAAAAGGGCCATGTGAAACAGGTGAAACGCAACTTTTTTGTGCCAATAATGGGACTTTCTGGTTGATAAGTAGGGCTGTAGCATCTGGTCGTTTAAATCCACCCCCCCCCATGTACAAATTGTAGTCGTGGACACATTCAGGCTTTACAATGGAGCCGCGTCTTCTTGGGATCTCCACCATGGTGTCATTGTGGATCGTAGAGAGGATGTGGACATCTTTCTTGTCCCTCCACTTCATGGCCAACACCTCCTCGTTCCTCATGGATGCCGATTCTCCAGGTCGCAATTTTTTTGTCAATAAATTTTGTGGGAATCCCTTCCGTTTTTTTTTTTAAGGTACCGAAGTCCGGGGTTTGTTTACTGTAAAGGTGGCGAAAAAGGGGCAGGCTGGTATAATAATTATCAACATATAAATGGTAACCTTTTCCGAACAGGGGGTATGCCAACTCCCAGACAATTTTCCCACTGGTTCCAATATATGTGGGGCAATCACGGGGCTGGAGCTGGGAGTCTTTGCCTTCGTAGATCCTGAATTTGCAGACGTATCCAGTGGCTCGATCACATAATTTATTTAATTTTAACCCATACCTGGCTCTCTTGCTTGGTATGTACTGCTTGAACTGCAGTCGGCCGGTGAAATGTACGAGGGACTCGTCCACACAAATTTTTTGGTCTGGGATGAAAACTTCTTCAAATCGCTGGGAAAAGGCATTGATTAGGGGGCGTATCTTGTACAATTTGTCGTAGTTGGGATGATCTCGGGGAGGGCACTGTGAATTTTCATTGAAGTGGAGAAAGCGCATAATCATGTCGTATCTTTTCCTGGACATGACAGCGGAATATATGGGCATGTGTTGGATGGGGCGTTTGAACCAATATTAATGGACTTCGTTCTTTTTTGTAAGCCCCATATTGAACATAAGGCCCAAAAATAATTTAAATTCCTCCAATGTTAGACGCCGCCACTGGAACATGCGGGCGTAGGAAGAATTGGGGTTGGCAGCAATAAATTGGGATGCATACAGATTCGTTTGATCCACTATATTCTGCAGCAAATCTTGTGGGAAAAATAAACAAAAATAATCAAATTTAGAAAAATTTGTAGTGTCGGGCTGCACACCTGGCTGTGCGGTGAAAGGGGGGATGATAGCGGATCCTGAGTTGGCAGGCAACCATAACGGGTTTGCCAGGGCATCGGGAAGGTAGGATTGGGGCTGGATTCTTCGGGTTGGGCGTGCATTTCCATTGCTTGTACTGGGCTCCTCTTCCTGGGGTATGGCGCTGCTGGTGGTGGGCAGTTCTCCTGATCTTGGTGCTGATCTTGGTGCTGATCTTGGTGCCGATCGCATTCTTTTGGGAGGGACGGTTTCCTCCGGGGACTCGGACTCTGAGCCACTATCCTCCACTGGCTCGTATTCCGAACCAGAATCGGATAATGGGAGCTCCCCGCTGCTCTCATCATCCGACATGGCAAGAATGGCATATGCCTCCTCAGGTGTGTAAACCCTTTGGGACATTATGGCAGTGCTTATTGGTGGGCCTGTGTAATGGTACTGCTGGTGGTAGTGGTGGCGGTCTGTGTGGTAGTACCGATGGAGGTATTAGTGGTGGGCCTGTGTGGTGGTACCGATGGCGGTATGGGTGGTGGTGGTACCAATGGCGGTACAGGTGGTGGTGGTACCGATGGCGGTACGGGTGGTGTTGGTGGCGACGGTACCGATGGCGGTACAGGTGGCGGTACGGGTGGTGGTGGTAGCGATGGCGGTATGGGTGGTGGTGGTACCGATGGCGGTACAGGTGGTGGTGGTACCGATGGCGGTACAGGTGGTGGTGGTACGGGTGGTGATGGTACCGATGGCGGTACAGGTGGTGGTACAGGTGGTGGTGGCACTACCGACGGTGGTACGGGTGGTGGTACTGGTGGTGGTACCGATGGCGGCACTAGTGGTGATACTGGTAGCGGGCCTGTGTGGCAGTATAGATGCTGGGCCTGGTGGCGGTACTGGTGGTGGTACTGGTACCAATGGCGGTACTGGTAGCCTGTGTGGCGGTGCCAATGGCGGTACCGATGGAGGTGGGCCTGTGACAGATGATTGACAGATGGGCTGATTGATTGACAGATGGGCTGATTGATTGATTGACAGATGGGTTGATTGATTGACAGATGGGGTGATTGATTGACAGGTGGGGTGATTGATTGACAGATGGGCTGATTGATTGACAGATGGGCTGATTGATTGACAGATGGGCTGATTGACAGATGGGCTGATTGATGTGCTGGGCTGTGTGACAGGTCCTCTTTATGGGGGGGGGCGTGTTGTGCACTGTAAACTTATGTAGACAAACTACACTGAGCTAACTTACTGATCTCTTCTCTCTCCTCACAGATCTGTGTGTGAGGAGAGAGCAGGGATCAGGTAGTAACTCCTGTGGAGTTTGTTTACATTTGTGACCGGCTGTGATTGGACACAGCCGGTCACGTGGTAAACAGCCAATTCATTGGCTGTTTACTCTGATCAGGGACGCGCTGTGTCCAAGGGACACTTGCCTTCCCCGATCCCCGCTCTGCAAGCCTGTGGCGGCGCGCACGGAGCGCGCCGCCGAGTTTGTTTTGACAGGTGATCGGCTGTGACTTTGACACAGCCGATCACATGGTAAACAGCCAATGAAATTGGCTGTTTACCGTGATCGGGGAAGCGCTGTGTCCGAGGGACACATGCCGTCCCCGATCACCGCGCTGCGCGCCCCCGCGGGCGCGCGCAAGGCAATATCCTGCAGGACGTCATATGACGTCCAGTATCGATATTGCAACCACTTCCCGGACGTCAATTCGCTATTGACTGGGCGGGAAGTGGTTAAAATGACTGCTCCCGAAAAACTGCAGTTTTTAAAACTTCTTTTTGCATTGATACATGACCCCTGGTGCAGAACCCGGGTTCCCAAACCCTTTTTAGGACAATAACATGCATATTAGTCGTTATAATTAGCACTTTAGATTTTGAACGTTCGCATCCATTGTATTTAATAGGGTTCTGACGTTCGTGCGAACTTTCGGTCCGTTCGCGGGTTCTGCTGCGAACCAAACCAAGGGGTTGTTCGGCTCATCCCTACAGGGGGGTTGTGGTGCAGCCCCTTTAACTTGAATGCATCGTGTTCAGTGGCATTACCACCCAATTAATACAACAGGGGGTATAATTTTTGCCGTGGCATATATACAACCACATCCAGTTGCTGTGTTGGGTTAAGGAGGGTAAAACCACTGCTATGCCTTATTTGAAAATCTTTGGTTCCTACTTCCTACTTTGGTTTTGCCTACTTCATTACAGCATAAGCAGCTATACTATCTTTGAAGTTATCTAATTGCTAAAGGATCAATGTGAATAAATGTAAAGCTATGCTTTGTGTAGGGGGTGGGGGTGCTAAAATTAAGCATGTAACATACAATTGGGAAACTGTTGTGGAATATTTTATTAATGTATGTTGTCAGATGTCCCCCCAATGTCAGTTTTGCTGTAATGCGCTCATCTGAGCGTATTTGCACATACAGACGTTGGTGGAAGATCGGTGGTGGGAAAATCTTCCTATGGAAACAGCGATGTTTGCTCCATTTAGAGATGTTGTTTTACGCCTCGTCGGGGGACTGGCCACCTCCTGATGGGAGCGGTAAATAACTCCGAGCGCACAGATCTGTGTCCACAAGAACAGTAGCATAGCTATACGACAGTTGTGGTCCATTAAGGCATAATTGTCGTATAGTTCCCGTCATTGGTAGCAGTGAGTTTGGTTTGCACACGGCTTTGTACAAAGCCATGCTTTCTACCGTTCCTTTGTCTCACAGAAAGCATGACCCCTGTACACAGCCGTTTGCACACATCACTGCTAGCATTTTATTTGAATTTAAACATGTCTGTGATTGGTTCTTTTGAAAATATACAAAATGTCTGAATGGCTGTTTTGTGAAGCCAACACCTTCTTTTGTTGCCCATGTTGACTATAAATAAAGAGAGCTCGCTATCCCAGGGACATTCTGCTCTGGGATGACTTGATGATAAGACCTGTGATGATGCTGCTTTCCTTGAATGAATGATGGGATGAACGGTGAGTGGAACTTAGCCTAAAGATAGCATTATTGCAAAAAGATGAATCTAAAGTGTGTGCATGTTTAGCACAGGAAATATAGGCTGTGTGCTCTGCATGCAACCTGTATTTCCACGACAGTTAAATGGCGGGCCAGGACCTTTGGGAATAGATGGAGTTCCTTTGGACATCGGATCGAAATGGGGGGGAGAGTGGATCTACGTTCCGATGTGTGGGGGCTCTACTCTGTAAAAGAACAAATTCATATTTTTGAAGTAATGCTGTAGGGTTGCAGTATGAGAGATGTGCATGTGTGTGTGATTTTGTTGGGAGAGAGATCGTATGTCTGCAAATCAAATCGTATGAGCCTAGATGTTTATGTGGGGAAGCTGCTTGCTGTAAGAGTGTTTGGCTGCATTGAGCCATAAGCCATGTGCTTTAGTGGGGGAGGGGCAGGCAGCATGGCTATCACTGCCAACATGTTTGAAAGTTGTGTATATCTGACTTTCCAATTTTCAGAACAAAGTTGTGTGTAGTGTTTGAGCCTGTGTGAATGCTGATGGAAACTGTATATTGTGGATGAAATGTAAGAGAGATGGCTGTTTGGGAAAATTACCTTTGTGCAATGTATTGTGCAGCCATGGCATTGTTGAGGATGGCCGCTGCATTGAGCCATGTGCTCGAATGGGGGAAGGGCTTGCCCACTGCTTTGTGTTGCTGGGGCTATGCCCTGAGGGAAGGAAACTCTGAGCAGGCATGTAGGACAACATTGTACTGTATGTGTGTGGTGAATATCTCAGAGTATATGAACTTAGAGAAATGAATATGTTTTTAATATTGTTTATGTAACTAACATTTTTTTAAATGTGCTGTTTAGTTGGCTAAAGGATCTGAGTTGAAGTAGCCTAGAGTGTGTGTCTATGGTTGAGTGTGAATCTCAATGGTGTAGTCTGTGTTTGTGGAGAAAAACATTTTTGATTTTCTTTTAAAGAGATGCTGGTTTTTGCGGGAAAAAAATACATGCGTTAATGGCGCCATTCTTGGCTTTTGTTAGCCTTGTGGTTTGTCTGCCATTTTGAGGCACAGTTTTTCCTTAGCCTGTGGGTATCCTATAAGGGAAGGTGCAGCCACCTTTCCTTTGGGTGTGATATCATGCGACCATGCTGTGGCATTCGTCGGCTATTTTGCTGGTGGAATTTCTCAGTTTTTGATGTTTGGTGCGGTCTTTTCTGCGTTGGAATCTGGAGGCCATTTGTGTTTTTCTTTGTGTGGGGGAACCCATGTGGTGTTCATTGTGATGTCCCATGCTGGTTTTGGTGGGAAAAATGGCATGCGTTAATGGCGCCATTTTTCTTGTTGTTCATGAGGTGTGCGGTGGTCATCCACCATTTTGTTGTCCATGAGGTGTGCGGTGGTCATCCACCATGTTGTTGTCCATGAGGTGTGCGGTGGTCATCCACCATTTTGTTGTCCTGGCTTGTCGGCCATTTTGAGAGACGTTTACAGTTTGAGATAGGAAGTTCCAGTTTAGCAAACACGGCCCCTGAATATGCTGTATTGGCATTTGTTGATTGGCGCAGTTTTGTCCTGTTTTATGCGTTTACAGTTTGACCTGTGCACTGCTGGGGAGAGTAGTGAGACACAGGGAGAACATGCAAACTCCATGCAGATGGTGTTAGGATGGGGATTTCTCTGTTTTCATTTAAGTGAATGTAAGCTATTGCAGGGTCAGCTGACTTTGCAGTATATGAGCGGCGTTTTTTGTATTGGATTTCGTTTTTAAGTAAAAACTCCACTTTACACTGAATTTTGATAGATTGTAAGACTAACAGAGTTTTTGTACAATGGTGTGTTTTTATGTTTAAATATTTGGGAGTTTCACAGAAGGCAATTCATATTGTTTTTGAAACTTGTACTGTATAGCCATCTTTTGGCAGGAGTTTGTATTTGAGTCTCAACTTGTGGTTTTGTTTCCAGGGGATATTTGGGTCAGGGGGGTATTCCCTCCCACTTGCAAAGGGGGGTTTATTCCATCATTTCCTTGACAAAGGTTTTTTTTTTTTTTTTAAATGGTTGAAATATATATGATGTTTAGCCATGGATTTTTTGGAGTCTTGATAGACAATGCGATTGGGGCTAGGCTCCCCCCTCCCCCTCCCTCTTCCTGAACAATTGATATGTAAATAAACCAGTTTGGTTTTTTTGAGAGCTGAGCATGTAACCGGAAGTTTCTTTTCAGCATTTTATATATCAGAGGGAAGTTGGTGGGAGGAGCTTGGGGTTGTCTGAAAGGTTGGCCAATGAGATTTGTGTTTGGAAGGAAAATGGAAAGCATTTTTGCGTTTAAAAGTCTTTTATATTTTGTTCCAGTTTTGTGAAGTTTTGTACTGTAATACAGTTTCGGGTAGAGAGCAAACAGGGGGCATCACCATTGTTTTATCATCTAGATACAGAGAGAAGCCAAATTGTTCTGTGTGGTTTAGTCTGGCAACGCAGTGTATGGGTGTATAGCGGAAAATGCTTGTGTATGCATACACTGTGAGGGGTAGAGGCCTAATTCAGGGGTTGATCTGTGGTTGTTGCTGTAGTTCCAAAAGGGTTGGGACAACAAGCCATAGAGTTGAAGCCTCGGTTAGGGTTTCTAGTTGGAGGACTTGACCAGATATAGTGGTTGTTATTCTTCAATCCACCGTATAAGAAGACACCGGGCGGTGCTCTCCGAAATGGGTGAAACGGTTTAACCTGGACGCAGGTTTAAGACTATAAGCCGATTCGAATCGCCATGGACACAAGGAGGTCTGTGAAAAGGGAAGGAATGGAGGCTTCCCACAGTCAGACGGTCACACAGTGCACGAAGCCTAGTTTTGGGGCAAAGGCCTTTGAACCCCAAAAAGATTAACATAGGTGGTCCAAGGATACTATTTTGGGTATCCCTCTGGAGTGGATGTAGTTCAGCTGCGGCTTCAGAAATCTGTAATGATGAGTGTGTTGATGGAGGTGTAGTCTCATGCCCGTTTGTTTGAACTTTGTATGGCTGGTCCATGCAAGGTTCTCGAGCTGCTCTCATGTTTGTCCCATTGTATTTTTTTTTTCTATTGCTGAAAGAGTAAAGGTAGAATTCTGGCTGTTTTTGTTTTTTTCATTTTTGGTTTTGGAAACTGTGAAGTATCTCCCCCACATTTGTATCTGAATGTTTGTATGTAGTAACGTGAATATGTTCGAACTAGTGATGAGCCGAACACCCCCGGGTTCGGTTCGCACCAGAACCCGCGAACGGACCGGAAGTTCGAACGAACATTAGAACCCTATTAAATACAATGGATGCGAACGTTCGAATTCTAAAGTGCTAATTATAACAACTATTATGCATGTTATTGTCCTAAAAAGGGTTTGGGAACCCGGGTTCTGCACCAGGGGACATGTATCAATGCAAAAAGAAGTTTTAAAAACGGTCGTTTTTCGGGAGCAGTCATTTTAATGATGCATAAAGTGAAAAAAAAAAAGTCAAATATTCCTTTAAATATCGTACCTGGGGGGTGTCTAAAGTATGCCTGTGAAGTGCCACGTGTTTCCCGTGTTTAGAACTGTCCCTGCACAAAATGACACTTCTAAAGGAAAAAAAAGCCATTTAAAACTGCTTGCGGCTTTAATGTAATGTCTGGTCCCGGTAATATGGATGAAATTCTTTAAGAAAAATGGCATAGCTACCCCATGACCCCCCCCCCCCTACCCCAGCCCATTACCAGCCCCTTTGGGTCTTGTATGGATATTAAGGGGAACCCCGCACATAAAATAAAAAAGGCCCTATATACTCTGAACAGCCGTATACAGGCGGTGCATACAAGACAGGGACTGTAGGTTTGTTCTTATGTAGAATCTGTTTGTAATTTTGAACAGGTACATTGTTGAAGTGTAGCTCCAGCCCAAAAATCTATTTTTAAACTTTTTGGAAAACATAGGTAAGGGTTATCACCCCTGTAACATTTGTTTTGCTGTCTGTGCCCCTGTTCAGAACATTTCACCTCACTTTCCGTCCCAATGACAACTGTTTTTGAAATGTGGTGTTTTTCTTGAAACAAGGATTGCTGATAAAGCATCAGTACAGAGGAGACACCTTTCTCCCATATTTATTCTTACAGGAGAGAATTTTCCTTCCTAGTGGTAGATTTCCTCTCACTTCCTGTTGTCTTCTTGCGTTTGCAAGTAGGAGTCGTTTGTAAGTTGGATGTTTGAAAGTAGGGACCTGCCGTATATACTCTGCAGAAATAGGCCCCTTAGTTGTTGGTGTTGGCACAACACTGTAAGCACTCACAGTTACTCTTGGTTGGTGCTGGAACGCCCTGCTGTCAACTATTATATCAGGAATTTTAATTACATATAATTGTTGAACAGTGGTAGTAAAAATTGGGCCTTTGATGGTGGTGCTGGTGCCACAACACTGTAAGCCCTGACAGTTACTCTTGGTGGGTGCAGCAATGGGCCCTGCTGTGAATTATTAGATCAAGAATTGTAATTACATGCCCCTGTTGAACAGGGGCTGAAAAATTGGGCCTTAGGCACTGGTGGCACAACACTGCAACCCCTCACAGATACTGTACTTGGAGCACAGCAATGAGCCCTGTTGCAAAGTATTGCTTCAAAAATTGTAATGACACGCCCCTGTTAAACAGGGGCTGAAAAATTGGGCCTTAGGCACTGGTGGCACAACACTGCAACTCCTCACAGATACTGTACTTGGAGCACAGCAATGAGCCCTGTTGCAAAGTATTGCTTCAAAAATTGTAATTACACGCCCCTGTTAAACAGGGGCTGAAAAATTGGGCGTTAGGCACTGGTGGCGGCACCCATAAACAAAAATGATCTTCCAAGCTATCATCATCAATCGTATCATTGAGGACTCGGAGGAGGAGGATAGGCAGTCAACATAACAGCACAGGCACTCAGCATCAGCATCAGTCTTGAAGGGATGTGACATTTTAAAATCAATTAGTCTGTTATATCAGCATCAGGTGTGTGGTAGCTGGTGGTGATCCAAGACTGGTTCATCTTGATGAAAGTCAGTCGATCAACCGAGTCGGTGGACAGGCGCACCCTGTGATCCGTGACAAATCCTCCAGCAGCACTGAATGTGCGTTCCGAAAGAACGCTGGATGCAGGACAGGCCAGTAGCTCAATTGCATACTGTGCAAGCTCTGGCCAGTGATCCATCCTCAAGACCCAGTAAGCCAGAGGATTTTCGGTGGGGAAGGTGTCCAAGTCTGACCTTGCCCCTAGATATTCCTGCACCATGTTTATCAGACGCTGGCGATGGTTGCTGGAACCAATCATACTTTGGGGCTGCGGACTAAAGAATTGTCTGAACGCATCGGTCAGACGGCCACCTTCCCCACCGCTCCTTCTTTGACTGGCCGAAGCCTCAGCAACTCGTTGTCCAGGACCAGGAGTTTGCAACCTCCCAGTCTCTGGGAACGCGTTGCACAGACCTTTCTGCAAGGCCTCCCGGAGTTGTCTCATCCTCTGCTCCCTCTGCGACGGTAACATAAGGTCCGCAACCTTACCCTTGTACCGTGGATCAAGGAGAGTGGCCAGCCAGTAATGGTCCCTCTCCTTGATCCGAAGAATACGAGGATCCTTCCGCAGACTTTGCAGGATCAGGGAGGCCATGCAGCGTAGGTTTGCTGAGGCATTCGCTCCGGAGTCCTCTGGGTCACTAAGGACGACATGATCCGCAGCCACCTCCTCCCAGCCACGTACAAGTCCACTGGTTTCTTGGGACTGTAAATCATCCCTAAAAGACTGCTGCTGATGATGCTGAGTGCCAGCCTCCACCTCCATGCTGACACAATCCTCCTCCTCCTCCTCCTCCTCCTCCTCTTCCTGTGCGATGGGTGGGACAGAAGGAACACTGTCTGGGTAAAGGGGGCCTTGAGAGGCAAGGAAGTCCTCCTCTTCCTGCCTCTGTTCTGCCTCAAGTGCCCTGTCCATTATTCCACGCAGCGTGTGCTCCAACAGGTGGACAAGAGGTACAGTGTCACTGATGCATGCACTGTCACTGCTCACCATCCTCGTGGCCTCCTCAAATGGTGCCAGGACAGTGCATGCATCCCTGATCATGCCCCACTGGCGTGGAGAAAAAAAACCAAGCTCCCCTGACCCTGTCCTGGTGCCGTAGTCGCACAGGTACTCTTTGATGGCCCTCTGCTGCGTGTGCAGCCGCTGCAGCATGGCCAACGTTGAGTTCCACCTGGTGGGCATGTCACATATAAGGCGGTTCTTGGGCAGGTTCAACTCCTTTTGCAGCTCAGCCAGGCGAGCACTGGCATTATAAGATCTGCGGAAATGCACACAGACTTTCCTGGCCTGCCTCAGGACATCCTGTAAGCCCGGGTACCTGCCCAAGAACCGCTGCACCACCAGGTTAAGGACGTGAGCCACACAGGGCACATGGGTCAGTTGTCCCTGTCGGAGGGCGGAGAGGAGGTTGGTGCCATTGTCGCAAACCACCATTCCTGGCTTAAGCTGGCGTGGCGTCAACCACCTCTCGGCCTGGCCCTGCAGAGCAGACAGGACCTCTGCCCCAGTGTGGCTTCTGTCCCCCAAACACACCAGCGCAAGCACGGCATGGCATCTTTTTGCCTGCGTACTTGCGTAGCCCCGTGAACGGCTACGGAGCACCGCTGGTTCATAGGACAAACCACAGGAAGAGGCCATGGAGGAAGAAGAAGAGGAGGGGGTGGAGGAGAGAGGTGTGTCACAACCAGTAGTAGCATTTTGGAGGCGTGGCGGTGGGACAACCTCCAACACTACTGCACCTTGTCCTGAATCCTTCCCAGCTGCCAAAAGAGTGACCCAATGGGCCGTGAAAGAAAGGTAACGTCCCTGTCCATGCCTGCTGGACCATGAGTCAGCGGTAATATGCACCTTACCGCTGACCGCCCTGTCCAGCGAGGCCAAGACATTGCCTTCCACATGCCGGTAGAGAGCCGGAATAGCCTTCCGTGAGAAAAAGTGGCGTTTGGGAACCTGCCACTGAGGAACCGCACATTGCACAAACTCACGGAAGGGGGCCGAGTCTACCAACTGAAAAGGCAGCAGTTGAAGCGCTAGCAATTTAGCCAAGCTAGCATTCAACCGCTGGGCATGTGGATGGCTGGGAGTGAACTTCTTTCGACGGTCCAGCAGCTGGGGCAGGGAAATTTGCCTGCTAGAATCGGACGTCGGTGTACTGCTAGCAGAGTGGGCGCAAGTACTTGGCTGTGACACACCTAATTCTACACCTTCATTCCTCTCAGTGCATGTTTCAGAGAGGACTGAAGTTATAGTGGGGTTGGAGATCCCAGCTGATGCGGTGCAAGGAGAGGTCCGCTTTGTTCTTTGGTGTGGGTCTTTGAGGTAGGCTTGCCAACGAGCTGCATGGCAGGTCAACATATGTCTGGTCAGGCATGTGGTACCCAAGCGGCTGATGTTTTGGCCACGCGATATACGCTTGAGACATATGTTGCAAACAGCAGCTGTGCGATCTGATGCACTAGCCTCAAAAAAGGCCCACACCAAAGAACTTTTTGAATGACGGGCAGAGGCAGCGCCCTGCACAGGCGGAGCTCTGCGGTGTGATTCCGTCGGTGTACTGCCCTTACGCTGGCCACCAAAGGGCATCCTGCCTCGTTGGAGATGTGCCTCCTCCTCATCCTCCTCCTCCTCCTCTCTCCTATTAGGCACCCACGTGGAGTCATTGACCTCATCATCCCCTCCCTCCTCATCACTGGAGCCAATCTGGCAGTATGCTGCAGCTGCTGGAACATGACTGCCAGATTGGTGTCCTTCTTGAGCATCCCCTCTGTCTGCTCTCACGCTACTGCCTTCCTCTAGCTGGGTTTCATCATCAGACCCTTCGAAACGCTGGGCATCCTCCTGGAGCATGTACCCAACACTGTGCTGAAACAGTTCGGGGGACTCCTCAGGAGGAGGACATGGTGGGTCTAGGGAAGGAGTGACTGATGATTTGTCTGACATTGATACCAGGGAAGACGACGCTTTGGCAGCTGCTTTTCCAGTACCCTGAGCCTGGGTGAGAGAGGATGAGGAGGAGGAGGAGGGCTTGGTCATCCACTCTACCAAGTCTTCGGCATGATGTGGCTCAACATGTCCAGCTGCCGAAAAGAAGGACAAGCGTGTCCCATGGCCATGTGCTGATGACAATGCACCGCGTCCACGACCAGCACTGTTGCCCCCAGACACAGAGCCTGCTTGCCCTCTTTTATTGCCTCCTGACTGTCTGCCTCTCCTTGTTTGCCTTCCAGACATTCTAATAGATGGCCTGCAGGGAGATGGGAAAAAAGCAATAAGGGCTACCTTCAGGTGTCCTTCTCTGTCCCTGGAAACAAGGACTTGCAGAGTGAAAGAAAAAAAACACTCTCCCTACCTACAGTTTTCTGTCCCTAGAAAAAATGTTTTTTTTTATCACAATATAGCACAAGGAAAATTAACTCACTGTCCTTACAGGTCCCTGGAAACAAGGACTTGCAGAGTGAAAGAAAAAAAACACTCTCCCTACCTACAGTTTTCTGTCCCTAGAAAAAAATGTTTTTTTTAATCACAATATAGCAAAAGGACAATTCACTCACTGTCCTTCCAGGTCCCTGGAAACAAGGACTTGCAGAGTGAAAGAAACTGACACTGTCCCTACCTAGAGTTTTCTGTCCCTGGAATAAATGTTTTTTTCAGCACAATATAGCACAAGGACAATTAACTCACTGTCCTTACAGGTCCCTGGAAACAAGGACTTGCAGAGTGAAAGAAAAAAAATACTCTCCCTACCTACAGTTTTCTGTCCCTAGAAAAAAATGTTTTTTTTAATCACAATATAGCAAAAGGACAATTCACTCACTGTCCTTCCAGGTCCCTGGAAACAAGGACTTGCAGAGTGAAAGAAACTGACACTGTCCCTACCTAGAGTTTTCTGTCCCTAGAATAAATGTTTTTTTTAATCACAATATAGCAAAAGGACAATTCACTCACTGTCCTTCCAGGTCCCTGGAAACAAGGACTTGCAGAGTGAAAGAAACTGACACTGTCCCTACCTAGAGTTTTCTGTCCCTAGAATAAATGTTTTTTTTAATCACAATATAGCACAAGGAAAATTAACTCACTGTCCTTACAGGTCCCTGGAAACAAGGACTTGCAGAGTGAAAGAAAAAAAACACTCTCCCTACCTACAGTTTTCTGTCCCTAGAAAAAAATGTTTTTTTTAATCACAATATAGCAAAAGGACAATTCACTCACTGTCCTTCCAGGTCCCTGGAAACAAGGACTTGCAGAGTGAAAGAAACTGACACTGTCCCTACCTAGAGTTTTCTGTCCCTAGAATAAATGTTTTTTTTAATCACAATATAGCACAAGGAAAATTAACTCACTGTCCTTACAGGTCCCTGGAAACAAGGACTTGCAGAGTGAAAGAAAAAAAATACTCTCCCTACCTACAGTTTTCTGTCCCTAGAAAAAAATGTTTTTTTTAATCACAATATAGCAAAAGGACAATTCACTCACTGTCCTTCCAGGTCCCTGGAAACAAGGACTTGCAGAGTGAAAGAAACTGACACTGTCCCTACCTAGAGTTTTCTGTCCCTGGAATAAATGTTTTTTTCAGCACAATATAGCACAAGGACAATTAACTCACTGTCCTTACAGGTCCCTGGAAACAAGGACTTGCAGAGTGAAAGAAAAAAAATACTCTCCCTACCTACAGTTTTCTGTCCCTAGAAAAAAATGTTTTTTTTAATCACAATATAGCAAAAGGACAATTCACTCACTGTCCTTCCAGGTCCCTGGAAACAAGGACTTGCAGAGTGAAAGAAACTGACACTGTCCCTACCTAGAGTTTTCTGTCCCTAGAATAAATGTTTTTTTTAATCACAATATAGCAAAAGGACAATTCACTCACTGTCCTTCCAGGTCCCTGGAAACAAGGACTTGCAGAGTGAAAGAAACTGACACTGTCCCTACCTAGAGTTTTCTGTCCCTAGAATAAATGTTTTTTTTAATCACAATATAGCACAAGGAAAATTAACTCACTGTCCTTCCAGGTCCCTGGAAACAAGGACTTGCAGAGTGAAAGAAACTGACACTGTCCCTACCTAGAGTTTTCTGTCCCTGGAATAAATGTTTTTTTCAGCACAATATAGCACAAGGACAATTAACTCACTGTCCTTACAGGTCCCTGGAAACAAGGACTTGCAGAGTGAAAGAAAAAAAATACTCTCCCTACCTACAGTTTTCTGTCCCTAGAAAAAAATGTTTTTTTTAATCACAATATAGCAAAAGGACAATTCACTCACTGTCCTTCCAGGTCCCTGGAAACAAGGACTTGCAGAGTGAAAGAAACTGACACTGTCCCTACCTAGAGTTTTCTGTCCCTAGAATAAATGTTTTTTTTAATCACAATATAGCAAAAGGACAATTCACTCACTGTCCTTCCAGGTCCCTGGAAACAAGGACTTGCAGAGTGAAAGAAACTGACACTGTCCCTACCTAGAGTTTTCTGTCCCTAGAATAAATGTTTTTTTTAATCACAATATAGCACAAGGAAAATTAACTCACTGTCCTTACAGGTCCCTGGAAACAAGGACTTGCAGAGTGAAAGAAAAAAAACACTCTCCCTACCTACAGTTTTCTGTCCCTAGAAAAAAATGTTTTTTTTAATCACAATATAGCAAAAGGACAATTCACTCACTGTCCTTCCAGGTCCCTGGAAACAAGGACTTGCAGAGTGAAAGAAACTGACACTGTCCCTACCTAGAGTTTTCTGTCCCTAGAATAAATGTTTTTTTTAATCACAATATAGCACAAGGAAAATTAACTCACTGTCCTTACAGGTCCCTGGAAACAAGGACTTGCAGAGTGAAAGAAAAAAAACACTCTCCCTACCTACAGTTTTCTGTCCCTAGAAAAAAATGTTTTTTTTTATCACAATATAGCAAAAGGACAATTCACTCACTGTCCTTCCAGGTCCCTGGAAACAAGGACTTGCAGAGTGAAAGAAACTGACACTGTCCCTACCTAGAGTTTTCTGTCCCTGGAATAAATGTTTTTTTCAGCACAATATAGCACAAGGACAATTAACTCACTGTCCTTACAGGTCCCTGGAAACAAGGACTTGCAGAGTGAAAGAAAAAAAATACTCTCCCTACCTACAGTTTTCTGTCCCTAGAAAAAAATGTTTTTTTTAATCACAATATAGCAAAAGGACAATTCACTCACTGTCCTTCCAGGTCCCTGGAAACAAGGACTTGCAGAGTGAAAGAAACTGACACTGTCCCTACCTAGAGTTTTCTGTCCCTAGAATAAATGTTTTTTTTAATCACAATATAGCAAAAGGACAATTCACTCACTGTCCTTCCAGGTCCCTGGAAACAAGGACTTGCAGAGTGAAAGAAACTGACACTGTCCCTACCTAGAGTTTTCTGTCCCTAGAATAAATGTTTTTTTTAATCACAATATAGCACAAGGAAAATTAACTCACTGTCCTTACAGGTCCCTGGAAACAAGGACTTGCAGAGTGAAAGAAAAAAAACACTCTCCCTACCTACAGTTTTCTGTCCCTAGAAAAAAATGTTTTTTTTAATCACAATATAGCAAAAGGACAATTCACTCACTGTCCTTCCAGGTCCCTGGAAACAAGGACTTGCAGAGTGAAAGAAACTGACACTGTCCCTACCTAGAGTTTTCTGTCCCTAGAATAAATGTTTTTTTTAATCACAATATAGCACAAGGAAAATTAACTCACTGTCCTTACAGGTCCCTGGAAACAAGGACTTGCAGAGTGAAAGAAAAAAAACACTCTCCCTACCTACAGTTTTCTGTCCCTAGAAAAAAATGTTTTTTTTTATCACAATATAGCAAAAGGACAATTCACTCACTGTCCTTCCAGGTCCCTGGAAACAAGGACTTGCAGAGTGAAAGAAACTGACACTGTCCCTACCTAGAGTTTTCTGTCCCTGGAATAAATGTTTTTTTCAGCACAATATAGCACAAGGACAATTAACTCACTGTCCTTACAGGTCCCTGGAAACAAGGACTTGCAGAGTGAAAGAAAAAAAATACTCTCCCTACCTACAGTTTTCTGTCCCTAGAAAAAAATGTTTTTTTTAATCACAATATAGCAAAAGGACAATTCACTCACTGTCCTTCCAGGTCCCTGGAAACAAGGACTTGCAGAGTGAAAGAAACTGACACTGTCCCTACCTAGAGTTTTCTGTCCCTAGAATAAATGTTTTTTTTAATCACAATATAGCACAAGGAAAATTAACTCACTGTCCTTACAGGTCCCTGGAAACAAGGACTTGCAGAGTGAAAGAAAAAAAATACTCTCCCTACCTACAGTTTTCTGTCCCTAGAAAAAAATGTTTTTTTTAATCACAATATAGCAAAAGGACAATTCACTCACTGTCCTTCCAGGTCCCTGGAAACAAGGACTTGCAGAGTGAAAGAAACTGACACTGTCCCTACCTAGAGTTTTCTGTCCCTGGAATAAATGTTTTTTTCAGCACAATATAGCACAAGGACAATTAACTCACTGTCCTTACAGGTCCCTGGAAACAAGGACTTGCAGAGTGAAAGAAAAAAAATACTCTCCCTACCTACAGTTTTCTGTCCCTAGAAAAAAATGTTTTTTTTAATCACAATATAGCAAAAGGACAATTCACTCACTGTCCTTCCAGGTCCCTGGAAACAAGGACTTGCAGAGTGAAAGAAACTGACACTGTCCCTACCTAGAGTTTTCTGTCCCTAGAATAAATGTTTTTTTTAATCACAATATAGCACAAGGAAAATTAACTCACTGTCCTTACAGGTCCCTGGAAACAAGGACTTGCAGAGTGAAAGAAAAAAAATACTCTCCCTACCTACAGTTTTCTGTCCCTAGAAAAAAATGTTTTTTTTAATCACAATATAGCAAAAGGACAATTCACTCACTGTCCTTCCAGGTCCCTGGAAACAAGGACTTGCAGAGTGAAAGAAACTGACACTGTCCCTACCTAGAGTTTTCTGTCCCTGGAATAAATGTTTTTTTCAGCACAATATAGCACAAGGACAATTAACTCACTGTCCTTACAGGTCCCTGGAAACAAGGACTTGCAGAGTGAAAGAAAAAAAATACTCTCCCTACCTACAGTTTTCTGTCCCTAGAAAAAAATGTTTTTTTTAATCACAATATAGCAAAAGGACAATTCACTCACTGTCCTTCCAGGTCCCTGGAAACAAGGACTTGCAGAGTGAAAGAAACTGACACTGTCCCTACCTAGAGTTTTCTGTCCCTAGAATAAATGTTTTTTTTAATCACAATATAGCAAAAGGACAATTCACTCACTGTCCTTCCAGGTCCCTGGAAACAAGGACTTGCAGAGTGAAAGAAACTGACACTGTCCCTACCTAGAGTTTTCTGTCCCTAGAATAAATGTTTTTTTTAATCACAATATAGCACAAGGAAAATTAACTCACTGTCCTTACAGGTCCCTGGAAACAAGGACTTGCAGAGTGAAAGAAAAAAAACACTCTCCCTACCTACAGTTTTCTGTCCCTAGAAAAAAATGTTTTTTTTAATCACAATATAGCAAAAGGACAATTCACTCACTGTCCTTCCAGGTCCCTGGAAACAAGGACTTGCAGAGTGAAAGAAACTGACACTGTCCCTACCTAGAGTTTTCTGTCCCTGGAATAAATGTTTTTTTCAGCACAATATAGCACAAGGACAATTAACTCACTGTCCTTACAGGTCCCTGGAAACAAGGACTTGCAGAGTGAAAGAAAAAAAATACTCTCCCTACCTACAGTTTTCTGTCCCTAGAAAAAAATGTTTTTTTTAATCACAATATAGCAAAAGGACAATTCACTCACTGTCCTTCCAGGTCCCTGGAAACAAGGACTTGCAGAGTGAAAGAAACTGACACTGTCCCTACCTAGAGTTTTCTGTCCCTAGAATAAATGTTTTTTTTAATCACAATATAGCAAAAGGACAATTCACTCACTGTCCTTCCAGGTCCCTGGAAACAAGGACTTGCAGAGTGAAAGAAAAAAAACACTCTCCCTACCTACAGTTTTCTGTCCCTAGAAAAAAATGTTTTTTTTTATCACAATATAGCAAAAGGACAATTCACTCACTGTCCTTCCAGGTCCCTGGAAACAAGGACTTGCAGAGTGAAAGAAACTGACACTGTCCCTACCTAGAGTTTTCTGTCCCTGGAATAAATGTTTTTTTCAGCACAATATAGCACAAGGACAATTAACTCACTGTCCTTACAGGTCCCTGGAAACAAGGACTTGCAGAGTGAAAGAAAAAAAATACTCTCCCTACCTACAGTTTTCTGTCCCTAGAAAAAAATGTTTTTTTTAATCACAATATAGCAAAAGGACAATTCACTCACTGTCCTTCCAGGTCCCTGGAAACAAGGACTTGCAGAGTGAAAGAAACTGACACTGTCCCTACCTAGAGTTTTCTGTCCCTAGAATAAATGTTTTTTTTAATCACAATATAGCACAAGGAAAATTAACTCACTGTCCTTACAGGTCCCTGGAAACAAGGACTTGCAGAGTGAAAGAAAAAAAATACTCTCCCTACCTACAGTTTTCTGTCCCTAGAAAAAAATGTTTTTTTTAATCACAATATAGCAAAAGGACAATTCACTCACTGTCCTTCCAGGTCCCTGGAAACAAGGACTTGCAGAGTGAAAGAAACTGACACTGTCCCTACCTAGAGTTTTCTGTCCCTGGAATAAATGTTTTTTTCAGCACAATATAGCACAAGGACAATTAACTCACTGTCCTTACAGGTCCCTGGAAACAAGGACTTGCAGAGTGAAAGAAAAAAAATACTCTCCCTACCTACAGTTTTCTGTCCCTAGAAAAAAATGTTTTTTTTAATCACAATATAGCAAAAGGACAATTCACTCACTGTCCTTCCAGGTCCCTGGAAACAAGGACTTGCAGAGTGAAAGAAACTGACACTGTCCCTACCTAGAGTTTTCTGTCCCTAGAATAAATGTTTTTTTTAATCACAATATAGCAAAAGGACAATTCACTCACTGTCCTTCCAGGTCCCTGGAAACAAGGACTTGCAGAGTGAAAGAAACTGACACTGTCCCTACCTAGAGTTTTCTGTCCCTAGAATAAATGTTTTTTTTAATCACAATATAGCACAAGGAAAATTAACTCACTGTCCTTACAGGTCCCTGGAAACAAGGACTTGCAGAGTGAAAGAAAAAAAACACTCTCCCTACCTACAGTTTTCTGTCCCTAGAAAAAAATGTTTTTTTTAATCACAATATAGCAAAAGGACAATTCACTCACTGTCCTTCCAGGTCCCTGGAAACAAGGACTTGCAGAGTGAAAGAAACTGACACTGTCCCTACCTAGAGTTTTCTGTCCCTGGAATAAATGTTTTTTTCAGCACAATATAGCACAAGGACAATTAACTCACTGTCCTTACAGGTCCCTGGAAACAAGGACTTGCAGAGTGAAAGAAAAAAAATACTCTCCCTACCTACAGTTTTCTGTCCCTAGAAAAAAATGTTTTTTTTAATCACAATATAGCAAAAGGACAATTCACTCACTGTCCTTCCAGGTCCCTGGAAACAAGGACTTGCAGAGTGAAAGAAACTGACACTGTCCCTACCTAGAGTTTTCTGTCCCTAGAATAAATGTTTTTTTTAATCACAATATAGCAAAAGGACAATTCACTCACTGTCCTTCCAGGTCCCTGGAAACAAGGACTTGCAGAGTGAAAGAAACTGACACTGTCCCTACCTAGAGTTTTCTGTCCCTAGAATAAATGTTTTTTTTAATCACAATATAGCAAAAGGACAATTCACTCACTGTCCTTCCAGGTCCCTGGAAACAAGGACTTGCAGAGTGAAAGAAACTGACACTGTCCCTACCTAGAGTTTTCTGTCCCTAGAATAAATGTTTTTTTTAATCACAATATAGCAAAAGGACAATTCACTCACTGTCCTTCCAGGTCCCTGGAAACAAGGACTTGCAGAGTGAAAGAAACTGACACTGTCCCTACCTAGAGTTTTCTGTCCCTAGAATAAATGTTTTTTTTTAAGCACACTATAGCAGAAGCACAAAACACACTGACACTCTCCCTACCTATCCTTCTCTTTCCCTAAACTAAAGGAATCCAGGTTAAGCAAGAAAGAAATAACAGTCACTGTCCCTGCCTATGCTACTCTATCCCTGCTCCGGAACACACTACACTAGGCCGCCGTGCTGGCGGCCTTTTATAGTGTGGGGCGTGTACTAAACACCCTCAGCAATAATTGGCCACAGGCATCCTGCCTGTGGCCAATCATTGCTCTCCTCGCTGCCGGCGCTGTGATTGGCCAAGCATGCGGGGTCACAGTGCATGCTTGGCCAATCACAGCGCCTGGATGACACTGCGATGGCGTAGTGCATTGTGGGCCGTTCGCGTCACTCGAATTTGGCGCGAACGGCCCAAATCGTTCGATCTTCGTCGAACGATCGAACAGCCAATGTTCGAGTCGAACGTATGTTCGACTCGAACACGAAGCTCATCCCTAGTTCGAACTTACCGCGGCGATCCTTCGATGCTGTATTTTTGTAGGAACAAGAAAAGTAAGGGTTACAGAGGGTTTTGTTTGAATCAGTTTTGAAAGAATGTCATTGACAATTTACCAATGTACAGGAATGTCATTTTTGTTTACCATTCTTTGCAGGTTAAATATGAAGGATAGAGTAATGATTTTGCTTATAAGTATTTTTCAGGTCCAAGGAGTTTGTACATAGAGAACAGGTGTATGTAGACAGCTGTACATATGGATAAATACATGAGTCTAAGGGAGGTAAAAGTATCATAGGCTATTTCATTGTTTCTTTTTTTCCTGCGCCACACATTTCTTCCTTCAGTCTGTAATGAGGAAGAAAAGGGGGGAGAAGTGATAAATGTAAGAGTGACAGTTTTTTTTTCAAACTAATAATAACTTCTGTAATTTTAACCAAGTTTGTGCCAAGACTGTCTTTCTTTGATAGAATTTGAATCGGCAAGCAGCAGTCTGGTGAAGTAGGTTCCCATCCCAGATGCTAAGAACCTTTTGTCAATGGTTCCAGGTATTGTAAGCCACACACAGGTTATGCAGTGACCACAGTCCCGATGTCTGGGTTATTGTCATATGAGGGTTGTTTGGAGGTCAATCAAAACCAGAGTCGCACTTTCCTCATTAGCTGTCACTTATATTCTCGGCTGATGGGGGAGGTGCGATCGCTGTGACATGAACTTCAAAATGTCCACCACAGGGTTCACGAGTCCCTCCTGGACCCTGACACAATAATCAGTTTACATTCTTTCCAACCAGGTGACTGGGTCATTGTAAAGAAGCTTGAGGGATGAGACCACGCCAGCCACTGCAAGAGGTGGCTCAACCACACCAAAGAATGAGGAGTATCTTTGTTTATTTATATTTTTGTTGTTTAGTAAATTTTAGCAAGGGTAACAATGAAAAGCATCCCAAGTTATTATGTAAAGTGTATTTCCTGACTAGCGCAGAAAGCGAACAGGACCGATTGCTGGGTCTGTTCTGAGTCTTCACCGAGTTTTATTCCCCAGCGATGACAGAGGTACATGCCATTTATGATGTTATTATGGGTATGAGGAGTTTTAACAAACTGGTGAAGACTCCAAACAGACACTTGTCAATAGAATCTAACAATGCATTTTTAGAGGGTAAAATTGGTTAGTTTTAATGGCTTTGCCTCTTGTCGGTTTGGGTATCTAGGCAGCCCACAAGTGTGTTTGAACTTTAGTTTGGTGCTTCTGTGGATCTGCAGCTTATAAAAGGTAATTCCCCCAAAGCAAGAGGTTCATGCGTGATGGTGAAGCTGTCCCAGCATCTTATCCCGTGGCCGATCGCGAGGATCTGATGGCGCAAGAAATTAGGAATGGCAGGGACAGCTAGAAGGGAATTGTTCACCAACCCCGACCAGGTCTGGGCATGGTGTCTTGGATGTACAAGGTGGGGGGGGCTCGAGCTTGGGATACGATTGAACAATTCTCATCCGTTAAGGATAGGGTTCTTCATGTAACTGTTGAAGCCAGAGCTGTAGCTAAGTGAAGGTTGGGAGTCCTTTTAAGGGTCTGGGGATCTTTGGGGATCTAATTTTTATTTTTACAGCGGATCGTGGTTAAAGGAAGTGGGAATATATATACTCATGTCGTTTTTATTTCTATTCTTTCTATGTCGTGACGAGGTGCTCCTGTTGCCTGATTTGACGTGTGACCAGAGTTTCCTTGATGAGACGCCCCAGAGCTGGACCCACATACAAGACACAAAGGATCACAGACGGATCGGCGATTACTACAGCTCACCATGTCGTGTCCTCCTTTATAAGTCATGCCCCTGAAGAGTAGAGTCTACATGTCAAGCCGTGTTTTCCTTTTTATGGACTAAGGACTGATTCATTTCCAGGTGTAAGAAGCAGATCAAGTTTCATCGATGGACATGGGGTGCATATGACAAAAAAGGGAGGACTGTTGTGGAATATTTTATTAATGTATGTTGTCAGATGTCCCCCCAATGTCAGTTTTGCTGTAATGCGCTCATCTGAGCGTATTTGCACATACAGACGTTGGTGGGAAAATCTTCCTATGGAAACAGCGATGTTTGCTCCATTTAGAGATGTTGTTTTACACCTCGTCGGGGGACTGGCCACCTCCTAACTGGGGCGTTAAATGACTCAGAGCGCACAGATCTGTGTCCACAAGAACAGTAGCATAGCTATACGACAGTTGTGGTCCATTGAGGCATAATTGTCGTATAGTTCCCGTCATTGGTAGCAGTGAGTTTGGTTTGCACACGGCTTTGTACAAAGCCATGCTTTCTACTGTTCCTTTGTCTCACAGAAAGCATGACCCCTGTACACAGCCGTTTGCACACATCACTGCTAGCATTTTATTTGAATTTAAACATGTCTGTGATTGGTTCTTTTGAAAATATACAAAATGTCTGAATGGCTGTTTTGTGAAGCCAACACCTTCTTTTGTTACTCATGTTGACTATAAATAAAGAGAGCTGGCTATCCCAGGGACACTCTGCTCTGGGATGACTTGATGATAAGACCTGTGATGATGCTGCTTTCCTTGAATGAATGATGGGATGAACGGTGAGTGGAACTTAGCCTAAAGATAGCATTATTGCAAGAAGATGAATCTAAAGTGTGTGCATGTTTAGCACAGGAAATATAGGCTGTGTGCTCTGCATGCAACCTATATTTCCACGACAGTGTGTGTGTGTAGGATAGAGATGACTGTGTGTGTGTGTGTAGGATGGAGATGACGGTGTGTGTGTGTGTGTGTGTGTGTAGGATACAGATTACTGTGTGTGTGCAGGATGGCGGATTACTCTGTGTGTATGTGTGTGTGATGATTGTGTGTGTGTGTGTATAGGATGGATATGACTGTGTGTGCAGGATAGAGATGACTGTGTGTGTGCAGGATGGAGATTACTGTATGGATTTGTGTGTGTGTGTGTGTGTGTGTGTGTGTGTGTGTAGGATAGAGATGACTGTGTGAGGATAGAGATGACGGTGTGTGTGTAAGATAGAGATGACTGTGTGAGGACAGAGATGACTGTGTGTGTGCAGGATGGAGATTACTGTATGGTTTTGTGTGTGTGTAGGATAGAGATGAATGTGTGAGGATAGAGATGACTGTGTGTGTGTGTAAGATAGAGATGACTGTGTGAGGATAGAGATGAGTGTGTGTGTGTAGGATAGAGGTGACTGTGTGTGTGTGTAGGATAGAGATGAATGTGTGTGTGTAGGATAGAGAAGACTATGTGTGTGTTTGTGTAGGATGGAGATGACTGTGTGTGTAGGATGGAGATGACTGTGTGTGTGTGTGTGTAGGATGGAGATGACTGTGTGTGTACGATGGAAATTACTCTGTGTTTGTGTGTGTGTGTAGGATGGAGATGACTGTGTGTGTGTGTGTGTGTGTGTGTAGGATGGAGATGACTGTGTGTGGGTATATAGGATGGAGATTCCTGTGTGTGTAGGATGGAGATGACTGTGTGTGTACTATGGAGATTACTGTGTGTGTGTGTGTGTGTGTGTGTGTGTGTAGGATGGAGATTACTGTGTGTGTGTGTGTGTGTGTGTGTGTAGAATGGAAATTACTGTGTGTGTGTAGGATGGAGATGACTGTGTGTGTGTGTGTGTGTAGGATGGAGATTACTCTGTGTTTTTGTGTGTGTGTAGGATGGGGATGACTGTGTGTGTGTAAGATGGGGATGACTGTGTGTGTGTAGGATGGAGATGACTGTGTGTGTGTGTGTGTGTGTGTGTGTAGGATAGAGATGACTGTGTTTCTGTAGGATAGAGATGACTGTGTGTGTGTAGGATAGAGATGACTGTTGTTGTGGAACATTTTATGAAGATGTATTGTCATAGTGTCACCCAGTGTTAGTACTTCCGCAACCCATTCTAAAGAGCTGACTGGGGCAGTCTGAGGCTGGTTGAATCCCGTCTGGTTGAATCCCGTCTGGTAGTGGAAAACATCTTGAGGTTGGAGTGTGATGTTTGCAGCGTGCGGATATGCTGTTGTGGCAAGATTGGTTGTTAAAAAAGGTTATAGGAAATGGGAGAACAAAGTATGAGATGAAATGAAAGCTAGAGAACAGGCATTGGTAGCAGACCCCTCCCAAGCTAATCATGACTCCTGGAATGAGGCGCAATCTTTATACAACTCGGTTTTGTTAACAGCAGCAGAGAAGAGGAGATATTTCCATCAGCAGAGTTATTTTGAGGAAGGGGAAAAAATGGGTCATCTTCTTGCCTTGGTGGCTAGGGAACAGCGGGACTCTTCTGGCATTCAGGCTATAAGAGTGGGGTCTGGGGAAACACACACTCTTGGCTCTGAAATCTTAGATGACTTCCATCAGTTTTATAGGGATTTATATTCCTCTAAAACTAATTATACAGAGTCAGAACTGGCCCGGTTTTTGCAAACTTGCCCGTTCCCCCAGCTGTCAGAGGTAGATAGGGAGATGTTAAACCTCCCTATTACATTGACAGAATTGAAAGATTCCCTAGATGAAGCCCCGCACCATAAGTCCCCAGGCTCGGATGGATTACCGGCGGAGGTGTACTCCCGGTATGGAGAGATTCTTCTCCCACCCTTACTGGAGGCCATATCAGAGGCAGCGGAGACAGGTAGCCTGCCAAAAAAAAGGTTTGCAAGAAGCTATAATAATAGTACTCCCCAAGCCAGGCAAAGACAAGCTCCAGCTAGACTCTTATCGCCCGATCTCTTTATTGAATACGGATGTCAAGCTTTTGGCTAGAGTTCTGGCTAGGAGACTATCCAAGGTGATTGATAAGCTGATCCACAGAGATCAATCTGGATTTATACGAACACGTTCAACGGCAGATAATATACAACGGCTGTACTTGAATCTACAGGTACCGGTGGATAACCCAGGGGGTAGGGCCATTCTATCGCTGGATGCTGCTAAAGCATTCAATAGTGTGGAGTGGCCCTACCTCCTGGAAATCCTGACAAGATTTGGATTGGGGAAGAAATTCATAACATGGGTGAAGGTGCTTTACTCCAAACCGAGAGCCAGACTCCGTATCAATAACAATCTTTCTTCCTCATTTGAGGTACATGGAGGTACCAGGCAGGGGTGTCCGTTATCCCCACTGCTGTTTGCTTTGGCGGTCGAACCCCTGGCTATCTTGATTCGTACTGCGTCAGAGGTGGTCGGATTTCGTAGGGGTCAAAGGGAAGAAAAAGTCTCCTTATATGCGGATGATGCACTTATTTATCTGGGGGATACAGCCGCATCGTTGCAAACAGTGATGGGTATCATAGGAGATTTCAGAGGTTTTTCAGGTTTTACTATAAACTGGTCTAAATCAACAATAATGCCCATAGATCCGTTGACAGAACCACTACCAGCTGGTGCGGAGCAGATCGCCATAACCAAAAACTTTAGATATTTGGGGGTAGTGGTATCCCCGGATCCAGCGGCATATCTTCAGCTGAATCTGGGCCCACTACTGGAAAGACAGAGAGGGAAATGCAATAGCTGGTGCAAGCTCCCTCTGTCAGTGGTGGGATGGGCAAATTTAATAAAAATGGTATGGGCCCCACAGTTATTATATGTTTTTCACAACTCCCCTATGTGGATCCCAAATAAATGGTTCAAACGAATAGATACCCTGATGCGGGATTTGATAAGGAAAAAAAAGATAGCCAGGATAAGCTTAACCAGCCTGCAATATAGTAAGGACAGGGGGGGATTGGCAGTACCCCACCCCAAAATGTATTTTCTGGCCTCACAGTTCCAGCAGTTGGTGGGATGGGGCAGGGAAGAAAAAGAGGATCCTACAAGTATCCTGGTGACTACGGTGGCTCCTACACTAAAGGCAGCATCTCATTTAGAGATGGACCTACCTAGTATACCACACTCTGCACCTACGGGTATTCTCCTTAAAAAGGTCTGGGGGGAGATCCGGAAGGCTTTGAGATTAAGGGGCCCACTGCCCTTTACCCCGATATTGCAAAACCATAGATACCCAGAGTTACAGGACCTAGAGGGCTTTACCTCCTGGAAAACGAGAGGGATTTGGGTTTTTTCGCAACTGTACTAGGGAGAAGTGTTAAAAACATACAAACAGATGTGCCAGGAATTCCAGTTAGCCCCAAGGGGCTTTTATCAATATCTTCAGCTTCGGCATGCTCTGCAGGCACAGCAAATGACACAATCCTTAGTAATATCATCGTCACGTCTGCTGATGGAGGTCCTCCAGGCGGATACCCGGAGAGGACTAATATCAAAAACATATGCGGAATTACTATCCTCAATACAGGACTATGCCTCCCTTAGATGTCGTAGTAAATGGGCAGAAGACATCGGAGATATAGATGGGGACCAGTGGGATATGGCGTTGGACTCTATTCTGGCGGTATCTGTAGCAGCGTCCCACAAATTATCACAATTATTTATTCTGCATAGGGCCTATAGAACACCAGTACAGCTTTACAAGTGGGGAGGAAGGGACTCCCCCTTGTGCCCAAAGTGCAAAGTACAGCAAGGGGACTTTATACATCTAATTTGGAGGTGCCCAAAACTCCACAGATACTGGGAGGAGGTTTCCCAGAACATCACAAGAGTGGCCCAGGTACCTATACCCTTGGACCCTTTGGTGTACCTGCTTGGGGCGATTGAAGCTGAAAAGTTCCCACAAGGAAGGTACTATATGATAACAAGACTGATGTACCTGGCTAGAAAGCTAATAGTGTGATATTGGATGGCAGAGACGATTCCCACAGGGAAGCAGTGGATTGCGTATGTCAATTCCTTGCTTTTCAGAGAACGGCTCGCATACAGACGTAGAAAGGCAGTGGATAAATTCAATCTTATATGACAACCATGGCTGGAGGATCTTAGCCTTGTGTCATTACAACTGGTAAAGGATAGGCTCCTGATGTAGAAACCTATGGGGCGGTTGGGGGGGGAGGGGAAAATTATAAGTTAAATGCGCTAATGACAATGCACTAGATTTGGGAGAGTTTGCGAACAGGAGAAAAGACCCAGGTTGTTAAGATTCAAAGGGTTGGGCGGGGGGGGGAAGTAAAAGGGAAAAATTAAAATGTCACTGTTGTACTGTAAATTGATTAGGTTTTTTTTTTTGTATGGACAGGAATTTTAATATGCTTTTGTTTATATATCAATGTGTAAGACTAAATACACAAATCACATGTATTGATTGAGCAAATGAAAAATAAAAGGATTTAAAAAAAAAAAAAGATTGGTTGTTTGCAGAGCACGCAGCCATCTTTGCCTTGTGCTAAATGAGCACACACTTTAGATTCCATCTTTTTGCAATAATGCTATCTTTAGGCTAAAATTCACTCACCGTTCATTCATTCCAAGAAGCAAGCATCATCACATAGGTCTTATCATCAAGCCATCCCAGAGCAGAGTTCCCCTGGGATAGTCAGCTCCCTTTATTTATAGTCAACATTAGGGATGAGCTCGGTGTTCGAGTCGAACATAGGTTCGACTTGAACATCGGCTGTTCGCGTGTTCGGCGAACAACGAACGATTTGGGCCGTTCGCGCCAAATTCCAGTGTGCGCCATCGCAGTGTAATCCCGGCGCTGTGATTGGCCAAGTATGCACTGTGACCCTGCATGCTTGGCCAATCACAGCGCCGGCAGCGAGGAGAGCAATGATGGATGCCTGTGGCCAATTATAGCTGAGGGGGTTTAGTACACGCCCCACACTATAAAAGGCCGCCAGCGCGGCAGCCTCGTGTAGTGTGTTCCGGAGCAGGGAAAGTGAAGGATAGGCAGGGACAGTGTCAAATCTTGTCAAATCTATCCTTTGCTAAACCTTGTGTATAGGGACAGAGAAGGATAGGCAGGGAGAGTGTCAGTGTCATATTCTTTGCTAAACCTTGTGTGTAGGGAGAGAGAAGGATAGGCAGGGAGAGTGTCAGTGTCATATACTTTGATAAACCTTGTGTGCAGGGAGAGAGAAGGATAGACAGGGGACAGTGTCAGTGTCATATTCTTTGCTAAACCTTGTGTGCAGGGAGAGAGAAGGATAGGCAGGGAGAGTGTCAGTGTCATATACTTTGATAAACCTTGTGTGCAGGGAGAGAGAAGGATAGGCAGGGGACAGTGTCAGTGTCATTGTTGCTAAGCCTCCTGCACATTATACACCTGAAGTTAGCCCGTATTGCTGCTTTTTCCTGGTGTGTTACACCAACAGGATTTTGCGGCACTTACAGCGGGCGGAGTGTGCCTCCTGACCATATTACACCTTAACTTAGCCTGTATTGCTGCATTTTCCTGGTGTGTTACACCAACAGGATTTTTCGGCACTTACAGCGGGCGGAGTGTGCCTCCTAACCATATTACACCTGAACTTAGCCTGTATTGCTGCTTTTTTATGGTGTGTTACACCAACAGGATTTTACGGCACTTACAGCGGGCGGAGTGTGCCTCCTGACCATATTACACCTTAACTTAGCCTGTATTGTTGCTTTTTCCTGGTGTGTTACACCAACAGGATTTTGCGGCACTTACAGCGGGCGGAGTGTGCCTCCTGACCATATTACACCTGAACTTAGCCTGTATTGCTGCTTTTCCCATTTCCCTGCAGGCCATTAGAATGTCTGGAAGGCAAACAAGGAGAGGCAGACAGTCAGGAGCCAATAAAAGAGGGCAAGCAGGCTCTGTGTCTAGAGACAACAGTGCTGGTCGTGGACGCGGTGCATCGCCATCAGCACGTGGCCATGGGACACGCTTGTCCTTCTTTTCGGCAGCTGGACGTGTTGAGCCGCATCATGCCGAAGACTTGGTAGAGTGGATGACCAAGCCCTCCTCATCCTCCTCATCCTCTCTCACCCAGGCTCAGGGTACTGGCAAAGCAGCTGCCAAAGCGTCCTCTTCCCTGGTATCAATGTCATCATCAGTCACTCCTTCCCTAGACCAACCATGTCCTCCTGAGGAGTCCCCCGAACTGTTTGAGCACAGTGTTGGATACATGCTCCAGGAGGATGCCCAGCATTTCGAAGGGTCTGATGATGATACCCAGCTAGAGGAAGGCAGTAGCGTGAGAGCAGAGAGAGGGGATGCTCAAGAAGAACACCAATCTGGCAGTCATGTTTCAGCAGCTGCAGCATACTGCCAGATTGGCTCCAGTGATGAGGAGGGAGGGGATGATGAGGTCACTGACTCCACGTGGGTGCCTAATAGGAGAGAGGAGGAGGAGGAGGATGAGGAGGAGGCACATCTCCAACGAGGCAGGATGCCCTCGGGGGCCAGCGTAAGGGCAGCACACCGACGGAATCACACCGCAGAGCTCCGCCTGTGCAGGGCGCTGCCTCTGCCCGTTATTCAAAAAGTTCTTTGGTGTAGGCCTTTTTTGAGTCAAGTGCATCAGATCGCACAGCTGCTGTTTGCAACATATGTCTCAAGCGTATATCGCGTGGCCAAAACATCACCCGCTTGGGCACCACATGCTTGACCAGACATATGTTGACCTGCCATGCAGCTCGTTGGCAAGCCTACCTTAAAGACCCACACCAAAGAACAAAGCTGACCTTTTCTTGCACCGCATCAGCTGGGATCTCCAACCCCACTATACCTTCAGTCCTCTCTGAAACCTGCTCTGAGAGGAATAAAGGTGTAGAATTAGGTGTGTCACAGCCAAGTACTTGCGGGCATTCTGCTAGCAGTACACCGACGTCCGATTCTAGCAGGCAAATTTCCCTGCCCCAGCTCCTGGACCGTCGAAAGAAGTTCACTCCCAGCCATCTACATGCCCAGCGGTTGAATGCTAGCTTGGCTAAATTGCTAGCGCTTCAACTGCTGCCTTTTCAGTTGGTAGACTCGGCCCCCTTCCGTGAGTTTGTGCAATGTGCGGTTCCTCAGTGGCAGGTTCCCAAACGCCACTTTTTCTCACGGAAGGCGATTCCGGCTCTCTACCGGCATGTGGAAGGCAATGTCTTGGCCTCGCTGGACAGGGCGGTCAGCGGTAAGGTGCATATTACCGTTGACTCATGGTCCAGCAGGCATGGACAGGGACGTTACCTTTCTTTCACGGCCCATTGGGTCACTCTTTTGGCAGCTGGGAAGGATGCAGGACAAGGTGCAGTAGTGTTGGAGGTTGTTCCACCACAACGCCTCCAAAATGCTACTACTGGTTGTGACACACCTCTGTCCTCCACCCCCTCCTCTTCTTCTTCCTCCATGGCCTCTTCCTGTGCTTTGTCCTCGGAACCAGCGGTGCTCCGTAGGCGTTCAAGGGGCTACGCAAGTACACAGGCAAAAAGATGCCATGCCGTGCTTGCGCTGGTGTGTTTGGGGGACAGGAGCCACACTGGGGCAGAGGTTCAGTCTGCTCTGCAGGGGCAGGCCGAGAGGTGGTTGACGCCACGCCAGCTTAAGCCAGGAATGGTAGTTTGCGACAATGGCACCAACCTCCTCTCCGCTCTCCGACAGGGACAACTGACCCATGTGCCCTGTGTGGCTCACGTCCTTAACCTGGTGGTGCAGCGGTTCTTGGGCAGGTACCCGGGCTTACAGGATGTCCTGAGGCAGGCCAGGAAAGTCTGTGTGCATTTCCGCAGATCTTATAATGCCAGTGCTCGCCTGGCTGAGCTGCAAAAGGAGTTGAACCTGCCCAAGAACCGCCTTATATGTGACATGCCCACCAGGTGGAACTCAACGTTGGCCATGCTGCAGCAGCTGCACACGCAGCAGAGGGCCATCAATGAGTACCTGTGCGACTACGGCACCAGGACAGGGTCAGGGGAGCTCGGGTTTTTTTCACCACGCCAGTGGGGCATGATCAGGGATGCATGCACTGTCCTGGCACCATTTGAGGAGGCCACGAGGATGGTGAGCAGTGACAGTGCATGCATCAGTGGCACTGTACCTCTTGTCCACCTGTTGGAACATACGCTGCGTGGAATAATGGACAGGGCTCTTGAGGCAGAACAGAGGCAGGAAGAGGAGGACTTCCTTGCCTCTCAAGGCCCCCTTTACCCAGACAGTGTTCCTTCTGTCCCACCCATCGCACAGGAAGAAGAGGAGGAGGAGGAGGAGGATTGTGTCAGCATGGAGGTGGAGCCTGGCACTCAGCATCATCAGCAGCAGTCTTTTAGGGATGATTTACAGTCCCAAGAAACCAGTGGACTTGTACGTGGCTGGGAGGAGGTGGCTGCGGATCATGTCGTCCTTAGTGACCCAGAGGACTCCGGACCGAATGCCTCAGCTAACCTACGCTGCATGGCCTCCCTGATCCTGCAAAGTCTGCGGAAGGATCCTCGTATTCTTCGGATCAAGGAGAGGGACCATTACTGGCTGGCCACTCTCCTTGATCCACAGTACAAGAATAAGGTTGCGGACCTTATCTTACCATCGCAGAGGGAGCAGAGGATGAGACAACTCTGGGAGGCCTTGCAGAAAGGTCTGTGCAATGCGTTCCCAGAGACTGGGAGGTTACAAACTCCTGGTCCTGGACAACGAGTTGCTGAGGCTTCGGTCAGTCAAAGAAGGAGCGGTGGGGAAGGTGGCCGTCTGACCAATGCGTTCAGACAATTCTTTAGTCCGCAGCCCCAAGGTATGATCGGTTCCAGCAACCATCGCCAGCGTCTGATATACATGGTGCAGGAATACCTAGGGGCAAGGTCAGACTTGGACACCTTCCCCACCGAAAATCCTCTGGCTTACTGGGTCTTGAGGATGGATCACTGGCCAGAGCTTGCACAGTATGCAATTGAGCTACTGGCCTGTCCTGCATCCAGCGTTCTTTCAGAACGCACATTCAGTGCTGCTGGAGGATTTGTCACGGATCACAGGGTGCGCCTGTCCACCGACTCGGTTGATCGACTGACCTTCATAAAGATGAACCAGTCTTGGATCACCACCAGCTACCAAACACCTGAAGCTGATATAACAGACTAATTTATTTTCAAATGTCACATCCCTTCAAGACTGATGCTGATGCTGAGAGACTGTCCTGTTATGTTGACTGACTATCCTCCTCTTCCTCAATGATCCGATTGATGATGATAGCTTGGAAGAACATTTTTGTTGCTGGGTGCCGCCACCAGTGGCTAAGGCCCAATTTTTCAGCCCCTGTTTAACAGGGGCGTGTTATTACAATTTTTTAGTCAATGCTTTGCAGCAGGGCTCATTCCTGCACTCCAACTAGAGTATCTGAGAGTGGTTGCAGTGTCGTGGCACCAGCACCAGTGGCTAAGGCCCAATTTTTAACCCCCTGTTTAACAGGGGCGTGTAATTACAATTTTTGATGCAATACTTTGCAACAGGGCTCATTGCTGTGCTCCAAGTACAGTATCTGTGAGGGGTTGCAGTGTTGTGGCACCAGTGCCTAAGGCCCAATTTTTATGCCCCTGTTTAACAGGGGCATGTAATTACAATTTTTTATGCAATGCTTTGCAGCAGGGCTCATTCCTGCACTCCAACTAGAGTATCTGGGAGAGGTTGCAGTGTCGTGGCACCAGCACCAGTGGCTAAGGCCCAATTTTTCAGCCCCTGTTTAACAGGGGAGTGTAATTACAATTTTTGATGCAATACTTTGCAACAGGGCTCATTGCTGTGCTCCAAGTACAGTATCTGTGAGGGGTTGCAGTGTTGTGGCACCAATGCCTAAGGCCCAATTTTTATGCCCCTGTTTAACAGGGGCATGTAATTACAATTTCTTATGCAATGCTTTGCAGCAGGGCTCATTCCTGCACTCCAACTAGAGTATCTGGGAGAGGTTGCAGTGTCGTGGCACCAGCACCAGTGGCTAAGGCCCAATTTTTCAGCCCCTGTTTAACAGGGGCGTGTAATTACAATTTTTGATGCAATACTTTGCAACAGGGCTCATTGCTGTGCTCCAAGTACAGTATCTGTGAGGGGTTGCAGTGTTGTGGCACCAGTGCCTAAGGCCCAATTTTTATGCCCCTGTTTAACAGGGGCATGTAATTACAATTTTTTATGCAATGCTTTGTAGCAGGGCTCATTCCTACACTCCAACTAGAGTATCTGGGAGAGGTTGCAGTGTCGTGGCACCAGCACCAGTGGCTAAGGCCCAATTTTTCAGCCCCTGTTTAACAGGGGCGTGTAATTACAATTTTTGATGCAATACTTTGCAACAGGGCTCATTGCTGTGCTCCAAGTACAGTATCTGTGAGGGGTTGCAGTGTTGTGGCACCAGTGCCTAAGGCCCAATTTTTCTGCCCCTGTTTAACAGGGGCATGTAATTACAATTCTTGGTCTAATAATTCACAGCAGGGCCCATTCCTGCGCCCACCAAGACTAACTGTGAGGCCTTACAGTGTTGTGTCAACATCACCACCACCAAAGGCCCAATTTTTCAGCCCCTGTTCAACAGGGGCATGCAATTACAATTCTTGATCTAATAATTCACAGCAGGGCCCATTCATGCGCCCACCAAGAGTAACTGTGAGGGCTCACAGTGTTGTGGCAACACCAACATGTAAGGGGCAAATTTCAGCTGAGTATATACGGCAGGCCCCTACTTTCAAACATCCAACTTACAAACGACTCCTCCTTGCAAACGGAAGGATACAACAGGAAGTGAGAGGAAATCTACCCCTAGGAAGGCAAATTCTCTCCTGTAAAGCCCTGTACACACGATCAGATAACCTATGGATTTTCGTCCGATGGATTTGACCATCGGAAATCCGATGAAACTGTTTTTCATCAGTCTTGGCCACACACCATCAGTTTAAAAACCGTCGGCAAGAAAACGACGGCACGTACAAAACGTACGACGCGCTATAAAAGGGCCGAACAAATCTAATGGCGCCACCCCTTGGGCTGCTTTTGCTGATTTCGTGTTACCGCGTGTTAGTAAAAGTTTGGTGAGAGCCGATTCACGCTTTTCAGTCTCCGTGCTTTGCAGATCGTTTCCTGGTGTTCAGTTTGTGCTTGTGGGTTTGTACTTGTGATTCAGTGTGTGCAGTCAGGTCGTTACTGCCTTGCAGTGCCTTCTTGGCCATTCGTTTACTGTTTTTCAGGTCGTTCTTCTCAGGCCTTGCTGTTCCACGGTGCGTTCTGTTTGAGTGCGCTCTGACCAGCCGACCGGTTTAAAACCATGTTTGAAGTGCGTTCTCGTTCTCGAGCTCGTGCTGGCTTTGGGCTTGGTGTTGCAGTTAACACTGTAACCCGAGTTCAGTCTGTGAACAGGGTGAGGAGGAGTTCATGGACTAAGAATTGGTTGCTCCAGCAGGACCAATTCTCTCATATGCCTCTGCTGCGGGAAATCCATGAGAATAATCCTGATGATTTCAGGAATTATCTCAGGATGATAGACCCCGTATTTCACCGTCTGTTGGATTTGCTGTCCCCCTATATCACGAGGCAGGACACTGTGATGCGCCAGGCCATCACTTCCGAGCAGAGGCTTATTGCCACGTTGAGATACCTGGCGACTGGGAGAAGCTTGCAGGACCTCAAGTTCTCAACAGGCATCTCCCCCCAGGCTCTCGGGATCATTATCCCTGAGACGTGTTCGGCCATCATTCAGGTCCTGCAGAAGGACTATATGAAGGTAATTTTGCTCCTTTAACCTCACATTATATGTTTTGATTGTTTTTGAATCTTCTTATTTTTTCCCTCCTAACCCAAATTTGCCTGTTTGTAATATCCTGGTAATGTCCCCATTTTCCCCATGCATTTTTTTACCTGTAAAGGCCTTTTTGGGCCCTACATGCCTATTTCCCTTCACTAACCTCTCCAGCATGCTATCCTGGGCGCAAACCCAGCTAGCCTTCTATTTTCCTTTTCCTTTTTTTGGGGTCATTGCCCGCGTAGTTTGACAACCCTCCCTCCCCCCACTAAAGATGTAAATAATTTTTTAGTTCTCAATCAAGCTCAGCAGAGTGGTAGAGCCTTTTTTGGATCCCCCACAATCACCTTAGGCCCCCCCCCCTTAGATTATTTTAGAATGTCCACTCAGCGGGGGTGAGGCATCTGCTAAGTGGGCCTTTGTTTATTGGTAGGAAATACTCCCCTAAATAATAATGTTAGAATGATGTTGGTCAACAATGTTTTTGTGTGTAATCTGCTTGCACTGTAAACATAAACTGTACTAATGTCTTCTTTTTGTTTGACTCCGCAGTTCCCTAGCACACCACAGGAATGGCTGACTGTGGCCTCCCAATTTGCCCAGCAGTGGGATTTCCCCAACTGCGGAGGGGCAATTGATGGGAAGCACGTCCACATAGTGCCGCCACCCCGTTCGGGGTCATACTATTTTAACTATAAAGGTTTTAATAGCATAGTGTTAATGGCGGTGGTGTCGGCACGGTACGAGTTCCTGTATGTGGACGTGGGGAAGAACGGTCGGATGTCCGATGGCGGAGTATTCGCTGAGACGAAGTTCGCTCACCGTCTGCAGGCTGGGGGTCTTGCACTGCCTACAGATGCAGAGAACGTGGAAGGGCTACCGTTCGTTTTCATTGCGGATGAAGCTTTTGGACTAGGACCACACCTCATGCGGCCGTTTACCCAACGCACCCTCACCCCGGAGAGGAGGGTTTTTATTTACCGGCTGGCCAGAGCCCGGAGAGTTGTGGAGAATGCCTTCGGGATAATGGCCAGCCGGTTCCGCCTGTTCCAGACAGATATAAATTTGGCGGATTATAAACTCAACAACATTGTGTACTGCTGCTGCTTGTTGCACAATTTTTAAAGAAAATTCTCCACAAATTATGTGTCATCAGTTGGGTCTGAGGCCGGTCCCTCTGAACTGATAAATCTGACCGGCCTCAGCACTGCCCGTACTGGCTTGGTCCCCCAAAGTGCCCGTGAAGTACGTCAGAAATACGTAGAGTACTTCACGGGTAGGGGGGCCATCGCAATGCCAGACCACATCTGACCTTTGATTTTACCTTTTTTAAATAAACAAAAATATTTGATTTACTACAAACTTGTGTTGTCATTCTTTTATTTGTGGTTTATGTGTCTCCCAGGTTCTAGTAGTGCCAAGTGTATTTCTCCTTAGTAAATAGCCTCAAATCTCAGAGGTAAAAACACTCATTTTGCATCTTCAGAACTGCTATTGAGCATAGAAACAACAAGGCACACCTTTTTTCGACTTCCCAAATGTTTTTATTGATTGCAACACAATTTTTTTTTTTTTCGAAATATTTTTTTTTGTTTTTTTGTGCGGCTTTTTTAGCAGAAACATGCATGGGTCAAAAGCCACATTTTTTTTCATTAAAAAGTAATAAAATAACACAGTGAAAAATACAAACAGGAGATGGGGTGATGTTACCCCTGATCCATCCCAAATGTGAAGAACCACACTTTCTTTTTGGGGCTCAAATGGGTATCTTCAACATGATCCCATGGCTAGGGTAAACATGTGCTATCTGCCATCATGGGGGATAAATAGACGTGCTTTGGGGGTGAAAACCCTTCCTCTCCCCTACTTGAGGAGGGAGGAAGAGGTTGCACCCCCAAAACAGGGACATAGATATCCTGTGACAGCAGATAGCACATGTTGAGTCTTCAGTGTGTGCATCCTCACATTTGGGCTGGTGGAAATCCCATAGAAAAATTCCGACACATAACAAAACACACAAAAGGGGGGGGGTCACACTATTCTCCCCAAAATATCTATCATGTTTTTATATTTTTGCTCAATCACAATCATTCTCTTTCTCATAATGTCCATTTCGCTACTGCATTCCATGATTTCCTGAATGATTATTTTGGCGCTGGCACTCGAGAATGGAGGATTTGGACTTCCTGACACACCCCCACGTTCAGTCCCTAAAAAGAAACAAATATTTTAAAACTATGCAGGCCTACATCTGTATATACCTTGAAGTTGTGGTGACAGACACTGACCTGTTGTGCTGATAAGCTCCACCTCTCCTTCCTCCACCTCCCCTTCCTCCAACTCCTCTTTCTCCCCCTCCGCTTCCTGAACCTGCTGAACTTTGTCTGCTTTGGGATCTTCAGGGAGTTTCTGTGTGTTGGGTTCCTCGTCTCATGAGCATGGTGTCCTCCCACTCTCCTCTCCCCTATGGGAATAGAATTTTTTTTTTTTTATCCTTTAGCACACAAACTTTTTAGGCCTGAAAATGGATTCTCAATGTTTTAAAGTGGGGTCCAATTGATATTTGGCCCTGAGTTTCAAGATGAACATATGAGATCTTGCAAACTCAACAAAGCAACATGTTATTTTGGAGGACACTCACAAATACACTTGGATAACCACCAAGGTATCCACTGGACCACCTGTGTGTGACACCGTTAAGAAATTTGGTCATGTGGCCCAGAGTATAGTATCTTGATGAAGAACAAAAAAGAGTACACAACTGCTGGAGTGTCATCTCCTTTACCCAGAATACAGTTTATTCTTTCATTCACATTCTAAATTTCCTTACAACACATCATCTAGCCAACAATGTGTAGATAAACATTGTTGAAGTAAAATGAGGCATGCCCACATGTAGTTTACGTGGATATGTGCCAAACATGTTTGGGGGAAGAGCAGCAATTTTTTTTTCAACACATTTAGCAAATAAGTGGACTCTCCACTTAACATAAAAGTTGAGATTTTAAAATGTGAAACCAGTCAAGCCAAGCACATGGTGCAAAACATGGAAGAATACATATTACAATGTGAAAGAACACAGTAAAATAAACTTACTTTTTTCAATGCTTTTTATAAGCTTCCTATACTGCTCCGGCTCCCTGAGCTTCAGGTCTGACCACCTTTTACGGAGTTGTTCCTTGGATCTCCTGACCCCATATTTTTTATAGAGAGTCTTCGCAACTTTGCCATAATTTGTGACTTCCGGAGATTAGGGGTGTCGTATGGGCCATGCTTGCCGTCGTAATCCTTCCTCCGCAGAATGTCCACCATCTCCGCCATCTCAGAAAAAGACATATTAGTCGCCTTGTATCTTTTTTTACTGGATCGTGACGTTTCTGCCTCCGGGCTTTCCTCGTCTGTAATTTCTAGTAAAGAAGCCACCTGTGTCTGCGACATGTCGCCGTCTCACACTGTGTGCCGTTCGTTAAGGGGCAGGGAAATGCTGAAAAAGTCCGTCATGGGCGGGCGACGAGGGCGGAGTTACACGCATGCGCAGGGTATAAAAAGGGGAAAGAAGTTATTAGGGATGCGCGGAGTAAGGACGACCGGAAGTGAACCAACGAAGTGAACTAAGGTAAGAAGGGAACTCGGGCCTGCAGTGGCCTCTAATGTTTCATGATTGTAAAGGGCAATATTGTGATAAGTTGAGGAGAATCAATTCTGATCCTTTTCTTTTTTTTCTTTTGTTTTTTACTTGTTGTTCCAAAAAGATGCATAAACTACGAGAGCCGGAGGTGATGCTGATTTTTATAGAAAAATATAAGGAACAGCGCAACCTGTGGGAACTGAAACACCCTGCGTACCACAAGAGTGATGTACGTCGGGCAACTATTACCAAGTTAGCAGAGGATATGAAGCCATGGATCCCAGATGCAGACTACACTATGATCAATAATAAAATCAACAACCTGCGTAATTCCTATAAAAAAAAATACAAGGAAGTGCGCCAGTCAAAGAGATCAGGAGCAGCAGCCGAAGATGTAGTAAAGCCCAAGCTGTGGTACTACAGACATCTTCAATTTCTGGATGACCAGATCGAGGCCAGGGAATCTATTTCCAGCCTTCCCTCAACCCTTCCTTCCACCCTTCCCTCCAGCGTTCCTTCCACCCTTCCCTCCACCCCTGCAGAGGCGGAGGAGGAGCCTCCCGAGCTAGAAGAGCCAGATCTTCACATCTTCAGCCAGGTATAGTATTTTTGATCAAAATTATTGTCCACTAAGTAATATTGTGTTGAACTGTTTGGATTAGCCATAAATGACATCATTCCCCCACCTACCCCAAAAAAAAAAAAAAACAGGAAAGAGATCAAAATTGTGTGTGATAGATTCCCCAAATAATCAAATTTTTCATTTTATTTTAAAAACAGGATGAGGCAAGCCAGGAGGAAGAGGGTCAGGAGTGTGGCAGGCAGGAGGAGGCAGGGTCAAGTGGGACTCAGCAGGTCCCCAGGCCTAGTGGCAGCACCGTCTCCCAAGTGGCTCCCCTCCACGTCAGACCGCCAAAACAACGGCGGATGACACAAGTGGAGGAGGAGTCACTAAAGATGATTCAGGAGGCTGCTGCTATCATGAGGGCCCCCCTCAACCCTACGGAGGGGTTTAGCACCTATCTGGCGGATAAGTTGCTCAGAATGGAGGCGGGACAACGGGCCCTTTGTGAGCACCTTATATATATGGCCGTACACATGGGGGCGAGGGGGCTGCTGACTGATGCCACCCATATCTCGCAGCAGGCCAATCCCTCTCCTCCTTCTCCTCCTCCTCCTGCCACATCACCACCCACAGTGGCCCAGCCTGCAAGGGTGCGTGGACGGGGCCGTGGAGAGAACGCTGCAGAGAGGCGTGGAAGGAAGGCTACAGGGAAGAGCAGGAGGTGATTCCCTGGCCTCGAGCTGCTCATCCAGAAATTGAAGGTTGATGGAGTACCACAGCTTGGGATGATGTATGTCTTTGGCTGCTGCTCCTGATTTCATGCTGTTGTTGATTTTATTATTGATCATAGTCAGGTCTGCATTTGGGATCTAATGACTTTATATTCTCTGCTAATTTCGGAATAGTTGCCCTTCGGTTTTTTTTGTTTTTTTTTCTGAAATAAAAGGGAAATTTGATTTCAGCCAACATACATGCCTGATGTGTTTTTTTTTGGAAGTAGCAATAAGATTTCATAAATACTATGTGTAATTAATAACAAGGGACACCAACCTCCATGAGTAAAAAATAAAAATAATATGTTGTTCTGAGAAATTGACACACCGAAAAATGCACAACAAATTTAAAGACAAAAACAAAAAAAAGGTGTAATTTGGGAGGTCGGCCTTGAAGAATTAAACAAATTATTCCTAAGATCACAAGAAAGAAGAAAGACATACGTTTGTCAGAACTCATTAGAAAGATCTGCTGCCAAAATGACATTTTAAAGACCGTTCTAAAGCAACAAAACATGCGCTGCATTAAACGAAGCAATAACTTGCAGAATGACGAATGTGCTCTCTCCATTAGGAACGCTAGTTTTACCAGAACGAGTGCTCCCGTCTCCTAATTCAGTCTGAGCATGCGTGGGTATTTTAACCGATGGACTTGCCCATAGACGATCGGAAATTCCCATCGGTTTTTTATCCATCGGAAAAATTTAAAGCAAGTTCTATTTTTTCCAACCGATGGAAAAAAGACCGATGGGTACCATACACGATCGGTTGGTCTGATGAAAACCATCCATCGGACGGTTTTCATCAGTCAAACCGATCGTGTGCTTAAGAGTTAATATGGGAAAAAAAGTGTCTCCTCTCCACTGATGCTTTATCACCAATTCTTGTTTCAATAAAAACCCCAAATTTTCAAAAAACATTTGTCATTAGGACGGAAAGTGAGGTGAACTGTTCTGAACAGGTGCACACTGCACAGACAGCAAAACAAATGTTACAGGGGTAATAACCCTTCCCTATGTTTTCCAAAAAGCTTAAAAATAGATTTTTTGCCTGGAGCTACACTTAAACAATGTACCTGTTCAAAATTACAAACAGATTCTACATAAGAACAAACCTACAGTCCCTGTCTTGTATGCACCGCCTGTATACAGCTGTTCAGAGTATATAGGGCCTTTTTTATTTTGTGTGCGGGGTTCCCCTTAATATCCATACAAGACCCAAAGGGGCTGGTAATGGGCTGGGGTAGGGGGGGGGGGGGTGTGATGGGTTAGCTATGCCATTTTTCTTAAAGATTTTCATCCATATTACCGGGACCAGACATTACATTAAAGCCGCAAGCAGTTTTAAATGGCTTTTTTTCCTTTAGAAATGTAATTTTGTGCAGGGACAGTTCTAAACACGGGAAACACGTGGCACTTCACAGGCATACTTTAGACACCCCCCAGGTACGATATTTAAAGGAATATTTGACTTTTTTTTTTTCATTTTATGCATAATTAACCACTTAACGACCGCCCACTGTAAATATACGTCGGCAGAATGGCACCGACAGGCAGAATCACGTACATATACGTGATTGCCTTTGTATAGTTGGGGGGTCCGATCGGACCCCCCTTCTTTACAGTGGGTGGTCGTTTTACCTTCGGGAGCGATCCGGCATGAGGGGACGGCCGTTCGATTCCGGCCCCCCCTCTCGATCGCTCCCGGTGAATGAGAGAGCTTCCCCTGCCTGTGTACTGTTTACACAGGCAGGAGGAAGTGATGTCATCTCTCCTGCGGCGCTCACATATACCGAGCGCCATACAGGAGAAGATGCAGGTTAGTGCACAAAACAGCACACTGACACCAGGACACATAGGCACATAAATCGCCCCCCCAGGCCCCCCCAGACACCCCCAGATCACCCCCCAGATCACCCCCCAGCCCCCAGTCACAGTGTCACTGATTGCAGTGACCATTTATTTAGTGATCACTGCAATCAGTGACATTTGTGACTGTAAAAGTGTCACTACATTTAGTTTTAGGTCCAGTGTAGCCCCCTAACCCCCCCTAATAAAGGTTTAACCCCCTGATCACCCCCCAGATAACCCTTTCATCCCCTAGCACCGCCGTCGCTAAGCGATCATTTTTCTGATCGATGTCTTAGCGTCGGTGATGCTGATCGGTAGCCAGTATTTTTTTTTAGGTTTGCCGCAGGTTTTTATAGCGTCGGGTACCCCCATATATTACCTAATAAAGGTTTAACCCCCTTGATCGCCCCCCAGGTAACCCTTTCACCCCCTATCACCACTGTCACTAAGCGATAATTTTTCTGATCGATGTCTTAGCGTCGGCGATGCTGATCGGTAGCCAGTAATTTTTTTTAGGTTCGCCGCAGGTTTTTATAGCGTCGGGTACCCCCATATATTACCTAATAAAGGTTTAACCCCCTTGATCACCCCCCAGGTAACCCTTTCACCCCCTAGCACCGCCGTCGCTAAGCGATCATTTTTCTGATCGATGTCTTAGCGTCGGTGATGCTGATCGGTAGCCAGTAATTTTTTTTAGGTTCGCCGCAGGTTTTTATAGCGTCGGGTACCCCCATATATTACCTAATAAAGGTTTAACCCCCTTGATCGCCCCCAGGTAACCCTTTCACCCCTATCACCACTGTCACTAAGCGATAATTTTTCTGATCGCTGTCTTAGCGTCGGTGATGCAGATCGGTAGCCAGTAATTTTTTTTAGGTTCGCCGCAGGTTTTTATAGCGTCAGGTACCCCAATATATTACCTAATAAAGGTTTAACCCCCTTGATCACCCCCCAGGTAACCCTTTCACCCCCTATCACCACTGTCGCTAAGCGATCATTTTTCTGATCGCTGTCTTAGCGTCGGTGATGCAGATCGGTAGCCAGTAATTTTTTTTAGGTTCGCCGCAGGTTTTTATAGCGTCAGGTACCCCCATATATTATCTAATAAAGGTTTAACCCCCTGATCGCCCCCCAGGTAACCCTTTCACCCCCTATCACCACTGTCGCTAAGCGATCGTTTTTATGATCGTTGTCTTTGTGTCGGTGATGCCGATAGGTAGCCAGTTTTTTAGGTTCGCCGTCAGGTTTTTATATAGCGTCAGGTACCCCCATATATTACCTAATAAAGGTTTTAACCCCCTAATTGCCCCTAGTTAACCCTTTCACCAGTGATCATCATATAAGTGTTACGGGTGACGCTGGTTAGTTAGTTTGCTTTTTATAGTGTCAGGGCACCCGCCGTATATAACCCAATAAAGGTTTAACCCCCTGATCTCCCGCCAGGTGATATCAATTAGGTTTTAGCGTCAGAGAGGGTCTGCGTCACACCCCAGGCAGCGTCAGGTTAGTGCCAGTAGCGCTAACACCCACGCGTTAAGCATACACCCCCCTTAGTGGTATAGTATCTGAACAGATCAATATCTGATCTGATCAGATCTATACTAGTGTCCCCAGCAGTTTAGGGTTCCCAAAAACGCAGTGTTAGCGGGATCAGCCCAGATACCTGCTAGCACCTGCGTTTTGCCCCTCCGTCCAGCCCAGGCCACCCAAGTGCAGTATCGATCGATCACTGTCACTTGCAAAACACAACACACATAACTGCAGCGTTCGCAGAGACAGGCCTGATCCCTGCGACTCCAGTGCTGTAGGAGGTGATTTCACCACCACAGTTAAAAAAAAAAAAGCATATATGCCGAAGCATTGGGGCAGCAGGGGCAGAGGAGCAATTTTGCTCCTAATGCCGCGTACATACGGTCGAAATTCCGACGGAGGCTTGCCCGTGGAAAAGTCTGACCATGTGTACGCGGCATAACTTTTGCGGGAAGATGCCCCCATGCTTCGGCATAAATAAATGGTGCATGTATGCCCATCATTAGAAGTGGGTGGATGAAGGGCGGTATTCTAATGGTGGGCATACCCACCGATCAATCTTTTTTTTTCGTTCAGCCAACAGGCTGCATGAAAAAAAAGATTACAATACATGTCCAACAAGGACCAGCAACGTACTGGTATGTTGCTGGACTTTGAATGTTTATACCAGAATGATGCCTGTGGGTTTAGGTATCATCTTGGTATCATTCTTTTCAGCCAGCGGCCGGCTTTCATGTAAAAGCAATCCTAGTGGCTAATTAGCCTCTGGACTGCTTTTACAAGCAGTGGGAGGGAATGTCCCCCCCCGGATATAAAAAGCGCCATTGGGAAATTGGGAAAGCATTTTATCACACCGATCTTGGTGTGGTCAGATGCTTTGAGGGCAGAGGAAAGATCTAGGGTCCAATAGACCCCAGTTTTTTCAAAAAAGAGTACCTGTCATTACCTATTGCTATCATAGGGGATATTTACATTCCCTGAGATAACAATAAAAATTATAAAAAAAAAATATATATATATATGGAAGCAACAGTTTAAAAATAAAATAAAAAAGCAAAATTAATAATAAAAAAAAAAAAAATAAAAAAAAAAGCACCCCTGTCCTGCCCTGCTCTTGCCCAATGGCGAACGCAAGCGTCGGTCTGGCGTCATATGTAAACAGCAATTGCACCATGCATGTGAGTTATCACCGCGAAGGTCAGATTGAGGGCAGTAATTTTAGCAGTAGACCTCCTCTGTAAATCTAACGGGGTAACCTGTAAATGCTTTTAAAGGCTTTTAAAAATGTATGTAGTTTGTCGCCAATGCGCGTTTGTGCGAAATTTTAAAGCATGTCGTGTTTGGTATCTATGTACTCGGCCTAAGATCATCTTTTTTATTTCATCAAACATTTGGGCAATATAGTGTGTTTTAGTGCATTAAAATTAAAAAAAGTGTATTTTTTCCCCCAAAAATGGGTTTGAAAAATCGCTGCGCAAATACTGTGTAGAAAAAAAAATGCAACACCCACCATTTTATTCTGTAGGGCCTTTGCTTTAAAAATATATATAATGTTTGGGGGTTCAACATAATTTTCTTGCAAAAAAAAATATGTTTTCATGTAAACAAAAAGTGTCAAAAAGGGCTTTGTCTTCAAGTGGTTAGAAGAGTGGATGTAAGCTTCCTAATGTTGTGTATAAAATGCCAGAACAGTTCAAAACCCCCCCAAATGACCCCATTTTGGAAAGTAGACACCCCAAGCTATATACTGAGAGGCATGTCGAGTCCATGGAATATTTTATGAGTATTTTGCAGATCTCGCTTTTTGTCACACAGTTTTGAAAATTGAAAAAAAAAAAAGAAAAAAAAAAATTTTCTTTCTTCATTTTCAAAAACAAATGAGAGCTGTAAAATACTCACCATGCCTCTCAGCAAACAGCTTGGGGTGTCTACTTTCCAAAATGGGGTAATTTGGGGGGGTTTTGTGCTATTTTGGCATTTTATGGCCTTCGAAACTGTGATAGGTAGTGAGGAGTCAAATCAAAAATTTGTGCCTAGAAATCCTGAAGGCGGTGTCCCGTACGCGGCTAGGCTCCTAAAAAGTCCCACACATGTGGTATCCCCGTACTCAGGAGAAGCAGCAAAATTTATTTTGGGGTGCAATTCCACATATAACCATGGCATGTGTGAGCAATATATCATTTAGTGACAACTTTTTGTAATTTTTTTTTTTTTGTCATTATTCAATCACTTGGGACAAAAAAAAATATTCAATGGGCTCAACAGGCCTCTCAGCAATTTCCTTGGGGTGTCTACTTTCTAAAATGGGGTCATTTGGGGGGGTTTTGTGCTATTTTGGCATTTTATGGCCTTCAAAACTGTGATAGGTAGTGAGGAGTGAAATCAAAAATTTGCGCCCTTAGAAATCCTGAAGGCGGTGCTTGGTTTCCGGGGTCCCGTACGTGGCTAGGCTCCTAAAAAGTTCCACACATGTGGTATCCCCGTACTCAGGAGAAGCAGCAGAATGTATTTTGGGGTGCAATTCCACATATAACCATGGCATGTGTGAGCAATATATCATTTAGTGACAACTTTTTGTAATTTTTTATTTTTTTTTTGTCATTATTCAATCACTTGGGACAAAAAAAAAAAAATATTCAATGGGCTCAACATGCCTCTCAGCAATTTCCTTGGGGTGTCTACTTTCTAAAATGGGGTCATTTGGGGGGGTTTGTACTGCCCTGCCATTTTAGCACCTCAAGAAATGAGATAGGCAGTCATAAATTTAAAGCTGTGTAAATTCCAGAAAATGTACCCTAGTTTGTAAACACTATAACTTTTGCGCAAACCAATAAATATACGCTTATTGACATTTTTTTTACTAAAGACATGTGGCTGAATACATTTTGGCCTAAATGTATGACTAAAATTGAGTTTATTCGATTTTTCTTATAACAAAAAGTAGAAAATATCATTTTTTTTCAAAATTTTCGGTGTTTTTCCGTTTATATCGCAAAAAATAAAAATCGCAGAGGCAATCAAATACCATTAAAAGAAAGCTCTATTTGTGGGAAGAAAAAGACGCAAATTTCGTTTGGGTACAACATTGCATGTCCGCACAATTTACAGTTAAAGCAGCGCAGTGCAAAATTCTGAATTCACCTCTGGTCCTTTAGCTACCAAATGGTCCGGGGCTTAAGTGGTTAAAATGACTGCTCCAGAAAAACGTCCATTTTTAAAACTTCTTTTTGCATTGATACATGTCCCCTGGTGCAGAACCCGGGTTCCCAAACCCTTTTTAGGACAAGAACATGCATAATAGTCGTTATAATTAGCACTTTAGATTTCGAACGTTCGCATCCATTGTATTTAATAGGGTTCTAAAGTTCGTGCGAACTTTTGGTCCGTTCGCGGGTTCTGGTGCGAACCGAACCCGGGGGTGTTCGGCTCATCACTAGTCAACATGAGTAACAAAAGAAGGTGGTGGCTTCACAAAACAGCCATTCAGACATTTTGTATATTTTCAAAAGAACCAATCACAGACATGTTTAAATTCAAATAAAATGCTAGCAGTGATGTGTGCAAACGGCTGTGTACAGGGGTTATGCTTTCTGTGAGACAAAGGAACACCAGAAAGCATGGCTTTGTACAAAGCCGTGTGCAAACCAACTCACTGCTACCAATGACGCCAACCATACTTAATCATTGATCAGAACCATACAATAATACATAATGGCTAAAGTCCTATGGGCGTGTCCAGGCAGGGAAAGCGCGCATGCTCCCAGCAAACAAAGCCGTATTGCTTTAAAACATGGACGCCCTCCCCGGCTCCGACAACGCTCTCATATTACCGTTGATAGGAATCCTTATTCTGCACTATTCTATAGAATAACGTATATTCAGATTATAATGGGGGAGGGAGGCTATCTGCAGACGCGCGCTACGAATCCCGATCAATGTTGATCAGACACAGCAGAGACAAGAGCACGCGTCTGCCTATAACCAATGATGTCGTTGCAGAGCGAGCATATCCCCTCCTCAACGATCGTCCGTGCTAATGCACAGAGGGCACACGCTGGCGAGCATATCCGCACGCTGCAAACATCACACTCCAACCTCAAGACGTTTTCCTCTACCAGACGGGATTCAAACAGCCTCCGACTGCCCCAGTCAGCTCTTTAGAGCGGGTTGCGGAAGTACTAACACTGGGTGACACTATGACAATACATATTAAATACATCTTCATAAAATTCTTCACAACAATGCTCGCCGACGAGGTGCCCTCTGTGCATTAGCACGGACGATCCTTGAGGAGGGTATATGCTCACTCTGCAACAACATCATTGGTTATAGGCAGATGTGCGCTCTTGTTTTGGCGGTGTGTTGATCAGCATTGGTCCAGGTTCGTAGCGCGCACATGCAGATAGCCTCCCACAAGCAATAATAGTATAATCTGAATATGCGTTATTCTATGGAATAGCGTAGAATAAGGATTCTTATCAGCGGTAATATGAGAGCTTGCGACCGTTTTCAGAGTCAGGGAAAGCGTCCATGTTTTAAAGCAATACGGCTTTGTTTGCTGGGAGCATACACGCTTTTCCTGCCCATAAGACTTTAGCCATCATGTTGTTGAATATGTTGTTGTATTATTGGGTTATTTTGTATTGGTATTATATTGTATGTATTTAAATAACCCTGTTGGAAGGGATATCTTTATATGGACATTTGCCGTGTGAAGAGGAGATCCCGTGATGACTAGGGATGAGCCGAACACCCCCCCCCCCCGTTCGGTTCGCACCAGAACCTGTGAACGGACCGAAAGTTTGCGCGAACTCTAGAACCCTATTAAATACAATGGACGCGAACGTTCGAAATCTAAAGTGCTAATTATAACTCCTAATATGCATGTTATTGTCCTAAAAAGGGTTTGGGGACCTGCCCGAGGGGACATGTAAAGGGGTCGTGGGCCCTGGCCGGGGGTCAATGGGGGCCCTGAAGGTTCTAGGTATGCCACTGATTATGCACATTAACACAACATGGCACTCTGAAAGGCACCCCAATTCACTTGCGTTGCACCGCACCGCAACATACACAACACACTACACACTACTATGTGTGGTGATGTGCTGCTTTCCTAAAAATAGCGAATGCACTTTTTTGGTGCATTTTGGTTACCGTATTTATCGGCGTACAACACGCACCTAGGGTTGCCACCCGTACAGTCCGGTTTTTGACACTTGTGCCCGGGTTTCTGTCCTTTTCTAACCCGGACACAGCAGTATACTTGCAGTCCCAACCGTCTCCCTCACTTTGCTTCCCCCCCGCAACTTGCAAGGTGCCTGCTGTTTATCCCCCCCCCCCACCAGTCAGCCAGCCTGTGAATCCTCGCCGCCGCCACTGCTGAGAGTGAGAGTTTCAGCAGCCCGGGGTACAGAGAGAGGAGTAAAAGCAGCAGTGACAGGCAGCCGCCCAGCCAGAGCTCCTTCACAGACATCGGAGCTGTACGGGGATTTCCTCCTTATCTGATACGGTGAGTCACCCCCTCCCCCCCTGCACTGTGACCGGAGCTGTGTGTGTGTGTGTAAATCTCTGAATATCTTCACTCACTACACAAATTCACCTTTTTAAGAGGGAGGAGGGGGCAGATGTCTGTATTCTTCCTAAAAGGTGGTCTCTTTCTACCAGAGGGGGGTTAGCAATGTCCCCTCCTATCACCCCTGTCGTGAAAATATAGGTTGTATACAGGAGCACAGAGCCTATACTTCCTGTGCTAAATAAGCACAGTTCGTCTCATTGCAATGATGCTATCTTTAGGCTAAAATTCACTCACCATTCATTCCCTTTGCCATTCATTCCAAAGAAGGCAGCATCACCAGACAGATCTTATCAAGGCATCTCAGCCAACTCTGCCCCGCCCGAGCCTCACAGGCTAGTTTTATTATCCCAAAAGATCTCACAAACAGGAAGTGATGGCTGCAGCAGCCAATCACCTCCTCCATGGGAGGGGACATCACAGGATGTCCCCTCCACACAGGAAAATTACCATACAAGGACATCCTTCCAACACGATGTCCCATACAATCCAGTACATGAATACCACACAAGAAATATAGCTTAAAGGATACAATTCAATACAATAATACAATAATAATACAATAACATGATGGCTAAAGTCTTATGGGCGTGTCCGGGCAGGGAAAGCGTGTATGCTCCCAGCAAACAAAGCCGTATTGCTTTAAAACATGGACGCTCTCCCTGACTCTTAAAACGCCCGCAAGCTCTCATATTACCGCTGATAGGAATCCTTATTCTACGCCAGTGGTTCTCAACTCCAGTCCTCAGGGCCCACCAACAGGCCAGGTTTGCAAGATAACTGAAATGCATCACAGGTGATATAATTTGCTGCTCAGGGATTGCAGTATTCTAGTCTGCATCTCACCAAGGTAATACTTAAAATCTGGCCTGTTAGTGGGTCCTGAGGACAGGAGTTGAGAACCACTGTTCTACGCTATTCCATAGAATAACGCATATTCAGATTATACTATTATTGCTTGTGGGAGGCTATCTGCAGATGCACGCTATGAATCCCGATCAATGTTGATCAACACATCGCCAAAACAAGAGCACGCATCTGCCTATAACCAATGATGTCGTTGCAGAGCGAGCATATCCCCTCCTCAATGATCGTCCATGCTAATGCACAGAGGGCCCTCGTCGGCGAGCATATCCGCACGCTGCAAACATCACACTCCAACCTCAAGACGTTTTCCCCTACCAGACGGGATTCAACCAGCCTCAGACTGCCCCAGTCAGCTCTTTAGAGCGGGTTGCGGAAGTACTAACACTGGGTGACACTATGACAATACATATTAAATACATCTTCATAAAATTCTCCACAACAGCCCTCACCTATTCCTGGATGGGGGTCCCCCTTATCACCCCCCCCTGCCGTCCTACTGGCTGGGGGTCTTCTATAACTGGAGGGGGCAGGGAGGCAAATTCCTGTATATCTGGATGGGGGTCCCCTCTTATCACTCCCCCCAGCTGGGGATCTTCTTTACTGGAGGGGGAGTCCTATGTTCCTGAGTTGGGATCCCCTCTTACAGTGGCAGCTGGTGCTCAAAACATTTTTTTTGGGGGGGCGCAAACAAACTGGAAAAAAAACAAAAAACATCAATTGCAGCCATTGTGTCCATCAAACGCAGCCAGTGTACCCATCAAACGCAGCCGCTGTACCCATCAAACGCAGCTGCTGTGCCCATCAAACGCAGCCAGAGTGCCCATCAAAAGCAGCCAGTGTGTCCATCAAAAGCAGCCAGTGTGCCCAAACGCAGCCAGTGTGTCCATCAAAACACAGCCAGTGTGTCCATCAAAACGCAGCCAGTGTGTCCATCAAAACGCAGCCAGTGTGTCCATCAAAACGAAGCCAGTGTGTCCATCAAAACGCAGCCGCTGTGCCCATCAAACGCAGCCGCTGTGCCCATCAAACGCAGCCAGTGTGCCCATCAAAAGCAGCCAGTGTGCCCATCAAACGCAGCCAGTGTGCCCATCAAACGCAGCCAGTGTGCCCATCAAACGCAGCTACTGTGCCCATCAATTGCCACCACTGAGCCCATCAAACGCAGCCAGTGTGCCCATCAAATGCTGCCAGTGTGCCCATCAAACGCTGCCAGTGTGCCCATCAATTGCCGCTATTGTGCCCATCAAATGCTGCCAGTGTGCATCGCCTGCCCGGCACTTACGTTGTCACGGTGGGGCAGTGGTGTCCACGCTCCTCGATGTCTTCTCCCATCGTCTCTTCCCGTCCTCTGCGATAGGCGTCCAATCACAGCGCCTGTCGTTTCAGCCAATCAGGTGACAGGTAACAGACCCGAGCACCTGATTGGCTGAGAGGCGGTTCAGTGTTAGGAAAGCAAATATTCATTCGCTTTGCTAACACAACGCTGAGTGAACAGCGAGCGCCCAGCATGGACACCCTTTTGGACGCCTATTAGAGCCTATGCCTCTAATCAGGTGCTTCCAAAAAATCCCCCGCCACTATAATTCAGGTGCCCGGCAAGGGGCTGGGCACCTGAATAGGGGGTGTCAGCGGCGACCATCGATAGATAGATTCATGCTGTAACGGCACCCCAAGTATGAAAGGGGTTACCACCGTTAGGATATTCCCTTTCCAACCACACGACAGCCACCAGACACTCCAACCAGCCGAATAAGACCCCATACGAATGATTCTCCCCCCAGATACGAGACAACGCTCTGTATTCAAGTTCCAAAACAGGGAATCACTTTATTTTCAAAACACATGGTAACACATTTCTCTTCAAAACCCTTCCCTCCCATCCTTGGGGAACAGGGCGGGTTAAACTGTCCAATGACAATGGTGATACAGGTCAGGTGTGTTCAAACTTCTCCTTCAGTAAACAGTCTTAGCAGGAGGGGTGATTCCCCCCCTCCTCACAGACGACACTTCAACATCCCATAATATGCAGCCAGACGGTCTACCAAGCTCCAATCCACATCGTCACAGTAGCAGACTTAATTCATAATAGACAATAGAATGCAAATCACCTTAACTCCTCACAGCAATGATTACACAACCCCCCCCTCACAGTACACATCCAATCTAGATACAATGTATGTGCAGCATTGAATATGGCTATCATAGACCATATTGGGGTTTTCATTCACCCTGTGCCCCTAATAGAGACACAGGGTGGTTGACACATAAGAGGCATTGGGGGAGCTGAAGCAAGGGTATCTCATACTTTCTAAGCGATTCTGAGTTCCCTGGGCCTTCCCGTTACATCTCTCCCCTTTCGGCAGGAGACTAACAGAGGAGGGGACCCCAGACGGGTTGACTCCGAAGTTAGTCCATAGGTCCCTTCTTCTAATGCCGGAATCCACACTGTACCCCAAATAAATTGCTCCAAACAGAGCATCACTTACCCAGCCAACCTCTGCCTCTCTCAGAGAACATACCCGCCGCTGGGGAGAAGACAGGGTGACTGGGCTCAGTCTTTCATGCCGCTGGGGATCCGGGCCGACTGCCCAGCATCCCGGAGGTACACAAGTGGAGACCGAAGTCCCATCCACTTGTGGTAGGTGAAAATCCCCCAGTGCTCGCAAAGCAAGGCTGACATCCTCCTGTCCCAGTGTCACACCATTTTCTGGGGTTGTGTCAGTGAGGACCGAAGTCCCATCCAGTACCACAGGAACTCCCTCTTCTGTTAGTTGAGAACAGAGGCCCGCGGCACTCTGCTCTGTTGCCAGCTCTTCCGCTGGGTTGCTGTGAGTGGAGACCGTAGTCCCATCCACCGATATCCGCTCAAGTGGCAGTTGTGTGCAGCGGCCAGTAGCATTCTGCCCTGCTGCCAGTGATTCAGCTGGGGGTAAAAGCTTTACCACCTCAGCTTGTTGCTGGAGAGATGGGCCAACTGCCCCGGCTCCCTGAAACTCCACAGTTGTTTCCGGTGCTGGGCAGAGGTTGCTAGCACTCTACCCTGTTGCCAGCACTTCTGCTGGGGACTCCACCCCATCTGCTCTGGCTAACTGTTGGGGAGGGAAAAGGGCTGCTTCTCCCCCCTGCATCTCTAAAAATCCCCTGGGAAAGAGGAACCATCACCTTCTCATCTCGGGCCTCCAAAACTGCCACGGGTGTAGAGCAGGGGTCTGCAGTACTCTGTCCTGCTGCCAGTACTTGGGCAGGCGATGCATAATCCATAACATCCTCTGAACAGTCCCTTAAGTCCATACCTTCTGTAATCTGTAGCTGGGAAGATGAGCCAACTGCCCTAGCTCCCTGGAACTCCATATCATCCACTTCGGCTTTAAGGATGGCAATCTTCAGATTTTCCACTGCCGATTCTCTGGCATGCTGCTGGACAGGTACATTCCTCCATCCAAGATCATCCCAAGCAGGAACAGGATCCTCAAGGTCAGTCAGCACTTCTGCTTTGGGGATGGCAATCTCCAGATTTTCCACTGCCGATTCTTCAGCCAGGATTTCATAGTTGTCAACTGGTATTTCCTGATAGTCCCCGGCACAGGTAGCACCACCCTGCTGCTGAGCAGATTCTAGCAGCTGTCTGTAGGCGATCTCCAGCTCCCATTCCTGAACGGCCAGAAACTCCAAATCTTCCTCTGCCCAGTGCCCTTCCGAGACATTCAGTTTCCACTCTCTGTGCTCCATTATTTCCTCCAAACGCCACTCCCGATCACTCCCAAAGTCAGGGTCACTGGACAGCCTCCAATACAACAATCCCAGGCTATCATAGTCAAAGCCTTCCATGGGGCTGTCATCCGCTGACCATGGGCACTCTTGGGCTACATACCACCGGAGGGCTCTGTAGCTCTCGTCCAACCGCATCTCTGCCCGGATCAGCCTGCTTAACTCAGTTGTCCACTCCTGCTTTGGTTGTTCCCCCAATAACGGCATTCGTACATCATACTGCGACCAGTACCTTACATAGATGGAGGGGAGAACCTTTCTCTGGTGTTGCTGCTCGAGAGCTAGTGCTTTCTTCCAGAGTTCGCAGCGGATCGAATCAGACCATCCCAGCAGGACTTCCTCTGATACTGGTCCTCTATGCTGTATCTGCATCTCTTGTAACCTCCTTCTGACTTCCTCTTCCATGGAGGCTGGTATCTGTTCCTCTCCTCTCCTTGCAGTTGGTTCTGCTGTGACTTCTGCTGCTGCAGCACCTTTTTGATGTAGCCAATTTGCATCCACAGCCGCTATAACTAGGTCTATGATCTCTGCTGGAGGGTTAGGACCATACTGTGCCAGTCTTAGTTTAACAGCCCGATCAAAACTTGCCTCTTCGGGTGTCCTGTCTGTTACGCTGGGCCTTTCGGTTCCATCCATTTCGACTAGTTCTCTGATAATGTCCCTCTTCTTACGGTTGTTGGCCGGTCTTCCCTGGTTCTCCAGTAAGTCCTTGAGGGTGGGGAGCTTTAGCCGTTCATACTGTGCTTCCATTGTCCTGTGTCCTCTTGTAGCTGTCCTTCTGGCTGTGGGGATCAATCCCACTGCTTGCCAACAATTGTAACGGCACCCCAAGTATGAAAGGGGTTACCACCATTAGGATATTCCCTTTCCAACCACACGACAGCCACCAGACACTCCAACCAGCCGAATAAGACCCCATACGAATGATTCTCCCCCCCAGATACGAGACAACGCTCTGTATTCAAGTTCCAAAACAGGGAATCACTTTATTTTCAAAATACATGGTAACACATTTCTCTTCAAAACCCTTCCCTCCCATCCTTGGGGAACAGGGCGGGTTAAACTGTCCAATGACAATGGTGATACAGGTCAGGTGTGTTCAAACTTCTCCTTCAGTAATCAGTCTTAGCAGGAGGGGTGATTCCCCCCCCTCCTCACAGACGACAATCTGAGTTCCCCGGGCCTTCCCGTTACTCATGCAATGCATGAATCTATCTATGGTGATAGAGAGGTGGCAGAAGAGAGGGGGCGGCGCCCGTGCGCCCTTTATATACGCACCGCCACTGCCCTCCTATCACCTCCCCGCAGTCCTCCTAGCTGGAGGTCTACTTTAACTGGAGGGGGATTTCCTGGATTGGGGTCTCCTCTCATCACCCCCCTGCAGTGCTCTCCACCTGGGGATCTTCTTGAACTGGAGTGAGAAGGGAGTTCCTGGATGAGGGTCCCCTCTTATCACCCCCTGCAGTCCTCCTAGCTGGGGGTCTTCTTTATCTGGAGGGGGGAGTATTTGTCAGTATTCCTGTATGGGTGGGAGGGAGTCCCCTCTAATCATCCCCATGCACTCCTCCTGTTAGGGGTTCTCCTTCTCCTGGAGAGGGGTCAGTACGCCTGGAAGTGTGCGTGGATGGGGGGGTCCCTGACTCCATTTGGGATTCTCATATTACTTCTTGCACTTCTGCATGTGGCTCCCTAAAATACTCAGCTCTGATATTATTGCCCCTGGGCAGTTGTATAGAGTCCTTCCTGCCCCTTTCACGCCAACCTCTGTCAGCATTAGCTGACTGGGGGGGATTACACTGGGGCACAGACTGACCTTGGGGGGGGGGGTACTGGGGGACAGACTGACCTTGGGGGGGAATGTACTGGGAAACAGACTTACTTGAGGAGGATGTACTAGGCAACAGAATGACCGTGGGGGGATTATACTGGGGGGCAGACCAACCATCTGGCCAAACCTACTGTTCATCACGGCACAGCATTACTGCTCTTCTCGGGGCACCCAAAAGGTGTCCCGAGTCTTTTACAATTCTATAGTGTAAACTGGAAAAAAAAATGGAAAAATTGCTGTGCGCCGCTAAAGTGTTCAGGTTTGGCTTAATGAAAAGGTGGCAACCCTACACGCACCCCAAGTTTAGGAGGGAATTTTAGGAAAAAAACCTTTTAGGAGGGAAGTTTAAGGAAAAAAAACTTTAAAACATTTAAATGCAGCCTTATCAGTGTCATTTACAGCCTTGTCACAGTGCAGCCTTGCTCCAGTGTCCATTGCAGCCTTGTCAGTGCAGCCTTGCCCCAGTGTCCATTGCAGCCTTATCACAGTGCAGCCTTGCCCCAGTGTCCATTGCAGCCTTGCCCCAGTGCAGCCTTGCCCCAGTGTCCATTGCAGCCTTGTCACAGTGCAGCCTTGTCACAGTGCAGCCTTGTCACAGTGCAGCCTTGCCCCCAGTGTCCATTGCAGCCTTGCCCCCAGTGTCCATTGCAGCCCTGCCCCCAGTGTCCATTGCAGCCCTGCCCACAGTGTCCATTGCAGCCCTGCCCACAGTGTCCATTGCAGCCCTGCCCACAGTGTCCATTGCAGCCTTGCTCACAGTGTCCATTGCAGCCTTGTGCAAATTTAAAATTGGCTCCGCCGAGACTGGGCGGAGCGGGGCGAACGCCGCGGAGAACGCAGGGACTGGGCGGAGCCGAGTGTAATCGGCTCTACTCGGCTCTTCTCGGCTCCGCTCAGAGTCACGCCGAGTCCCGCCCTATGATGGACATAACACAGGTCCAATGGCGGGACTGGGCGTGACTGTGAGCGGAGCCGAGAAAAGCCGAGTACACTCGGCTATGTGTATCTCGGCGACGATCTCTCCGCTCCGCTCACAGTCAGCGGAGATCGACGGGGATAGGTGGGTATCGGCGTATAACACGCACCCCAAGTTTAGGAGGGAATTTTAGGGAAAAAACTTTTAGGAGGGAAGTTTAAGGAAAAAAAACTTACATTTAAATGCAGCCTTATCAGTGTCATTTGCAGCCTTGTCACAGTGCAGCCTTGCCCCAGTGTCCATTGCAGCCTTGTCAGTGCAGCCTTGCCCCAGTGTCCATTGCAGCCTTGTCACAGTGCAGCCTTGCCCCAGTGTTCATTGCAGCCTTGCCCCAGTGTCCATTGCAGCCTTGTCACAGTGCAGCCTTGCCCCAGTGTCGCCTTGCCCCCAGTGTCCATTGCAGCCTTGCCCCCAGTGTCCATTGCAGCCTTGCCCCCAGTGTCCATTACAGCCTTGCCCCCAGTGTCCATTACAGCCTTGCGCGAATTTAAAATTGGCGCCGCCGAGACTGGGTGGAGCGGGTCGAACGCCGCCGAGAACGCAGGGACTGGGCGAAGCCGAGATACACATAGCCGAGTGTAATCGGCTCCGCTCAGTCACGCCGAGTCCCGCCCTATGATGGACATAACACAGGTCCAATGGCGGGACTGGGCGTGACTGTGAGCGGAGCCGAGAAAAGCCGAGTTCACTCGGCTATGTGTATCTCGGCGACGATCTCTCCGCTCCACTCACAGTCAGTGGAGATCGAAGGGGATAGGTGGGTATCACTGTATAACACGCACCCACGATTTTCCCCTGATTTTAAGGGGAAAAAAGTGCGTGTTATATGCCGATAAATACGGTATATGGAAAAGCCATGCAAATAAAATAGGCTTCCTTAGCCCAACCAGGGATAATAAACATGGTAACACAAGGTAATAATATGCATACGTTTTTGAACCATAAAGATCTAGATGGATCCTAATCTCCTTTTGTGTGGCAAGGCTCTGTTACATTGGCAACTAACTGATCATTCTACTACATTAAAAATTGAACTAACTGGTCACAGCTTTAGGAGAGAGATAAGCTGAATATGAATATGAAATTTGCTTATGATGAACAAAGGGTAAAGGGGTGTCTGTGTGAGTAAAAATTAACACCCATAGATTTCTACAATGCTTATTAAAAGCGGAGTTCCACCCAAAAATGGACATTCCACTTTTCGGATTCCTTCCCCCCTCTGGTATCACATTTGCCACCTTTCAGGGGGGAGAAGGGAGCAGATACCTGTGTAATCCAGGTATTTGCTCCCACTTCCGGGCATAGGTTGCCGCGGCGAACTACGCCACGTCCGGTGCCTCCTCCGTCCCCCCACTGTCTTCTGGGAGACACACAGGTCCCAGAAGAGAGCAGGGACCAGTGGGATTGCGCAGTGCGAGTCGCGCATGCGCAGTAGGGAACCAGGAAGTGATGCCGCAAGGCTTTACTTCCTTAATTCCCTTACCGAAGATCCCTTACCGAAGATGGCAGCGCCTCCACTCGAGAGCCCAGGGACGGAACGGCTTTGGGGGCCGACATCGCGGGCGCCCAGGACAGGTACCCAGGACAGGGTATGTTAAATGTCAGCAGCTGCAGTATTTAATATTTTCAAAGGTGATTCCATAGAAATGATCCTTTTACTTCATGTTTACACATATTGAACAATCTGCTCTGCACCAAAATTGCTGGAACATGAGAAAGACTGAACTTGATGGGCAACTGAAGTTAAATTGTCTAGTTAACCAAAGTTCTGTTTGCTAAGATGAGGATTGAGCTTAATCATTATGTCACCATTCTTTTATTTTTTTATTTATTCCAACAGTTGTTGTAAAGTTTGAAGATACGGGTTAATATGGCTATCAGAAAATCATTTATTAAAGCATGGGCCATGAACCCAATTAAGGCTCCATCGATTCAATAATTACTCAAGTTGAATTAGACACCGAGAGTGTGACCAGCAAAACCTAATTTCTTTTGGTGACAAGTCAATAGCAATGGACAAGCAGAGCTGCATTCGTCTTATAAGAAAGACTTTTTTTTTTTTTTTCTTAAATCAATTCAGGATCTGATTTAAGAATTTGAACAAGCAATAGTGGCAGTAGAGAACATTTGCTCTGCTGGCATTTTCTGCTGTGAAACTTAATTAGATTTAGATGTTTGGGTAAGAAATATGTTCAGCAGCCTAGCTGGACCAATTATTTCTGTTCTCCCTGAACAGAGAGTCAACAATGTAATGTATCCAAAATGAAAATATGATTACAGAAATTAGGATGTATTTCCTTTTTAAAGTTTTTTACAGGTAAAATGCCACCAGTCTAGTATAACCCCTTCAAGTCCTGGGGTAATCAAAACCTTTCTGACCAGGCCAAATTGTGAAATTTTGTTATGCATTGGTTTACTCAACAATAACATTTTAACTACATTGCAATTTTTTTAACACATGCTGGTCCGAGTCTTTTGGTATTAAAATAAGCAGAAAAATACACAAAATGCAGAAAAAATTCAGTTTCAGTTTATTCTACGTAGATGCGGCGTCCATCGTTTAAAACTCGCGGTCTCTTCCTGGTCTCTTCCGTGATAGGCGGAACTGTGTCTGCTGAGAATCGCCTATCACGAACGTTCTCTCATCTTCACCCATGGGAAACTGAGGATAAGAGAACGTTCATGATAGGCGATTCTCAGCAGACACAGTTCCGCCTATCACGGAAGAGACCGCGAGTTTTAAACGATGGACGCCGCAGCCTTCAGGTACAATTTACAATGTTAAATTTCACTGACTCGAGTATAAGCCGAGGGGGGGGACTTTCAGCCCAAAAAAAAAGGGCTGAAAATCTCGGCTTATACTCGAGTATATACGGTAATCCTTTCACCAACAGCCCTAATGTTACCTCTAATATTTTTTTATTACTGATCGTTTTCAAAATCAGCAGAATAGTGTCACTAAACCTTGGTATGTCTCCCTTTCCTGGGGAGTGGTGGGCAGAGGTTTCCCCTCAACACTGATATCAGAACAGGAACTGATGTCCCTACCTCAGACTTCCCCTGATTGCCTGAGCAGTGCTAGAGCTTAGTGAACAATGGCAGAGCATGAGCAGTGATGGAAGCATCTATGCTGTATGCGCTGTAAACATATGTAGCGATACCCCCAAACAAAGAGAGCCGCTGGTTTTGTTTCGGGCTCTATACACAGCACAGCCAACCCCCGGCAATCTACTCAACCCTCCTCTGGCACAACTAGTCTAGGGGTGGTATATTAGTATAGCTCTATACCTGTCCATGAACAATCCCACAATAATCCAAACAGTTGTAAAGTATAGTAATGGACACTAATACCGGAATGATTAACTATAGCAGATTTACTTGGATGTAAAAGTCAACGATCAATACAATACAGCACATACATGCAGAGCCCTGCAGTAATAATAACACTAGTCAACTATAGTATATAAAGAAATCACACACTACATGTAGCTATTCTCCCCGTGAGCAATATGGCGCTCAATAAAGTTCTACACTCCCAGTCAAGCCTGACTCAGTTAAAGCTCAGTCTTAAAGTGAAGAATCTTCGCATGCAAGATGATCGGTGGTGCACATACAGGAACAATAATTTGTAATCCAATAACGGTTTATAGTGATAGAAACAACTCCCCGGAGACTATATAACTCAGTTCTGCAACTAGTCTCCTGTCAGGACAGCAAGTATAACATGATGGGCCAAGGCAGTCAATAGGCCTAACAAAAGTACTCGGTTATAGTTGTGAGCAGGTGCTCTCTCACCCCTCCGGACTCGATCCTAGTCCGGGACTCCCACCGCTGTGTCTCCGCACACAGGGTCTGCGACAGCCGGATCTCTGGTCCAACTGATGTCCGCGAAGCAGGTAGATATCAGGTGCCACACTGGCTCCGCAGTGGGGTGGAAGGCTCTTTGGATGTGCGCAAGGCCCAGGCCTCGGGCCTTGCACTTGTAGCAGGTCCGCACAGGGAGTCCTCTTGCTAGCAGCGCGGTGTCCAAAGAGGCCGGGCTTAGCCTCGCCCTCCCCTTTTATACCCCACCCATGAGTCTCTGCGGCGGCACAATGCACCTTGGGTGCCAAACAGGGTTCTGGGTAACGTAGTCCATGGGGCCTCAACGGAGACCCCGCTACACATACCAAATTAAGCGGCACTTCTTTAGGTTGCCCACAAAAGGGGGGGTGTAGCACTACCCCCATGAGGGCCGCTAGTTGAATCGGTACCCCACTGGTTGCCCCGACCCTGGAAGTCCTCCACCACCTCTGACACCCTGGGTTCAGACATTTTTTTTATCAATAGCAGTGATAATGAAAGATACACGTAAATCTGATGAACCAATTTAGCTTTGTTTACTTTTATTAAAAAGGCATTCAAAGGTGAACAACATAAACTTGCACTTTATGGAAATATCTCAGGCAAACACGTCACTGGTGGTAAAAGCAGCAACAGCAGTAAACAATGTGTGATAATCAAATATAAAGAACGATCAGGTATAAGCAAACCCTTGTTTTCACATATGTGGCCTATGTGGACGGGCAAAAGGAGGGAAGGGGAGTGACTTTTAGCTATGTCAGACCACTCCCTTCTGTACCTCAACCCACAGGCGCAAACAATAAAGGAAATAGCATAACATTTAGCAAACTGATATAACTTGTAGAATTTAACCTGCTCCTTTGAGAACAGAGTTTAGGTAGATCCAGTCTTTATGAGTGCAGTAAAAGAAATCCCTTATGGATAGAGGGAAAAGTTACGTGTAGTTCTTTGTTAACGAGAGGAAGTCCTTTGGTTTTCAGCTAGCACTTAGGATAAGGTGACTAGATTTTTAAAATGAAATCCGGGGACATATTTTTTTTTACTAGTAATGGCGGCAATCGGCGACTCACAGCCTGTCAAGTCTTACTCTCTGGGCCCCGGCTACTACTGGGTGGGGAGCGGAGGAAGATCACTCTGCCAGGGAAGGCATGGAGATACTGTAAGCAGGCAGGCAGCTGGCCGGGACTTGAGCCAAGGCAGAAGAACATGTGAGCGGAGCTGAATGGGCATGCACCTGAAACTGAAGAAAGATTCCCTCCGCTCCGACCAGCATATGATCATCAGAAAGGGGCACAGATAATGAAAAAAATACACCCTCCATAGCTAGTAGGTGCGGCGGAGGGGGGGGGGGGTGTATTGTAAAATATGCAATATTACATCTATTAATCTATAATCTATAACTATTGCATCTATGTATTCATTGTATAGTCCCCTATTTGCTAGTCTAACCTATCAGAGCGTGTTAGGCCTGAGGATACACTGTTAATTATGAAGGCAGACACAGTTGCTTCGTAAACCAAGTCATATTACATTTATTCCTCTAAAAATAGGAAACACATCGTAACTACAGATATCAGATACGGTCTACAACAACCAATAATAATATGAAGGATACTTAACACTCCTCTTGATAGCCCTCACTGATTGTGCTTAGATGTAAAATCGAACTAGGCTTTTGCAGGTCACATGTCTTAGGCCCAAACTGGCCGTTAGAGCAAGGTCCTAGCAATAACCTATGGACATCCTCATGGCAGGGATCCTTGAAGTCAAAAGGGCAGAGTTCTGTGTTACAAAAACCTTTCTTACAAACAGTCTCCATTCAAACCTCCCCCATTGCCTTCTGATCCAATGATTGTTCACAGGGCTGTCCCTCTCCAGCTTGCTTGTAGAGTATTGTTCTATACACCCATAAGCCAGACCCCCTGCTATGTAGAATTTGCCTAGTGCCAAATTCCTCTGTAGCTTCACTGCACGTGTCAGCATGGTTAACCTCAATTGTAAAAAACAGATATTAGGAATATACCAGGTTGCTCTCCAACAGGGTGTAATTCAGATTTTTTTTTTTTTATTCTGCACCGACTGTCTTTGAAATTGCCCCAGCCCCTGTTCAAATCCAATCCGGGGACAAAACGAGGGACAGACTTGGTCCAGGGACAGTGTCCTCAATCCGAGGACTGTCCCCTGAAACTGGGGATGTCTGGTCACCCTAATTAGGAGAAATACTGAATGGCAGAGCAAAGCAATTCAACTGGCATGGTTTAGAAAGCAAAGGCTACAGAATCTTCCTGTGTTAATTGAGTACAACGTGATTACTGTGCTAATTTGCTTAAAGGTATTGTATCCTGTGGTACTACAGGTACCAGCAAGGTGAATAAAGACAATGGTGTCTGTATACAGTGTCTATGTAGCTGGAGGGGCAGGTGGCACTCACTGTAATTGATGATGCCGATGATGATGGTGGCTTTACAGGATCTCCCTCAGGGTCCTGGCTCAAGGGATGGCATCCGACCTCCGTCACACTGCGCTGCGGCCCACCCGGATCAGCTGCAACCGTGGTGTAGATGGAGTAGAAATGGCTTCCAGGCTGCCACTGGACAGTAAAACGGTGCTGCCCGCAGATGACCCTAGGATACACGTGTGGTGACTCTTCCTTGCACAGGCCACGACTCCACCACAGCACATACAGACATAGGGGCTGATTTACAAAACGTTTGCGCCATGAGTATTGGCGCATCTGCGTGCGCAATGGCTGTTTTGGTATTTACAAAACATTAGCGCCGGTAGCGCAGCCCTATTTGCCATTTACTATAGTGTTGTCGGCGGACGGGAGGAGGCGCTCAGTGCGCCACTAGGGACCTGGCGCACGGCATGTAAAAATCTAAATATAAAGAAGCTGGAAGTGTGAATATAATGGGGGTGATGTGGGGTGATGTGAGGAAGTGTAGTGACACCTGCCCAAGTAACAAACATGGCCAAAATATAGTGAGAAAGTAACTTTTTCAAAACCAGCCCGCTGCGCCGGCAATTCCGATTCGAGCTGCGGGAGGTTTTTTTGAGCTCAGCGCGGGAATTTCAATGGTTCAAATGCGCCGGGACACTGCGCCGGCAAAATCTTAGTAAATGTCAAGACACGTAAATCAATTTGCATAAGTTGAACAGGCGCAGCTCTGAACTTTCCATTGCGCCAGCAAAATGACATTTCTAAAGGAAAAAAAAGCCATTTAAAAGCAGCCGCGGCTGTAAGGAATTGTCGGCTCCCGGCAATATAGAGAAAAGTCATTGAAAGTGTTTGCTAACCAAAAAAAAAAGCGTGGGGGTTCCCCCAAATTCCATAACCAGGCCTTTCAGGTCTGGAATGGATATTAAGGGGAACCCCGCTGCAAATTGAAAAAAAAATGACGTGGGGTTCCCCCAAATATCCATACCAGGCCCTTCAGATCTAGCATGGATTTTAAGGGGAACTCCACCCCAAATGTTTTTTTAAAAATGTCGTGGAGTCCCCCCAAAAATCCACACCAGACCCTTATCTGAGCACGCAACCTGGCCGGCCACAGGGGAAAAGGGGGGGACGAGAGCGGCCCCCCTCCCTCCTGAACCGTACCAGGCCACATGCCCTCAACATGGGGAGGATGTCCCCATGTTGATGGGGACAAGGGCCTCATTCCCACAACCCTTGCCCGGTGGTTGTGGGGGTCTGCGGGCGGGGGGCTTATCGGAATCTGGAAGACCCCTTTAACAAAGGGGACCCCCAGATCCCGCCCCCCCCTATGTGAATTGGTAATGGGTATATTGTACCCCTACCATTTCACAAAGAAAGTGTCAAAAATGAAAAAAATGACAAGAGCTGGTTTTAGACAATTCCTTTATTAATGTCTTCTCTTTTCTTCCTTCTTCTTCTTCCTTCTTCTTCTTCCATCTTCTTCTTTTCTCCATTCGGCTTTCTTCCTCCATCTTCATCTTCCTCTTCATCTTTATCTTCATCTTCTTTCTTCCTTCGGTCTTCTCGTCCGCATCTTGCTCCGGCGTCTTCCCTTCTTCTTTCTTCTCCGGCTGCTCCGTTTGAATTGGAGGTTCCCGCTGAGCGACGCCTCAGTTCCCCACTTGGTCCGCTGCCCCCCGGTGGCTCCGCCCCCCTCTGACACCACGGGGAAGGTCCCCGTGAAATCCATGTGTCAGAGGGGGGCGGGGTCACCGGGTGTAAGCGGACCCAGAGGACCAAGTGGAGAACTGAAGCGTCGCACAGCGGGAACCTCCAATTCAAACGGAGTGGCCGGAGAAGAAGGGAAGACGCCGGAGCAAGATGCGGACGAGAACACCGAAGGAAGAAGGAAGATGAAGATGAAGATGAAGATGAGGATGAAGATAAAGATGAAGAGGAAGATGAAGATGAAGATGGAGGAAGAAAGCCGAATGGAGAAAAGAAGAAGATGAAAGAAGATGGAAGAAGAAGAAGATGGAAGAAAGGAGAAGACATTAATAAAGGATTTGTCAAAAACCGGCTCTTGTCATTTTTAACATTTTTGACACTTTCTTTGTGAAATGGTAGGGGTACATTTGTACCCCATTACCATTTCACACAGGGGGGGGCGGGATCTGGGGGTCCCCTTTGTTAAAGGGGTCTTCCAGATTCCGATAAGCCCCCCGCTCGCAGACCCCCACAACCACCGGGCAAGTGTTGTGGGGATGAGGCCCTTGTCCCCATCAACATGGGGACATCCTCCCCATGTTGAGGGCATGTGGCCTGGTGCGGTTCAGGAGGGAGGGGGGCCGCTCTCGTCCCCCCCTTTTCCCCTGCGGCCGGCCAGGTTATGTGCTCGGATAAGGGTCTGGTGTGGATTTTTGGGGGGACTCAACGCCATTTTTTAAAAAAAATTGGGGTGGAGTTCCCCTTAAAATCCATGCCAGATCTGAAGGGCCTGGTATGGATATTTGGGGGGAACCCCACGTCATTTTTTTTTTAAATTTGCAGCCGGGTTCCCCTTAATATCCATTCCAGACCTGAAGGGCCTGGTTATGGAATTTGGGGGAACCCCCACGCTTTTTTATTTGTGTAATCAAAGACTTTCAATGACTTGTATCTGTATTGACGGGAACCAGCAATTCATTACAGCCGCAAGGACTTTTAAATTACTATTATTTTACTTTAGAAATGTAATTTTGCTCTCCAACTGTTATAAACATGGAAAACATGTGCTACTTTACAGGCATACTATAGACACCCCCCGTATGATATTTAGGGCCAGTTTACACCGGATGCAGTGCCGTGTGTTTTTTAGATGCCTGAAAAACGCAAAGAAAGTTGATCACATTAATGCCAATGGCATAGTTCACACCACTGCAGTCCGTTCCAGTGCGTTTAAGAAAGCAAAAAAAAAAAAATTGGTCATGCTGCATTTTTTAGGTACAAAACTGTACTGGACCCCAGTAAAACACATCAAAAACGCAACAGAACGTACCAAAAATGCACTGGAATGCACCGGAACACACCTAAATGCACCAAAGACGCACTGCAACACACTTGTCCTAAGTGAAAAGAGGGGGAAAACAACAACGGACTGCATCAAAAACGCATCAAAAATGCACTGGAATGTGTCAAAAACGCGCATGCAGAAAAGCACCTGGAACGCACCCAGACTGCGTTTCTATAGTGTGAACTAGGGCCAGTTCACACCATAGAAACACAATCCGGATGCGTTCCAGGTGCTTTTCTGCATGCATGTTTTTCATGCGTTCCAGTGCATTTTTGGTACGTTTTTGATGCAGTCCAGTGCTTTTTTTTCACCCCTCTTTTTTATTAACCATAGATAAGGACAAGTGTGTTCCAGTGCGTTTTTGGTGCATTTAGGTGTGTTCCTGTGCGTTCCAGTACGTTTATGATGCGTTTTGATGCGTTCCAGTACAGTCCAGTGCAGGTAAAATGCATCATGTTCTACTTTTTTGGTGGAACTGGAACGCACTGGAACAAACACTGCCATTTAGAACCATATAACCAACTTTCCATGCATTTTGGATGCATAAAAAACGCAATGCACTGCATGTGGTGTGAAATGGCCCTTAAGCAATTTGGCATATTTAAAGGCACTTCTCCTTGTTTTGTTTTTGGTGTTTTCCAAATTGGTGACATTGATATATGTCCCTTAGGGTGGGACCTGGGCCCCCATTTTAAGGCCAATAACTAGAAGATAAGCCAGCCAAGTGGGGACTAGCAAAATTAACAAGTCAGTTCCCATAGACTGCAATGGTATTTGTTGGTGGGGGGGGGGGGGAGGGGTGATTGTCCCATCTCTAATTTTGTAGCATGCTGGATGATGTGCTTAATTTTGGATGGGGGGAGGGGGGGGTTATTTTTTGCTAGCTGCATTGGTGTTGTTCTGCACATGTCCAGCCAGTTAGTTTTTTTTTTTTGGGTGCTTTTTGTGTGTGAACAGCACCTGGGTATTTCTGGGCATGCTCAGAGAGTGTTTTTATGGGTTAGTAATTGAAGGACATCCTTAATAGGTGTACCCACTTCGAATTTCAGTCTCTACATTGAGTGAACTTGCATTTTGGGTGTTTCATGGACTGTGCATGTGTTTTCAATTGCCTCCTTAGCTCACAAACATTTGTTATATAAAGCTCACAGAGCATTTGTTCGCTTGCCCTGAGAAGAGGCAAGTGTGTGGGGGGGGGGGGCAAAATGTACATGTTGGTGTCCTTATCGAGTTTGTAACACATGTATTTTATTTCTTATGTCTTTTCAAAACAGGTGATTGGTTAACTTTTGTGGATTGTATATTTTTTCTGTGGGGGAAATGTTCCCCTGAAATAATTCTGATGTTGTTAATGTGTGTTGTTTGTTCACTTTGATTTAATTGTCTGTGCTGCATTTTTTGGCCAAAAATTGCTCAAGATGTTGAGTCTGTAACTGTTTTAAATTGACCATGTTTTTTATTTTGCCTTCCCTTTTGTTTTGTTGAACAATAAAATTTGATGCAAAGTTTTGATGTTTGTTTTGTGTTTTCTTTGCAACAAATTGACAGCTGATTGGCATGTCAAAACAAAACTGGTGTGATTTGTCTAATCTGGTGCCTTCATGCTAGCATATGCATGGATTGTGTGCTGCCATGGAGCGTCACCAGGAAATGAAAAAATACAGAGCGGTAAGTATTCAATTTTCCTTTTTTACTGCAGTGGTTCTCAGCCTCAGTCCTCAAGTACCCCCAAACAGGACATGTTTTGTGAATTTATCTTATCGAGAATTGCTGTCCAAAAATCAAAACCATTGACTGTGATTTAAAGCACATGTGCAAGATGAAGGAAAACCTGCAAACATGGCCTGTTGGGGGTACTTGAGAAGCACTGATTTAGAGCACTGCACTTAAAAATAGCTCAAGGCCATACAATTCTAATTGTGGGCATTTTGAGGGAAACGCAGTAAGTGTTAGAACCCCTGCGTGTGTGTTTTTTTTTTAGATTTATTTTTTATTTTTTGTAGTTTGGCTTTTGTGTCTCCTTTTCTTAACATTGGCTTCACTTCCTGTCACACAGCTAAACAGGAAGTGAAGGTAAAACCCTACCAATGTCTTTTCTTGGGGACACACAGATCAATCTAACTAGTGTCCCCATTAAGCAAATTGCACTCTAGCACTTTGTTGTGTACACCCCAAATCATTGGGTAGTTTGGGGTTTAGTAAAGACAAATCCACTCTGCAGTAAAAGTGTAGCTGCTGAAAATCTGAGTGAAAGTACTGGTGATTGGATGTTACAATCATGTAAAAGCAAAGATGTTTGTTTTTTTTGGCTTGCATGTCCCCCTCAGATATACAGCAAGTGCACTTGTAGTGCAAAGTAGATTTGCCTTTAGTAAATAAACCCCACAGTCCAAACTACCTAATAAATTGTGGTGTACCCCGCAATATGCTGGAGTGCAATGTGCATAATGGGGAAAGTATTTAGACTGACCTGTGTGTCCCCAAGGAAAGACATTGTTAGGGATTTTCCCTCACTTCCTGTGTGGCTATGTGACAGGAAGTGAATTATTTGGAAGGATAAAGTGGCCAAATTATTTAGTTTAACTTTTCAAAGACTCATTCCTAAGTTGAATTGTGATGCATGTCAATGGCCCATTTAGACCCTCTTTAATCACTTGAGATCAGCGCTATAACTGATCGACGGCCACAGCATGGTCCTCAATTGCCGGGAGTCTGTCAACAAACGTCCTCCCCTTTGCGCGCGCTGTGGTCACAGAGTCACTGAGACTCAGGTGATGACAGATCCGAGTAAGGGGCCGATCCCTGCCCTTTACCATGTGATCAGCTGTCAGCAAATGACAGCTGATCACGTGATGTAAACAAAAGCTGGGTAATGGTTTTTGTTTTCTCCTTGTGCCGACAGCGTGAGCATAAAAAAGGCAATCACCGGCTTATGTGCAAGGGACATGGGGCCCGAAGAGGAAGAGGAAATTCTGCATCATCTGTGACAATTAGTAGCCCCTGCCAGTGCCACCTATCAATGCCCACCACTGGTTCCAATCAGTGGCACCTAGCAGTGCTGCCTATCAGTGCCCATCACTGCCAACTATCATTGCCACCTAGCAGTGCCACTTCTCACTGCCCTCCAGTGTCAAATAGCAATGCCACCTCTCAGTGCCCACCCTTGCCACCTTATCGGTGCCCATCAGTGCAGTCTCATCAGTGTACATCAAATGACATCCTTGGCTGTGGGCGGTGACATCTGAATGATGCCTGCAGTTGCAGGCATCATTCAGATATCATTATTTTCAGCCGGCGATTCTGTGCACAATAAAAACGATCATAGTCGCAGTTCCGCCGCTTGATCGTTCTTATAGGCGGGGGGAGGGGACGTCCCCCCCCTCTTGCCACCATCCGGTGCTTCTCCGGGCTCTCCCGTGCCATCTGGGGCTCGGAGAACGATTTGGAGATGACTGGTGACCAGATGGTCATCAGTCATCTCTATGACCGTCGGAGACGCGGGCACGACGTTATGACATCACGCCGTGATCCCGTATGATAACCAAGCCGTGATCTCGGCTGTCAGCATGAGATTGGTGGTTTTTTTGGACCAATATCATGCTTTCCAGCCTGGAGGAGAGATGCGGGGTCTTATTGACCCCGCATCTCTCCATAAAGAGGACCTGTCACACACATTCCTATTACAAGGGATGTTTACATTCCTTGTAATAGGAATAAAAGTGATCCAAAAAACTAAAAATAAATAAAAAAAGAGTAAGAAATACAAAAAACTAAAAAAAATAAAAAAAAAAATAAGCAAAAATAAGAAAAAACGCCCATGTCCCCGGTAGCTCGCGCTCAGAAGCGAACACACACGTAAGTCCCGCCCACATATGTAAACGCCGTTCCAACCACACATGTGAGTTATTGCTGCGTGCGTTAGAACGAGTGCAACAATTCTAGCACTAGACCTCCCCTGTAATGCTAAAATGGTAACCTGTAAAAAAAATTAAAGCATCGCCTAGGGAGATTTTTAATTACTGAAGTTTGGTGTCATGCCATGTGTGTGCGCAATTTTAAAGCGTGACATGTTAGGTATCTATTTACTCAGCATAACAACATCTTTCACATTATACCAAAAAATTGGCCGTAACTTTACTGTTTTGTAATATTTTTAGCAAACAAAAGGCGTTTGAAAATTTATTGCGCAAATACCGAGCGAAATAAAAATTTGCAATGACCGCCATCTTATTCCCTAGGATGTCTGCTCCAAAAACATATGAAGCGCTACCCCCAGTTAAGAGAGCCGCTGATATTGATTTGGGCCCTGCAGTGCACCGCTGTCAACCCCCGGCAATCGGCTCTAACCTCCCGTGGCACAGCTGGTGATAGAGAGATAGGACCGCGTGATCGCAACTGTTGGTGACGCAGTCCTATAACAAACATACACAGAATATACTTTAAAACTCCTATTAAAGTAAGCGGAACTGACACCAAATGTACTTTACCCAGATATTTTACTGAGGCTAATGGGCAAGTAATAAACAACAGTATAACAAGTTGCAGATCCCTGCAACAAACAGTAATAAAGATAAACAGAGTAATCAGAATAATAAAGTATTGCTATGCAACTCTAGCGCTGCCCTTTTACAGCTACTTCCCCTCATGGGTAGACTAACACCCAGCAATGTCTACCTATGCAGTCAGGCCTGACTGATCTAAATGGAAGTTCAGTGAAACAATATTTGCTAGCAATCTCTCGGTGGTGCACTTGAAGAACAACTTTGTAATCCCAACGAATAGTAAAGATAAAGTATCTGTCTTTAAACAGCTCTCACCACCTGGACAAGTCCAAGTCCCTTTCCTCCATCGATTCGTCTAGGAACAGGAATCCACCGACATCCAAGTCTTCAATCCTTCTGGTGTACTGCAGCAAGGAGGATTAGATGTCTCTAAGGCTCTGCTAGGCTGGCAGAGGGCTCTTTGGAAAGGAGCACACGGCCCAGGCTTCAGGCCTTGTGCACACAGCAGTTCAGCACAGAGATCCTCTTGCTAGGAGAGGGGTGTCCAAAGAGGCCGACCAAAACTCTGCCTCCCCTTTATAAAGTCTGCCCCAGCAGTCTCTGTTCTGGAGCAATGCACCCTGGGTGCTGCAAGATGTACTGGGAGATGTAGTCTCTCTCTCCTCTGCTTTCACTTCCATAATGTCTCTTTACTTCCTCCCGACTCACCTCTCACCTGGAACTTCTTGTCTCTCTGCATTAAAGGGGAACACCCCGCTACACACTCCCCCCACTTGAACTCTTTGGTCCCCAAAGATAAACTTCAACAAATACTGTTTACCATTTTGGACAATGTCGAGCATGATGTTGGCATAGGGAATTCCCACCAAAACTTTGGGATGGAACTCTCTTGCCCACAGGTCACACTACCATGAGTGGCCTGCCTAACTGTGCCAGAGAGTGAGCTGGGGTTGCCCTCCACCAAATGGACGGTGGAAGGATCAGGTTGTTCAACACTTCTCCTAGCCGTTACAACAGAGTCCTCTGAGCTCGTCCCCATTTGGGGGTAAGTTAGTTTCTTGGGAGGCCTGATGACTCTGCGAGCCCTCTGCTCTCTTGGTGCTTCTGACTCTGGCACCACAGGCTCTTCTTCAGGAGTAAGTTCAGGTAACATTGCTGGTTCTGGAACCTCTGATTCAGAAGTCGACTGACATATGGAATCTCTAGAGTCCTCCTCAGCGCAAGTGTCAGGAACATCTTCCCAGTAATCAGCTGAGGGACTGAAGGGTATGAATTCAGTAGCCTCCGGATTCAGCGTTGCATCTGGGGTATCCCCTCCATTTGGGAGATCTATGGCGGACGTTCCCAGAGTCGAGGGAGGCCACAGCCAGTCCAGTTCTCCACCTTCTTCTGTACTCAATTGGGAGGCCTCCCCATCTTTGGCTCGAGAGGTCTGGGACCGAGTGTTCGGCCTAGGAATATCCAGGATAGAGGCCGGTTCAGGGGAGTCTCTCACGGGAGGTATTCTGACTGCCTCAGCAAGTGGGAGCAGGTGGTTCCGATGCCACATCTTCAGTGGACCCACCTTTCCTTCTGGCTTTAGTTTGTAGACAGGCAAACCGGGCAACTTCCTACAGACAACATAGGGCTCAGATCTCCACCTGTCGGCAAGCTTGTGTTTTCCAGGGACCCCCAGATTGCGTAGCAGTACTCGGTCCCCGGGCTGCAGATCTTGCACTCGAACCTTCAGATCAAAATTTCTCTTGTTGCGGGCCCCCCTTTGATCCGAAGCCGCCTGGGCTTGTTCATAGGCCACCTGCAAGCTACGTCTAAGTCTGTCCACGTATCCCTTGTGGGATGTAGCTGAGGTATTGTCTATAGAAGTGCCAAAGGCCAGGTCCACAGGTAGCCTTGCTTCTCTCCCAAACATAAGTCGATAAGGGGAGTAGCCAGTGGCGTCACTTGTGGTACAGTTATAGGCATGTACTAGGGCTGATATGTGCTGACTCCAGTGTTGCTTCTTCTCTGTTTCTAAGGTTCCCAACATGTTGAGCAGGGTCCGGTTAAATCTCTCCGGCTGAGCATCTCCTTGTGGGTGGTAAGGCGTGGTTCTGGTCTTCTTTATTCCTAATGAATCCAAAAGTCTTCGGATCAACCGACTCTCAAAGTCCCTTCCTTGATCTGAGTGGAGTCTCTGTGGTAGTCCGTAATGGACAAAATACTTCTCCATAAGTATCTTGGCCACGGTGGATGCCTTCTGGTCTTTGGTTGGGAAAGCTTGAGCATAGCGGGTGAAATGGTCGGTTATTACCAGAACATTCCCCAATCCACTCAGGTCGGGTTCGAGGCAGAGAAAGTCAATGCATACCAGATCCATTGGGCCTTGACTCTGTAAGTGGCCCATTGGGGCAGCTTGATGGGGTAGGGTCTTTCTCTGAATGCATCGTGCACAGGAATGGCAATACTCCTCTACTTCTGCCCTCATGCAGGGCCAATAGAACCGATTTCTGACAAGCTGGAAGGTCCTTTCTGCCCCTAGGTGACCATGATGGTCATGCAGGGCAATTAGTACAGTCTCTCGGTGCTTCTCTGGAAGAAATAACTGCCACTTATCTTCTGAGTCATCAGAGGGGCCCCTTCGGTAGACCACTCCCTGATGTACCTGTAGCCTGTCCAATTCCTTCCTCAACAGGCGAGCCTCCTTTGAGGGGTGATGTAGGAATTTGTTGGGATCCTGATTCTCCAGGGCTTCGAGGACCAATCTCCCCATGGGGTCTTCCAATTGGTCACACCTCAACTCCTTCTTGGACAGTCTCGGTAGGTTGTCTTCCTCCAGTTGAGTTACCCCACAATAGTGTTTGGGGACTCCTACCATGGTAACCCCTATTTCTTCTGCTCTGGAGCCTCCTCTGGCTTGGAATTCAGCCCCTTGACAAAGGGCCCGCACCCCGTCCGGTGCCACTTGGGTCCAATCTTCCCAGTCATTTGTCGTGGCATGAGACCTCCGGGACAGGGCATCTGCATCCCTATTTCCGGCTCCTGGTCTGTACTTCAGACTGAAGTTGAATCCAGACAATGCGGCCAACCACCTGTGTCCGGTGGCATCTAGTTTCGCGGTGGTGAAGAGGTAGGTCAGGGGGTTGTTGTCTGTCTTCACAGTAAACTCTGCCCCATACAAGTAGTCTTTTAGCTTGTCTACTACCGCCCATTTGAGGGCCAGGAATTCCAGCTTATGAGTGGGGTAATTCTTTTCTGAGTGGGTCAGGCTCCTGCTCACATAGGCCACTGGTCGCAGTTGTCCTTCATGTTCTTGGTAGAGTACACCACCTAGACCCTCATGGCTGGCATCCACATGTAATTCATAAGGTCTGGTAGGGTCGGCGTAGGCCAGGACTGCGGCAGTGGTTAAGCTCCTCTTCAGAGCATGAAAGGCCTCTTCACACCTTGGGTTCCACTGATCTTGAACTGACTCACCAGGCCTCCTGGGCCCTGAGTCATCCTCTTCCCCTTCTGCCTTTAGCAATTCATTCAACGGGCGGGCAATCCGAGCAAACCCCTCCACAAACCTCCTATAATAGGAGCAGAACCCCAGGAAGGATCTGAGCTCTGTTACTGTGGTGGGTCGTGGCCAGGAAGTGACTGCTTCCAACTTCTCAGGATCTGTGGCCACCCCTTCTTCAGACACTATGTGCCCCAGATAGTTCACAGAAGACTGGTAGAACCGACACTTCTCGGGGGAAAGCTTAAGTCCCTCTTCGCTGAGTCTTCTCAATACTTTCTCCAACCTGGCTTCATGTTCTTCCAAGGTTCTTCCAAAGACAATGACATCGTCCAAGTACACAAGGACTTCTATAAGATTCATGTCTCCAACAGTCTTCTCCATAAGGCGTTGAAAGGTAGCAGGAGCTCCAGACAGACCCTGAGGCATCCTATTGAATTCGAAGAATCCCACCGGGGTTATGAAGGCTGTCTTCTCCCTGTCTTCTGGGTGCATAGGGATTTGATAGTACCCACTCTTGAAGTCCATCACACTGAACCATTTGGCTCCAGACAAACTTTGTAGGGCATCTTCTATCCTTGGCGTGGTGTATTGGTCAGGGATGGTTCTCCTGTTGAGAGTCCTGTAATCGATACAAAGCCTCAACGACCCATTCTTCTTTCTGACCACCACGATTGGGGAGGCATAGGGACTTCTAGACTCCCGGATCACACCAGTCTTCTTTAGTTCTACAAGTTGTTCCCTCAGATCCTCCAGATCTGCCAGGGGGACCCGCCTGACCCTCTCTCGGAAGGGCTTATCTTCTTGGAGGCGGATCCGATGGGTGGCACTTCTTGCACACCCCACATCGAATTAATCTTCGGAAAAGATCTTCTCCCACCTGGTCAGCTGGGCCTTGGCTCTTTCTTTCCAAGCCCTGGGTAGGTTCGGGTTTTCCACGGACAGTTTCTCCCAAACATCTCCTCCGTCACCCGTCCCCTTGACTTCGGACCAAGTGACCGGGGCAGCAGGGCTCACCTGACCAAGCAACACTCTGGCAGGGATCTCCATGGGTCCTCCCGTAGTGTTCCTAACACTCACCGGAACTCTGCCATGGGCCTTCTTCAGAGCCTTGAACGGAATCACTTCTGGTATCACTTCCAGGCCTGAGGACTCTTCCCTTGGGTCTGATTCCAGCATGACAAAGGGGCCAGGTTGTTCCCACGAAAGCTTCACAGTGGCCCTAAGACAGGTTACTTCTCTGGGCTGTAGCACTACTCCTTCTCTGCCAAGTCTCCACACCTTCCCTATCCCCTCTCCCGGGGTCTTCTGCTCTAAGACCAGTCGTTGGTAGGCCGTCTTTAGCATGGGATGGATTTTGGTGGCTGAATGGTTTCTCTCTTTCACTAGAGGGGTCAGGAGTCTCCTGACTAGATCCGTGTTTGTCCCAATGATCAGGGAAATCTTGCTGGCTCCAGGCGGCCGGGGACACACAACTGCCAGGGTGTCAAACACTTCAGCCTTCCCAGCCACGGATGGGTCGAAAGTCATCTTTATGGGCAGGTACCCATCATAAGGGAAACTCTGGGTTCCAAGTCCCCATATCTCCAGCTCTTCTATCTTCTGGATAGGCAGATGACTCAAGTGCCTATCATAGAAGTCCCGGTATAGTAAAGTCACCTGTGCTCCGGTATCCAAAAGAGCTTTAGTATAGACTCCTTCCACTTGAATGGGCACAGTAGGAGACGGGCCCACCAGTTCCTTTGGGTATGGCCGGACTGGGGTCACCTCTTTTTTTTGGCTTTCGACCCTTGCCCTGCTCCTTTTGGACTTTAATTTTTCCTGAGCCTGGCATGCATTGACTTTCTCCCTCTCAATGGGGGCACAAACCCGCTGAGGGATGTTATTGTTCCTTTTAGGTGGATGTTCCTTCTTTGGGGTGCTGTACTTCCACTGAGGGGTCTTGCCCCCTCCCTCTGGGGTACATCTTGGTGGGGGTGTACTATACCTCCTCCTAGGAGTTTTGTCTCCTCCATTCTTGGCCTTTTTTTTTAGTTTGGAGCGCACTGAAGATGATGGGCACCCGGTTGACTCCTTCACCGGGGCCCTTTGGAGTTTCCCGCCGGCTTGCAATTATCTGTTCTCTTCTTCTTTGGGCTGGAGCATACGTTAGCAAAGTGGCCACTCCCTCCGCAGTTATAGCAAATCACCTCTTCTCGGTCCTGTAGGGAGGCCGGTGCTGAGGTGTTCGGGAACAACTCCTTTCTTGGGCTCGGTTTCTCTCGTCTTCTCTGATCTTTCTCCATCAAAGAGGTCAGCATCTCCAACACTTGGGCCATTTGCGATTTCAGAGCGTCAACCTCCGCATCTCTTTCTGGGCTCTTGACCGAATGGACAAACACTGGTACAGGTGTGACATTCGCCTTGGCCACCTGCTGATCTTCCTGCAGCGCCTCTTCGTCCCTAATAATTTTTATTAGATCAGAGTAGGTTAGTGACATTCCTCCTCCTGAGGTTTTCAGGTGCAGCCAGACCGGGTCTGAGCGCCGCGCTCCCCTCATGATCTGCTTCATGCGTGCTTCATCTGCATCTTTGGGCAGCATTCCCTTCTTCAGTACAATCTTGCATAACTGCCTGTTCAGCCTTCTAACATATTCTGACAGTTTCTCATTCGGCTACTGGAGAGTGTGTTCCATTTGATAAATCATCTCTGACACCTTCTCCAGCTGACCAAACTCTTCCTGCAGCATGGCCAGGCAATCTTGAGCTGTACAGTTTTCATTTCCAAACCGGAAGCTCCTCACCGCTTCTGCCGCGGCACCTTTCAGACTTTCTAAGACTCGCTGTCTCTTCTGTGCCTCAGGCACCTCCCATGCTTCTACTGCCTGCAATGCCTGTTCCACCCAAGTGTCAAAATCTTCCTCCCCCGCAGGGACGGGGAGATTCCCTGAGAAGGTGCTAAGCTTCCGGTAACCGGCCTCCACATGCACCGTACTGCTTTTCTGGCACTTAATTACAAGGTCTCCTAGAGCATTCAACAATTCAGGCCCTATAGCGGCCAGCGGTAATCCCGGGCTTAATAGTTCCTTAAGCTTTTCTGCTTTAGGGGATAGTGGTGGAGATAATTGTGGGGGTGATGGCTTTGGTGTCTGAAACCATTCTTCCTTCACTGGCAGCGTATGTATCAAGTGATAGATCTGATTATCTATGGCTTGTATACTCTGACTTTTAAAATGCTCTGGGATTTCCTTTTTCCATTCTACCAGTGCGTATGTAAACGAGATCACTGGATCTGGCCTAAAATCCATCACCCATGCTTTGTGGCTCAGAGACAGTAACAATACGAGCTGTTTTATCTCCTCTTCCTTCCATCTTTCCCCCGGGAGTACAATGACTACCGCCGCGGTTGGATCGGCGCCAATCGCTGCGCACCACTGTGACATTGCCAGCGGGTCCATGCTGGTACTTCTGACCGGCTTGATTGCAGCGTGCAACGTACAAGGATCCCGGACTCGAGCCCCCACGTGAAGCGCTACCCCCAGTTAAGAGAGCCGCTGATATTGATTTGGGCCCTGCAGTGCACCGCTGTCAACCCCCGGCAATCGGCTCTAACCTCCCGTGGCACAGCTGGTGATAGAGAGATAGGACCGCGTGTCGCAACTGTTGGTGACGCAGTCCTATAACAAACATACACAGAATATACTTTAAAACTCCTATTAAAGTAAGCGGAACTGACACCAAATGTACTTTACCCAGATATTTTACTGAGGCTAATGGGCAAGTAATAAACAACAGTATAACAAGTTGCAGATCCCTGCAACAAACAGTAATAAAGATAAACAGAGTAATCAGAATAATAAAGTATTGCTATGCAACTCTAGCGCTGCCCTTTTACAGCTACTTCCCCTCATGGGTAGACTAACACCCAGCAATGTCTACCTATGCAGTCAGGCCTGACTGATCTAAATGGAAGTTCAGTGAAACAATATTTGCTAGCAATCTCTCGGTGGTGCACTTGAAGAACAACTTTGTAATCCCAACGAATAGTAAAGATAAAGTATCTGTCTTTAAACAGCTCTCAACACCTGGACAAGTCCAAGTCCCTTTCCTCCATCGATTCGTCTAGGAACAGGAATCCACCGACATCCAAGTCTTCAATCCTTCTGGTGTACTGCAGCAAGGAGGATTAGATGTCTCTAAGGCTCTGCTAGGCTGGCAGAGGGCTCTTTGGAAAGGAGCACACGGCCCAGGCTTCAGGCCTTGTGCACACAGCAGTTCAGCACAGAGATCCTCTTGCTAGGAGAGGGGTGTCCAAAGAGGCCGACCAAAACTCCGCCTCCCCTTTATAAAGTCTGCCCCAGCAGTCCCTGTTCTGGAGCAATGCACCCTGGGTGCTGCAAGATGTACTGGGAGATGTAGTCTCTCTCTCCTCTGCTTTCACTTCCATAATGTCTCTTTACTTCCTCTCGACTCACCTCTCACCTGGAACTTCTTGTCTCTCTGCATTAAAGGGGAACACCCCGCTACACATATATAATGTTTGGTGTTTAGAAGTAATTTTATAGCCATAAATTTATGATTTTTACATGAAGGAGAGAAGTGCCAGAATAGGCCCAGTGCTGAAGTGGGTAAAATATCCATTTATTTATTTTTTAAACTCAGTCTTTTGTATTTATCGAAAAAAATAAAAAATAAAACACAAAGGTGATCAAATAGCACCAAAAGCAAGCTCTATTTGTGTGCCAACAAATAAAACATTTTCATTGGGTTACAGTGTTGTATGAGCGCGCAATTGTCATTAAAAGTGCATCAGCGCTGAAATGTGAAACTTGGTCTGGGCAGTGCGCAAGTGGTTAATATAAGGCTACATGCACACGGATGTTTTTCCAGCCGCTTGTTTGAGTGTTTTTTGCAGCTTAAAAACATCTCTCCATGTTAGCCTATGGCCTCATGGCGTTTTTGAGCTGTAAATGGCATAGGCGTTTTTAGGCCCCATGTAGACGGGACGCTGGTGCAAAGTGTTCAGAACTAAGGTTGAAAGTGGCGTTTAGAAAGGCGCGCTTTGTGGCGTTTGCATGCCGTGTTTTACCACATTTGCGTGTATATGATAAGGAGCCGCCCTAAGCTCCAAAAACAGTATTATTTACAATTTTAGCTATTTAGTGAGACCAGAGTGATATCAGCAGCTGAGAGCAGCAGTGTAGTTGTATTTAGCGTGTCACTTGCCACATCACTTGCCACAAGTTGTGGATTGTCCACTTGCCACGTCAGCTGCCCCAAGTTGTGGGTTGTCCACAATGCAATGGAAGCAATTTCTTATATATATATATATATATATATATATATATATATATATATATATATATATGCAGCGGCCTCACCCTCTCTCCATCTTTATCGGTTACACACCAACTCATGTCTAGGGGTTCCTGGGTTGTGAGAGTGAGATGCGCCACGGCCCATGTCCTCCCCATTGTAGTAGGGAGGTGAAGGCCACTTACTGATGTTTCCTCGGGCCGGTGTGTTCTGTGAATGCACTGAGTCTGTAATTGCAAGCTCACCAGCCTCCCCTTTGCTTCCAGTAACTGAAGTTCACACACCGGAGAAAGGTCCAACACTTGTTTATTTGACACTCCGATACGCAAAGCACAATAAACAGTTCTTTTGCAGCAAACTGGTTGGGACCTATAACCTTGCCAACGGTGGGGCGAGCAGATCGAGGCACTTCCTAAAGTTTAAGTTCTATGCCACTGTACTATGACCAGCGGCGCCTAAGCCAATCCGGCTGTTACAGAACAGGAAAGATGGGGTCTCTTCCAGCAACCCCTATGAACAGCAATGGAGCCCTCTTCGATACGCTGTGGCCCCTATCAGGGGGATGTGTCCTCCCAAGAGAGTTCCCAGAGGCCCACTGTCACCGGGTTGGTGCTGCTCCGGGTCTCCAGTGGGTAACCTCTCTGGCCTCCTCACCTCAGATACGAGTCCCTCCGCTCAGGGACCCTCGGACAGTCCACCCTAGCGGGACCCAGTCGAAGGTACTGGGCCCCAGGCCTCCTCGATAGTACCTCACCCCAGGCTAAAGGTGCCTGGGATGGACGCCAACATGACTCCGGACCAGGCCATGGGCACCTGGACCAGACTCCTGGATCTCCAGCACCCAGGCCTGAGGGGCCTGGGTGCGGACCGCAACCCTCCTCCTCCGAGGACCTCCTTCTCCGCAAGACCTCGTGGTAAGGGCGTCTCCCCCTTTTTATCTCCTCTCATCAACGGCCCGGCGGGTTCCCCGCCCCAGCCATACCATCTCCGGGAAGGGACAAAACAGGGAGCACTGCGGGAGATGATTCTACCTGAAGCCTGTGGGTACCCCGCCACCCACAGGCAAAGGAGAATACTACATCCTCCAATCCTCCACGAAACAAAAAGGGGTCTGAACCCTAACACAATTATACACCTGGGTCACACTATTCCCCAGGTGTATCCCATCAATTTGAGGACCCCGCTACACATTCCCCCCTGTGATTGGACGCTGGTCCCCAGCGTCAGGTGCACACCCATGCCTCCCATAAAGTGGTGACATGGAGTGAAACCCCTGAGGCAGTTCCTCTAAATTTTTCCCAAGTGCCAAGACCTGCTCAGGGAATGGGGAACATATAAAACAACTTATGTCATAAAACACTTTAAACATCTGCATAATCACAACCCCTCTCCCACACTGTCTAAGAGCCACCCACTCTCAATGGTCTTGATTGACGATTCTCCTGCAGGGGAAAGAAAAAAAACAACATCCTAACATAATTTCTTGTCATTTGGCATGAGTGGGCCCGTCAGCCGAGAGACCCACTCACTCCAACAAGCAAGGTGATGTGTGTGTGAAACATTTTCAAACATTTGTTGCGCAACACTGCCACCTGGTGACAACGCCGCGGTAATGACACTTGGTGAGATCTTCATTCTTCCTGCTCTCCTACTCTAACTCTACCCCAAAAGTCTCTGCCTTTGGCACATGAAGAAAAGGGAGAAAAAAAAACAACAGCTCCCAAATCTCCAGTGAGTAAAAGAAAAGCCCAAATCAAAACAAAAGTAGGGCACAGTCCTGGGTGTCTGGGAATGGCTCTTCCAGAAAGTTCAAGTGCACAAAGGAAATAAACAGGAGTTCTTTTCTCCTATAAGTAAAACTTTGGATCCGGCAGATACAGGGGTTTCAGGTGTTTGTCAAATGCCTCTATCGAATACTCGACATCTTCTCCTTCTCTTCTGCAAATGACTATCTTGTCAGCATGGATATGGCGCCCCAATTTCCATTCAGCTCTGCAGTCCTCAAACCTCTTAGACACTGCCGGCACACATTCCAGGTACCTGCGAGCATGAGGCACCTTCAACTTGTCCCACACAAACTCGTCATACCATCTTGCTCTCCAGACTTCCACCTCAAACAGCAAGTCCCGGGGCAGATACGGGTACTCCCACCCATATTCCCGAGCTACTTTGTGGCAAAACAGTCTCTGCAAGCGGGCCAAAGGTGGCATAGTGGCTTTCTCTCCAGTTCCAGGCAGCACAATAGCTTCCGGATGCCGAGGTGCCTTTACCAGCTCCCTGAAACTGACTTTCGGTGCTCTCAGAGAAGCGCGGGGTGTCCCCACAACCAAAGCAGGTGAGGTAACAGTAGGTGAGGACACCGGTGGAGGGGTAGGTTCCCTCGTAATCTGCGGGTCTTCCACCCGAGGTGTGCTGTCTCCTGTGTACATAGGTGAATCCCGTACCGCACGGGAAGCAAGAAGTGGCATTCTATCCCAGCCCTTGCGGCTGAACAGTTCGTCTATCTCGCCATCATCTCCGCAGTCAGACAGCGACTCTAGGTCGGAGGTGTCATACATCTCCGCAGGCAGATATCTTCCGGTGGACACAGAATCATCCTCCCTGGGGGGCTCCACCTCCAATGGGCCCCCGACACCTCCAACCACCACCACAGTCCCAGCCCCTGGCTCACCTGACCCTTGTAGAGGACTGGGATGTCCGGGACTTCCTTCTCGACCGGCGCCATCCAGGCCAGGCAAGCAGCGGGGTGAAGCTCGACCACGTCCATAGGATGCCTGTACTAGGCCAACTTTCCTCTTCGGGGGTGGGAGCAGAGAACTTGTGGCGACCGAGGCAGCATCCTCGGATTTTTCTCTGTTGGGCAGTCCATCGCCCTGGTCAGCGCGCACGGGAACCTCGACAAAGGCCTTGATCTCCCCTTCCGGAGTAGCGGTACCCGTGAGGTGGTTGAGGCGAAGGGCCCGGGGCCTTGCTGTGGACGACTCGACCTCAAAAAGGAATTCTCTGCACTCCTCACATCGCCCGAATGGCTTCAGGGTGACCACCAGTCCCGAGCAGCCGGGACAGATCACACCGAGGGCCTCCGTGTCTCTGCAAGTGTACAGAGCCCACCGCCCTCGGGGCCTAAGTCTTATCCCCGTGTCTGTGATGGGGGCAGCAAAGGAAGTCATTCTCGTGGGGTGAGGAACCATAATCCACGGGGCACTTGAGGTCATCCCGACTATCTGCTGCTCCATCATGCACTGACCCCGCGCCGGAGTCTCCACGTGTATCCCCACACTTGGCCAGACTCCTCCCATGAGCTGTACATTTTCGCGGGCTTCCTCTTGACTCCGCCCACGAACGATGTCGCCATGGGGTGCCTCGTGGCGCAGTGCGTTAACAGTCCCCACGTGCAGTACGTCACACGGCTGTACTTCTCCCTTTTTCCGCTCCTCCGCATGGGCCTTTCCCGTGTTAGGGTCATTTCCACAACTCCGAGCAGGGACGCACTTTGGCCAGTAATATGGCCGATCTGCTCGGAACTCCTCTGGGCAGCAAAGTTCAAATGTAGACATTCTCAAGTCCATCTTTAGAACACACTCTATCCCGGACTCACGAGCCCCCACGTGCAGCGGCCTCACCCTCTCTCCATCTTTATCGGTTACACACCAACTCATGTCTAGGGGTTCCTGGGTTGTGAGAGTGAGATGCGCCACGGCCCATGTCCTCCCCATTGTAGTAGGGAGGTGAAGGCCACTTACTGATGTTTCCTCGGGCCGGTGTGTTCTGTGAATGCACTGAGTCTGTAATTGCAAGCTCACCAGCCTCCCCTTTGCTTCCAGTAACTGAAGTTCACACACCGGAGAAAGGTCCAACACTTGTTTATTTGACACTCCGATACGCAAAGCACAATAAACAGTTCTTTTGCAGCAAACTGGTTGGGACCTATAACCTTGCCAACGGTGGGGCGAGCAGATCGAGGCACTTCCTAAAGTTTAAGTTCTATGCCACTGTACTATGACCAGCGGCGCCTAAGCCAATCCGGCTGTTACAGAACAGGAAAGATGGGGTCTCTTCCAGCAACCCTATGAACAGCAATGGAGCCCTCTTCGATACGCTGTGGCCCCTATCAGGGGGATGTGTCCTCCCAAGAGAGTTCCCAGAGGCCCACTGTCACCGGGTTGGTGCTGCTCCGGGTCTCCAGTGGGTAACCTCTCTGGCCTCCTCACCTCAGATACGAGTCCCTCCGCTCAGGGACCCTCGGACAGTCCACCCTAGCGGGACCCAGTCGAAGGTACTGGGCCCCAGGCCTCCTCGATAGTACCTCACCCCAGGCTAAAGGTGCCTGGGATGGACGCCAACATGACTCCGGACCAGGCCATGGGCACCTGGACCAGACTCCTGGATCTCCAGCACCCAGGCCTGAGGGGCCTGGGTGCGGACCGCAACCCTCCTCCTCCGAGGACCTCCTTCTCCGCAAGACCTCGTGGTAAGGGCGTCTCCCCCTTTTTATCTCCTCTCATCAACGGCCCGGCGGGTTCCCCGCCCCAGCCATACCATCTCCGGGAAGGGACAAAACAGGGAGCACTGCGGGAGATGATTCTACCTGAAGCCTGTGGGTACCCCGCCACCCACAGGCAAAGGAGAATACTACATCCTCCAATCCTCCACGAAACAAAAAGGGGTCTGAACCCTAACACAATTATACACCTGGGTCACACTATTCCCCAGGTGTATCCCATCAATTTGAGGACCCCGCTACATATATATATATTTTATGGTTTTTCCTCATTTGCCATAAATTTGGAGTTTATCAATGTAAAAAAATAGGTCACCTTTAAAAACGCTTCTAAACTAAAATGCGGCTAAACGCCGGTACCGCGTCTGAAACGTGGAAATCTTTGGCGTCTGAAGGCATTTTGAGGGTTTGTGAAAAACGATTTTAAACGCAACTGCAGATTTTTTTTGCCAGGCCAAAAACAGTGTTTTGGATGTAATAGAATTCAATGGACCCGCATCCAAAACGCAAGTACCGCAATTTTGCGGCGTTTTTTTGTTTTACCTGTTTATAGCTGATTGTTAAAGGAAATGTAAAAAAAAAAAAAAAAAAAACGGTTCAAATAATCAAATAAATAAAAAACAGCGTGGGGTCCCCCCCAGGTCCATACCAGGCCCTTGGGTCTAGTATGGATTCAAAGGGGACCCCCCCCAAAAAATGAAAAAAAAACTGGTGTGGGGGTCAACCCAGAATCCATACCAGGCCCTTCAGGTCTGGCATGTATTTTAAGGGGAACCCCGCGCCAAAAACAAAAAAAAATTGTGTGGGGTCCCCTAAAAATACACACCAGACCCTTTATCCGAGCACTCAACCTGGCAGGCCGCAGGAGAAAAGGGGGGGACGAGAGAGCGTGGTCACCGGATGATGCCACCGCTGACCCCGCCCCCGTTTCACGTCACAGTCCCATCATTCCCCGGGACTGTGACATCATACGGGGGCGGGGTCAGCGGTGGCATCGTCCGGTGACCACGCCCCATGCCAATAAAAGTGGCACCGCTGCTCGAACAGAGCATTGCGGCGGTGGACAGCGACGAGGCAACATCGGGCGAAGAGAAGAGGGAAGAAGGCGACGAAGAAGACCGGCCCCCGCTAGCAAAAGAGCTGGCAGAAGATAGCGGGGGCCCGGCAGAAGGCAGAAAGAACCAGAGATCGTGGAGAAGGCGTCGGAGAGCGGGAGAAGAACCGGAGAACAGAACAAGAGACCCCCGAAGTCGGAAGAAGATGACGAGGAAGCCCGGGACCCCCGCTAGCAAAAGAGCTAGCAGAAGATAGCGGGGGCCCGGCAGAAAGACCCCAGAAGACGGCGAGGAAGCCCGGGACCCCCGCTAGCAAAAGAGCTAGCAGAAGATAGCGGGGGCCCGGCAGAAAGACCCCCGGAGCTGCCCAATAAATTACTATTCAAACCTGTGTTGTCTTTTTTTATTGACTTATTTTGCCAGCAGGTGAATGGGTAGGGGTACGATGTACCCCATACTCATTCACATAGGGTGGGGGGCCGGCATCTGGGTGCCCCCTTTTTAAAGGGGGCGCCCTGATTCCGAAAAGCCCCCCGCCCGCATACCCCGACAACCAACGGCCAGGGTTGTCGGGAAGAGGCCCTTGTCCCCATCAACATGGGGGCAGGGTGCTTTGGGGTGGGGGGGGCCGCAGGTCGCCCCCCTGCCCCGAAGCACCAAACCCCCCATGTTGAGGGCATGCGGCCTGGTACGGTTCAGGAGGGAGGGGGCCGCTCTCTCGTCCCCCCCTTTTCCCCTTCGGCCTGCCAGGTTGCGTGCTCGGATAAGGGTCTGGTTTGGATTTTGGGGGGACCCCCACGCCGTTTTTCGGCTTACGGGGTTCACCTTAAAATCCAGACCAGACCTAAGGGTCTGGTTTGGATTTTGGGGGGACCCCTACGCCGTTTTTCGGCTTAGGGGGTTCACCTTAAAATCCAGACCAGACCTAAGGGCCTGGTATGCTCCTGGAGGGGAACCCATGCCGGTTTTTTCATTAAAATTTGGCCTGGAGTTCCCCTTCATGATTCATACCAAACATGGGACAGCGAGGCTGCCGAGGACCAGCGCGATGACATTGCGCTGGACACATTCTCGGCCGGCTAGTCGCCTCTAGGACACGACTTGAGCGGCTGCTGCACGCTCAGGTCGTGTCCAGGTCGCCTCGCAGAGTCGCGCTGTCCCTGTGTCAGCCGGCACACGAGTCGCCCGCAAGTCGGATCCGACTTCCCGGGTGACCTCTATTCAAATCAATGGGCTCCCATAGGGAACCATTCATTTTCAATAGAGCGCCGCTGACATTTCTATTTACTATAACAGTGCGCCGCTGCTTCCTGCGCCCAGTAAAGGAGTTATCCGGCGCACCAATTAAGGTTAGAACCAGCGCAGCGCACTGTTATTAGTAAATCAGCCCCACAGAGTCCCTGCTTGCAGATCCAGGCTGGGATCCCAAGAGAGCGATCATGACCTAGCACAGCCTTTTTATCAGGTCTCCCAGCAGTCTGTTCTTCTCTTCCAACGGTCTGGTAGTTGTAGTTCCAAGCAGTCTTTGACAAAGCGCATGTGCATTGGCGCCCCCCATGTTATACCAGTGAGCCTTCCGGATGACTGTTCACCCCTTCTCACCACCTGTGGTAACGTTGACCAATTCTTAACTGTACATCACTCCATTGTTTTTATACTTGTTTCCCAGCTGAATCTTGGACTTTATTTTTAGAATTCATGTCAGCTCATCATGTCCATGATGGAATAAACATGGCCTCATTATCTTTTCATGGTGACTAGTGCGTGGTTCTCTGACTACCATATCTTGGATCTCAGTCATAGAGCGCTGCTTTAGGCTGTTTGTTTTTTTTGTAGTTCCAAGTAGTGATGAGCCGAACACCCCCGAGTTCAGTTCGCACCAGAACCCGCGAACAGACCGAAAGTTCGCACGAACGTTAGAACCCTATTAAATACAATGGATGCGAACATTCGAAATCTAAAGTGCTAATTATAATGACTATTATGCATGTTATTGTCCTAAAAAGGGTTTGGGAACCCGGGTTCTGCACCAGGGGACATGTATCAATGCAAAAAGAAGTTTTAAAAACGGCCGTTTTTTGGGAGCAGTCATTTTAATGATGCATAAAGTGAAAAAATAAAAGTCAAATATTCCTTTAAATATCGTACCTGGGGGGTGTCTAAAGTATGCCTGTGAAGTGCCATGTGTTTCCCGTGTTTAGAACTGTCCCTGCACAAAATTAAATTTCTAAAGGAAAAAAAGCCATTTAAAACTGCTTGCGGCTTTAATGTAATGTCTGGTCCAGGTAATATGGATGAAAATCTTTAAGAAAAACGGCATAGCTACCCCATCACACCCCCCCCACCCCAGCCCATTACCAGCCCCTTTGGGTCTTGTATGGATATTAAGCGGAACCCCGCACACAAAATAAAAAAGGCCCTATATACTCTGAACAGCCGTATACAGGCGGTGCATTCAAGACAGGGACTGTAGGTTTGTTCTTATGTAGAATCTGTTTGTAATTTTGAACAGGTACATTGTTTAAGTGTAGCTCCAGCCAAAAAATCTATTTTTAAGCTTTTTGGAAAACATAGGGAAGGGTTATCACCCCTGTAACATTTGTTTTGCTGTCTGTGCAGTGTGCACCTGTTCAGAACAGTTCACCTCACTTTCCGTCCTAATGACAAATGTTTTTTGAAAATTTGGGTTTTTTATTGAAACAAGAATTGGTGATAAAGGATCAGTGGAGAGGAGACACTTTTTTTCCCATATTAACTCTTACAGGAGAGAATTTCCCTTCCTAGTGGTAGATTTCCTCTCACTTCCTGTTGTATCCTTCCGTTTGCAAGGAGGAGTCGTTTGTAAGTTGGATGTTTGAAAGTAGGGGCCTGCCGTATATACTCTGCTGAAATTTGCCCCTTACATGTTGGTGTTGCCACAACACTGTGAGCCATCACAGTTACTCTTGGTGGGCGCATGAATGGGCCCTGCTGTAAATTATTAGATCAAGAATTGTAATTGCATGCCCCTGTTGAACAGGGGCTGAAAAATTGGGTCTTAGGTGGTGGTGGTGGTGGTGTTGACACAACACTGTAAGGCCTCACAGTTACTCTTGGTGGGCGCAGGAATGGGCCCTGCTGTGAATTATTAGATCAAGAATTGTAATTACATGCCCCTGTTAAACAGGGGCAGAAAAATTGGGCCTTAGGCACTGGTGCCACAACACTGGAACCCCTCACAGATACTGTACTTGGAGCACAGCAATGAGCCCTGTTGCAAAGTATTGCATCAAAAATTGTAATTACACGCCCCTGTTAAACAGGGGCTGAAAAATTGGGCCTTAGGCACTGGTGCTGGTGCCACGACACTGCAACCTCTCCCAGATACTCTAGTTGGAGTGCAGGAATGAGCCCTGATGCAAAGCATTGCATAAAAAATTGTAATTACATGCCCCTGTTAAACAGGGGCTGAAAAATTGGGCCTTAGCCACTGGTGGCGGCACCCAGAAACAAAAATGTTCTTCCAAGCTATCATCATCAATCGGATCATTGAGGAGGAGGAGGATAGTCAGTCAACATAACAGGACAGTCTCTCAGCATCAGCATCAGTCTTGAAGGGATGTGACATTTGAAAATAAATTAGTCTGTTATATCAGCTTCAGGTGTTTGGTAGCTGGTGGTGATCCAAGACTGGTTCATCTTTATGAAGGTCAGTCGATCAACCGAGTCGGTGGACAGGCGCACCCTGTGATCCGTGACAAATCCTCCAGCAGCACTGAATGTGCGTTCTGAAAGAACGCTGGATGCAGGACAGGCCAGTAGCTCAATTGCATACTGTGCAAGCTCTGGCCAGTGATCCATCCTCAAGACCCAGTAAGCCAGAGGATTTTCGGTGGGGAAGGTGTCCAAGTCTTACCTTGCCCCTAGGTATTCCTGCACCATATATATCAGACGCTGGCGATGGTTGCTGGAACCGATCATACCTTGGGGCTGCAGACTAAAGAATTGTCTGAACGCATCGGTCAGACGGCCACCTTCCCCACCGCTCCTTCTTTGACTGACCGAAGCCTCAGCAACTCGTTGTCCAGGACCAGGAGTTTGTAACCTCCCAGTCTCTGGGAACGCGTTGCACAGACCTTTCTGCAAGGCCTCCCGGAGTTGTCTCATCCTCTGCTCCCTCTGCGACGGTAAGATAAGGTCCGCAACCTTACCCTTGTACCGTGGATCAAGGAGAGTGGCCAGCCAGTAATGGTCCCTCTCCTTGATCCGAAGAATACGAGGATCCTTCCGCAGACTTTGCAGGATCAGGGGGGCCATGCAGCGTAGGTTAGCTGAGGCATTCGGTCCGGAGTCCTCTGGGTCACTAAGGACGACATGATCCGCAGCCACCTCCTCCCAGTCACGTACAAGTCCACGGGTTTCTTGGGACTGTAAATCATCCCTAAAAGACTGCTGCTGATGATGCTGAGTGCCAGGCTCCACCTCCATGCTGACACAATCCTCCTCCTCCTCCTCCTCATCCTGTGCGATGGGTGGGACAGAAGGAACACTGTCTGGGTAAAGGGGGCCTTGAGAGGCAAGGAAGTCCTCCTCTTCCTGCCTCTGTTCTGCCTCAAGTGCCCTGTCCATTATTCCATGCAGCGTATGTTCCAACAGGTGGACAAGAGGTACAGTGTCACTGATGCATGCACTGTCACTGCTCACCATCCTCGTGGCCTCCTCAAATGGTGCCAGGACAGTGCATGCATCCCTGATCATGCCCCACTGGCGTGGTGAAAAAAAACCGAGCTCCCCTGACCCTGTCCTGATGCCGTAGTCGCACAGGTACTCATTGATGGCCCTCTGCTGTGTGTGCAGCCGCTGCAGCATGGCCAACATTGAGTTCCACCTGGTGGGCATGTCGCATATAAGGCAGTTCTTGGGCAGGTTCAACTCCTTTTGCAGCTCAGCCAGGCGAGCACTGGCATTATAAGATCTGTGGAAATGCACACAGACTTTCCTGGCCTGCCTCAGGACATCCTGTAAGCCCGGGTACCTGCCCAAGAACCGCTGCACCACCAGGTTAAGGACGTGAGCCACACAGGGCACATGGGTCAGTTGTCCCTGTCGGAGGGCGGAGAGGAGGTTGGTGCCATTGTCACAAACCACCATTCCTGGCTTAAGCTGGCATGACGTCAACCACCTCTCGGCCTGCCCCTGCAGAGCAGACAGAACCTCTGCCCCAGTGTGGCTCCTGTCCCCCAAACACACCAGCGCAAGCACGGCATGGCATCTTTTTGCCTGCGTACTTGCGTAGCCCCTTGAACGCCTACGGAGCACCGCTGGTTCCGAGGACAAAGCACAAGAAGAGGCCATGGAGGAAGAAGAAGAGGAGGGGTGGAGGAGGGGGTGGAGGAGAGAGGTGTGTCACAACCAGTAGTAGCATTTTGGAGGCATGGCGGCGGAACAACCTCCAACACTACTGCACCTTGTCCTGCATCCTTCCCAGCTGCCAAAAGAGTGACCCAATGGGCCGTGAAAGAAAGGTAACGTCCCTGTCCATGCCTGCTGGACCATGAGTCAGCGGTAATATGCACCTTACCGCTGACCGCCCTGTCCAGCGAGGCCAAGACATTGCCTTCCACATGCCGGTAGAGAGCCGGAATAGCCTTCCGTGAGAAAAAGTGGCGTTTGGGAACCTGCCACTGAGGAACCGCACATTGCACAAACTCACGGAAGGGGGCCGAGTCTACCAACTGAAAAGGCAGCAGTTGAAGCGCTAGCAATTTAGCCAAGCTAGCATTCAACCGCTGGGCATGTGGATGGCTGGGAGTGAACTTCTTTTGAAGGTCCAGCAGCTGGGGCAGGGAAATTTGCCTGATAGAATCGGACATCGGTGTACTGCTAGCAGAGTGCCCGCAAGTACTTGGCTGTGACACACCTAATTCTACACCTTCATTCCTCTCAGTGCAGGTTTCAGAGAGGACTGAAGGTATATTGGGGTTGGAGATCCCAGCTGATGCGGTGCAAGGAGAGGTCCGCTTTGTTCTTTGGTGTGGGTCTTTAAGGTAGGCTTGCCAACGAGCTGCATGGCAGGTCAACATATGTCTGGTCAAGCATGTGGTGCCCAAGCGGGTGATGTTTTGGCCACGCGATATACGCTTGAGACATATGTTGCAAACAGCAGCTGTGTGCGATCTGATGCACTCGACTCAAAAAAGGCCCACACCAAAGAACTTTTTGAATAACGGGCAGAGGCAGCGCCCTGCACAGGCGGAGCTCTGCGGTGTGATTCTGTCGGTGTGCTGCCCTTACGCTGGCCCCCCGAGGGCATCCTGCCTCGTTGGAGATGTGCCTCCTCCTCATCCTCCTCCTCCTCCTCCTCTCTCCTATTAGGCACCCACGTGGAGTCAGTGACCTCATCATCCCCTCCCTCCTCATCACTGGAGCCAATCTGGCAGTATGCTGCAGCTGCTGGAACATGACTGCCAGATTGGTGTCCTTCTTGAGCATCCCCTCTCTCTGCTCTCACGCTACTGCCTTCCTCTAGCTGGGTATCATCATCAGACCCTTTGGAACGCTGGGCATCCTCCTGGAGCATGTACCCAACACTGTGCTCAAACAGTTCGGGGGACTCCTCAGGAGGACATGGTTGGTCTAGGGAAGGAGTGACTGATGATGACATTGATACCAGGGAAGAGGACGCTTTGGCAGCTGCTTTGCCAGTACCCTGAGCCTGGGTGAGAGAGGATGAGGAGGATGAGGAGGTCTTGGTCATCCACTCTACCAAGTCTTCGGCATGATGCGGCTCAACACGTCCAGCTGCCGAAAAGAAGGACAAGCGTGTCCCATGGCCACGTGCTGATGGCGATGCACCGCGTCCACGACCAGCACTGTTGTCTCTAGACACAGAGCCTGCTTGCCCTCTTTTATTGACTCCTGACTGTCTGCCTCTCCTTGTTTGCCTTCCAGACATTCTAATGGCCTGCAGGGAGATGGGAAAACCAGCAATAAGGCCTAGCTTCAGGAGTATATTTTGCAGGAATCACACTACGCCTGCTGTAAGTGCTGCAAATGCCTGTTGGTGTAACACACCAGGAAAACACAGCAATACGGGCTAACTTCAGGTGTATAATGTGCAGGAGGCACACTCCGCCCACTGTAAGTGCTGCAAATGCCTGTTGGTGTAACACACCAGGTAAACACAGCAATACGGGCTAACTTCAGGTGTATAATGTTCAGGAGGCACACTCCGCCCGCTGTAAGTGCTGCAAATGCCTGTTGGTGTAACACACTAGAAAAACACAGCAATACAGGCTAACTTCAGGTGTATAATGTGCAGGAGGCACACTCCGCCCACTGTAAGTGCTGCAAATGCCTGTTGGTGTAACACACCAGGAAAACACAGCAATACGGGCTAACTTCAGGTGTATAATGTGCAGGAGGCACACTCCGCCCGCTGTAAGTGCTGCAAATGCCTGTTGGTGTAACACACCAGGAAAACACAGCAATACGGGCTAACTTCAGGTGTATAATGTTCAGGAGGCACACTCCGCCCGCTGTAAGTGCTGCAAATGCCTGTTGGTGTAACACACTAGAAAAATACAGCAATACGGGCTAACTTCAGGTGTATAATGTGCAGGAGGCACACTCCGCCCACTGTAAGTGCTGCAAATGCCTGTTGGTGTAACACACCAGGAAAACACAGCAATACGGGCTAACTTCAGGTGTATAATGTGCAGGAGGCACACTCCGCCCGCTGTAAGTGCTGCAAATGCCTGTTGGTGTAACACACCAGGAAAACACAGCAATACGGCTAACTTCAGGTGTATAATGTGCATGAGGCACACTCCGCCTGCTGTAAGTGCTGCAAATGCCTGTTGGTGTAACACACTAGGAAAACACAGCAATAAGGCCTAGCTTCAGGAGTATATTTTGCAGGAATCACACTACGCCTGCTGTAAGTGCTGCAAATGCCTGTTGGTGTAACACACCAGGAAAACACAGCAATACGGGCTAACTTCAGGTGTATAATGTGCAGGAGGCACACTCCGCCCGCTGTAAGTGCTGCAAATGCCTGTTGGTGTAACACACTAGGAAAACACAGCAATAAGGCCTAGCTTCAGGAGTATATTTTTCAGGAATCACACTACGCCTGCTGTAAGTGCTGCAAATGCCTGTTGGTGTAACACACCAGGAAAACACAGCAATACGGGCTAACTTCAGGTGTATAATGTGCAGGAGGCACACTCCGCCTGCTGTAAGTGCTGCAAATGCCTGTTGGTGTAACACACTAGGAAAACACAGCAATACGGGCTAACTTCAGGTGTATAATGTGCAGGAGGCACACTCCGCCCGCTGTAAGTGCTGCAAATGCCTGTTGGTGTAACACAACAGGAAAACACAGCAATACGGGCTAACTTCAGGTGTATAATGTGCAGGAGGCACACTCCGCCCACTGTAACTGCTGCAAATGCCTGTTGGTGTAACACACCAGGAAAACACAGCAATACGGGCTAACTTCAGGTGTATAATGTGCAGGAGGCACACTCCGCCCGCTGTAAGTGCTGCAAATGCCTGTTGGTGTAACACACCAGGAAAACACAGCAATAAGGGCTAGCTTAAGGTGTATACTGTGCAGGAGGCTTAGCAACAATGACACTGACACTGTCCCCTGCCTATCCTTCTCTCTCCCTGTACACAAGGTTTATCAAAGTATATTATAAAGAAACTAAAGCTGCGCAACAACGTATCAAAACGTGGTGAATGAAGGGGCGCTCAATTAGGAATCCTAAATGAAAAGGAACAGCTTTTTCTGGTCCCTAGGGTACCGAGGGTTCCTATTCTGTATTGTTTGCCCAAAATACATAAAAGTCTGACTTGCCCCCCGGGACGTCCGATAGTCAGTGGAATTGATTCCATTACATCCCGGGTGGGCAAGTATATAGACTTTTTCTACAACCGCTAGTGGTGAAAATGCCGTCTTGTTTGAAAGACACTAGACATGTAATCAATTTGCTGGCAGACCAACAATCTAGTGAGCACATGTGGATGGTCACAGCTGATGTGACATCACTCTATACCGTAATTCCCCATTCTTTGGGACTATCAGCGGTTAAGTATTATTTAAATCTTTTTTCAACAACATCTGAGGAACAACAAAATTTCATTATGGAGCTCCTAGATTATGCGGCAAAACATAATTACTTCTGGTTCAGTCATAACTTTTATAAGCAGGAACGGGGAGTAGCTATGGGGGCGAAATACGCCCCCAGCTTGGCTAATCTTTTTATGGCCAAGTGGGAGGAGGACGTCATCTATAAGGACCGAATCCCACATCTCAAATTTTGGGCTAGGTACATTGATGACGTCCTCCTCCTCTGGGATGGCACAGCTTCACAGTTGGAAGACTTATTTTTAGAGATCAATATGAACGAAAGAGGTATACGTTTTGTCTATGAGGCCAGCCAAGTTCAGACAAATTTTTTGGACCTCACAATCACCAAGGGTGAAGTGGGTTTCAAAACAAAATCTTACTTTAAGCAAACAGACCGCAATGCCTATATATCGAGTGACAGTTGTCACAAGGACTCTTGGCTGAAATCAGTGCCGAAGAGCCAATTTGTTAGAATGCGGAGAAATTGTTCTGAAATGTCTGACTACTTCATCCAGGCCAACATCCTGAAGGACAGGCTAGTGGAAAAGGGCTATGATGAGAAATCCTTGGAAGACACTTTGAAAGAAGTGGGAGGCATGGAAAGATCATCTTTGTTAACTAATGGCCCGAAAAAGAAACAGGAACAATTGTGTATACCATTCATCACAACATATTTCACTCAGCATTACATGATAAAGAAAATCATACGGAGACATTGGCATCTTTTGGGAAGTGACCGTATTATCAACACATTTCTCCCAGCAGTCCCACAAGTTATCTTTAGGGGTGCCCCTTCCCTTAGAGATAGAGTGGCACCTAATGGGGTTGACCCTCCGCTTAAGAAAGTCTATTTTTTCCAAAAATTATCTGGGTACCACCAATGCCGTCGGTGCCAGGTGTGCTCTCTGAACAAAATTAAGTCAAAGAAGACCGAATCATTTGTATCCAGTAGTACTTCAAAAACTCATAAGATTGATACTTTTGTCACATGTAGTTCCACAGGCGTTGTCTACCTCCTGCAATGTCCTTGCGGGATGCAATATATTGGAAGGACAAAACGCACTATGCAAATTAGGTTGGGAGAACATATAGCTAACATTAAGAGTGGTTTTCAGTATCATTCGGTCTCTAAGCACCATGACTTATACCACCAGCGCAACCCAGCTGGGACTTCTTTCATAGGAATCGATAGATACAGTCCTCACTGGAGGGGTGGGTCTCTAGTTAGGGAAATTTCCCGTATGGAAATGAGTTGGATCCACAAGGTCCGTTGCTATACCCCGTATGGGCTCAACGTCGACATTGATGTTAACGCATTTATCGATAATAGCTAGGGGGACATCTTTGTATAGCATTGTGAACTAGATCTGAGCTCTCGGGACATCCCCATCTTCCAATTTCAATTTTTTTTGCTAATGTCAATTATGGTTCCCATTCAAATAGAGATCTCTGGGGGACCAATGATATTGCAACTAATCTTTCAGTTATAGACAATGATCTGTGGACATCTCATGGAGGGTTGCCCTTGTAGATGCCTACGGGTTTATTTCATTACATATTAATTTTTGAATTCATTTTTTATATTATGATACATGTGTGGGGGCTTCGGGTGCGCCCACACATTTGTCATAATTATTTTCATACTCATTTATTGAGTTTAGCTGACTGATAATAATCTGATTAGCGCTAATATTTTTCTTGCAACATTTTATTTTCTTAGTTCCTTCTCTCAGGGGTGTTTTTCAATGGAGATAGCACTTTGTTTTTTCCAAATAGAAAACATTGATTGTAATGGAGAATCCGTCCACTAGGTGGCGGTCACATTACATTAATCCAGCAATGGAGAGACAATTTTAATATTCAAAAAATATTTTTTCATACGGGTTCGCACATATCGATGCTTAGAATATATGCAGGGTAGTGATGTGAATCCTTTCACATTGTGTTTTACTACACCAACGTGATGTTCTGCAGCAGCCTCATACTTTACGTATCTGTACATTCAGGATGTACACAGATGTAGTGTGATTGCTGCTTCTACTCACAGTGACCAGACTGTTCTGCCTACAAGTCTGATTAATATCTAACATTAGGATCAAGCATCAGCGAATCCCGGAAGCAACGGGTAGTGAGAGCCGGCCGGCCGCCCTATACACAACCACTGCTGTTTTTTATCACATATGCTGTAAGTGCATTATTTTATTTGAATAAATGTTTTAAATTACTGGATTACACTATGGGGCTTTCTTTTTCACCCTAAATATGATCTGCGGAGATATCGGGGGACTACAGACTGAAACCCAACTGAATATAAAGTACAGAGAGAGCCAATTAGAGACCCTGGCGGGGATAATAGCCATCTGCTCAGACTGATCTCTTTTAGGGATCAGGATTTCTGGTAAGCAGCCTGAGAAGGACAAGGTGGTGGATTCCTTTCTGTCGTAACAGCACTTTTTCTATGGTGTTCCAGTTTGAAGTCACAAATTAATTTCAAAGAGATTGTACCCTTGCACTTCAATTTTTATTTTATTTTTCTCCTGAGGACTTTTTGTTATGCATGAACTGCCATTGTGTACCAATACTAAGGAAAAGAGTGTGACACTGTTCAATATCTATGCCTAGAGGCTCAAGGATTATCTTTCATTATATATGTTTTATTGCATAGTCAGGTGATATCATAGTGTGATCATACACAGAATAATTTTTTCACCCATTTATCATTCATTCACCACGTTTTGATACGTTGTTGCGCAGCTTTAGTTTCTTTATAATATTGTTTTTTGTGGGTGTCTCACATTTTTTAGTTGCAGCACAGATATTGATTTATCACTATATGTTCTTTACAGACAGCGCAGTATACTTATTCTCATTTTATTTATCAAAGTATATGACACTGACACTCTCCCTGCCTATCCTTCTCTCTCCCTGCACACAAGGTTTAGTAAAGAATATGACACTGACACTGTCCCCTGCCTATCCTTCTCTCTCCCTGCACACAAGGTTTATCAAAGAATATGACACAGACACTCTCCCTGCCTATCCTTCTCTCTCCCTGCACACAAGGTTTAGCAAAGAATATGACACTGACACTGTCCCCTGCCTATCCTTCTCTCTCCCTGCACACAAGGTTTAGCAAAGAATATGACACTGACACTCTCCCTGCCTATCCTTCTCTCTCCCTGCACACAAGAATAGCACAAAGAATATCAACACTGTCCCTGCCTATCCTTCTCTTTCCCTGCGCCGGAACACACTACACAAGTCCGCCGTGCTGGCGGCCTTTTATAGTGAGGGGCGTGTGCTAAACCCCCTGAGCTATAATTGGCCACAGGCAACCTGCCTGTGGCCAATTATGGCTCTCCTAGCTGCCGGCGCTGTGATTGGCCAAGCATGTGGGGTCACAGTGCATGCTTGGCCAATCACAGCGCCGGGATTGCACTGCGATGGCGCAGTGTATTGTGGGCCGTTCGCGTCACTCGAATTTGGCGCGAACGGCCCAAATCGTTCGATGTTCGCCGAACGGTCGAACAGCCGATGTTCGAGTCGAACGTATGTTCGACTCGAACACCGAGCTCATCCCTAGTTCCAAGCAGTCCAACTAGAAGTGAAACCCCAGCTTCCTGAACTACATGTCCCAAGATGCTTTGCTTTGCTAAGTCACCACAATCAGGAAATGAGAGTAGAGAGTCCAAACCTCGGTTGCCAACCTCCCGCACCATTTTTTACTGTCAAAACATGGGGAAATTACTGACAGAGCTAATTTTTTACTGGCAACCGGAAACATTACAGAACTCCTATTGAAAACGAACACAGTGAATATTTGAACAGTATAAACATGATATAGAAACACTGACAATACCCATAACAAAGTAATTTGCATGATTACACATAGAAAGTCAACACAGCATGAAAATATAAGCCCCTGATATTTACTGACAGTTGTAAAAAAAATCACAGATTTTTACGAACTGACAGTAAATTTATTGGAGGTTGGCAACCCTGGTCCAAACTAATCACTAGAGGAAAACTGCTCCACAACAGTAAGGCTGCACAATGTCTCCTGATTGCAGATAAAGATAGCCGACTCCTGGCTACATGGGGATCAGCCATTTCAAGAGAAGCTGAATAGCTTTGTTGGTCCAGACAAAAAATGAAGTCAGATTAATGATAATTGCATGATCAACAGGTAATTTGTTTTTTCAATAACAGGAGGATTAAAAAGGAAGATTATCTCAATTTGTATGTGTAGCGACCTCACCCTTTACTCCCTTCTGACACTTGGCTCTCGTCTAGGGGACCAGGGAGGAGAGTGTGGCACACCACCAGCTCTCACCATACTGTATGTAAAGATGGAGCTAATCAAACTATACCTTCGGGTCTGTGTTTCCATCCAGAGCCAAACCTTCTCTTGAGAATGATTTCCCACCGTCCATGCAGGTGGAGGTAGGACCCTTAGCTCCCAGTAAGTTACTGTCCACACCACTGAAAGTCCAACACTTATTTATTCGTAGCAATAAACAGTCTCTGTGAGAGCAGACAGGTTGTAACACATTCAGTTCAGACAAGGTGGGGGAGGAAGGTCCAGGCACAAACTTTAAACTTGGTTTTCTCCTGTTCTGTATAGCACCAACAGGTTTGACACACAGTCGCTGCCACCGACCGTGAGAACTTGAACTACCTTCTAGAAGCGATGGCCCCTGTCAGGGAAAAGGACATCCATCCGGACGGTCACCAGAGGCCCCACGTCACCAGTGAATGCTGCACCAGGTCTTCGGATAGGGTTACCTCTCTGGCCTCCCCGTCCTAGATTCGGGCGTCTACACTGGGGGACACCCTAGGAGTCCTCGATCCCCTGCGGAACCCAGTCAAAGGTACTGGGACCCAGGCCTCCAGAAAGCACCTCACCCCAGACCGAAGGTGTCTGGGGTGAGAATGCAGCCCCGTCTCCGGGCCTAGGGCACCCGGAGACCACCATCACTCACTCCCAGGCTGAAGATGCCTGGGCGTGGACCCCGAGCGGAAGACGTCTGTCCCCTTTATACCCTCCCACAACAGGCACAGCAGGTTCCCTGCCCCGCTGTACTACTGTCGCGAGAGGACACAAAGGGCACAGCCCTCCAATGGTGGTTCAACCCTGGCCTATGGTGACAGCGCCACCTATAGACCCCAAGGAACTGGACACCATTGATATTCCCCACTGGCATAAATTGGCCCATGAATCCTAACAATTCTTGCATCTGAGCCTGTTACCACTCAGATGCTTCCCCTAAATATGACCACCCGCTACACATGTATTACAAGAACCTGCAAAGAGACTTTATCATGGGATCACATGCACCATAAAAATACAAACATGCATAGAGAAATAAAAATACCCCAAACAAGTATACTTATAATAATTGTTTATTAAATTTCACACATAACCAGAGAATATCCAATATTTAAGTACCGGCAGACATGGGAGTAAGTCACACATGTGCAAGTCACAAGCAAGTCTCAAGTCTTAACCTTCAAGTCTCAAGCAAGTCCCAAGTTACTGTTACGAAAAGCAAGCAAGTCAAGTCGAGTCCCTGCTAGAAGTCAAGCAAGTCAAGTCATTTATTTTGGTCAAGTCACAAATCAAGTCAAAATACTGATCTACCCAATACTGTATAAAAATAATAGGAGGGATAACAATAAATAATATTGGTTATGTGCCCATGCCTCACTGTGCCTCACTGTGCCCATGCCTCACTGTGCCCGTGCTTCACTGTGTCCATGCCTCACTGTGCCCATGCCTCACTGTGCCAATGCCTCACTGTGCCAATGCCTCACTGTGCCTGTGTCTCACTGTGCCCATGCTTCACTGTGCCCAATGCTTCACTGTGCTCGTGTCTCACTGTGCCCAATGCCTTACTGTGCCCAATGCCTCACTGTGCCCATGTCTCACTGTGCCCATGCTTCACTGTGCCCGTCAGCCGTGTACCTGATCGGCGGCATCCCTGTTCTGCCTATCACGGACATCCGTTCATCCTCATAACACAGACGAGGATAAGAGGATGTCTGTGATAGGCTGAACACTGCCTGCTGTGAAATGGAGTGTTCCGCCTATCACAGACGAGGAGGCGCGGCTTTTGAACACTGCAATGGCCGCCGTCTGTCTGCATGACACGCTGATCAGGTAGGCAGACGGCGGCTTGCGGTTAGTGTTAGTGTTAGTGGTGCCAAGTCATTGCAAGTCATATAGCCCAAGTCAAAGTCAAGTCGCAAGTCATTAGTGACAAGTCAAAGTCAAGTCGAGTCATTTATTGAATTCTGTCAAGCAAGTCGCAAGTCCTCAAACAGGTGACTTAAGTCAAGTCATGTGACTCAAGTCCCCCACCTCTGGTGTATATATATATATATATATATATATATATACACACACACACACACATATATATATATATATACACATATATATATACACACACACAAATATATATATATATATATATATATATATATATATATATATATATTTGGAATAATATTGGCCACAGCCTGATTCATTGGTTTCTTTTAAATCCATTACTATCACACCAAACTTTATTTTATAATTTCAACTCCTAATCAAATACATTTTCAATAACCATATTCAGCCCGGCCACTGAGACTCGAGCTGATCCAGCATTTATCATTAAACCTTATCTTTAACCTCCCCTCTGGCAACTTTACCAGAGTGAGCCACCACATGAATCGGCCGCGACGGGAAAAGGGGGGGGAGGGGGTAGGTCGGGGAGCTCTTCCTGCTGCATCCGTTGATTGGCTAGCACTGACCCAAGCTGACCAAGCCCTTAAATAGGCTATTAAGGGCTTTCCAGAATTTTCTTATAGGTCATCTGACTATTATTGTCCAATGCCTATTTGACCTCTCAACCCTTCTAGAGCCATGGCCTTTTTGTCCTCTTTCGGCAGTAGTGCGGCAGGACGGGGAACCCGCTGTGCCTGCTGGGAGAGGATATAAGGGGCGGACATCTTGCGCTTGAGGTCCATTCCCCAGGCACCTTCGGCCTGGGGGCTGCTGCGGTTCGTTTGTGCCCAGGCGCCCTTGGCCTGGGCGCATGGAGTCGAGTTCCATCCCAGGCACCTTCAGCACCTTCAGCCAGAATTTGGCCAGTTGGAAAAGGACCAACCGGCGGTTGAAAAAAACACCCCTTCCCCCTCAGTGGGAGTCAGATCAGCAATAGCCTCTGAACGGGACTCTCAGATGACCCAAGAGCTGGATCCTTTGACCTCCCTAATGGCTAAGAACTCAGGAGTCCTAAAAAAAGAGGAAGTCAGGAAGGAACCGCACCAGAGTGCCTCAACACCAGTCTCTCCGCGGGACAGGGGAGAGGCTATTTGTTTCAACTGTTGGGGAGTTGGCCACTTTGGGCAAATGTGTTTCAGTCCAAGGAAGACCGGGGGCACCTATAACCAGCCGGCGGAAAACTCCAGAGGGCCCCGGTGAAGGAGTCAGCCGGGAGCCCATAATTTTCAGCAAGCTCCACTAAGATCCTCAAGCAAGAAGAGTCAAGGGAGAAGGAAAACAATGCCCCTCCCAAAATGCTAAATACCGCCCGCCAAGAGTTAAAATTTCAAGACCTGCAAGGAGTCAATGCATACCAGGCCCAACAGGGATTAAGATCCAGAAAAAGGTGAAAGACGAAGAAAACACCTAAGGGAAATCCCACGAGTCCAAAGAAAGAAGCCTCCCCGAGGGGGTTTCCAGCCAAATTGGTGGGACCCTCCCTTGTGGTTCCCATTCAAGTGGAGGGAGTTTACACGAGGGCCATCCTGGACACAGGGGCCTAAGTCACTCTCCTGTACCGTGACTTTTATCAAAAGCACCCGAGTCACTTGCCCTTACAGAAATTGGAAGATCTGGAAATATGGGGGATTGGCAGCCAAAGCTTCCCCTACGATGGCTATGTCTCAATCCGACTGGCCTTCGACCCCTCGATAGCAGGAAAGACAGAGGCCTTTGACACCCTGTCAGTAGTTTGCCCTCGCCCACCAAGGGCCAACAAGAGTTCCCTGATAATAGGGGCCAATACTGATTTGGTCAGGAGATTACTGGCTCCCCTAGCACAGGAGCAGGGTACTTCAACGGCCAGGATCCACCCAATGTTGCAGTTAGCCTACCAACGATTGGTCTTGGAACAGAAGGCCCCAGAAGAGGGGGTAGGGAAAGTCTGGAGATTGGAGAAGGAGGAGAGAGTGTTACAGCCTCGTGAAATGACCTGTCTGAAGGCCACTGTGAAGCTCACATGGGAGCAGCCTGACCCTTTCGTGATTCTGGAACCGGACCCCCTAGATACCCACCCAGGATTGGAAGTCATCCCTGAGGTAGTCCCGCTGTGGGCTCTGAAGAAGATTCCGGCTCGGATGCTGTTGGGCCAAGTAAACCCTGCTACCCCAGTGGCTCTGTCTGACCTGGAGAAGACTGTAGGAGGGGCACCCATCCTGGAGAAGCTCTGCCTGGAGAACACAACCCTACCACCGGTGTGAAAGGAGAGAGCCATTGCCCAGCTGACCAGGTGGAGGAAGATTTTCTCCAGAGATGAATTTGATGTAGGGTGTGCGAGGAGTGCCACCCACAAGATCCGTCTGCAAGAAAACAAACCTTTCAGAGAAAGGGTCCGGCGGGTCCCACTGGCCTACCTGGAGGACTTATGGGAGCAACTGGCGGAGCTTAAGAGAACTGGAGTTATCCGAGAGTCCAGAAGCCCAAATGCCTCCCCTATTGTAGTAGTCAGGAAGAAGAACGGTCCACTGAGACTCTGTATAGGACTATAGGACTCTCAATGGGAGGACCATACCTGACCAATACACCACCCCCAGGATAGAGGATGCTCTGCAGAGTCTGTCTGGAGCCAAGTGGTTTAGCGCAATGGACCTGAAGAGTGGGTATTACCAGATCCCAATGCACCCAGAGGACAGAGAGAAGACGGCATTCATCACCCCAGTGGGATTCTATGAATTTAACCGGATGCCTCAAGGGTTGTCGGGGGCTCCTGACACTTTCCAGCGACTGATGGAGAAGACAGTGGGGGACATGAACCTCATCGAAGTCCTAGTGTACCTAGAAGACATCATTGTCTTTGGGAAGACTCTGGAGGAACATGAGGAAAGGCTGGAGAAGGTCCTGAAGAGACTCAGTGATGAGGGACTTAAACTTTCCAGGGAGAAGTGTCAGTTCTACCAATCCTCAGTTCACTATCTGGGACACATAGGGGCTGATTTACTAATAACAGTGTGCTGCGCTGGTTCTAACCTTAATTGGTGCGCCAGATAACTCCTTCACTGGGCGCAGGAACCAGCGGCGCACTGTTATAGTAAATCCAAATGTCAGCGGCGCTCTATTTAAAATGAATGGTTCCCTATGGGAGCCCATTGATTTGAATAGAGGTCGCCCGGGAAGTCGGATGAAGCAGATCCGAATCGCGGGGCGACTCGTGTGCCGGCTGACACAGGGACAGCGTGACTTTGCCAGGCGACTTGGACACGACCTGAGCACGTGAAACAGCCGCTCAAGTCATGTCCTAGAGGTGACTAGCCGGCCGAGAATGTGTCCAGCGCGATGTGATCGCGCTGGTCCTCGGCAGCCTCGCTGTCCCATGTTTGGTATGAATCATGAAGGGGAACTCCAGGCCAAATTTTAATGAAAAAACCAGCATGAGTTCCCCTCCAGGAGCATACCAGGCCCTTAGGTCTGGTCTGGATTTTAAGGTGAACCCCCTAAGCCGAAAAACGGCGTGGGGGTTCCCCCAAAATCCAAACCAGACCCTTAGGTCTGGTCTGGATTTTAAGGTGAACCCCGTAAGCCGAAAAACTGCGTGGGGGTCCCCTCAAAATCCAAACAAGACCCTTATCCGAGCACGCAACCTGGCAGGCCGCAGGGGAAAAGGGGGGGACGAGAGAGCGGCCCCCCTCCTTCCTGAACCATACCAGGCCGCATGCCCTCAACATGGGGGGTTTGGTGCTTCAGGCAGGGGGGCGACCTGCGGCCCCCCCACCCCAAAGCACCCTGCCCCCATGTTGATGGGGAAAAGGGCCTCTTCCTGACAACCCTGGCCGTTGGTTGTCAGGGTATGCGGGCGGGGGGCTTTTCGGAATCCGGGCGCCCCCTTTAAAAAGGGGGCCCCCAGATGCTGGCCCCCCACCCTATGTGAAGGAGTATGGGGTACATCGTACCCCTACCCATTCACCTGGTGGCAAAATAAGTCAATAAAAAAGACAACACAGGTTTGAAAAGTAATTTATTGGGCAGCTCCGGGGGTCTTCTTCCGACTTCGGGGGTCTTTCTGCCGGGCGCCCCGCTATCTTCTGCTAGCTCTTTTGCTAGCGGGGGTCCCGGGCTTCCTTGCCGTTTTCTTCCGACTTCGGGGGTCTTTCTGCCGGGCGCCCTCGCTATCTTCTGCTAGCTCTTTTGCTAGCGGGGGTCCCGGGCTTCCTCGCATCTTCTTCTGACTTCGGGGGTCTTTCTGCCGGGCGTCCCCGCTATCTTCTGCTAGCTCTTTTGCTAGCGGGGGTCCCGGGCTTCCTCGCCGTCTTCTTCCGACTTCGGGGGTCTTTCTGCCGGGCGCCCCCACTATCTTCTGCTAGCTCTTTTGCTAGCGGGGGTCCCGGGCTTCCTCGCAGTCTTCTTCCGACTTCGGGGGTCTTTCTGCCGGACGCCCCGCTATCTTCTGCCAGCTCTTTTGCTAGCGGGTGTCGGTCTTCTTCGTCGACTTCTTCCCTCTTCTCTTCGCCCGATGTTGCCTCGTCGCTGTCCACCGCTGCAATGATCTGTCCGAGCAGCGGTGCCACTTTTATTGGCATGGGGCGTGGTCACCGGCTTATGCCACCGCTGACCCCACCCCCGTATGATGTCACAGTCCCGGGGAATGATGGGACTGTGACGTGAAACGGGGGCAGGGTCAGCGGTGGCATCAGCCGGTGACCACGCCCCATGCCAATAAAAGTGGCACCGCTGCTCGGACAGATCATTGCAGCGGTGGACAGCGACGAGGCAACATCGGGCGAAGAGAAGAGAAGAGGGAAGAAGGCGACGAAGAAGACCGGCCCCTGCTAGCAAAAGAGCTGGCAGAAGATAGCGGGGCGTCCGGCAGAAAGACCCCTGAAGTCGGAAGAAGACGGCGAGGAAGCCCGGGACCCCCACTAGCAAAAGAGCTAGCAGAAGATAGCGGGGGCGCCCGGCAGAAAGACCCCCGAAGTCGGAAGAAGACGGCGAGGAAGCCCGGGACCCCCGCTAGCAAAAGAGCTAGCAGAAGATAGCGGGGGCGCCCGGCAGAAAGACCCCCGAAGTCGGAAGAAGACCCCTGGAGCTGCCCAATAAATTACTTTTTAAACCAGTGTTGTCTTTTTAATTGACTTATTTTGCCACCAGGTGAATGGGTAGGGGTACGATGTACCCCATACTCATTCACATAGGGTGGGGGACAGGTATCTGGGGTCTCCTGGATTCCGATAAGCCCCCCGCCCGCAGACCCTGACAACCAACGGCCAGGGTTGTCGGGAAGAGGCCCTTGTCCCCATCAACATGGGGGCAGGGTGCTTTGGGGTGGGGGGGCCGCAGGTCGCCCCCCTGACCCGAAGCACCAAACCCCCCATGTTGAGGGCACGCGGCCTGGTACGGTTCAGGAGGGAGGGGGGCCGCTCTCTCGTCCCCCCCTCCTCCCCTGCGGCCTGCCAGGTTGAGTGCTCGGATAAAGGGTCTGGTGTGTATTTTTAGGGGACCCCACGATATTTTTTTGGAGTTTTGGTGCGGGGTTCCCCTTAAAATACATGCCAGACCTGAAGGGCCTGGTGTGGATTCTGGGGGGACCCCCACGCCATTTTTTTTTATTTTGGGGGGCTGGGGTCCCCTTTGAATCCATACTAGACCCAAGGGCCTGGTATGGACCTGGGGGGGGACCCCACGCTGTTTTTTTTTTCTATAAATACAAAAGACCGAGTTTAAAAATAAAAAAAAATTATATTTTACCCACTTCAGCACTGGGCCTATTCTGGCACTTCTCTCCTTCATGTAAAAATCATAAATTTAGGGCTATAAAATTACTTCAAAACACCAAACATTATATATGTTTTTGGAGCAGACACCCTAGGGAATAAGATGGCGGTCATTGCAAATTTTTATCTCGCTCGGTATTTGCGCAATAAATTTTCAAACGCCTTTTGTTTGCTAAAAATATTACAAAACAGTAAAGTTACGACCAATTTTTTGGTATAATGTGAAAGATGTTGTTATGCTAAGTAAATAGATACCTAACACGTCACGCTTTAAAATTGCGCGCACTCATGGAATGACACCAAACTTCGGTAATTAAAAATCTCCCTAGGCGATGCTTTAAATTTTTTTACACGTTACCATTTTGGCATTACAGAGGAGGTCTAGTGCTAGAATTGTTGCACTCGTTCTAACACACGCAGCAATAACTCACATGTGTGGTTTGAACGGCGTTTACATATGTGGGCGGGACTTACGTGTGTGTTCGCTTCTGAGCGCGAGCTACCGGGGACATGGGCGGTTTTTTTCTTATTTTTGCTTATTTTATTTTTTTTATTTTTTACTTTTTTGTATTTCTTACTCTTATTTTAACTTTTTTTTTTTTTGGATCACTTTTATTCCTATTACAAAGAATGTAAACTTTTAAATTACCAAACTCATGCTGACAGCTGAGATCACGGCTTGATTAACATACGGGAACACGGCGTGATGTCATAACGTCGTGCCCGCGCCTCCGACGGTCATAGAGATGACTGATGGCCATCTGGTCACCAGTCATCTCCAAATCGTTCTCCGAGCCCAAGATGGCACGGGAGAGCCCGGAGAAGCACCGGATGACGGCAAGAGGGGGGGGGGGAACGTCCCCTCCCGCCGCCTATAAGAACGATCAAGCGGCTGAACTGCCACTATGATCGTTTTTAGTGTGCACAGAATCGCCGGCTGAAACGAATATCTGAATGATGCCTGCAGTTGCCACCGCCCAAAGCCAAGGATGTCATGGATGTCATTTGACGGTGGGCGGTAGGAAACTGGTTAATATTTTAAAAAAAGGTAATTTTTCTTCTTCATTGATGTACACTGATGAGACTGCACTGATGGGCACCGATAAGGTGGCAAGGGTGGGCACTGAGAGGTGGCATTGCTAGTTGACACTGGTGGGCAGTGAGAAGTGGCACTGCTAGGTGGCAATGATAGTTGGCAGTGATGGGCACTGATAGGCAGCACTGCTAGGTGCCACTGATTGGCACCAGTGGTGGGCATTGATAGTAGCCCCTGCCAGTGCCACCTAATTGTCACAGATGACGCAGAATTGCCTCTTCCTCTTCGGGCCCCATATCCCTTGCACATAAGCCGGTGATTGCCTTTTTTTTATGCTCACGCTGTCAGCACAAGGAGAAAACAAAAACCATTACCCAGCTTTTGTTTACATCACGTGATCAGCTGTCATTTGCTGACAGCTGATCACATGGTAAAGGGCAGGGATCGGGCCCCTTACTCGGATCTGTCATCACCCGAGTCTCAGTGACTCTGTGACCAAAGCGCGCGCAAAGGGGAGGACGTTTATTGACGGACTCCTGGCAATTGAGGACCATGCTGTGGCCGTCGATCAGTTATAGCGCTGATCTCAAGTGATTAAAGAGGGTCTAAATGGGCCATTGACATGCACAATTCAACATAGGAATGTGTCTTTGAAAAGTTAAACTAAATAATTTGGCCACTTTATCCTTCCAAATAATTCACTTCCTGTCACATAGCCACACAGGAAGTGAGGGAAAATCCCTAACAATGTCTTTCCTCGGGGACACACAGGTCAGTCTAAAAACTTTCCCCATTATGCACATTGCACTCCAGCATATTGCAGGGTACACCACAAATTATTTGGTAGTTTGGACTTTGGGGTTTATTTACTAAAGGCAAATCTACTTTGCACTACAAGTGCACTTTCTGTATATCTGAGGGGGACATGCAAGCCAAAAAAAAACACCATCTTTGCTTTTACATGATTGCAACATCCAATCACCAGTACTTTCCCTCAGATTTTCAGCAGCTACACTTTTACTGCAGAGTGGATTTGTCTTTACTAAACCCCAAACTACCCAATGATTTGGGGTGCACACAACAAAGTGCTAGAGTGCAATTTGCTTAATGGGGACACTAGTTAGATTGATCTGTGTGTCCCCAAGAAAAGACATTGGTAGGGTTTTACCTTCACTTCCTGTTTAGGTGTGTGACAGGAAGTGAAGGCAATTTTAAGAAAAGAAGACACAAAGGCCAAACTACAAAAAAACAAACAAAAAAAAAACACACGCAGGGGTTCTAACACTTACTTTGTTTCCCTCAAAATGCCCACAATTAGAATTGTATGGCCTTGAGCTATTTTTAAGTGCAGTGCTCTAAATCAGTGCTTCTCAAGTACCCTCAACAGGCCATGTTTGCAGGTTTTCCTTCATCTTGCACATGTCCTTTAAATCACAGTCAATGGTTTGGTATTTTGGACAGCAATTCTCGATAAGATAAATTCACAAAACATGTCCTGTTGGGGGTACTTGAGGACTGAGGCTGAGAACCACTGCAGTAAAAAAGGGAAAATTGAATACTTACCGCTCTGCATTTTTCATTTCCTGGTGACTTTCCATGGCAGCACACAATACAATCCATGCATATGCTAGCATGAAGGCACCAGATTAGACAAATCACACCTGTTTTGTTTTGACATGCCAATCAGCTGTCACATTTGTTGCAAAGTAAACACAAAACAAACATCAAAACTTTGCATTAAATTTTATTGGTCAACAAAACAAAAGGGAAGGCAAAATAAAAAACATGGTCAATTTAAAACAGTTACAGACTCAACATCTTGAGAAAATTTTGGCCAAAAAAAAAGGCAGCAGACAATTAAATCAAAGTGAACAAACAACACACATTAACAACATCAGAATTATTTCAGGGGAACATTTCCCCCACACAAAAAAAAAAAACACAAAAGTTAACCAATCACCTGTTTTGCAAAGACATAACAAATAAAATACATGTGTGACACACACACACACACACACACTGTAGAGACTGAAATTCAAAGTGCCTACACCTGTTAAGGATGTCCTTCAATTACTAACCCATAAAAACACTCTCTGAGTGAGCATGCCCAGAAATCTCCAGGCGCTGTTCACACACAAAAAGCACCCAAAACAAAACTAACTAGCTGGGCATGTGCAGAACAAAACCAATGCAGCTAGCAAAAAATAACCCGCCCCCCTCCCCCCGTCCAAAATTAAGCACATCATCCAGCATGCTACAAAATTAGAGATGGGACAACCCCCCCCCCCACCAACAAATACCATTGCAGTCTATGGGAACTGATTTGTTAATTTTGCTAGTCCCCACTTGGCTGGCTTATCTTCTAGTTATTGGCCTTAAAATGGGGGCCCAGGTCCCACCCTAAGGGACATATATCAATGTCACCAATTTGGAAAACACCAAAAACAAAACAAGGAGAAGTGCCTTTAAATATGCCAAATTGCTTAAGGGCCATTTCACACCACATGCAGTGCATTGCGTTTTTTATGCATCCAAAATGCATGTAAAGTTGGTTATATGGTTCTAAATGGCAGTGTTTGTTCCAGTGCGTTCCAGTTCCACCAAAAAAGTAGAACATGCTGCATTTTACCTGCACTGGACTGTACTGGAACGCATCAAAACGCATCATAAACGCACTGGAACGCACAGGAACACACCTAAATGCACCAAAAACGCACTGGAACACACTTGTCCTTATCTATGGTTAATAAAAAAGAGGGGTGAAAAAAAAGCACTGGACTGCATCAAAAACGTACCAAAAATGCACTGGAACGCATCAAAAACCTGCATGCAGAAAAGCACCTGGAACGCATCCGGATTGCGTTTCTATGGTGTAAACTGGCCCTAGTTCACATTATAGAAACGCAGTCTGGGTGCGTCCCAGGTGCTTTTCTGCATGCGCGTTTTTGACACATTCCAGTGCATTTTTGATGCGTTTTTGATGCAGTCCAGTGTTTTTTCTCCCCTCTTTTCACTTAGGACAAGTGTGTTGCAGTGCGTCTTTGGTGCATTTAGGTGCGTTCTGGTGCATTCCAGTGCATTTTTGGTACGTTCCGTTGCGTTTTTGATGTGTTTTACTGGGGTCCAGTACAGTTTTGTACCTAAAAAGCATGACCAATTTTCTATTTGCTTTCTGAAATGCACTGGAACGGACTGCAGTGGTGTCAACTATGCCATTGGCATTAATGTGATCAACTTTCTTTGCGTTTTTCAGGCATCAAAAAAATGCACTGCACTGCATCCGGTGTGAACTGTCCCTAAATATCATACCCGGGGGTGTCTATAGTATGCCTGTAAAGTAGCACATGTTTGCCATGTTTATAACAGTTGGAGAGCAAAATGACATTTCTAAAGTAAAATACTAGTCATTTAAAAGTCCTTGCGGCTGTAATGAATTGCTGGGTCCCGTCATACAGATAAAAGTAATTGAAAGTCTTTCATTACACCAAAAAAAAAAGCGTAGGGGTCCCCCCAAATTCTATTACCAGGCCCTTCGGGTCTAGAATGGATATTAAGGGGAACCCCGCTGCAATTTTTTTTTAAAACTGACGTGGGGTTCCCCCCAAATATCCATACTAGGCCCTTCAGATCTGGCATGGATTTTAAGGGGAACTCCACCCCAAATTTAACAAAAAAATGGCGTGGAGTCCCCCCAAAAATCCATACCAGACCCTTATCCGAGCACATAACCTGGCCGGCTGCAGGAAAAGAGGGGGGGACGAGAGCGCCCCCCCTCCTGAACCGTACCAGGCCACATGCCCTCAACATGGGGAGGATGTCCCCATGTTGATGGGGACAAGGGCCTCATCCCCACAACCCTTGCCCGGTGGTTGTGGGGGTCTGCGGGCAAGGGGGCTTATCGGAATCTGGAAGACCCCTTTAACAAAGGGGACCCCCAGATCCCGCCCCCCCTATGTGAAATGGTAATGGGGTACAAATGTACACCTACCATTTCACAAGGAAAGTGTCAAAAATGTAAAAAATGACAAGAGCCGGTTTTTGACAATTCCTTTATTAATGTCTTCTCCTTTCTTCCATCTTCTTCCATCTTCTTCTTCCATCTTCCTCCATCTTCTTCTTCCATCTTCTTCCATCCTCTTCTTTTCTCCATTCGGGTTTCTTCCTCCATCTTCATCTTCCTTCTTCCTTCGGTGTTCTCGTCCGCATCTTGCTCCGGCGTCTTCCCTTCTTCTTTCTTCTCCGGCCGCTCCGTTTGAATTGGAGGTTCCCGCTGTGCGACGCTTCAGTTCACCTCTGGGTCCGCTTACACACGGTGACCCCGCCCCCCTCTGACGCACATGGATTTTACGGGGAATTTTCCCGTGGTGTCAGAGGGGGCCGAGCCCCCGGGGGGCAGCGGACCAAGTGGAGAACTGAAGCGTTGCACAGCGGGAACCTCCAATTCAAACGGAGCGGCCGGAGAAGAAAGAAGAAGGGAAGATGCCGGAGCAAGATGCGGACGAGAACACCGAAGGAAGAAGGAAGATGAAGATAAAGATGAAGAGGAAGAAACCCGAATGGAGAAAAGAAGAAGTTGGAAGAAGAAGATGGAAGAAGAAGCTGGAAGAAGATGGAAGAAAGGAGAAGACATTAATAAAGGAATTTTCAAAAACCGGCTCTTGTAATTTTTTACATTTTTGACACTTTCCTTGTGAAATGGTAGGGGTACATTTGTACCCCATTACCATTTCACATAGGGGGGGCCGGGATCTTGGGGTCCCCTTTGTTAAAGAGGTCTTCCAGATTCCGATAAGCCCCCCGCCCGCAGACCCCCACAACCACCGGGCAAGGGTTGTGGGGATGAGGCCCTTGTCCCCATCAACATGGGGACATCCTCCCCATGTTGAGGGCATGTGGCCTGGTACGGTTCAGGAGGGAGAGGGGGCCGCTCTCGTCCCCCCCTTTTCCCCTGCGGCCGGCCAGGTTGCGTGCTCGGATAAGGGTCTGGTGTGGATTTTTGGGGGGACTCCACACCATTTTTTTTAAAATTTGGGGTGGAGTTCCCCTTAAAATCCATGCCAGATCTGAAGGGCCTGGTTATGGAATTTGGGGGAACCCCCACGCTTTTTTTTTTGGTTAGCAATGACTTTCAATGACTTTTCTCTATATTGCCGGGAGCCGACAATTCCTTACAGCCGCGTCTGCTTTTAAATGGCTTTTTTTTTCCTTTAGAAATGTCATTTTGCAGGCGCAATGGAAAGTTCAGAGCTGCGCCGGTTCAACTTATGCAAGTTGACTTAGGTGACTTGACATTTACTAAGATTTTGCCGGCGCAGTGTCTTGGCGCGTTTGAACCATTGAAATTCCCGCGCTGAGCTAAAAAAAACCTCCCGCAGCTCGAATCGTACTTGCCGGCGCAGCGGGCTGGTTTTGAAAAAGTTATATTCTCACTCTATTTTGGGCATATTAGTTATTTGGGCAGGTGTCACTACACTTCCTCACATCACCCCATGTCACCCCCATTATATTCTCACTTCCAGCTTCTTTATATTTAGTGTTTAACATGCTGTGCGCTAGGTCCATAGTGGCGCACTGAGCGCCTCCTCCCGTCCGCTGACAACACTATAGTAGATGGGAAATAGGGCTGCGCTACAGGCGCTAATGTTTTGTAAATACCAAAACAGCCATTGCGCACGCAGATGCGCCAATACTCATGGCGCAAACATTTCGTAAATCAGCCCCACAGTGTCTGAAGAAGGAGTATCTACAGACCCTGACAAACTGGAGGCAGTTACCTCCTGGCCCCGGCCAACTACGGAGTTCAGATCCTTCTTGGGGTTCTGCTCCTATTATCGCAGGTTTGTGGAAGGATTTGCAAGAATTGCCAAACCTCTGAATGAGTTGTTGAAGACAGAAGGAGAGGAGGATGACACTGGCCCCAGGGGGCCAGGAGAATCAGTGGAAGACCAGTGGACTGAGAAGTGTGAAGAGGCCTTCACTATGTTGAAGAAGAGTCTGACCACTGCCCCTGTCTTGGCCTATGCAGACACCAAGAAACCCTATGAATTGCACGTGGATGCCAGTCATGATGGTCTGGGAGGCGTGCTGTGTCAGGAATATGAAGGACAGCTAAGACCAGTTGCCTATGTCAGTAGGAGTTTAACCCCAGCGGAAAAGAATTACCCCACCCACAAATTGGAATTCCTGGCCTTAAAGTGGGCTGTTGTAGACAAACTCAAAGACTACTTGTATGGAGCTGACTTTGTAGTGAAAACAGACAATAACCCACTCACTTACCTCTTTACCACAGCCAAGCTGGATGCCACCGGCCACCGTTGGTTGGCAGCCCTCTCTGGGTTCAGCTTTAGCTTAAAGTATAGGCCTGGGACTGGAAACCGAGATGCTGATGCTTTGTCCAGAAGGTCTCATGCTCCCACTTGCAGGACAGAAGACTGGACCCAGGTGACCCCGGGTGGAGTACGGGCCTTGTGTCAGGGAGCACAGCTTCAAGCTAGTAGAGGATCCCAGGCAGAAGAGATTGGAGTTTCGGTGGTAGGAGTGCCCAAGTACTATTGTGATGTGACCCAGATTGGCGAAGACGACTTGCCAAAACTGTCCAAAAAGGATATAAGACGTGACCAGTTAGAAGACCCTTGGGGAAGGTTGGCCTTGGGAGCCCTGGAAGATCGGGATCCGGACAGGCTCTTGCATGATCCCTCCAAGGAGGCCCATCTAATACGCAAGGAATGGGACAAGTTACAGGTGCATCAAGGGGTGGTCTACCGAAGGGGCCCCTCTGATGACCTGGAAGATAAGTGGCAACTGTTCTTGCCGGAAAAACATCGAAAGCCTGTCTTAGTTTCTCTACACGACAATCATGGCCACCTAGGGGCAGAAAGAACCTTCCAGCTCATAAGGAGTAGATTCTACTGGCCCTGCATGCGAGCTGAAGTAGAGGAGTACTGTCACTCATGTGCTCGCTCTATACAGAGAAAGACACTGCCCCATCAAGCTGCCCCAATGGGCCACCTGCAAAGCTAAGGACCCTTGGACTTGGTATGCATTGACTTCCTTTGTCTGGAACCTGACTTGAGTGGACATGGAAATGTTCTGGTGATAACCGACCATTTCACCCGTTATGCCCAGGCCTTTCCAACCAAAGACAAGAAGGCCTCCACTGTAGCCAAGATACTTATGGAGAAGTACTTAGTGCATTACGGGTTACCTCAACGCCTTCACTCGGATCAAGGGAGGGACTTCGACTGATCCGGAAGTTACTGGACTCTTTGGGCATAAAGAAGACTCGCACCACCCCTTATCACCCTCAAGGTGATGCCCAACCAGAAAGGTTCAACAGGACTTTGTTAAACATGTTGGGGACTCTGAATAGTGAGGAAAAGCAGCATTGGGGCAAGCACATAGCTGCTATAGTGCATGCCTACAGCAGCACGACCAGTGATGCCACAGGATATTCCCCGTATAGACTGATGTTTGGCAGGGAAGCAAGACTACCCGTAGATTTGGCCTTTGGCACCTCAATGGACCACACATCAGCTGCCTCACACAAGGGGTACGTGGACAGATTGCGGAAAAGCTTGAAGTTGGCTTATGAGAAGGCCCAATTGACTTCTGACCAGAGAGGAGCCCGGAATAAGCGGAACTTCGACCTTAGGGTCCGGATCCAGGATCTTCAACCAGGAGACAGTGTTGCTGCAAAACCTAGGGGTCCCAGGAAAGCACAAGCTGGCAGACAGATGGAAGTCAGAGCCCTATGTGATCTGTAGGAAACTGCCTGGCATACCAGTGTATCAGTTGAAGCCTGAAGGAAGAGCGGGGCCTCTGAAGACCTGGCATAGGAACCATCTGCTACCCCTTTCTGAGGCAGTTAGGATACCTCCGGCCCCGGATTCCCCCGAGCTACCTTCAACTCCCCGCACTCCAAGACCTAATACCAGGTCTCAAGCAACTCAGTCAAGGGAGAAGGAAATTACAGATCAAAGTGAAGATGAGGAGCTGGAGCTCAGCTGGCTATGGCCATCTCAAGCACCTGAATCCCTGACGGTGGATCCCACACCCTCTGAATTCCTCCTAAGTGACACCTTAAACGCTGAAGCTGCTGAGTTCATTCCATCCAGTACCCAGACTGAAGAATGGGAAGATACTTTGCAGTCAGTCCCAACTGAGGACCCAGGGAACTCACTGTACCTTTCTGCACCAGAGTTGGATGCCCTTGAAGCCACAAGTCCTCTGACACCTACCCTGATGGAGGCACCCATAGTGTCAGACTTACACGTATCTGGTCGACGAGCCCAACGGAGCAGAGGAAGGTCCCCTGTACGGATCCGACTCGCGGCCCCTGGTAGTGCAGACAGGAGGCACAGCAGTACGGAAGGGTAAGAGAGCCTGGTGGATATTTGCTTGAAGACGGCTCAGGATCCGGATGCAGAAGGGAAGATGAGCCTCACAGGCTGCAGACAGGCAGGCAGGGATGCTGGAGGGTGAAGCTGAGCAGGAGCAACACAGAATGGTCAAATAACAGGCAGGGCTTGGCAATGGTCAGGCAACGTGGTACAGAGGAGCAGACAGGTTCAGGGTCAAGGGCAAGTCGTGGTCAGATGCAGGCGGAAGGCAGGAGAAGTCCAAGTAACAAGCCGGGTGGTCAGAGTGTCAGATTTCAGGCAAACAGCAGGGGCAGGGTACACAGGGAGCTGCAGATCAGACAGCACCGGGCTGAAGTGTTCCAGGGATTTAAATAGGCCGTTTGGCACGCATCGGCGCACGCGGTGCGCATCGGCGCACTTGCGTGCACATTGGCGCACACGCGGCACAAGCACCCACGCGCACAGGAGAACGCACAACAGCAGCTCGCGTCGGCGTACACGCCCCAAGGCGACGAACAGCACGTCTGGCAACGTGAGTTCTCTGACAGTGCCCCCCCTTAAGGGTAGCCTCCAGATGCCCAATTGGGCGATTTTCACGGTATAGGACCTCTTGAAGGCTTGCATGAGTTCTTCGGCATGTATACTGCTTTCGGGCTCCCAGGAATTATCCTCTGGTCCATAGCCCTTCCATTTTATTAAATACTGGGTCTGGTTGTATCGTCTCCTACAATCCAGAATCGCCTCCACCTCAAATTCCTCCTCATTGTCAACCACAACAGGCTCAGGTGGGCCGGTGTTACGGCCAGCGAAGGGGTTAGGGACAACCGGTTTTAACAGTGTCACATGAAAAACTGGATGGACCTTAGGGGTGTTAGGTAAGTCGAGCTCATAAGCCACATTATTGATCTTCCTCTTCACCGAGAATGGTCCCATGAATTTAGGACCCAGCTTCCTTGATAGACAGGCCATTTTTAAATTGGTTGTGGATAACCACACCTGGTTGCCAGGTTCCAGAGTGAGTTCCCCTCGCCTTTTCCTATCGAACATTTTTTTGTTGTAATCCTGAGTTTTGGACATGGTTTCCTGTAGGAGTTTGTTATTTGAGATGAAAAAGTCCATTGTTTCAGACACCGCAGGGATAGTACATTCTGGTACGGTATTAGGTAAAAAGGAAGGATGGAAACCGTAGTTGGCAAAAAACGGGGTCTGTTTAATGGCAGAGTGCAGAGAATTGTTGTATGCGAATTCAGCAATGGGTAATAGAGAGGCCCAATCGTCCTGAGAAAAGGAAGAGAAGCACCGGAGGTATTGTTCTAACGTCTGGTTGGTTCTGTTTGACCATTCGTCTGAGGGTGGTAAGCAGATGAAAATGCCAACTCGATCTCAAGGGAACCGCACAGAGCCTTCCAGAACTTGAAGGTGAACTGGACACCTCGGTCCGAGACAATACTTGCTGGAACTCCATGGAGCCTCACTACCCTCCTTGATAAAGACCTTTGCTGTCTCCATGGCTGAAGGTGTGCCTTTCATAGGCAGAAAGTGAGCCATTTTGCATAGCCTGTCGACGACAACAAAAAACTTAGAAAATCCTTCGGACAGGGGGAGTTCCACGATGAAGTCCATCGACACCATCTTCCAGGGTCTTTCAGGGACAGGTAGGGGTTTTTAGTAGACCCCAGGCCTTCATCCGGCTATTCTTGTTCCGAGAGCAAGTGTTGCACCAGTCCACATAGCTCCTGCAGTCGCTACCCAGCTGAGGCCACCAGAATGTGCACTTAATCAGCTCGGCCGTCTTCAGGGTACCAAAATGTCCGGCCAGTTTATGGTCGTGGCAAAGTTCCAGGACTGTCACCCGTAGGTTCTCTGGGACCACAATTTTGCCCTCACGCCTGATCAGACCATCTTGTGCCCTAACACAGTTCTCCGGGAGTGAGGTCCAGTCAGCAGAAGCCCGCTTAATTCGGGACAAGAGATCCTCTTGGAGGAATAGGAAGTTCCCAGCAGGGAGGATAGTATCAATGGGTAAGGTCTCTTCAGAGTCGCTGAACATGCGGGAAAGTGCGTCCGGTTTAATATCTTTCGATCCAGGTCTGTAAGTGATGTTGAACAGAAATCTTGAGAAAAAGAGTGCCCACCTTGCCTGCCTTGGTTTCAACCTCTTAGCTGTCCTCAGGTACTCCAAGTTCTTGTGGTCCGTGTAGACCAGAATAGGATGAGCAGCACCCTCAAGTAGATAATGCCACTCTAACGTGGCCTTAATAGCCACGTCATAGTTTCTTTCCGCAGTGGAAAGCTTGCGAGAGAAGAAGGCCACTGGAATGAGTAGGGCTTTGGCCCCTTGTCGCTGGGATAGCACAGCCCCCACTGCGATTTCAGACGCGTCCACTTCGAGGACAAAGGGTAATGCAGGGTCAGGGTGTTTCAGGATGGAGGCAGAGGTAAATAATTCCTTCAGCTTTTCAAAGGCAGACTGAGCTCTAGTAGACCAGGAAAATCAAGTTCCCTGTTTGGTCAATTCGGTAAGGGGGAGCGATTATTGCAGAAAAACCCCTGATAAACTTCCGATAAAAGTTGGAAAATCCGATGAAGCGTTGGACCCCTTATCTGTGGGAGCAGGCCAGTCCAGGATAGCAGACACCTTCTGAGGGTCCATTTTGATGCCCTCAACGGAGATGATTAACCTGAGAAACTGGATACATTGAAGTTCAAATACGCATTTCTCCGGCTTGGCGTAAAGTCCATGTTGTCTGAGCCGAGCAAGAACATTTCGGACGTGCCTGCGGTGGTCGTCTACTGAAGAGGAGAAGATTAAGATGTCATCCAGGTATACTATGACAAATAAGTCCAGGTAGTCACGGAAAATGTCATTGACAAAATGTTGGAAGGTGGCCGGGGCATTACACAGTCCAAACGACATAACTAGATACTCATAGTGCCCGAATCGGGTACGGAAGGCCGTTTTCCATTCGTCTCCTTCTCGAATGCGGATCAGATTGTAAGTTTGGTGAAGATGACCGCAGTTCCCAACCTCTGGAAGAGTTCGGGCACGAGAGGTAACGGGTAACGTTTTTTTATAGTGATTTTATTCAACTCCCGATAGTCTATACAGGGGCGTAGGGAATGATTCTTTTTTTCCACAAAAAAGATACCCGCACCGGCTGGTGAGGTGGAAGGGCGGATAAACCCTTTCTTCAGGTTGTCATCTATGTAGACCTTCAGAGTGCCCAGCTCCTGCTCAGTCAAGGGGAAGATACTCCCAAAGGGGACTTCCGTTCCAGGTAGAAGTTCTATAGGGCAGTCATACGGTCTATGGGGAGGAAGGGTTTCGGCCCCCTTCTTACTGATCACATCCAGGAAGTCGTGGTAGGGTTCAGGGATGGATTGTTGGAGTTCAGGGTCTATATCCAGACAGAGCAGATGAGAAGAGTTGGTTGGGGCTGGTTGCAAACAGTGTAGCTTGCAGCCAGGGCATCCCCAAAATGATAGGGAACAACGGTGAGGAGATGGCATCCAGACTTAGGAACTCCTGGTGGTGGGTTGCCATGGAAGCAAACAAGGGCACAGTTTCCTGGGTAACAGGACCGGATTTTATGATGGAACCATCAGCGAGGTGCACTTCAAGTCCCCGGGATTTTGGTTGAAGAGGGATATGATGGTTGGCAGCAAACGTCAAGTCAATAAAGCAGCTGCATGCTCCAGAGTCAATTATAGCGGACACTGGGATTGCGGTAGTCCTTCCGGGAAGCTGTAATGAGATGGAAAGAGCTAGGTGAGCGGTTGGGTTAGGAGACATAGAAGCACAGGTAGAAGAAAAGGGCAGGCACTTACGCATCTTAGCTGGGCAAGTCCTTACGTAGTGTCCAGGTTCACCACAGTACATGCAGAGATTGTTGCTTCGCCTGTGTTGGCGTTCCTCCGGGGAGAGAGTAGGGCGAAGTAGGCCCAGCTGCATGGGTTCAGGAACGTCCAGAGCCAGGGATGGAGGAACCGGCGGTGCCAGCCTGGGACGGGCTAGGAACCTTAGGGAGCAACCAGGTGGGTCGGTATTGGCTGGAGGATCTTTCGGAGCGACGCTCTCTCAGTCGCCGGTCGATCTGGATCGATAGCTCAATGAGCTTGTCCTAAGTTAGGGGAACCCCGACACGTGCTAGCTCATCCTTGAGCTGGTCCGACAAGCCCATCCGGAATTGACAGCGCAAGGTGGCGTCATTCCATTCGGTGTTGGAGCTCCACTGCTTGAACTCGGCTGCATAATCCTCAGCTGCTCTGCGTCCTTGCTGGAGGGAATGGAGAACGGATTCTGTCGTGGCAGCTTGTTGCGGATCCTCATATAGCTGGGACATGGCAGCAAAGCAGTTAGCTAGGTTCTCCAGAGATGCATCCTTTTGCTCCAGGAGGCGGTGGGCCCAGGCCTGTGGTTCGCCGGTCAGTAGAGAGATGACGAAGCCAACCTTGGTGACCTCCAAAGAAAAGGTGCAAGGTTGCAGGGCAAAGAAAAGTTTGCAGGCATTGCGGAAGGAACGATATTTGCTGCGTTCGCCCGCAAACTTCTCGGGCGTGGGGACCCTGGGTTCTAGAGGAAGCATCACTACGGAAGGTGCAGCTAGGTATCCAGTGGACGTAGCTCCTTGTGAGCTGGCAGGTGTGGACAGAACTTGAACTCTCTCCTCCAGTCTGGTGTAACCGGCTTGAAGGTCCTTCACAGCTTGCGTCAATCCGTTCAGGTGCCTGCACAGTTCCTCCATGGGATCCCTTCCCTGCTCAGGCTCGGACATGGCTGTCTGATACTGTCAGACTTGCACGTATCTGGTCGACGAGCCCAACGGAGCAGAGGAAGGTCCCCTGTACGGATCCAACTCGTGGCCCCTGGTAGTGCAGACAGGAGGCACAGGAATACGGAAGGGTAAGACAGCCTGGTGGATATTTGCTGGAGGACGACTCAGGATCCGGATGCAGAAGGGAAGATGAGCCTCACAGGCTGCAGACAGGCAGGCAGGGATGCTGGAGGGTGAAGCTGAGCAGGAGCAACAAAGAATGGTCAAATAACTGGCAGGGCTTGGCAACGGTCAGGCAACATGGAACAGAGGAGCAGACAGGTTCAGGGTCAAGGGCAAGCCGTGGTCAGATGCAGGCGGAAGGCAGGAGAAGTCCAAGTAACAAGCCGGATGGTCAGAGGGTCAGATTTCAGGCAAACAGCAGGGGCAGGGTACACAGGGAGCTGCAGATCAGACAGCACCGGGCTAAAGTGTTCCAGGGATTTAAATAGGGCGTTTGGCACGCATTGGCGCACACGCGCGTGTACGCACGTGGCCCACGCGCACACGCACCCGCGCACACAGGAGAACGCACAGGAGAACGCACAACAGCAGCTCGCGTCGGCACGCGCGCCCCAAGGCGACGAACAGCACGTCTGGCAAGGTGAGTTCTCTGACACATAGTGCCAGATGTTGTGACCCCCAGAGAACAAAGAGTGAAGAGAATTATTCGCCCTCCCAGGAAGTTGACTTACACTCAAATGGGAGAATGCTCTGAGGACACTGTGAAATCTGCAAGAAGGACAATAAAAACAGAAAAATAGAAACCTGGCCCTTCCACTGTGCATTTGGTGGAGGGCAACCCCAGCTCACTCTCTGGCACAGTTAGGCAGGTCACTCCCACTAGTATGAGCTGTGGGCAGGAAAATCTCCCTCACGAGCTTGGTGGGAGGTTCCCCTGCCCAGTTCTTTTGCTACTATAAATTGCATTGCTTGTACTTTATGTTGATTTTATCTTTGGGGACCAAAGATTTTAAGTGGGGGAGTGTGTAGCGGCGGGGTATTGCTTTTAGGCCTCAGAGACTACCGTACACAGAATGCCACGGGACACCCAAGGTGCATTGCCCCACGCAAGGACTGCTGGGGTGGGCTATTTAACTGGGGGGCGGGACTGAGTTCGGCCTCTTTGGACACCGCCCGGCCAGCAAGTGGAACTGTTGTTCGAGTCTGCTGTGTGACAAGGCCTGAAGCCGGGACTTTTCTCCAAAGAGCCTTCCGTTTCACAGAGGAGCCTGTGGGACGTGATCCGACTGCTGCTGTACTGTTGCCAGGAGGACCGAAGACCCGGGTGTCGGGGAATCTGTGTACCGAGACACAGCAACGGAAGATACGGACACGGACTGGTCTGGTTGGGTGAGAGAGCACCTGCTCAGAGACAAACACAGGATCCTCTAGGCCAGATAACTGTTGTTCGGAACTAACTTTAGTGCTTGTAGACACACACCGGAGGGACAGTGCTTTGAGTATCTAGGAGTCTCTAAGACTTATCCTGTGTTCACCAAGTTCAAGACCCTTTTCTCTTTGTGGATTATAACTTATTTCTTCAAAAATGCACCACCGTTTGCTAGAGTAGATTTCTCTCTGCAGAACTTCTACATAGTACAGTCAGGCCTGACTTAGTAGCGTAGACATTTCTGGGCGCCATTTTTACCCACGAGGTAGAATAGCAGCAGCGGGGACTGTTAGTTTCTTTTATTATATCTGTCTGTTTGCAAAAGTACTCTTTTCATTGCAGGGCTCTGCATGTGTTCATGTATACTTTTCTATGCTTAACCAACACTCTCAGTAAAAGTGTCAGGGTTAAGTACACTTGTGTTTGTGTCATTTATTGTGCAGAAGAGACGGTTATTGATAGCCATACCCTATTGCTGTGTTTATCGCGGGATTGTGCCTCCGAGAGTTATAGGTTACACAATCCTGCCATCCCCTACTGACTGTGCCAGGAGAGGTTAGAGCCAATTGCTGGGGGTGGACAGCAGTGCATTACAGGGCCCAAACAAATCATTTCAGCGGCTCTCTTAGCTGGGGGTATTGCTACACATATACATATATATATATACATATATATACATACATACATTATATATTTTTTTTTTTTTTTTTTCTTGGAATAATATTGGCCACGGCCTGATTCATTGGTTTCTTTTAAATCCATTACTATCACACCAAACTTTATTTTATAACTTCAACTCTTAATCAAATACATTTTCAATAACCATATTTAGCCCAGCCACTGAGACTCGAGCTGATCCAGCATTTATCATCAAACCTTATCTTAAATCTCCCAAACGACAGAAGGAGTGCAACCAGCAACCCTTCTGTCAACACACCCCCAAACCGCGGCCGACTCTATGCATGTTTGTAGGTCCATATTAAAAATATCTAAACCTATGTCCGCTAAGTGTACACCATCATTCCTATATAATCCTGGCACACCTCCTTCTAACTCAAAATGACAGAATGATATATCTAACTCAGGGGTAAGGAATTTCTCCATCGCTCTGTTTATCCGTTTACCACTTCTCCAGTGGTTTGAAACCCAACGATTCCAACCAACGTAAACGTGGTATTATTTCAGAAAAAGCAAGTATCGTACTCATTTCAAAAATTTAAACGTATCTTTCATCTCCGAAATTAAATCAAACGTCTTCTTTTTACCAATGTCATTCCCACCAACATGTAATATCAATATATCCGGAGCATTGCATACTGCATATAACCTACCTAATTCGAAAACCAGATCCTCCCATAACTTACCCCTGCGTTCATACCAATGAATACGAAAAGCTGAAGGATCCAGGTCAAAATTCTCCAAATAAACTCTATTCGCTGCTCCCTTCTGTGCAAAAAAAAAAAGAATGACCTACAATCCAAACTGTGCGTTGAGATCCTGTAATAAAACAACAAAATAAGGACATATGTATAGTTTGTAAGCATCTGACCTCCATCTACCAATTCTTTTAATAGTACCTTCTTCAAGACCAATCCTCGCTGCCTCCGTAGCCGCCCTGATTCAAAATGAATGAGTAGTAATTTTCAAATGACAACTGAAGAAGCTCAAGGCTCTTCTTCAATACAGCAGAAAATTGGTAAACAGTTAATGGAGCTCCATCCTTATGAATAAACAATAATGTGGAAAGGGATGGCCGAATAAGCCTGTAAAGCTGCTACCGGACAAATGCTTCTATCCTGACATCTTTTTAATTGAACCCAGGCCCCTGAACCTAAAGGATCCGTTTTGCTGAATTTTAGAAAAATTATTATCCCGTCCTGCAGGACCAACGCATCAGACAATAATATGCCCAAGCTACCGGTCCTAGAGGAAGGAAGAATCTCCGAAATCCTGAATGCACCAAAAAATGCTAGGGTAAACAAGCTGGCCTCATACTTAGATGAACATACCAACGAGGTTGACCCGCAAATTCGTGACAAAATGGCTGGAGTAATGGGGGACCTAACATCTGGTCTTAAAGAACTTTCTGTATCCCTTTAAAACCTGCCGCACAGAAAATAAACTGTGACAAGCCGGCAGATTATACAGGCGCAGGAAAAAAGATATACCCAACAGTGTTTTACTAATGTGGGACCAAGAATATCTTTCAGGATTAATGAGTGTAGAAATGCAAGTATTAGCTGCTCTGAATAATCAGACACCGATAATTGTAAAGAACCCAAAAACGTTGCCCATGATAGCCATGAAGAAGTATAGTTCCTCCAAGTAGAGGGGGCCACTGAATTCTGAATGTTCTGACAAATCAGATTAGATCCCATAAATGTAAAAGGACAGGCACCCCGACCCTCTCTGCCCCTGGTAACAACTCAAAAAAACGGTCCATCTGTAGGCGAGAAAGGGCGCAAGCAATTATATTACTCTTACCCGGAACATATCTTGCTTTTATCCAAATGTTCCACCTTAAACATAAGAAAACTAAATGCCTTAGATATGATACTACTAACGGTGACTTAGAAGAGAGACTGTTCACTGCAAATGCTACTCCTTTGTTGTCAGTGCAAACTAACAGCCTCTTATTAGCAAAGAAAGGACCCCAGATTTCTAATGACACAATAACAGGAAAGAGTTCTGATAGTACTATGTTTTTGCAAAAGCCATTGGAGAACCACCTGTCTGGCCTGGTGGACGCACACCAATGTCCTCTCCAAACTGTGCCAAAACCGACTGATCCCCCTGCATCAGTTTCTAAATAAAAATCCCTATCAAGCACAAACTCCTGCTGTAACATTGTCTTCCCATTAAAATGTTCCAAAAATCGTATCCATACCAACAAATCTTTTTTAATATCAGCTGTCACCCTAATATGTGCTGATGGATTTTTAATGCCTGAAATGGATGAGTATAGCCGCCTGGAAAAAACCTGCCCATAGGTAATACCCGCGTGGCAAATGTCAATTGCCCCAACAGGGATTGCATCTCCCTCAAAGTCACCTTACTTCTCCTAATGAACAACTGCAGAAGCTAGGAAAGCCCATACATTTTTTCACTGGGTAAACAAAATTCCATAGCTACTGTATCTAATGTTATTCCCAGGAAATCGATGCAGGTTGTAGGAAATATTGTCTTGTCCTCAGCTAGAGGAACCCCAAAATATTTACACACTAACTGGAATGGCGCTAATAATCTTGCACAATCACCAGAATCTGCTGTACCCATAAATGAAAAATCATCCAAATATTGAATAAGGTAATTTGAACTGGCCACCATACTCACCACCCACTCCAAAAAGGTTGAGAACGCTTCAAAATAAAAACAAGAGACTGAGCAGCCCATTGGTAAAGCTTTATCAAAATAAAATGTGTTCTCAAACTGAATACCTAAAGAATTAAAACAATCCGGATTTAAAGGGAGAAGCCGAAATGCAGATTGTGGGGGTTATTTACTGAAGGCAAATCCACTTTGCACTACAAGTGCACTGCAAGTGTACTTGAAAGTCGAGTCGCTGTAGATCTGAGGGGGACATGCAAGGAAAATAAAAAACAGCATTTTAACTTGCACATGATTGGATGATAAAATCAGCAGAGCTTCCCCTCATTTCAGATCCACCCCTCAGATCTACAGCGACTGCACTTCCAAGTTCACTTTCAGTGCACTAGTAGTGCAAAGTGGATTTGCCTTTAGTAAATCAACCCCTGTATGTCTGCCTTTACCAATAGTGCATGCTTACCTAATAACCACATTTTCTCTACTGGCGTGGTTGCCTTTTGAAAAACCGTCCTTGGAGTGTGCTTGAAGCTTGCGAAAGCATTTGGATATTGGGTGGTTACCCGAGCAAAAAGCACATTCATGCTTATACTTACAAGAATTCATCCACTTCTATTGTGAATCATTGTATGCAAAGCATTACCCTTTTTTATAACCTGACGCAGATGAAACTGGGGGCGTGGTTAACCCGGACGGGCAAGAAATTGGTTGCTTCTGGGGCAAAAATAAATTCAGCCATAGGCCAACGTCCTCGGATCCCCATTGGAGTGACGGTTGGACCGCCAATTTTCGCCTAAAAGCCTCATCATAGGTTAACCACGAGAACCCACTAAAGCTCCTGTAAGCTTCCAAAATTATATCAACATGTTGGAACAATAAACAACTTTTTTCAGTGAACTTCTCACATAAAATGCTAGCATAAATCATAAATGCTTGCAACCAACTGTAAAATGACCTAATTATAGGTTTGCGGCGCTCGTCTTCAGATTTCTCCTCCTTTCTATCATATTTATACAATTCCCTAGAAGGAGGAAGAAGCAAATTTAGATAAATAAACTCCCCCCTCCAGATTTTCTCTTTCAGTGCTACAGGCACATGAAAACCAAGGGGAGAAAGACGACATGGCATGCATTCTTTTGTGATCTTATCTGTCACATTCATTTGGCTAGAAACTGTAGGTAACATTAAAGAAGAAAAAGAAGGAGGCATAGACTTAGGTCTGATGAAACGGTTGACCAGACACCTGCTACACTGTCAATTAGCCCTCCAGCCCTCTCCTGCTGTGAGGCTGCTTGAGTGCGCATAATAGCTATGAGTTGCTCTAAGGAAGCAGATAAAGCTGAGAGCTGGGCTCCAGTATTAGACTCACCTACCAACCCCTGAGCACTGCTCGCTTCAGGGGTTGCTGCTGGCGATGTGCACCGCACAGGGATAGTGCTGCCTGCATGCCGCTCCATTTGTTGTGGGGTCACCTCTGGCTCCCTGTTTCCTCCTCCTCCCCCCTGTGGAAGCCCCAGCTGCAGTCCAGAACAGCCTGGCTGTGGAGAAGAATTCCCGCCTGTTGCTGATGCTCCTTGGGCAGACCGACCACGACCACCGCCGAAAGACACAGCACATGCGCGCCGCCTCCTGTAAGAAATAACAGATCTCCCACGGCTTGAAATGTCCACCGCGGGCTGAACAGGGCTGTCATTCCTCCTCTGTGGATGCCTTCTTTTACTTGTTCTCCACCCTTCCACATGTGGTGGCGTAGAATAAGGATTCCTATCAGCGGTAATATGAGAGCTTGCGAGCGTTGTCAGAGTCAGGGAAGGCGTCCATGTTTTAAAGCAATACGGCTTCGTTTGCTGGGAGCATACACGCTTTCCCTGCCCGGACACGCCCATAAGACTTTAGCCATCATGTTGTTGAATATGTTGTTGTATTGGTATTATATTGTATGTATTTAAATAACCCTGTTGGAAGGGTTATCTTTATATGGACATTTGCTGTGTAAAGAGGACATCATGTGAAGACCACTCCCATGGATGTCAGATGCTGTGTCCTCACTTCTTATGGAGGAGGACACATTCTGTGATGACCACTCCCATGGAGGTTACATGCTTTGGAGTTTAATAAAATAACCTTTTGTGGGCGTCGATGGTCAGTTGATGCTGGGATGCATTGATGATAAGACCAGTCTGGTGATGCTTCCTTCTTTGAATGAATGGGACGAATGAATGGTGAGTGAATCTTAGTTTAAAAAGCATTATTGCAATAAGATGAAGTTTGTGCTTATTTAGCACAAGGCAAAGATGGCTGTATGCTCTGCAAACAACCAATTTTGCCATGACAGAATGGCGGCTCTGAAGGGACTAGATGGGGCCCCTTTTAGGCATCGGGTCGAGATGGGGGAGTATGGATGCACGATCCAATGCGTGGGGGCTCTGCAAAAGAACACATTTTTTGTCTTTTTGAAATAATGCTGTAAGTTTGCAGTATGTGCGTGTGTGATTTTGTTGGGAGAGAGATCGTATGCCTGTGAATCCGATCATGTGGGCCTGTGTGTGGATGTCTGTGAATCCGATCGTATGTGTGTGATTTTGTTATGGATCGTTTGTGTGTGTGTGTGTGATGCCCCATACACACGATCATTTTTCATGCCATTAAAAATGCCATTAAAAAAAATGGCCATTAAAAATGATCGTGTGTATGCTCCAGAGCATTTTTAACGACGTGAAAAACGGCCATTAAAAATTTCGAACATGCTCTCTTTTTTCACGTCGTTTTTCATGTCGTTTTTTTTAACGACGTGAAAAACGATAGTGTGTATGCTTTTCAAGTATGAGACGGGAGCGCTCGTTCTGGTAAAACTAGCGTTCGTAATGGAGATAGCACATTCGTCACGCAGTAACGGACTGAAAAGCACAAGACTGAAAAGAGCGAATCGTCTCTCAACAAACTTTACTAACATAAAGGGTGGCGCCATTCGAACGGAACTTCCCCTTTATAGTGCCGTCGTACGTGCTGTACGTCACTGCGCTTTGCTTGAACATTTTTTAAAATGATGGTGTGTACGCAAGACAGGCTTGAGAGGAAACAAGAAAAAAAATGACAAGAAAAACGTCAGTTTTAAAAATGACATTAAAAATGATCGTGTGTATGGGGCATGAGTGTCTGCTGTATGAGAGATGTCTGTTGTGTGTAAGTGTGTGTGTGAATGTATGAATTTTGTATGGTGGATAGTTCTGTGTACCTGTTGACTTTCCAAGTTTCAGAACAAAATTATGTGTAATATGTTTGTGATCTATATGAAAAATAGAAATGGATAAATTGTAATTTTTACCTTTTGTATGGGACCAAGACACATGTCCTCATAATTGTAAAAATATTTTAAGTAAAGGGTTTGGTTTTAAGTTGAAAATTCCTGACGCATATTCAAGTAGCCAGGCATTGTTGGAAGCCAGACAATAGTAGCTGTTTGTTGAAAGGAATACGCCCTTTGAATGGTTGCAGGCTGTTTTGGATGCTAGCATTGAGGAGTTATATTTCTCAATGGCTTGTTATGGAAGCTGATGCCACAGTGTGTATATGAACTTTATGTAGAGAAAAGTGTTGTTTTAATGTTGCGCATGTAACGAACATTTATTGAATGTGCTGTTTAGTGGCCAAAGGGTCTTAAAATGTTTAAGCGTACATGTGGTGTCTCAGGTGTGTGGCTTTGTGGAGATGGCATGAGCCTTGTGGAGTGTAGCCGACACAATTTTTCAGTGGATTTTGATGATCATTTAAAAAAAAAGTTTCAATGGTGTAGTCAGTCTTTGTGGAGAAAAACATTTTTGGTTCTCTAGTGAAGAGATCCTGGTTTTGGCGGCAAAAACTGCATGTAGTGGCCATCTTGTGGTCTGCCATGTCGTCGGCGGCCATCTTGAGAGATGCTGTTTCTCCTTAGCCCGTGGGCAATCCTATAAGGGGAACGCACAGCCACCTTTCCTTTGGGTGTGATATCATGTGACCGTGCTGTGGCATTCGTCGGCTATTTTTCTGGTGGAATTTCTCAGCTTTTGGGGCAGATTTTGATGTTTGGTGCGAATTGAGTAGTGCGGTCTTTTCTGTGTTTGAATCTGTTTTCAAATATTTTATTAAAGATTACACAATACAGTTCATATATGTTATACAAGATTTTAAAATAAGTAGATAAGTGTAGATGGAATTTTTATCTTCTCTACAATTTTGTATATAAATATGGAGTAAAGAAAATGTATTATTGAAAATAAATGCATAAGTAATAACAATCATTAAATGAAACAGTATAAAAAGAGGGAAGAGAGAAAAAAGAAAAAGGGAGGATGGGGGGGGGAAGGGGGAAAGGAGTAATATGTAATGTGAGGGGGTTAGCTCGGCAGCGGGTGTGTGTGACCCCCGGGATGGGCTCCCCACACAAAAACAGGCCCAGCAGACGGAGGTTGTGGTTTTCAAAATCAAAAAGGTGCCGTTTATTTTCTATTTACAGTGACAAAAACACAGCAAAGCAAAAGAAACAAACAAAATAAATCCTGGTCAACTTGACCTCTGACTAAACATACAGGTTTCCTAACTAACAACTGGGATCAGCCTAGTGCTGTCCTAGTCCCTGGTTTTAAATGTCCAAGCAAAATATAGCCACACAGGCTTTCTCTCACCGCACAGGGGTTCACTCTCCCTAGACAGTCCACACAGGTCTGCTTCCAGGCATGAGCTAACATCTAATGAATCTGGGAGTTTTTATAGAGGCCTTAAACGAACTGACAGGCTTCAGCTGGCCTCATCAACTCCCTGCCTGCACGACGCCCAGCCCTCTCCCTAGAGGTATGAGTCATCAATGAGCCCACTAGTCTCAGCTGGGCTTATACAACTCTCCACCTAGCTGTATAAATCGGCGTAAAGCCTGAATCTGGGCGAAATATATCTACCCCCCTGGATGCAACCAGGTGACTTTACCTTCCTGCTGTCACATACCCCCCCCTCTTGTTTTAACCTCGGGGTTGGAACACCAGCAATCAGGCATTCATGTACTCGAGACAAAGCATCCACATTCCCCATTTGAACGCCAGGGCGATGCTTTACTGTGAAGTTGAATTCCTGGAGGGCCAGGAACCACCTATTCACTCTTCTATTTGTTTCCTTGTTTTGAGCCATCCACTTTAACGGAGCGTGATCCGTAACCATGTCAAAGTGCCTACCTAGCAGGTAGTACCGAAGGGAATCTAGAGCCCACTTCACCGCTAAACACTCCTTTTCAACGGTGGCGTAATTTACCTCATGGGACTTCAACTTCCTGCTGAGGTAAATGACTGGGTGCTCTTCCCCGTTCCAGACCTGGGACAATACTGCTCCTAACCCCACATCTGACGCATCACTTTGTACGACAAAGTCTTTAGAGAAGTCGGGTGAGTACAACACTGGCTGGCTACATAAGGCTTGTTTCAAGAATTGGAATGCTGCCTCAGCCTCGGGGGTCCATTTAATCATGACCGACCCTTTCCCCTTCGTCAGGTTGGTTAGGGGCACAGCCTTAGAAGCAAAGTGGGGAATGAATCGCCGATAATACCCAGCGATTCCCAGAAAGGCTCGTACCTGCTTCTTGCTGTTGGGACGTGGCCAACTCTGGATGGCCTCGACTTTGTTGAGTTGGGGTTTTATTACTCCCCTCCCAATGGTGTACCCAAGATATTTGGCCTCCTCCTGCCCAATGGTACACTTCTTGGGGTTAGCCGTAAACCCTGCTTCCCGAACAGAGTCCAGGACTGCTTGTACTTTTGGCAGATGTGAGGCCCAATCTGTGCTATGGACAATTACGTCATCCAGGTAAGCCGCAGCATACTTCCGATGGGGCCTCAGCATCTGGTCCATTTTCCGCTGGAATGTGGCCGGCGCATTCTGTAACCCGAACGGCATTCTTTTATATTGGAACGCCCCGTCTGGGGTTACAAATGCGGTTTTCTCTTTGGCTGACTTGGCCAGGGGGATTTGCCAATACCCTTTTGTGAGGTCAAGAGTCGTCATGTATCGGGCTGTTCCCAGCCGGTCGATCAACTCATCTATACGTGGCATGGGGTAGGTGTCAAATTTTGTAACTTTGTTCAACTGACGAAAATCGTTACAAAATCGCCAGCTCCCATCCGGTTTAGGCACCAACACAATGGGACTAGACCAATCACTTTGGGACTCCTCTATCACCCCTAAGTTCAGCATTTTCTGTACTTCCTCCCGTATTGCCTCCCGTCGGGCCTCTGGGATCCGATAGGGTTTTAACTTCACCCTTTCACCGGGCGGGGTAATAATGTCATGCTCTACCCCAGATGTTTGTCCCGGCAGCTCAGAGAATACCTCCTTGTTGCGAAGCACAAACTCCTTAACCTCCTGTTGTTGGGGTTGTGACAAGGTGGCTGCGATTCCAACCTCAGGAATCACGCAACCAGTTTGAGCTGGTGACCAAGTGTCTGCGACTAGGGACTCTCTATCCCTCCAGGCTTTCAACAGATTAACGTGATAGATCTGTTCGGGCTTTCGCCTTCCTGGTTGTCTGACCTTGTAATTCACTTCGCTCACTTTTTCCATTATCTCGTAGGGGCCTTGCCATTTGGCAAGGAATTTACTTTCAACCGTAGGGACAAGTACCAATATCCTATCCCCCGGGGAAAAGGTACGGGTCTTGGCTCCACGGTTGTACACTCTCTGCTGTGCCAACTGCGCTTGGGCCAAATGTTCCTTCACGATGGGCATTACCTGTGCAATTCGATCTTGCATCAGGGCGACATGCTCAATCACACTCCTGTGGGGAGAACTCTCACTTTCCCAAGTTTCCTTGGCAATATCCAACAGCCCTCTTGGGTGTCTCCCATACAGTAACTCAAAGGGGGAGAATCCCGTAGAGGATTGGGGCACCTCCCTAATAGCAAACATCAAATAAGGAAGTAGACAGTCCCAATCCTTTCCATCCCTATCCACCACTTTCTTCAACATTTGTTTTAGGGTTTTGTTGAATCTTTCAACCAGCCCATCGGTTTGGGGGTGATACACAGATGTACGTAATTGCGTCACTTTGAACAATTTACACAGCTCCTTCATAACCCGGGACATAAAGGGTGTACCTTGGTCCGTAAGCAGTTCTTTACAAATACCCACCCGGCTAAAAACAAGAGATAGCTCTTTGGCTATGGTTTTGGCCGAGGTATTTCTGAGAGGGATCGCTTCTGGATAACGGGTGGCATAGTCCATTATAACCAATATGTACTGGTGCCCCCTAGCGGACTTGATTATAGGACCTACCAAATCCATTGCGATTCTCTCAAACGGGACCTCAATGATGGGTAGAGGGACCAGCGGGCTACGGAAGTGTGGCATCGGGGCCGACCTCTGACACACAGGGCAGGAGGAACAATAATTTTCTATGTCCTTCATCACCCCAGGCCAATAGAATCTCTGTAATACCCTCTCTCGGGTTTTCTCTGTCCCCAGATGACCTCCAAGAATGTGCCCATGGGCCAACTCCAACACCAACTTCCTGTAAGGTTTGGGCACCACAAGCTGCTCAACGGTTTCTTCTGCCCTTTTTGCCACCCGATACAGTAGGTCCTTCTCTACGCTGAAGTATGGGTAAGTGCAGGTATTATCTGGGTTCACTAACTCGCCATCTATTTTCACTACGTTTTCCCGTGCCTTTATTAGGGCGGGGTCTTTCAACTGTTCTGTGGCAAAGTTTTCCCTGTGAACCTCAAGATCAGAAAACTCCACAGACGGTAGGTTTTCGTCTGAGGAGGTGGGCTCCTCTCCAGTTTCTTGAGTCTCCCCTGCCAATACTGACAAGGGAAATTCGGGAGAGTCCTCACCACTCTCAGAGGAGTTCTGGCTATCATATTCCTGGTACATAGGGGCACCAGTGGGGGGCTCAGGATCATCCCACAGTTCCCAGAACTTCGGAAAATCCCTTCCCACAATGGCGTCATGCGGTAACTGAGACACTAAGCCCACTGGATGAGAAAGGGTACCTTTGGGGGTCTCGAAACACACTGTAGTCACTGGATACTCTCGGGTGTCCCCATGCACACAAATAACAGCTACCTTGCTATTCCCAGAGACCTCTGTTTTAACTAATTCAGCCTTTATCAGGGTCACAAGGCTACCTGAATCCAGCAATACCACAACATTTCTACCATTAATACACATTTTGCATAAATGTTTCTCCGTTCCCCGAATGGCAGTGCATGCGACTGTCGCACACAGCGACTGACGTCTGCCCGTCAGAAAGTCACACTGCATGGGTTCCTCCACAACCGGGCAATTGGCTGCAATATGTCCCGCTTGCCGGCAGCGGTAGCAAACGATCCTTCTTGCCGCCTCTTGAGCCGCTGATTTCCCAGGCTGTTCTCGCCAAACTTGGGGTAGAGCTCCCACCCTCTCACTCTCTCCACCCTTACCCCTTGGAATCATCTTATCCGCCCCTGGGGATGGTCTGGTCTTAGGGTGGAAAGTCCGAGTGTCTCTGGAAGAGGCCGTCAGGTTCTCTGTAGCCAAGTATTTCTCCACACGATCCACAAGACCATCGGCCGTCTCTGGGTCTCCATGGCTTACCCACTTTTGGATGGCAGTAGGAAGAGCTCTCAAAAACCGATCCATTACAACACGTTCCACAATCTTTGGTGCGGACAAAGTCTCTGGCTGTAGCCACTTTCTGCTCAGGTGAATGAGATCATACATTTGAGACCTGGGGGGTTTTCCAAGCTGGAAAGTCCAGTTATGCACACGCTGAGCCCGGACAGCCAGGGTGACACCCAGCCTTGCCAATATTTCAGCTTTTAGCATCACATAGTCTTTTGCTTGGTCAGGCTCTAGGTCATAGTAAGCTTTCTGCGATTCACCCGTTAACAGAGGAGCCACCAGTCCAGCCCACTGCTCCTCAGGCCACTTTTCTCTTTCAGCAGTCCTTTCAAACGTGGTCAAAAATACCTCTGGATCATCCTCTCCAGTCATTTTTGTCAATAAACGACTCACCCCAAAGGACGCGGTATTAGTGGGACGGCTTTCCTCACTGGTCTGCGGACGTTGCTGCATTACTGCTTCCATTTGTTGTAGTCTCTGCTCTTGCTTCTGTAATAGGTCTATGAAGCGGGCCTCAGATCGTTGCTGGGCTTGTTGCTGAGCTTCCAGACTCTGTTGGTGAGCTTGCTGCTGGGCTGCAAGGCTCTGTTGATGAGCTTGCTGCTGGGCTGCGAAGTTCTGTTGTTGAGCTGCAAGGCTCTTTTGCAAACCTGCATTTGTCTGCTGTTGATTGGCATTTGCTAGAGCCAGCTGTTTCAGTATCTCCTCCATGCTGGCTTAAAAAAAAACTGCCACTGGTTCTCCACCAACTGTGAGGGGGTTAGCTCGGCAGCGGGTGTGTGTGACCCCCGGGATGGGCTCCCCACACAAAAACAGGCCCAGCAGACGGAGGTTGTGGTTTTCAAAATCAAAAAGGTGCCGTTTATTTTCTATTTACAGTGACAAAAACACAGCAAAGCAAAAGAAACAAACAAAATAAATCCTGGTCAACTTGACCTCTGACTAAACATACAGGTTTCCTAACTAACAACTGGGATCAGCCTAGTGCTGTCCTAGTCCCTGGTTTTAAATGTCCAAGCAAAATATAGCCACACAGGCTTTCTCTCACCGCACAGGGGTTCACTCTCCCTAGACAGTCCACACAGGTCTGCTTCCAGGCATGAGCTAACATCTAATGAATCTGGGAGTTTTTATAGAGGCCTTAAACGAACTGACAGGCTTCAGCTGGCCTCATCAACTCCCTGCCTGCACGACGCCCAGCCCTCTCCCTAGAGGTATGAGTCATCAATGAGCCCACTAGTCTCAGCTGGGCTTATACAACTCTCCACCTAGCTGTATAAATCGGCGTAAAGCCTGAATCTGGGCGAAATATATCTACCCCCCTGGATGCAACCAGGTGACTTTACCTTCCTGCTGTCACAGTAATAAGAAAGCTTATCTTATACCATTTGTAATCAGATTTGTCGATATCTAAACATAAGAAATACATAAAAGGAGATGAATAGTTTAATTGGGAATATTAAAAAAAAGACAGTCGTGGTCGACTAAAATCGAATCAGGGGCCAAGGTCCATCTAGGCGGCTTGACATGTCCTGACGATAAAGAGGGTCGTCACTGTTTAAATGGACAACTATGTGTCATACTAAAGTCACTAATGATAGGTCAGTGAACTAAATCATCCGTGGTATAAATATACATTTTTTTCATTGAGTGGAAATATATTTTGTGGGTCTCTAATTCGACAAGATCAAGGTAACAGGGGAATAGAGGATAGGATGTGGGAAATTTCTCCAGAGGGAGTCAGGAGTGGGGGATATGTGTCTAAATAGGATTGGATAGTGATTAAGACATTGTAATTAAGTCAGTACCAGTGCAAGGTCAAATCCCTGTGGTAGGTGGTGATTTATCCATGGGCTCCAAAGTGCTTCAAATTTGGCAATTTTATCTAAATAGATCGCTTCTGTTTTAGCATGAATTAATGCCTGATTAATTCTATGTTTAACCGGTACAATGCTTAAAGTGGAAGTTTTCCATGCGAAAGCAATTGATTGTTTTGCAGCTGTAGTTACATATAACATCAGTTTAAATTGTCGGTTAGTAATATTTGGGGGTTTATTATTTAAAAGAGCTACTGTGGGGTCTGGTTGCAAAGTGGTGCTAAACATGGTGGATAATAGATCAAATATTTTTTTCCAAAAGATGAGAACAATGGGACAGGTCCACCAAATATGTAATTGTGTGCCTTTGTCAGTGCAACCTCTAAAGCATTGTGCAGGATATTGTGGGTGGAATTTAGAGATTCTAGCAGGAACTAAGTACCATTGTGTGAGAACCTTGTAGTTCGTTTCTAGGGCAGCAATATTTGGTGTTGCTGAGTTTGTTGCTTTCCATATTTGTGGCCAATTTAAATTTCCAGGTTGGAGATTCAAATCGGATTCCCATTTAGATGTGTATGGTGGAGGGTTTTCAGAGATAGGAAGCAATAGTTGTCTGTATAGTTCAGAGATCAAGCCTCGTTTATGTGGGTCAGTAATGCAGGTATGCTCAAATGTCGTGCGTTCATCAGTGAACATATTCTGAGGGTTGTTTAGCTGTATAAAATTCTTAATTTGTAAGTATCTGAAAGTTTCTGTTGGAGGTAGGTCATAGGTATCACTAAGTGTGGGGAAGGGGATGATTCCATTTGAATCAATAAATTGGTGTGTTCGTATTAGTTCTTTTTTAGACCAAGTTAAGAAAGAGGATGGGAAGGTCCAGGCCGGATAGAAATCAGGGTTATGTAAGAAGGAAAGAAGAGGGTTATGTATGGATTGTAATCTAAATCGTGATTTGAACCTGTCCCAGATAGTCAGACTATGTTTGGTAATAGGGTTAGAAATTCTTCGCCGGAGTGAAGGGGGGAGCCATAAGATATTTGCCAGTGAAAGGGGGTCACAATCGACCGATTCGATCGAAACCCATAGTGGAATCTCCTTAGTGGCATGATATTTAGGGAGTTGGGCAAGTTGGGCAGCATAGTAGTATTTGCTAAAGTTGGGTACGCTTAGACCTCCCTGTGTTCGAGGAGTAAAGAGGGTATTTTGTGCTAAGCGTGGTTTAATTTTGCCCCATATAAATTGCAACACTTTGCGTTGGATGATTCGGAAAAAGTAGGCTGGGACCCGGATTGGAAGGTTTCTAAAAAGATATAAAAGTTTTGGTAATATGGACATTTTAGCTACAGTTATTCTGCCCAACCATGCCAGTGGTAATGTGGACCAATTCTTCATCAATGAGGTAAGTTGTTTTAGTAAAAGAGGGTAATTAGCTTGATATAAATTAGATGGGTCAGCTGTAAATGAGATGCCTAGGTAGGTAATATGTGTGTTAGACCAGGTAAAGGGAAGAGAGTCTTGTAGTTCCGTAAATAATTCTAGAGGGAGTGAGATATTCAGGGCTTTGGATTTTTGGGTGTTTATTTTCAGGCCTGAGATCATACTAAATTTAGTAAGTGTATCTATAAGGTTAGGTGCTGATGTTAGGGGAGACGTGAGAAAAATGTAAATGTCGTCAGCAAACATACATAGCTTATGTTGGTGTCCACCCAATTCGAGACCTTTAATATTGACATTAGTACGAATCATTTGTGCAAGGGGTTCGATCGCTAAAGCGAAAAGGAGTGGGGATAAAGGGCAGCCCTGCCTGGTTCCTCTTTCTATTTTTATGGGTTCAGATCGAAATCCTGAGTATAAAACATGTGCTTTTGGATTATCATACAGTGATAATAGCCATTGTAGAAAATTTGTTCCGAAACCCCATTTTTGGAGAATAGATTTTAGATAATCCCAAGATAAAGTGTCAAATGCTTTCTGGATATCTATTGAGAGGAAGCAGGCAGGGATGCGCCGGGTACGTGCCATATGTGCAAGAAGGGTTGCCCTCCGTATATTGTCTCCCATGTGTCTGGATGGTATGAAGCCGGTTTGGTCTTTATGTATGAGTTTCCCTATTATGGGGTTAAGTCTATTTGAAAGGATCTTAGCTAGTATTTTGATGTCTAAATTTAGTACTGAGATAGGTCTATAATTGGACCAAGAAGTGTCGTCAGAGTTCGGTTTAGGTATCATAGATATAGAGGCTAGAAGGGATTCAGGACGAAAAAAATATCCTGAGAGGAGAGAATTAAAAGCTTCAGTTAGGAGAGGGGAGAGTAGTGTGGATAATCGTTTGTAATATGTGGCTGAGAAGCCATCTGGGCCAGGACGTTTATGCAGTTTCAAAGTTTTTATAGCCAATTGTAATTCCTCTGTTGTAATAGGTCTTTCAAGGGATTCAAGTTGGTTAGTGTTGAGTGAGGGCAGTTGAATAGTAGAAAGTAAAGAGGATAGTTTTGTTTGGTCTATTTTATGGGTATCTTTGTATAAATCTGTCAGTTTCCTTTGGAATTCATTTACTATCTTTAGTGGATTGCTAGAAAAATTATTTTTTGTAATTTGCAGTCGTATTGGTTTTCTAATGTGGTCTGCTTTACGTAAAGCTAGAGCTAAAAAGGTAGTGGGTTTATTTGCTTTCATATATAATGTATATCTAGATTTTCGAAGGATTTTTTCAGCCGAGTCCGTTAAGAAAATGTCTAGTTCCAGCTTTGCTTTATCATAGGTTAGTTTGTTACTGGGGGAAGGAGTTGTTTGAAAATCCTCTGAAGCTTTGTAAAAAGTTTCTTCCAATTTAGTCTGAATAATTTTATTCTGTTTTTTAAGATGAGCTGCTTGACTGAGGCATACTCCTCTTATTGTTGGTTTGTGGGCTTCCCAAAGCGTCAAAGGATTAATATCTGGCGACTTATTATTCGTGTAATACTCTTGAATAGTTTTTTCAATTGTTTGTCTATAGGTCGGGATGGCTAAAAGATTGTCATTTATAGTCCAAGAGCGATAGTTGGGTTTTGGGACAAGGGAAGAGAAAGTAGTGGTAGTAGCATTATGGTCTGACCATGTACATGGAATAATTTGGGAGTGAAGGATAAGGTGTGCAGAATTGATATTAGTAAATAAATGATCAATTCGAGAGAATTGTTTGTGTGGGTGGGAATAGTGGGTATATTGTCGTTTTTTAGGATGTTGTTCACGCCAAGTGTCCAGTAGTGTATGTTGGTTGAGCAGGTTTTGGTAAGTGGGGCGGAGGTTTGAGGAAGGTGTAGGGGATTTATCCAGAATTGGGTATATTGCTTGGTTTGAGTCTCCGCACATTATAAGCATCCCTTTTTTATGTGTATCTACAATAGTGAATAGGTGTGAAAGAAAGGCAAGAGGGTTTTTGTTCGGGGCATAATATGTGACAATGGTTACTTCGGCACCTAATAATAAACCTGTGAGTATTAGGTATCGACCTTCAGGGTCTGCAATCTCAGCCTGGAGAGTAAATGGTGTAGTGTTATGGAAAGCTATCATTACTCCCCTTTGTTTAGTTGAGGCAGAGGCTTTGAAAATTTGGGGATATCGACGATGGCAAAATTTGGGAGAGGAAAGAGTAGAAAAATGTGTCTCTTGTAAGCACACAATATGTGCTGAAAGAGAAGAGAAAAATTGAAAGGCTTTCGTTCTTTTAGGAGGGGAATTGAGACCCTGTACATTTAGTGTAAGCACATTTAGAGAAGTCATGGTAATAAATGAGTAAGCTTAAACAGGATATATATAGTATGTAGGTAGTAGTTGGAGAGTGCAGTAGAAATGTACGTTAAATTGTTTAAAGCTAAGAAAATGGATATGAAAAGGTAAGTATCAGTTATGTAATGGATAATTTTATTTTATTTTATTTCTTGGGAGGGGGGGGGGGATAAATGAAATAATAAATCAGGTATTAATGTGATGGAGAGAAGTTTATTAATGTGTTAATTATTTAAGTTGAGCTCCGAATTGGAGCTAGTATCCAATGTGTGGCAACAGTTACCACACAATGGGTACTATTTCGTCCAAAGGATGTCTGGTATATTATACCAGGCACGTAAGGAACGTTTGTGAGGTGCAATGGACTGTCTACGAGAACCGAACAACCTGTATAACTTTATAACATATAACTTATTGTACTGAACAAGTTTTAAAGGCAAATTTAAACAAAACAATAACCATTTAAGTTTCCTATTAGGATCTGTGTAGGGTAAGAAGTGTAGTGTCCCATGCGCGAGGCAGAGAAATAATATAAAGATTATATAATTCATTTAGAATAACTGGGATGTATATAATGACTGTGGAGAATTACTGAAGCGTTTCTCTGACTCACGCAAGGGAGGTAACACTTTAGCAGGTAAATTATTAGAGATGTATTCATAAAATCCATGCAGTTCTTTTATCACATAAGTTTGTGACTCAGCTATATATTTGTATAATGTGGTTGTAGTTAATTCTTCCATAGCTATTAGTCTGTGAATATTATCACATGCAAAGTGGATAATTTTTGGGAAACCCAATAAAGTGTTAAACCAGCTGAGACAGACGATAAGTCTGCCTCAGGGGTCGCCATAACAGGTTATTAACCGAGTATCTAGATAATGATAGTATTTTTATTTTTTATATCACCAATTGGAATAGACTCAGTCCATTTGATCTTCGACAGTTTGTTGTGTATCAGCTAAGCGGCTTCTTTTGTTAGTGTTTGAGAGGGCTTGAAGAGCTGACAGGTCTTGTTGTGCTGTGGGAGAACCTGAGGAAGCTCTTCTCTTGGATCCTTCTGAGGTATTTTCAGGTATGGAAAGACGAAGTTCTTTAATTTTGGAGATAAGATCTTCAGTTGATTTGCAGGTGTAGGAGTTACCTTTGTATGTGAAACGTAGGGCAAATGGGAAGCCCCAACGATAAGGTATGCGATTGTGTTGAAGAATTAAAAGTTGAGGCTTCATCATCTTTCTTTTGGTTAGGGTTTGCTGTGAGAGGTCCTGGAAAACCTGGTATTTGTGTCCTTGGAAAATCAAAGCATCTTTATTGCGTGCTGCTTCCAGAAGTAGTTCCTTGGTATTGAAGTAATGTAGTTTAATAACAATGTCTCTTGGGGGACCTTCTTCTTTTCGGGGGGCTAGTGTTCTATGGACCCTGTCCATCTCCAAGCGTTCAATAGGAACTGCAGGAATTAGTTCATGAAGGAGTGCGGTTATTGTAGGTTGGAGGTCTAATATAGATTCTGGTATACCACGTATTCTTAGATTAGACCTTCTGGCTCTGTTCTCATATTCTTCTAAACGGTTGTTAAGGGAGATATTGTCTTCTCTCAATAATTCCAATTCATCTGTGTTATATGCAGTTATTCCATCAATTTCATCCATCCTTTGCTCCAATACTGATGTTCGTCTGCCCACCTCACGGATTTCCCGCGTCAGTTTCTCTGTGATGGAATCTGAGGTGTTTTTTAGTGCCCGCTGTAAAACCCTTTCAAATTGGGCAATAAGGTCTGAATTTGGTGCTGTACTTTGTAGGATATTCGGACTCAAATTAAAGTCAAATTCAGGTTCAGGTTCTATATTATAAGCTGACTGAGCTTTACTCAGTTTCTGTGAATGAGGTAATGAGGAGCGGGAAGAAGAGGCTGCTGTCATTTTAGTCACAGCTTTAGTCAGCGCTTCAGGGACCTTTGGTGTTTTAAGCCTTGATCTTCTCCCACTATACATCATATATCTATGAACCTGAGATTATTAGCTATCTATCGGTTACCGTTCCGGTACAGTTAGCTTCTTCAACTCGTTTTATATCGGTTGTCAAGTCCCGGTAGATGCGGAGCGCTAGGTGGACATTACCTGCCTAGTCAGCCTCGCGCATGCGCCTCCTGTGTTTGAATCTGATGGAGACCATTTTTGTTTTCCTTTGTGTGTGGGAACCCATGTGGTCTTGCGTTTTTATATTTAAGTGTTCATTTGATGTCCCATGTTCATTAGTTTTTGGCTGGTAGGGAAGTTTGTGCTGATTTTGGCAAAATCAAAAACTGCATTGCATGCGTTAATGGCGCCATTTTGTTGTTGTGGCCTGGCTTGTCGGCCATCTTGAAAGGCGTTTACAGTTTGAGATAGGAAGTTCCAGGTTAGAGGTGAATCGGGAGGAAATAACAAAGACATTGACTGATCTCATCTTGTGATTTACCAGATTTATACCTTTGCATGGGACTATTAATACATCATTTAGTTCTATAATTCAGTATTGTGGTCTAATTTTTGGGGTTTTTTATTGCATCATCTGGGCATTCATCTGCACTTTTATCATTATATGTTTTCTAATCATTGGACATTATTTTTTGGTATCTAGTGGCTGGTGCCTTTGCTGAGTGTGCACTGCTTTTTGCACATCAGCCCCTGGATGCTATATTAACATTTGTTGATTGGCGCAGTTTGACATGTGCACTGCTGGGGAGACTAGTAAGACACCAGGGTGACATACTGAGAGGCTCTCTTTTTGTTTAATGTTAATTTTGCTAGTTTAAATAGTTTTTCTAAGCATCGCCTTTTGAGTTGAGTAGAGTGGTATCTTGATATAGCGCGGTCTTACCCCGAGGGGTCCCGACGCGCTTGCGGACACATGCACATGCTGGGGCCCATTTATGGATGGGATCTGGTTGACCTACCAGCATGTCTTTGGAGTGTGGGAGGAAGCCGACACAGACACAGGGAGAACATGCAAACTCCATGCAGATGGTGTTGGGATGGGGATTTCTCTGTTTTCATTTAAGTGAATGTAAGCCATTGTGGGTTTAGCGGACTTCGCAGTATATGAGACGCGGTTTTTGTATTGGATTTCGTTTTTAAGTGAAAACTCTACTTTACACTGAATTTTGATAGATTGTAAGACTAACTGAGTTTTTGTACACAGTGTGTGTGTTGTTTTTATGTTTAAATATTTGGGAGTTTCCCAGAAGGCAATTCATTGTTTTTGAAGCTTGTACCGTATAGCCATCTTTTGGCAGGAGTTTGTATTTGAGTCTCAACTTGTGGTTTGACTTCCAGGGGATGTTTGGGTCAGGGGGATTCCCTCCCATTTGAAAAAGGGGGGTTTATTCCATCATTTCCTTGACAAAGGTTTTTTTTTTTAATTGTTGAAATATATATGATGTTTAGCCATGGATTTGTTTTAGTGTCTTAATAGACAAGGTGATGGGGCTAGGCTTCCCCCTCCCCCTCCCTCTTCCTGTACGTTGATATGCAAATAAACCAGTTGGTTTTTTTTAGAGCTGAGCATGCCATAGGAAGTTCTTTTCAGCATTTATGTATCAGAAGAAAGTTGGTGGGAGGAGTTTGGGGTTTTCTGAAAGGTTAAGCAATGAGATTTGTGTTTGGAAGGAAAATGGAAAGCATTTTGGCGTTTAAAAGTGTTTTATATTTTGTTCCAGTTTTGTGAAGTTTTGTACTGTAATACAGTTTTGGGTAGAAAGCAAACAGGGGGGCATCACCATTATTCTAACATCTAGATGCAGGTAGAAAGAAGCTACATTGTTCTGTAGGTGGTAAACGGGTGTAAGTGTTCTGTGTGATTTAGTCTGGCGACCCAGTGTATGGGTGTATAGCGGAAAATGCTTGTGTATGCATACACTGAGGGGTAGAGGCCTAATTCGGGGGGTGATAACGCCACAGTTAGGGTTTCTAGTTGGGGGACTGGACCAGATATAGTGGTTGTAGTCCATCAATCCACCGTAGAAGAAGACACCAGGCAGTGCTCTCTGAAATGGGTGCAATGGTTTCTCCTGGATGCGGGAGTAAGACGATAAGCCGATTTGAATCGCCATGGACACAAGGAGGTCTGTGCAAAGGGAAGGAATGGAGGCTTCCCACAGTCAGACTGTCACACGGTGCACAAAGCCTAGTTTTGGAGCAAAGGTCTTTGAACCCCAAAAAGATTAACATAGGTGGTCCAAGTCTACAATTTTGGGTATCCCTCTGGAATGGATGTAGTTCAGCTGCGGCTTCAGAAATCTGTAATGATGAGTGTGTGGATGGAGTTGTAGTACATGCTTTTGTGATTCTCAGAGGAGGAATGGTGGTTAAATTCTCATACCCGTTTGTTTGAACTTTGTATGGCTGGTCCATGCAAGGTTCTCGAGCTGCTCTCATGTTTGTCCCATTGTATTTTTTTTCTATTGCTGAAAGAGTGAAGGGAGAATTCTGGCTGTTTTGTTTATTTCATTTTTGGTTTTGGAAACTATGAAGTATCCCCCCCACATTTGTATCTGAATGTTTGTATGTAGTAACGTGAATATGTTCGAACTTACCGCGGCGATCCTCCGATGCGTCACAGCTGTTGTATTTTTGTAGGAACGGGAAAAGTAAGAGTTACAGAGGGTTTTGTTTGAATCGGTTTTGAAAGAATGTCATTGACAATTTACCAATGTACAGGAATGTCATTATTGTTTTACCATTCTTTTCAGGTTAAATATGAAGGATAGAGTAATGATTTTGCTTATAAGTGTAGCGCTACCCCCAAACTAAGAGAGCCACTGGTTTTGTTTTGGGCCCTGTACACAGCACAGCCAACCCCCGGCAATCTACTCGACCCTTCTCTGGCACAGTTAGTCTAGGGGTGGTATCTATGTGTATGGCTTCTATACCAGTTCCTGAACAATCCCACAATAACCCAGACAGTTGTGAAATATAGTAATGGATGCCAATACCAGAATCAAACTGTAAAATATTTACTCGCATAAAAAGGGTAACGGTCAGTACCATATAACACATACATGCATAGCCCTGCAGAATTAATAACAACTTCCCCATTCTCTTCTCCCCCTTCCTTTTATCATTTTTCTTTACTTATTCTGTACGGCCATTTTGGCCGGTCACTTCACACATTTTTTTCACACATTTTTTTCACCCTTCCCACCATGTCCTGTCCTTTTACCCCCCTTTCCCCCTTTTTCCTTTCACTAGTCCCCGTCCCACTTCCTCACAAATCCCCCTTTTTTTCCTCCCTTTTTCCCCAATTCCTTCCCCCCCCCCTTTTTCTCTCCCTCCACCACGTTTTCCCCTTTTCCCCTTTTCACATCAATTAGGCTCCAACTCATGTTGTGTTATTATTTTTTCAGTGCCATCCTAAACCTCTCGTGCCCATCCCAGGGGGTAGGACCCCCCTCAAGGTGCTTCAGCTTACTATACATTTTTTGGTCTTTATTGATCAAACTGGTGAGCCAGGTCTGTATATGTTCATTACTATTTTACTCCTACACTACTGTTTTTCAAACAATTATGACAGTGTATTTACACCAAGTTTATTGATTACATTATAGACTGTACTGTTATGTGACGCCTCCAGAAGAAGCGGTATATGCCGCGAAACATGTCGGGGAATTGTCTATCGCATCAGTACCATATCTCTGCACACCTGTAGAGTTTATAAAAAAAACCTTCTTTCATTGTGATGTAAATGTTCCTTTCTGTATTAATTACTGTTGTTGTTTTGACTTGTACTGTTCTTAAATAAAATGTTTTAAACTTTATACTTATGCTGCGCATGGGTGTCGCAATAGTCCCAACCTTTCATTGGGTGATAAGGGAGTCAGGAGTTATCCCTATATATATCCCCATTTTTTTCTTATCAACGACCAGTTGTTGGCGCCGTATCTAATTGCCCGTAAGGCCAGATGCTGGTACAAAAAAGTGTCTGTATACTTATTTCAAATGGCTTTGCTGAACGCTCATGTGCTATACAGAGCTTCAGGCGGGACTTTATCCTTCCTTGACTTCCAGGAAGAGATTGTCACAGACCTCCTGTATCCAGGCGGTTCCAGGCGGTTCTGCACCTCACCATCCCCAACCAAATGCAGTAAGCCGGCTGCATGAGAGGGATTTTCCGTATGTCCTCGGGAGTACCCCTACCCAACGAGCCCCCCAAAGAAAATGTTGTGTCTGTAGAAAGCGTGGATATAGGCGTGACACCCGTTATTGTCCTCGCTGTCCTGACAATCCTGGTCTTTGCATTGGTGAATGTTTTGAACGCTACCACACACTAGTGCAGTATTAGCGTAGGGTACAGCAATGCACAGAATTGGACACACTTACACAGGGTCTCCCAAGATGCCATCGCATTTTGAGAGACCCAAACCTGGAACCGAAAAGTTGAACAGTTACAGAAAAAAACTGTTAAAAAAAGAAAAAGTAAAAAACACAAAAAAATATAAAAAAAAAAAAGTTGTTGTTTTATTGTTCTCTCCCTCTCTATTCTCTCTCTATCGCTCTGCTCTTTTTTACTGTATTCTATTCTGCAATGTTTTATTGTTTACCATTTTTTTTTTTGTTTTCAGGTGCGCCATTCAGCTGCATGTTCTTATTCTCATTTTTATCCTTTTCACACCTGTGTATATACATATTCTTTTAGGTATTGGTTTTTACTGTGGCCATGCATTCTACAGGTTCGGTTGCTTTTCTGCTGCCTCCCTCCCACGTTTCTGTTCTCCCATCCCCCCCCTTTTTATTATTATTTTTCTTCCATCCTCTCTTTCCATCCCCTCCCTACCCCCTCCCTTTCTCCCCCCCTCTTCTTCCCACCCCCTCTCTTTTTTTCTATCGCTTTATTATTATACTATCTTTAATATCACTCTTTTTTCATTCTTTCTTTTTTTTTCCCTCTCTCCTTTCTTCCTCTGTCCTTTTAGTATCACATTTTCTGTTATACATAAACTAAAAACACCCCCCCCCCCTTTTCCTCTTTTAACCCCCCCCCTTTTCCCTCATCTATCTACCCCATGTTTCTTGGTGTAGTTTTATATTATGCTATACATGTGCTTGTAACGACACCCCCCAATATGAAAGGGGTTAACGCCGTTTAGAATATACCCTCTCTGAACACACAACCACTATCGACCCTCCACAGCCAGGCGACCACTTCCCATAGGATTAATCCTTCCAGAGATACGAGACAACGCTCTGTATTTCAAGTTCCAAAACAGGGAATGCTTTATTTTCAAAACACATGGTAACACATTTCTCTTCAAAACCCTTCCCTCCCATCCTTGGGGGAACAGGGCGGGTTAAACTGTCCAATGACAATGGTGATACAGGTCAGGTGTGTTCAAACTTCTCCTTCAGTAAACAGTCTTAGCAGGAGGGGTGATCCCCCCCCTCCTCACAGAAGACACTTCAACATCCCATAATATGCAGCCAGACAGTCGACCAGCTCCAATCCACAATGGACAATAGCATGTAAATCACCACAAACAATCAACAGGTGATTGAGGCTGAACACCTCAGTATCTCTCAATTAACCCGTTGAGTTCAGAAACAGTAAATAGTCCTTTACAGATATCCTTGGGGACATGGTGGATAAATATTACAGACCCATTTTAGGTAGCCCAAGATATATTTCTTAATGTCCATTATTTCCTGGCTCACCCTGTGTCCAAAGTGACCCTCCTGTCACACATCTCCCCTTTCGGCAGGAGACTAACAAAGGAGGAGACCCCAGACGGGTTGACTCCGAAGTTAGTCCATAGGTTCATTATTCTAATGCCGGTATCCACACAGTACCCCAAACACATTGCTCCAAGCAGAGCATTACTTAACCCAGCCAACCTCTGCCTCTCTCAGAGAACATACCCGCCGCTGGGGAGAAGACAGGGTGACTGGGCTCAGTCCGTCATGCTGTTGGGGATCTGAGCCGACTGCCCAGCATCCCTGAGGTATACAAGTGGAGACTGAAGTCCCATCCCCTTGTGGTAAGTGAAAATCCCCCAGTGCTTGCAAAGCAAGGCTGACATCCTCCTGTCCCAGTGTCACACCATTTTCTGGGGTTGTGTCAGTAAGGACCGAAGTCCCATCCAGTACCACAGGAACTCCCTCTTCTGTTAGTTGAGAGCAGAGGCCCGTGGCACTCTGCTCTGTTGCCAGCTCTTCCGCTGGGTTGCTGTGAGTGGAGACCGTAGTCCCATCCACCGATATCCGCTCAAGTGGCAGTTGTGTGCAGCAGCCAGTAGCATTCTGCCCTGCTGCCAGTGATTCAGCTGGGGGTAAAAGCTTTACCACCTCAGCTTGTTGCTGGAGAGATGGGCCAACTGCCCTGGCTCCCTGAAACTCCACAGTTGTTTCCGATGCTGGGCAGAGGTTGCTAGCACTCTGCCCTGTTGCCAGCACATCTGCTGGGGACTCCGGACCATCTGCTCTGGCTAACTGTTGGGGAGGGAAAATGGCTGCTTCTCCTCCCTGCATCTCTGAAATCCACTCGGAAAGAGGAACCATCACCTTCTCAACTCGGGCCTCCAAAACTGCCACGGGTGTAGAGCAGGGGTCTGCAGTACTTTGTCCTGCTGCCAGTACTTGAGCAGGCGATGCATAATCCATAACACCCTCTGAACAGCCCATTAAGTCCATACCTTCTGTAATCTGTGGCTGGGGAGATGAGCCAACTGGCCTAGCTCCCTGGAACTCCACATCATCCACTTCGGCTTTAGGGATGACAATCTTCAGATTTTCCACTGCCGATTCTTCAGCCAGGGTTTCATAGTTGCCAACTGGTATTTCCTGATAGTCCCAGGCAAAGGTAGCACCACCCTGCTGCTGAGCAGATTCTAGCAGCTGTCTGTAGGCGATCTCCAGCTCCCATTCCTGAATGGCCAGAAACTCCAAATCTTCCTCTGCCCAGTGCCCTTCCGAGACATTCAGTTTTCGCTCTCTGTGCTCTATTATTTCCTCCAAACGCCACTCCTGATCACTCCCAAAGTCAGGGTCACTGGACAGCCTCCAAAACAACAATCCCAGGCCATCATAGTCAAAGCCTTCCGTGGGGCTGTCATCCGCTGACCATGGGCACTCTTGGGCTACATACCACCGGAGGGCTCTGTAGCTCTCGTCCAACCGCATCTCTGCCCGGATCAGCCTGCTTAACTCAGCTGTCCACTCCTGCTTCGGTTGTTCTCCCAATAACAGCATTCGTACTTCATACTGCGACCAGTACCTTACATGGATGGAGAGGAGAACCTTTTCCTGGTGTTGCTGCTAAAGAGCTAGCGCTTTCTTCCAGAGTTCACAGCGGATCGAATCAGACCCTACCAGCAGGACCTCCTCTGATACTGGTCCTCTATGCTGTATCTGCATCTCTCGCAACCTCCTTCTGAATTCCTCTTCCATGGCGGCTGGTATCTGTATCTCTCCTCTCCTTTCAGTTGGTGCTGCTTCTTTAGGTTTTGTCTCCGATTGCCGTATTTCCGCCATTCTCTGCTCATGTTGCCGCTCATCCTGCCGCTGGATGTCTCTAATGGCTTCCCGTATGGCGGTCTCTGATGGGCTAGCACCATATAATGCCAACCGCTGTCAAACTCGTTGTTGAAACAAGTCTTCAACTGACCGGGGTCCTGCATCACCATCCCTCTGATCCATCTCCGCTAGTTCCCTGATCAAGGTGGCCTTTTTCTTTGTCCCACTGGTCCCTCCACGGCTCTCAAGTAGGTCCTTCAGTGTGGCTTTCCTGCAGGCTGCATAGCTGGTCATTCACTGTGGTGGCTTGGAGTGTCCAAGGAACTGGAGGGAAAATCCCGCTGCTGCCAACCAATGTAACGACACCCCCCAATATGAAAGGGGTTAACGCCGTTTAGAATATTCCCTCTCTGAACACACAACCACTATCAACCCTCCACAGCCAGGCGACCACTTCCCATAGGATTAATCCTTCCAGAGATACGAGACAACGCTCTGTATTTCAAGTTCCAAAACAGGGAATGCTTTATTTTCAAAACACATGGTAACACATTTCTCTTCAAAACCCTTCCCTCCCATCCTTGGGGGAACAGGGCGGGTTAAACTGTGGTGGAATTTCTAGGCTGTTGTTTACAGAGCACACAGCCTATAATTCCTGTGCTATCTAAGCACACTTCAGATTTCATCTTTTTGCAATAATGCTATCTATAAGTAAAGTTGCTAAGTTCCACTCACCGTTCAACTCATCATTCATTCAAGGAAAGCACCAACACAGATCTTATCGTCAAGTCATCCCAGAGCCGACTGCCTAGCCGACGCCCCCTCAAGGAATTTTATTAGCCTCAAAAGATCTCAGACAGGAGGTGATTGGCTGCAGCAACCAATCACCTCCCCCATGGGCGGGGACATCATAGGATGTCCCTTCCACACAGGAGAATAACCATACAAGGACATCCTTCCAACCAGATGTCCCATACAATTACTCAAATAGACTAGCAGTGACATGCACTGCTTCCAATGACGGGAACTATATGACAATTATGGCTCAATGGACCACAATTGTTTTATAGTTATGCTACTGTTCTTGTGGACACAGATCTGTGCGCTCGGAGTCATTTAACGCCCCCCGTCAGGAGGTGGCCAGTCCCCCAACGGGGCGCAAAACAACATCTCTAAATGGATCAAACATCGCTGTTTCCATAGGAAGATTTTCCCGCCACCGATCTTCCACCAACGTCTGTATGTGCAAATACGCTCAGATGAGCGCATTACAGCAAAACTGACATTGGGGGGACATCTGACAACATACATTAATACATTTTTCCACAACAGTCCTCCTTTTTTGTCATATGCACCCCATGTGTCCCTCGATGAAAGTTGAACTGCTTCTTACACCCGGAAATGAATCAGTCCTTAGTCCATAAAAAGGAAAACACGGCTTGACATGTAGACTCTACTCTTCAGGGGCATGACTTATAAAGGAGGACACGACATGGTGAGCTGTAGTAATCGCCGATCGGTCTGTGATCCTCTGTGTCTTGTATGTGGGTCCGGCTTCGGGGCGTCTCATCAAGGAAACTCTGGTCACGCGTCCAATCAGGCAACAGGCGCACCTCGTCACGACATAGAAAGAATAGAAATAAAAACGACATGAGTATATATATTCCCACTTCCTTTAACCACGATCCGCTGTAAAATAAAAATTAGATCCCCAAAGATTCCCAGACCCTTAAAATAGACTCCCAACCTTCACTTAGCTACAGCTCTGGCTTCAACAATTACATGAAGAACCCTATCCTTAACAGATGAGAATTGTTCAATCGTATCCCAAGCCCGAGCCCCCCCCCACATGCAGGACCCCATGCCCAGACCTAGTCGGGGTTGGTGAACAAATCCCTTCTAGCTGTCCCTGCCATTCTTAATTTCCTGCGCCATCAGATCCTCGCGATCGGCCGCGACCTAAGATGTTGGGACAGCTTCACCATCACGCATGAACCTCTTGCTTTGGGGGAATTACCTTTATAAGCTGCAGATCCGCATAAACACCAAACTAAAGTTCAAACACACTTGTGGGCTGCCTAGATACCCAAACTGACAAGAGGCAGAGCCATTAAAACTAAAACCAATTTTACCCTCTAAAAATGCATCGTTAGATTCCATTGACAAGTGTCTGTCTGGAGTCTTCACTAGTTTGTCAAAACTCCTCATACCCATAATAACATCATAAATGGCATGTACCGCCGTCATCGCTGGGGACTAAAACTCGGTGAAGACTCAGAACAGACCATCGGTCCTGTTCGCTTTCTGAGCTAGTCAGGACATACACTTTACATAATAACTTGGGATGCTTTATAAAATATAACAACAATATAAATACAACAAAAATATAAATAAACAAAGATACCCCTCATTCTTTGGTGTGGTTGAGCTTCTTCTTGCAGTGGCTGGCGTGGTCTCATCCCTCAAGCTTCTTTACAACGACCCAGTCACCTGGAACCATTGACAAAAGGTTCTTAGCCTCTGGGATGGGAACCTACCACCAGACTGCTGCTTGCCGATTCAAATTCTATCAAAGAAAGACAGTCTTGGCACAAACTTGGTTAGAATTACAGAGGTTATTATTAGTTTGAAAAAAAAAACTGTCACTCTTACATTTATCACTTCTCCCCCCTTTTCTTCCTCATTACAGACTGAAGGAAGAAATGCGTGGTGCAGGAAAAAAGAAACAATGAAATAGCCTATGATACTTTTACCTCCCTTAGACTCGTATTTATCCATATGTACCGCTGTCTACATACACCTGTTCTCTGTGTACAAACTCCTTGGACCTGAAAAATACTTATAAGCAAAATCATTACTCTATCCTTCATATTTAACCTGCAAAGAATGGTAAAACAATAATGACATTCCTGTACATTGGTAAATTGTCAATGACATTCTTTCAAAACCGATTCAAACAAAACCCTCTGTAACCCTTACTTTTCCCATTCCTACAAAAATACAACAGCCGCGACGCATCGAAGGATCGCTGCGGTAAGTTCGAACATATTCACGTTACTACATACAAACATTCCGATACAAATGTGGGGGAAATACTTCATAGTCTCCAAAACCACAAATGAAAAAAAAAAACCAGCCAGAATTCTCCCTTCACTCTTTCAGCAATAGAAAAAAATACAATGGGAGAATCATGAGAGCAGCTCGAGAACCTTACATGGACCAGCCATACAAAGTTCAAACAAACGGGCATGAGAATTTAACCACCGTTCCTCCTCTGAGAATCACAAAAACGTGTACTACACCTCCATCAACACTCATCATTACAGATTTCTGAAGCCGCAGCTGAACTACATCCATTTCAGAGGGATACTCAAAATAGTATCCTTGGACCACCTATATTAATCTTTTTGGGGTTCAAAGGCCTTTGCCCCAAAACTAGGCTTTGTGCACCGTGTGACCGTTCTGACTGTGGGAAGCCTCCATTCCTTCCCTTTGCACAGACCTCCTTGTGTCCATGGCGATTCAAATTGGCTTATCGTCTTAAACCTGTGTCCAGGTTAAACCGTTGCACCCATTTCGGAGATCACCGCCCAGTGTCTTATACGGTGAATTGAAGAACTACAACCACTATATGGTCAAGTTCTCCAACTAGAAACCCTAACCGAGGCATCGACTCTATGGCTTGTTGTCCCAACACTTTTGGAACTACAGCAACAACCACAGATCAACCCCCGAATTAGGCCTCTACCCCTCACAGTGCATGCATACACAAGCATTTTCCGCTATACACCCATACACTGCGTTGCCAGACTAAACCACACAGAACACTTACGCCAGTTTACCACCTGCAGAACAATGTGGCTTCTCTCTGTATCTAGATGATAAAACAATGGTGATGCCCCCCCTGTTTTGCTCTCTACCCAAACTGTATTACAGTACAAAACTTAACAAAACTGGAACAAAATATAAAATACTTTTAAATGCAAAAATGTTTTCCATTTTCCTTCAAAACACAAATCTCATTGGCCAACCTTTCAGACAACCCCAAGCTCCTCCCACCAACTTTCTGCTGATATAGAAAATGCTGAAAAGAAACTTCCGGTTATGCTCAGCTCTCAAAAAAAAAACTGGTTTATTTACATATCGATTGTTCAGGAAGAGGGAGGGGGAGGGGGAGGCCTAGCCCCAATCGCCTTGTCTATCAAGACTCCAAAAAATCCATGGCTACACATTATATATTTCAACAATTTAAAACCTTGTCAAGAAAATGATGGAATAAAACCCCCCTTTGCAAATGGGAGGGTCCTGACCCAAACATCCCCTGCAAGCAAAACCACAAGTTGAGGCTCAAATACAAAACTCCTGCAAAAAGATGGCTCTAGGAGTTTCGACCAAACCCCCACTCCTCCTCTACAGGCTATACAATACAAGCTTCAAAACATATGAATTGCCTTCTGGGAAACTCCCAAATATTTAAACATAAAAACACATCATTGTACAAAAACTCTGTTAGTCTTACAATCTATCAAAATTCAGTGTAAAGTAAAGTTTTTCTTAGAAACAAAATCCAATACAAAAACCCGCTGCTCATATACTGCAAAGTCAGCTGACCCTGCAATAGCTTACATTCACTTAAATGAAAACAGAGAAATCCCCAACCTAACACCACCTGCATGGAGTTTGCATGTTCTCCCTGTCTCTGCGTTGGCCTCCCCCCACACTCCAAATGCTGGTAGGTCAGCCAGATCCCATCCATAAATAGGCCCCAGCATGTGCGTGTGTCCGCAAGCACGTTGTGGCCCCTTGGGGTAAGACCGCGCTATCTCAAGATACCACTCTACTCAACTCAAAAGGCGATGCTTAGAAAAACTATTTAATCTAGCAAATTTAACATTAAACATAAAGAGCCTCTCAGTATGTCACCGTGGTGTCTCACTACTCTCCCCAGCAGTGCACAGGTCAAACTGTAAACGCATAGAACAGAAGAAAACTGCGCCAATCAACAAATGTTAATATAGCATCCAGGGGCTGATGTGCAAAAAGCAGTGCACACTCAGCAAAGGCACTAGCCACTAGATGCCAAAAAATAATGTCCAATGATTTGAAAACATTTAATGATAAAAGTCCAGATGAATGCCCAGATGATGCAATAAAACCCCAAAAAAATTAAACCACAATACTGAATTATAGAGCTAAAAATGATGGATTAATAGTCCCATTGCAAAGGCATAAATCCTGCAAAATCACAAGCTGAGATCAGTAGATGATTATGCAACACCCAGTGACATCAGCAAACAAAGGTAAGGTAACAGCTTACCAGAGGCAAGCCCATGAATGGTGGATGAACCATCGCAAGCCTCATGGACAACAACAACAATGGCGCCATGCAATTTTTCCCGCCAAAACCAGCATGGGACGTCACAATGAACACCACATGGGTTCCCCCACACAAAGAAAAACACAAATGGCCTCCACCAGGTTCCAACGCAGAAAAGACCGCACTACATTCGCACCAAACATCAAAATCTGCCCCAAAGGCTGAGAAATTCCACCAGCGAAATAGCAGACGAATGCCACATGGTATAGCGCCCAAAAGAAAGGTGGCTGCACCTTCCCTTATATGATGCCCACAGGCCAAGGAAAAACTGTGCCTCAAAATGGCAGACAAACCACAAGGCTAATCAAAAGCCAAGAATGGCGCCATTAACACATGTATTTTTTTCCCACCAAAACCAGCATCTCTTTAAAAGAAAATAAAAAATGTTTTTCTCCACAAAGACAGACTACACAATTGAGATTTTTCTAAATTATCATCAAAATCCACTGAAAAATGTGTGTCTGCTACACTCTACAAGGACCACATGTATACTTAAACATTTTAAAACCCTTTGGCCACTAAACAGTACATTCCAAAAAATGTAAGTTACATAAACAATATTAAAAACATATTCATTTCTCTAAGTAAATATACTCTGAGATATTCACCACTACACACAACTTTGTTCTGAAAATTGGAAAGTCAGATACACAACTATCAAACATGCTGGTCACTGATGGCCATGCTGCCTGCCCCGCCCCCACCAAAGCACATGGCACACAGGACCAGAACAATGCAGCAGCAATGGCTGGCTGCAAACTGCTCAATACATCGCACAAACAATCTAATCACACACAGGCACATGCAGGCATACCCACACCGGCACACACAATCAAATTCACAAGCATACGATCGGATTCACAGACACACACACGCATGATCGGACATACACACACATGCCTCTCAGACATACAGCATTATTTCAAAAAGACGAAAAATTTGTTCTTTTACAGAGTAGAGCCCCCACACATCGGAACGTAGATCCACTCTCCCAACCCATATTGATCCGATGTCCAAAGGGACTCCATCTATTCCCAAAGGTCCTGGCTCGCCATAAACTGTTGTGGAATTTCTAGGCTGTTGTTTACAGAGCACACAGCCTATAATTCCTGTGCTATCTAAGCACACTTCAGATTTCATCTTTTTGCAATAATGCTATCTATAAGTAAAGTTGCTAAGTTCCACTCACCGTTCATCCCATCATTCATTCAAGGAAAGCACCAACACAGATCTTATCGTCAAGTCATCCCAGAGCCGACTGCCTAGCCGACGCCCCCTCAAGGAATTTTATTAGCCTCAAAAGATCTCAGACAGGAGGTGATTGGCTGCAGCAACCAATCACCTCCCCCATGAGCGGGGACATCACAGGATGTCCCTTCCACACAGGAGAATGACCATACAAGGACATCCTTCCAACCAGATGTCCCATACAATTACTCAAATAGACTAGCAGTGACATGCACTGCTTCCAATAACGGGAACTATATGACAATTATGGCTCAATGGACCACAATTGTTTTATAGTTATGCTACTGTTCTTGTGGACACAGATCTGTGCGCTCAGAGTCATTTAACACCCCCCGTCAGGAGGTGGCCAGTCCCCCAACGGGGCGCTAAACAACATCTCTAAATGGAGCAAACATCGCTGTTTCCATAGGAAGATTTTCCCGCCACCGATTTTCCACCAACGTCTGTATGTGCAAATACGCTCAGATGAGCGCATTACAGCAAAACTGACATTGGGGGGACATCTGACAACATACATTAATACATTTTTCCACAACAAAACTGTCCAATGACAATAGTGATACAGGCCAGGTGTGTTCAAACTTCTCCTTCAGTAAACAGTCTTAGCAGGAGGGGTGATTTCCCCCCCTCCTCACAGAAGACACTTCAACATCTCATAATATGCAGCCAGATGGTCGACCAGCTCCAATCCACAATGGACAATAGAATGTAAATCAGCACAAACAATCAACGGGTGATTGAGGCTGAACACCTCAGTATCTCTCAATTAACCTGTTGAGTTCAGAAACAGTAAATAGTCCTTTACAGATATCCTTGGGGATATGATGGATAAATATTACAGACCCATTTTAGGTAGCCCAAGATATATTTCTTAATGTCCATTATTTCCTGGCTCACCCTGTGTCCAAAGTGACCCTCCTGTCACAGTGCTTATATATGGTTTTATTCTCATTCAAACCAATTTGTTTTAATGTGTATATGTAATGTATGTGTGCGTATGTATACACCTCATTTAACCATTTTAATCTAATGTGCATGTGTATGTGTGTGCGCATGTGCGTGTGCGTGTATGCACGCGTATACATATAAACATCTGTATGTTGTATTTATACGATAATTTTGTGTATGTACACCTCGACCCCAGCACCCACCCTTCATATGTACATCATAGGCCGCATTACACTTATTTGCTCCCCCCCCCCTTTCCCATCCTCCTCCCTGCCCGCTTTTTATTATATATTCATTATTTATCTAATTATTATTATCCACCATCAGGTTTTATAAAATATAACAAAAAATTTTAATATGTGCGGGCGCGTGTGCGCATATGCATGCTGTTTTTTTTCCTTGTGTATGTGTGCGTGTGTGTGTAAGCGCGCGCACACACATATATATATATATATATATATATATATATATATATATACACATACATATACACATACACACATATGTGAGTTTGGATTTCATATTCCTTCTGTGCATCATTTCCTAGTAAATAACTTCCCTTCCCCCCCCCCCATTCCCCCGCCTACCCATCACCCTGTTCTGTTCTTTTCTGCCACATCCCCCCCCCCCCTTTTCCAATCCATTTAATATTAATTTAATATTAATTATATCACACCATCCAGCCCATCCCCCATCATCATTATTAACTTATTAATTTTCTCTTTTTTTTAATCTTCACTAATATTGATATTCTCCATGTCATTTATTAAGCATCATTCCATTCGTTAGTCCACCTGCCATAACTTCTTCATGTGAAAATCGTTCACCATTATAGACACTTTTCATAGTATCCATGAACAACACATTGTTTCTGCCAAGCCATTGTCATTTCTCAGTCCCACGGTGTGTCCTGCGCTGACACCGTATACCATTATAACATCACACCACCTTATCATTGTACTGCCATTAGCTGATTATTTGTTCCTTTGTGTGTCAATCACACCTCCACTGACCATTCTGCCTCTTCCTTTTCCTGCTCCGCCCGCCCCCCTTCCTTGCAATATAATCTAGCTCCACACCTCCCTCTCCTATAGCTCACTCGCAGCCTGTACCACACGAAACGCGTCGCAATCCAGTGCTGTCAGCACCCCTCGCCTGCTACACCATCGCGCTCCAAGCCTCGCTTTGGATTTCCTCCCCCATCGCAGCTAGCCTCTTCTATACATCTGTCAGCGGTGCAAGCGAATCCAGAGCACCCTAGCACCCCAGCAGGAAGAGAAGTGGACTGACACATCTGATGATCCCTCCTTTCCCGTGATTTGGTAAAAAACAAGCATGTAGAACTTCCCACAAAATGTGAGTGGCTTTTGTTCACTGCCTAAATAAATTGTTTTAATACTGCTACACCCAGAGGCGCCTCTCTCCTTGTGTTTTTCCTGCAGAACTGGAACATGGTCTCTGTTCCCCTTTGACGGCAGCCCTGGGAGTGTAACTTTAACCCCTGATAGGTATAAGGGTACTTCACCTCCAGTACTTGGACTTTCAACTAAATTTTCACCTAAGTCTACTAGCTGTGTCTATCACTATGTACACTTAGTTACTACCATATTGTTTGGATATTTGAGTCTCTGGTATTTTTGCGCATTTTGACTTGTATAGTGCAGCGCGGATGCCCTCATGCTTTGGTATATATATATATATATATATATATATATATATATATATTTTTTTTAGGCAAAGGTTGCGTTAAATTATTATTATTTTTTTACCATGTTTTTTTCTGGTATTTGCTTTGCAGGTATGGTAAAGTCTTACTATTATACTGTAATGTTACTTTGTTTCTATGTTAACCATCATTTGCTTAGCAGGTACGCCATGTAGTTGCAGCGCGGATTTATTTATCTTGACAGCAACTGCGTTTGCTCCCACGATACATAAAGCCGTGACTCCAACACTGTAGGAGGTGATTTCACCACCACAGTAAAAAAAAAAAAAAGAGCATATATGCCGAAGCATGGGGGCAGCAGGGGCAGAGGAGCGATTTTGCTCCTAATGCCGCGTACATATGGTCGAAATTCCGACGGAGGATTGCCCGTGGAAAAGTCCGACCGTGTGTACGCGGCATAACTTTTGCGGGAGGATGCCCCCATGCTTCGGCATATATAAATGGTGCATGTATGCCCATCATTAGAAGTGGGTGGATGAAGGGAGGTATTCTAATGGTGGGCATACATGCACCATTTATATATACCGAAGCATGGGGGCATCCTCCCGCAAATAAGTTATGCCGTGTACACACGGTCGGACTTTTCCACGGGCAATGATCCATCGGAATTTCGACCGCGGCATTAGGAGCAAAATCGCTCCTCCGTCCCTGCTGCCCCCTTGCTTCGGCATATATGCTCTTTTTTTTAACTGTGGTGGTAAAAATCACCTCCTACAGCGTTGGAGTCACTGGCTGAAAAGAATGATACCAAGATGATACCTAAACCCGCAGGCATCATTCTGGTATAACTATGCAAAATCCTTCAACATACCAGTACGTTGCTGGTCGTTGTTGGACATATATTGTAATCTTTTTTTTCATGCAGCCTGTTGGCTGAACAAAAAAAAAAAAGATTGATCGGTGGGTATGCCCATCATTACAGGTGGGTGGATGAAGGGAGGTATTCTAATGGTGGGCATACCCACAGATTAATCTTTTTTTTTTCGTTCAGCCAACAGGATGCATGAAAAAAAAGATTACAATATATGTCAAACAACGAACAAGAAACGTACTGGTATGTTGCTGGATTTTGCATGGTTATACCAGAATGATGCCTGCGGGTTTAGGTATCATCTTGGTATCATTCTTTTCAGCCAGCGGTCGGCTTTCATGTAAAAGCAATCCTAGCAGTTAATTAGCCTCTAGACTGCTTTTACAAGCAGTGGGAGAGAATGTCCCCTCCCGGATATAAACAGCGCCATTGGGAAATTGGGAAAGCATTTTATCACACCGATCTTGGTGTGATAAGATGCTTTGAGGGCAGAGGAGAGATCAGGGTCTAATAGACCCCAATTAAAAAAAAAAGAAGAAGAGTACCTGTCACTCAGTAGTGTATTTAGGTTTTGTGCTGCACTAGGCCTGACTAAACTTGTGCACCCCCTAATTTAAATATGACCCACCCCTTCCTGTCAAGGCCATACCCCTTTTCTGTTTAAGACCCACCCTGAATTTTTTGAGTGGGGACACTAGTTCTTAGGGCCTGGGGGGGGGCAATGGATTCCCTTAACTTGCATAGATTTCCTCTCACTTCCTGTTTGGCTATGGGGAAGAAAGTGAAGGGAAATCTCTGCAATGGGTCAGGGATGGTAAAAAATAAACTGACTGGGGCCATAACCCTACCTTACTCTATACAAAATGAAAAAAAAAAAAAAAAAAGTTTGCCTATAGTTCTACTTTAAGCACAAATTTCTGATAATTTTATGGAGAGGACTAAGAAGATATAACCATGCCAATTGTGCAAAACATATAGCACAGTGAGGAAGGTTTGTGGTCCAGACTGATAGGACAGTCAAAATTAGAAGCAGCTTGCGTTACACTCTTTCCGTGCTGCCCCCCTGCAAAGCGCTGCCTTGGGCCTGGGCCTTGTTGGCCTAGGCCAGGATACAGCGCTGCTGTCACTACCTATTGCTATCATAGGGGATATTTACATTCCCTGAGATAACAATAAAAATTATAAAAATAAAATAAATGGAAGGAACAGTTTAAAAATAAAAGAAAAAAGCAAAATAAATAATTAAAAGAAAAAAAAACACACCCCTGCCCCCCCTGCTCTTGCGCAAAGGCGAACGCAAGCGTCGGTCTGGCGTCATATGTAAACAGCAATTGCACCATGCATGTGATGTATCACCGCGAAGGTCAGATCAAGGGAAGTAATTTTAGCAGTAGACCTCCTCTGTAAATCTAATGTGGTAGCCTGTAAAGGCTTTTAAAAACTTTTAAAAATGTATATAGTTTGTCACCACTGCGCGTTTGTGTGCAATTTTAAAGCATGCCGTGTTTGGTATCCATGTACTCGGCCTAAGATCATCATTTTTATTTCATCAAACATTTGGGCAATATAGTGTGTTTTAGTGCATTAAAATATAAAAAAAAGTGTATTTTCCCCCCAAAAAATGCGTTTGAAAAATCGCTGCGCAAATACTGTGCTGAAAAAAAAAATGCAACACCCACCATTTTAATCTGTAGTGCCTTTGCTTTAAAAAAAATATATAAAATGTTTGGGGGTTCAACGTAATTTTCTTGCAAAAAAATTTTTTTTTCATGTAAACAAAAGGTGTCAGAAAGGGCTTTGTCTTCAAGTGGTTAGAAGAGTGGGTGATGTGTGACATAAGCTTCTAAATGTTGTGCATAAAATGCCAGGACAGTTCAAACCCCCCCCCCCAAATGACCCCATTTTGGAAAGTAGACACCCCAAGCTATTTGCAGAGAGTCCATGGAATATTTTATTTTTGACACAAGTAAAAAAAAATATATAATTTTTTTGCACAAAGTTGTCACTAAATGATATATTGCTCAAAAATGCCATGGGCATATGTGGAATTACACCCCAAAATACATTCTGTTACTTCTCCTGAGTACGGGGATACCACATGTGTGAGACATTTTGGGAGCCTAGCCACGTACAGGACCCCAAAACCAAGCACCGCCTTCAGGCTTTCTAAGGGTGTACATTTTTGATTTCACTCCTCACTGCCTATCCTAGTTTCGGAGGCCATGGAATGCCCAGATGGCACAAAACTCCCCCAAATTACTCCATTTTGGAAAGTAGACACCCCAAGCTATTTGCTGAGGGGTATGGTGAGTATTTTGCAGATAATGCATGTGTGAGCAATATAGCATTTATTGACAACTTTTTGTAAAAAAAAAAAATTGTCATTATTCAATCACTTGGGACTCTGAAAGTCCAGATTGGAAGAAGCAGTGTACTGACGGAAGCACTCAAGTGGAGTGCGGCAGGGATCTGTGACATTGGTGGCAAGCAGTGGGACGCTTACTGCAGTCTGGGTCATCCAAACCTACACCGGGATCCAAGGCCGGGATAGCAGACTTCGGTCATCCCAGCGGAGATATGTATCCGACATCAGAGTTGCAAGGGCTACTGCAAAGTTCCTTTTCAGCAATCCCCCAGTCTGTATCTGCGGATCAGTACCTGGAGACCAGGCAGCAGAATCGGTTGCAGATCTGGATTTGAGCCCTCCAGGTCGCTGGTAGACACCAGGGCAAGTGCTTTCCAAACCCAAAGCAACGAGCCAGTGACCAACGGGAGTTACGACTGCCATTCCTGGGAGAGCAGCCCCAGGACCAATGGATGTCCAAAATGGACAGGCTGGTCCAGCAGGAGATAGAGCTGGACAATCAATATCGGGCTTTGCAATGACACGCAGAGCAGGGATATTTAGGGGAGACAACAGAATGCTCTCCGGAGGGATATGACTTTGGCAGCCCTGGATTGCTGAGGGAGAGCCTTACAGATGGTTTTGTGTTTGGCTATGAAGAGGAACCTACCCTTGAGGACATGTGAGAATACAGAGAGGCTATGCTTAGTCTTGCATGGGTCTCAGAGCTTAAACTGGACCTGGAATATTTGTTAAGGAAGGAACAGCATCTGGAAAGGGCATACCGGGAACTGCTAGAACATGTTCAGAAGAATTCCCTAGAATTAGCAGTGGCCATCCCCAAAGCTGAAGTGCTGACAATAGGGCAGAGCTTTGCTACCCTCTGCCCAGCACTGATAACATCTTCTGGGTTCTACAGACAGGAGACGGTGAACCTCTATCCCCAGACACCAGTTCCAGAGCCTGGGAATTTAATAGACTTCTCTGCTGAGGAAGAACAACCAGGTGAGCCTCCAGCAGAAGAGGTGGCATCAGAGCCAAACATCACTGAGCTCTGCCCAGCACCAACAGCAGCTTCAGCCTCCCTGAGAGAAAAGGCAGTCGGCCTTTTCCCCACAACACTGACAGACATGGGATTTTCTGACAGCAGCATCTATGGAGTTACCAGAAACTTCTCCAGCTGAAGCGCTGACAACTGGACAGAGGGTCCAAGACCTCTGCCCTACACCTGCGGCAGTTCCGGAGGCCAAGGGTGAGACATGCCAAATAACAATGTAAGCATATAACACTGAAGCGGCACGATCGCCGTCTTACTATTAATCCGGGTACTTCCGGTCTGCGGTACCTCAGGGAGATTGAGAGGTACCGCAGACCGGAAGTACCCAGATTAATAGTAAGACGGCGATCGCGCCGCTTCAGCGTTATATGCTTACATTGTTATTTAGCATGTACAAGCATTACCTTTTAAACAAATAAATTCCCCATTTTTCAACATACTTCACCATTGGAGACTCTCTCTCTCTCTCTCTCTCTCTTTCCATCTCGGAGCCAATACCCCATTGGAATCGAGCCCCCGCTACTTTCCTACCCTTTAGGATCATCACATTAACAACATCCGTGGAGGTAAGAAGGAGACAGTTACACACGCTGGAGGGATCAATATAGAGGAGAGAGAGCTTACAGAATTTGCCTACACTTATACATCTGGAGGTGAGAGTCCTGTGAGACTTAAGTTTGGAGATATATATATTATACCAGAACCCTACCTGTTCACCACATCCCAGCAAGGACCACTCATTTGAGAGACTATTTGCTATATATTATTTTCCCATTTTTCCCATTTTTTCACTCATTTTATATAGTTTACATTTATGGTTGTTTTCCTCATTGGAACTTTGTTACCATTATGGATTATTGCATTTATCATTAATTCATGTTCACCAGTATATTCACATATTCACGTGGTTTACACTGCATAGGCACTTTACTTACAGGGATATATTATTTTCTCTGTATGTTTTTTGTACATTTTTCACAGACACCAGTGACCATTTTCTATCCCTTCATGGTTTGACTGTTCACAATTATCTAAGCACATTTGTTTTGTTATATTGGTGTGTTAGTAATTAGCGCGGAAACATTTTCTTTATTTATTCACTATCGTGTAATGTGAACACGTTCAGTTTCTGCAGCTTTTTGCACAACAGCACTTTTTTTGTCATTTCATTACTCATTATTAGCGCGAAAGACTGCATTTTACTTATCCTTAGGAGATTAACCTTATTGTGTGGCATAAGTTGTTCAAGTTTATCTCTCAGCTACAGCTCTTTTTGGACAGCCCGACTCTTTCTTTGTCCCACCTGATAGTTCCCATAGAGAGCAGCCTGGGCACTGTTTCACTATCACTGGGTGAATTCGACAGCTCATTATTCAAGTTTATACCTCAAGGCCAAGGCTCCCTCTTTCTATGTCAGGGTGCACTCAGGCAGATCAGGTAAAGTGGGAGAAAACTGCCTTGCTTGATTTTTACCTACAGGTAAGCCTAAAAGGCTCACCTATAGGTACAGTCAATATCTAAGCATGTAGGAGATATTTACTCGTGAAGCCGATGGTAACGTACTGGCGCATGCGCTCTGAAGGACGGAATACTCGTGCCATTCTTTCAGGAGTCCTGTGCCATAAACAGTGGCACCCACATGGATCCACGGGAGTGACATCATCGCGGCTCATCTAATTAAAGGACCAGGACCTGCCAACCCAGAAGGAAGACCGCGTACAGTTGGAAGCTCTATCAGCGGTGACAGCGTGCTGCTGGAGGACTTCTTTTTAAGGTGAGTTTCACATAATGTGCTAGTATGCTATGGGTTAATTGCAAGTGTGCCTATGCTCTGTATGAGAAACAGTTTGTTAAGATGACAGCTTTTTGAAGAAAATTAAAACAAATTTGATTTACTGCACTTTCAATTTTTAAAAAAACTGTGACAAAAAAAATTACAACTTCAAAAAGGTCACCTCTTTCTAAATACATCTGACTGTTTACTTTACAAAAAGGGGTGATTTGGAGGGGGGGTATTTGTACTGTCCTGGCATTTTAGGGCCTCGTGAAATGAGAGGCAGTCAGTACATCAGGTGTGATCAATTTTCAAATATATATATATATATCATAGTTTGTAGACTCTATAGCTTTTACACAGACTAAATAACGTACAATGTTTTGGGTTATGAATACATTTTGGCCAAAATGTATGAAGAAGATTATATATTTGCAAAATTTTATAATAAAAACTAAGAAAAAAGGTGTTTTTTTTTTTCCAAAATGTTTTTTATACTACCATTTATTAAGCAAACAATAAAAAACCCAATGTGATTAAATAGTACCAAAAGAAAGCTCTATCTTTCTCAAAAAAATGTCTATAAAATATGGGTACAGTGTTGCATGGCTGAGTAATTGTCACTCAAGTGTTGAAAGCTGAAAATTGTCCTGGACCAAAAGGGGGTGCAAGTGTCCGGCCTGTAAGTGATTAAAGTGGTTGCAAACCCACAAAAAAAAAAAAAACCTGCCCAGCATACTAGCTCATTATGAAATTCTCACCTTAGATTGAAGCCCCCGCAGCGGTCCCGGCACACTGCTCTGCCTGGCGACATGTCTCTGGGTATAGCGGGCTCCAGTGCTGGGATTGGCCAGAGCCACGATGAGGTCACTCCCGTGCATGCGTGTGGGAGCCGCCTGGCAGCTGAAGCAATGGCACGAACGAGCCTTTGCTTCAATGCGCATGTGCCGATGACGTTGGCACATGCTGGTACAGGGGATATCTCCTAAACTGTGCAGGTTTAGGAGATATCCACGGTAGCCACAGTTAAGCCTCATTATATGCTACCTGTAGTGAAAAGTGGTTGTAAAGGGTTTACAACCACTTTAAGATGGCATTGTATCCTGTGTCCTGTAATGTACTCTGTCATGAACCTTGGAATACTGAAGTATTTCTCCTTTGAATCTATTACACGGTGGTGGGAATTCTGCCCTGTCTTAAAGCTAACCCCCCCCCGACGGCTCCATGGTCTGGAAGAAAAGCATTGTTCTGTGTTTGACTGTTTATGTACTTTAATTACCCCCTGGGGCTTCTGTGTCAATACACATCTCAGTTCTCCTATTCAAGCTATCGGACCAATCCCTGCTGACCCTGTTTCAAGTCCTCATTTGCATGGCCAAGAGAACCTAATTGTGAACTACAATGTACTTTACAATTGACCAGTAGGAAAGTGGTTGTTGGGGGCAGGGTGTTCAAACTGCTGTATAAAAGTGTGTGTGTGCATCCAATAAAATTAGTTTTCCTGTTTGAACTTACATACAGCCTGCCTGGTGTTTGTTCTGAGCTATCACAAATGGATTAGAACGGCACATAGCTGTAGTTTGAATCCTGGAGCATCGGATGACCGAACCATCAGACGTTGCGATCTGCAATATGATCCAATAGTAGCAGAGGAGTGTCGGGAGAGTGGAACCGAGCGAGCAAGGGGCTTGTTACATTGGTTGGCAGCGCTGGGATTTGCTCTCCAGTTACTGGGACACTCCAAACCACTACAGTCAATGACCAGCTATGCAGCCTGTCAGGAGAGCCACGCTGAAATACTTACTTGAGAGCCGTGGAGGGACCAGTGGGACAAAGAACAAGGCCACCCTGATCAGTGAGCTAGCCGAGATGGATCAGAGGGATGGTGATGCAGGACCCCGGTCAGTTGAAGACTTGTTTCAGCAACGAGTTCGAGAGCGGTTGGCATTATATGGTGCTAACCCATCAGAGACCGCCATACAGAATGCCATTAGAGACATCCAGCTGCAGGATGAGCGACAAGAGAGAGAACTAGAGCGGCAACATGAGCGGAGAATGGCGGAAATACGGCAATCGAAGACAACACCTAAATATGCAGCGCCTTTCCGTAAGCTGCCCTTTCGGGCGTTCAAACTATTTAAGGAAGGAGAGGAGGAAATTGAAGCGTTTCTGCAGGACTTTGAGAGACTATGCCAGATACATGAAGTACTGTCCCAAGATTGGGTCGCCTTACTGGCGAGTAATTTAACTGGCAGAGCGGCGGATGCGTATCGGGCCCTGGAGGACGAGGACGCTAAAGACTATGACCGGGTAAAAGAAGCTCTGCTAGCCCGATTTGCCATTACACCCGAAGCCAGCCGGATTAAGTTTCGAGAATCCCGGAAACAAACCAACATAACATACGTGGAGTGGGCACATCGTCTGCAGCGAAACCTTAAGGGCTGGTTACAGGGAAGCCACGCTCATACCATAGAGGACATCACCCAGCTAGTACTCTTAGAACAGTTCTTCAACCACACCCCTCTGGTAGTACGGGATTGGGTGCGAGATAAGCGACCACGGACTGTACAGCAAGAGGCTACTTTGGCCGATGAATATCTGGACTCTTGAAGGTCAGACGAAAGCGAGCGCTATCCACTATCTCGGCCCAGTTTATCAGCCTCTAACCCAACTTCAGTACCTCAGTGGTCTGCCTCTAGACCCCTAGCCCGGCCGAACCCTCCTACCGGACCTAAGTGCTATACCTGTAACCAAACCGGTCATCTGCAGCGATATTGCCCTACCTGATCCACGAGGTACCGAGAGACTAATCATCCATCCAGACCAGCGGCTCATTGCTTCCAGAACGAGCCCAACCATCGAGATGTTCAGGAAGAGTGTGGCGAACTTTTTGAGGCTGATCCCGTCCAAGCTGCTGCCGGAGATAATCGGCAGCACCATCGCCAGGCAGTATGGGTTAATGGGCAGCCGGCCCAGGGACACCGCAATTCCGGGGCTACGATTACCCTCATCCAGCCTCACATGATTCCCCAGTCGGCCCGGACCGGCCAGACTGCTGTAGTCAGGGTAGCAGGGGGCAAGGTGCTACATTTATCCACCGCCCAAGTCCTCTTGGATTGGGGCTCAGGGGAGCGACAAGTGCGAGTGGGATTACTACGCAAGTTACCCGCAGAAGTACTTTTGAGAAACGATTTGGGACATTTAACTTCCTCATATGCCCCAGAGGACGCTATGGCCGTGACCACCAGACGTCAGAGCCAACTTCAAGGAAACTCCACTCCTATGGGGACCCAGGTAAGACCAAATCCTCCTACGTTACCCAGACTTGACAACCCCGTGTCCTGGGATTCTCCCTCCGACGTTAGGCAAGAGACTCAGAGTGACCCAACTTTAGCTGGTTATCGGGACAGGGCGGGCAAGGATCCAGGGGGATTGGGGGAAGACAGAATAGAGTGGGAGGGGGGGTTTCTTTATCGTTACACTGAGGGAATGGGCACTGGGAAGCGACAGGGTCCCCACAAACAGCTAGTTGTACCCCAGAAATACAGACGGGAGCTATTGCGTCTGGCTCACGACATCCCCTTGGCCGGACATTTAGGGATAGCCAAGACCCGGAGTCAGTTGTCTCATGCTTTCTTCTGGCCCAGGTTACATGCCAAGGTGCGAGAATACTGCCGGACCTGTAAGACTTGTCAGAAAGTAGGGAAGACAGGGGATCACCCAAAAGCCTCGCTGCAACCCCTGCCGATTATTAAAGAACCCTTTAGCCGCATAGCGGTAGATATTATAGGCCCACTGGCCCGCCCCAGTGCCTCCGGGAAGAAGTATATTCTTACGGTGGTGGATTACGCCACCCGCTACCCGGAGGCCATTCCCTTATCCAATATCCAGGCTGATACAGTAGCAGATGCCTTACTGCGGGTATTTACTAGGGTAGGGTTTCCCCAGGAGATATTGTCCGATCAGGGTACCCAGTTCACAGCTGAGCTGACGCAGCAGCTCTGGCGTCTCTGTGGGATTAAACCCCCTCCAGAGCGCACCCTACCATCCTCAGACTAATGGGCTGTGTGAGAGATTTAATGGGACCCTGAAGCAGCTGCTTCGGGACTTCGTGGAGAGTAGGAAGGATTGGGAGAAATATCTTCCCCATCTACTGTTTGCCTATAGAGAGGTACCCCAGGAGTCCACTGGGTTTTCCCCATTTGAGCTGTTATATGGGCGAAGGGTTAGGGGACCCTTAGACTTAGTGAGGACCCAGTGGGAGGGGGTAGAGGATCCGGAAGGCCTCCCCATCCTTAGTTATGTCTTGGAACTCAGGGAGCGACTGATGGGAACTTACCGATCTAGTCCATGAGAATATGCAATCGGCCCAGAGTCAGCAGAAGGTTTGGTATGATCGGTCTGCGAGGAATCGCACCTTTTATATCGGACAGAAAGTTCTGGTACTAAAACCCCTGAAGCAAAATAAATTACAGGCCTCCTGGCAGGGCCCCTATCAGGTGGTAAAACAGCTGTGCGATACAACCTATGTGGTTGCCAGCTGTGCAGACACAAATATTAAGAGGACGTTCCACATTAATATGATGAAGGCCTATCATGAGAGAGCTGAGGCAGTAGCCGCCATATGCGCTCCTGCCACCGGGGACTCTGAATATCTACCGATGCTGGAGCTTCCCGAAATCAGTAACTGTTCCGGGGGTGTGGAGGATATACGGCTAGGAGATAGATTAGGATCCCAAGAACGAGAACAGGCCAGAGAATTACTCCAGGACCGTCAGATGTTCTCGGCACTCCCTGGGTACACTCACATAGCTGTGCACAAGGTAGAGACCCCCGGGCAGAAGCCCCTGAGACAACCAGCCTATAGGATTCCTGGAGCAGTGCAAGAAGGGATGAGAGCGGAGATTAGGGAGATGCTCGAGTTAGGGGTGATCGAGCCATCAGCAAGCCCCTGGGCTTCCCCTGTAGTATTAGTCCCAAAACGGGATGGCACGACCAGATTTTGCGTGGACTATAGGCGACTGAATGAATGTACTGTGACAGATGCCTACCCTATGCCCCGAGTGGACGAATTGCTGGACAAAATAGCTCAGGGACATTATCTGACGACTATTGACTTGTGTAAGGGCTACTGGCAGATTCCCTTGGAAGCGGAAGCAATTCCGAAGTCGGCCTTCATCACCCCGTTCGGCCTTTACCAGTTTCGGGTAATGCCATTCGGGATGAAGAATGCACCGGCTACCTTCCAGCGGATGATAGATGAACTCCTTGATGGTCTGCAAGATTTTGCAGGCGCATATCTTGACGACATCGCAATCTATAGCCAGACCTGGGAGGAACATCTTAGACACCTGGGAATAGTGCTAGATAGGATCCGAGCCGCAGACCTGACCCTGAAGCCAGACAAATGTAATATCGGGATGTCTGAGGTACAATATCTGGGACATAGAGTGGGATGTGGGAAGCAGAGGCCAGAACCTGCAAAAATAGAGGCCGTCCTAAACTGGCCGGTTCCCAGAACCAAGACCCAGGTACTTGCATTTTTAGGGACAGAAGGGTACTACAGGAAGTTTGTACCCCACTATAGTGACATAGCCAAACCCCTGACGGACCTGACCAAAAAGACTCTCCCTAGACAGGTCCTGTGGTCCCCGGAGTGCGAGATAGCATTTCATCAGTTAAAAACTGCCCTAACGCAAGCTCCCATACTGGCGGCCCCTGATCCTAACAAACGCTTTGTCATTCATACAGATGCCTCCACGTTTGGACTTGGAGCCGTACTAAGCCAAGTTGGCGATGACGGGAAAGAGCACCCAGTGGTGTATCTCAGCCGCAAATTGTTACCCCGTGAAGTTGGATATGCTGCCGTGGAAAAAGAGTGTTTGGCCTTAGTCTGGGCTTTAAAGAAATTGCAGCCCTACGTGTATGGACGCTCTTTTACCGTCATGACGGACCACAATCCCTTGATATGGCTTAACCGGGTGGCGGGAGAGAACGGACGATTACTAAGGTGGAGCCTGGCTTTGCAACCGTACAATTTTACCATACAATATCGGTCAGGGCCTCAAAACAGGAATGCGGATGGGTTATCCTGGCAGACGGACCTGGAACCTTAAGACTACTTTTCCAACATCCTCGAGTTGACCCGTTTGGGATCCCACTGTGGCTGTTGGACTGTTTCCCAGGGGGGAGTATTGTCATGAACCTTGGAATACTGAAGTATTTCTCCTTTAAATCTATTACACAGTGGTGGGAATTCTGCCCTGTCTTAAGGCTAACACCCCCCCCCCCAGACGGCTCCATGGTCTGGAAGAAAAGCATTGTTCTGTGTTTGACTGTTTATTTACTTTAATTACCCCCTGGGGCTTCTGTGTCAATACACATCTCAGTTCTCCTATTCAAGCTATCGGACCAATCCCTGCTGACCCTGTTTCAAGTCCTCATTTGCATGGCCAAGAGAACCTAATTGTGAACTACAATGTACTTTACAATTGACCAATAGGAAAGTGGTTGTTGGGGGCAGGGTGTTCAAACTGCTGTATAAAAGTGTGTGTGTGCATCCAATAAAATTAGTTTTCCTGTTTGAACTTACATACAGCCTGCCTGGTGTTTGTTCTGAGCTATCACAAATGGATTAGAACGGCACATAGCTGTAGTTTGAATCCTGGAGCATCGGATGACCGAACCATCAGACGTTGCAATCTGCAATATGATCCAATAGTAGCAGAGGAGTGTCGGGAGAGTGGAACCGAGCGAGCGAGGGGCTCGTTACATACTCCAAGAAAATGATTTTTTTTTTTTTTTATTGCTTGGCAAGGGGTAATGCTTGGACTTTAAAAGATTATGAAAACCCTTGGGTAGGGTGACCAGACATCTCCGGTTTCCGGGGACAGTCCCCGGATTGAGAACACTGTCCCCAGCCCAAGACTGTCCACGGTTTTGTCTCCGGATTGCAGGGGCGGACTTAGGGTTGCCACCTGCCCGGTTTTTGAGATACGTTGTCTGGGTCTCTGCCTGCCTCTAACCCAAACAGTGCCTCACCCAACCCGCTTGTGGCTCACTGTGGCGACATGTCCGCAGTGATTTCTGCTCCTGCTGGCCTCCATCCACTCAGTGTGCTACAGATGGGACACAGAGCTGAAGGCAGAACCGCCATGTTGCGGGGTGCTCTGGCTGGCTGCAGACGAGACACAGAGGTGGAGCCTCCATCTTACTTTGGGCTCTGGCTGGCTGCAGGAGGCATACGGGGGTGGGGTTGCAGGTGGAGCCTCCATGTTACCTGCTGCTCTCTTGAAAACTGTGCAGAGATTGCGCTGGGAGACTTGTACAGTAAATGTGTTTGGGGTATTGTGTATGTCAGGAATTCAACAAATGGTTCTCACCCCCCCATACACCATCCATCCATACAGTCCTTGCCCCCCCCCCACCATACACTATCCATATATACAGTTCTCCCTCCATAAACCATCCATCCATCCAGTCCTCGTCCCTCATATACACCATCCATATATACAGTCCTCGTCCCCCCTATACACCATCTATCCACACAGTTCTCCACCCCCCCACACCATCTATCCACACAGTTCTCCAACCCCCCATATACCATCCATATATACAGTTCTACACACACACACACACACACACACACACATCCTAAATTCTAAGAAGTATCTTTTTATCTCGTGGATGAAATGTGACAAATTAACTCTATCTACTCTATATCTAACTATATCATACAATTGTAGCGGGTACTCCAAATTTAGGGGGTCTTTATGTCCAAATTTAGGGGGATGACCCGTGCACTAGTATGGCTCGGGCCTTCTAATTGTGCTGGACCCTGCTTTGTTGCTGTGTGCCTATGTAGAGTTCCCTGAGGCCTGCAGGTGGCGCTGCCATGCTGGGTCAGGGTTGAACCATAGGTTGCATTGGCGCGATTGGATGTCCTCTTTCGGCTACCATGCAGTGGGCTGGTTCTGCCTGCTGTGCATGCCGGGAGAGGATATAAAAGAGGCAGACACCATTTATTCAGGGAGAGACCCAGGGACAAGTACCCGGAGGAGTGTGCCCCCTAAGGAGGGGGGCGCGTACACCGACTGAAGAGTCTCGGGCACCTTCGGCCCGAGACAGCAGAGTTCCGGGTGGGTCCAGTACCTTCAACTGGGTCTACAGGCAGAACTTTGGAGTCCTAGGATGCCCGGGTGAGGGTATCTGCTCTGACCAAGAGGAAGCCAGAGGAGGATCGGTCTCATAACAGGAGATGAGTGATAGTTAGATTGCTGTCTCGGGAAAGGCCTGGTGACCTGTCGGAGGGAAGGATCCTATGCTCCGCAGAACTGACCCCGCGGAGTGCTGCTGCTCTTCGAGAACATATTGAACTTGTCCTTGGAGGATTTAAATTGCTTGTTCAAGCTCCACATCGGCTGCTAGGACCATTGAGGGACTATCCGGGTGAGCTGTACCCACTCAGGACCGAGTGGTGATAAATCTGGGAGTTCTGTGCCTGAATCTGCTTTGGTTCAACTATTATCTCTCTCATCTACTCTCTCTTATCTATCAAGCAAAGATACAAAATAAACCCAACGTTGGAGTTTAAGTGGTTTGGACCATGACTTTATTAAAGAGGGGAAAATACAGACTCGTCTCTACATTCTGGAGATGGGAACCAGTGGAAGGAGGTAACTCGCTGCGGGACCCAAATACATATACACCGCCTGACCTCTAAACTAGAGGACACGGGCTTGTGGCATGGGTGCCTCTTCTTTCCTCTAAGAGGAGAGGGTAGTGCTACACGTGGGGGCTCGTCCGAGATTCTGAAGCTGCCCCTGGAAGCTGGACTTTGCTTTCTCCCTTGTGTGTGTTTTGTGGAAGTCAGCCATATTGAGAGAATTCGAGCTGCGCCATTTGTGAGAGAGAGATAGAGGTACGGGCCTAGTTAATTTCTAACTGCGTAGTATGTGGGCGTGTCTCGAGCCTGGAAAAGCCCGCGAGTTGCGTGCAGCAGGAGAGAGAAAAGGGGAGGAGCCCTGCTAGGTGTGTGCTCCACGTGATGTGTTGGCGCCAAAGGACAGTACAGATTGGATCAGTGACGAAGCAGCATGTCTGCCGCTCCATGGATCTCTGCTTCACCGGGACCTCGTGGGTTCTCAACCGCTTCAGCCATGGACGTTGCTTCACTTGCTGCTCCTTTTGACGGATACAGGAATTCGGATACAGGAATTTCGCTTTGCCCTTCACACATGCAGAGACGCAGAGGCCTTGGGCATGATCTGTCCAAAGTGCCAGTGACTGGCCGTACAGCTTCGCCCTTTCGGGAGATGTGCCCTTTGCGGGGAATTCCTGTTTGAGGTCTACCGGGTTAATTGCCTCTCCGGCGCTGTTACTCCGGAGGAAAAACTTTGTGCTTCTACAGCCGTGCCCATACGCACCCCCGCGGAAACAGCGTATGTTAAGGAAAAAAAGTTCTGGCTGCTACGGAGCTTGAGACGGAGAGCCCAGCGGATGCTGTCTCTGTTGCAACAGAGTCCTCCCTTCCCCCTGCTAAGAGGAAGGTGGGATATGTGAAGGCTTCTCGTGGCCGCGGTCAAGGCCTACCCCAGCACCTGCCTGAACCGGATCATCAACCCACAGGGATCTCTGGCCGATCCAAGTCAGGGGAAGGTAAGAAGGCTGGGAAAACTGAGACATTACATAGTTACATAGTTAGTCAGGTTGAAAAAAGACACAAGTCCATCCAGTTCAACCATAAAAAAAAAAAAAAAAAAAATATATCGTACAATCCCATATACCCAATTCTATACCCACAGTTGATCCAGAGGAAGGCAAAAAACCCCAGAAGAGCATGATCCAATTTGCTACAGCAGGGGAAAAAATTCCTTCCTGATCCCCCGAGAGGCAATCGGATATTCCCTGGATCAACTTTACCTATAAATGTCAGTACCCAGTTATATTATGTACATTTAAGAAAGAATCCAGGCCCTTCTTAAAGCAATCTACTGAGCTGGCCAGAACCACCTCTGCAGGGAGTCTATTCCACATTTTCACAGCTCTTACTGTGAAAAAACCTTTCCGTATTTGGAGGTGAAATCTCTTTTCCTCTAGACACAAAGAGTGCCCCCTTGTCCTTTGTGTTGACCGTAAAGTGAATAACTGAACACCAAGTTCACTATATGGACCCCTTATATATTTGTACATGTTGATCATATCACCCCTTAATCTCCTCTTCTCAAGAGAGAATAAATTCAGTTCCTCTAATCTCTCCTCATAGCTGAGCTCCTCCATGCCTCTTATCAGTTTGGTTGCCCTTCTCTGCACTTTGTCCAGTTCCCCAATATCCTTTTTGAGAACTGGGGCCCAAAACTGAACTGCATATTCCAGATGAGGTCTTACTAATGATTTGAACAGGGGCAAAATGATATCTCTCTCTCTGGAGACCATACCTCTCTTAATACAAGAAAGGACTTTGCTCGCTTTGGAAACCGCAGCTTGGCATTGCATGCCATTATTGAGCTTATGATCTACCAAAACCCCCAGATCCTTCTCCACTACGCATCCCCCCAGTTGTACTCCCCCTAGTATGTATGATGCATTCATATTATTAGCCCCCAAGTGCATAACTTTACATTTATCAACATTAAACCTCATCTGCCACATAGTCGCCCAATTAGACAGAGCATTGAGGTTGGCTTGTAAATTGGCGACATCCTGTAAGGACGTTATTCCACTGCATAGCTTGGTGTCATCTGCAAAGACAGAAATGTTACTTTTGATCTCAGACCCAATATCATTTATAAACGTATTAAAAAGTAAGGGTCCCAGCACTGAACCTTGGGGTACACCACTGATAACCTTGGACCATTCAGAGTAAGAATCATTAACCACTACTCTCTGAATTCTGTCTTTTAGCCAGTTTTCTATCCATTTACAAACTGATATTTCCAATCCTGTAGACTTTACCTTACACATGAGCCGTGTGTGGGGAACTGTATCGAACGCTTTTGCAAAATCCAAGTATACCACATCCACAGCCACCCCTTTGTCCAAGGTCTTACTTACCTCTTCATAAAAATAAATCAGGTTTGTTTGACAACTTCTGTCTTTCATGAATCCATGCTGTCTGTTGCTTAAATAGTTTTTTTCCAGGAAGAACTCATCTATGTGGTCTTTTATTAATCTCTCCAGTATTTTCCCAACTATAGAAGTTAAACTAACAGGTCTATAGTTACTTGGTAAAGACTTAATTCCCTTTTTTAAATATAGGCACCACATTGGCCCTGCGCCAATCCAGTGGTACTATTCCTGTCATTAATGAGTCCCTAAAAATTAAATACAATGGCTTTGAAATTACAGAGCTCAATTCTTTTAGGATCCGTGGGTGTATGCCATCTGGTCCAGGTGCTTTATCCACCTTTATTCCATCTAAATATTTCTGGACCATATCACTTTTGAGCCATTGTGGATTTGGGGCTGTGTCACTACCACCCCCATTTTGGACATGAGCTCCCCCATGCTCCTTTGTATACACAGAACTGAAGAAAGTATTTAATAAATTAGCCTTCTCTTTGTCCCTAGTCACCCACTCTAGATTATTTTGTAAAGAGCCTACATGCTCAGACTTGACCTTTTTACTATTAATATATTTGAAGAATTTTTTGGGGTTTGTCCTACTATCTTTTGCAATCTGTCGTTCATTTTGGATTTTTGCATCCTTGATTTCCTTTTTACATATCCTGTAATATTCTTTGTAACATTTAAATGACACTAGTGTTCCCTCATTTTTATATTTTTTAAAAGCTCTTTTCTTATAGTTTATATTAATTTGAAAAGATGAAGCTATTAACCAGCAAATGTAGGGCAAATTACCATTCTTTCCAATCACATCCTGGTAAATTTTGAAAAATTGAACAAGGGATGCCCCTGGGATAGTGTGGATTGGAATAAATTATGGATTGCCACCAAGTATATATAGAAAAATATAAAGAATTTTATTTGTACATATTTGACATATAAATCAAAATTGTTTAAAAACAACGAGAGAAAAGACATACACAATCATTGAAACCAATTTGCATGAGGGCACCTACAAGTCATATAACTAGTGGTGACAAAACCGACATGTTTCGGATACTAGAGCTATATCTGTGATAGCTTCCATTATTTCCTTCAAGGTTCATACAATGGTTAAAAAGCAGATTGGTCTCTATAGAAGAGAGAAAAACAACATCATATATAATGGTTATCTAGTACAATATCAAGCATTAGCATAATTCCAATATTTTGAATTTCTCCCATATGTGGGCAGCTAGAGGATAAATAGTGCTGCAGAGAGAGAGAAAAAAAAAAAAAAGAGAGGGGAAAACAAGGAAAGATAAGAGAAAAATGTATATGAGGGTTCATTGGAGATGCATAAATGCACATATACAGTGCATGATTATATATTTATAGGATACATTACATTTATATCAAATTTATCCATAGTGTTGCACACATACATCTCAAATGGTAACGCAAACATCAGCCGCTTGGAGGGATTGTCCCGATGATGTAGAGCCCAAGTGGATATAGTGCAAGTTTAGTGGTCGCATAGAAGAAATGCAGCGACCATAATAACACAGCAACCGTGGTAACAGAGCCAGGGATATATAACAGGGCCAGCCCAAGAAAAGCCCCTCAAAGCTCACAAGGAAGCCCCAAATTATAGCGGGGACTCGCCACAGGCCTCTCTGCAAAGACATACATATGTGAGTTATAATTTGAGGATCCCATACTAACCCTGTAAACAGTTATCCCACAAATATAATCTAGTATCTGAGCGGGCTTCATACCTGTAAGAGTGACGCGAGAGCATCCACACTCTGGCTGTGCAGAAACTGGCAAAGCCCGGTGGGATTTTATATGAGGCTGTGGCTTGTGTTACAGCCAATCAGCTCGAGTGGCGCCAACAGGAGGGACGGAAGGAGCTCAGCCAATGAGATAGAGGGTGGGAGGCCACAACAGGGCTAAAAAGTACGTCCAAATAAAAGAAACAAATTAGTCATGTATTGCAGAGAAGCTCTTACATGACGAGACGCCGCGCGCAAGGGCCGCCCTCGGTCCAGGTGGCGTCCGGCGTCACCACGCACCCACGTCAGCGTACAGAAAACGTCAGAACGTCGGCGCGGTGACGTCAGACGTCGACCCGACCGCCAGCACAATTGAAAGGGCGGAAGTGACTCAGAATAGATTACTGCGGTGTCCGCATCGGGCCAAAAAGGGAGGCCAGCGCGGAGGCAACACCATATGCGCCACGCCAAGTGGCGCCACCGGGAGGACAGGAAACACAATTGATCGGTCCAAAGCCCCATAAGTAGTAACAATGTAACAACAATGCCCTCCATCCCATACGTCCATAATTGTTAGGACAGGGAGAGGGAACATATGCACATAACCGTCCATTTGCTCAAACGCGAGCAAGGCAGCCCCCAATCATCAAAATAACTGAGGGCTGTTTTTGTGCTGGGGAGCGTCAGTGGGCCAGATGAGCGGCCCCAAATATTGCCACAGACTCTGATGTATTGGAGTACAAGGTGCCAGTGTTATTTAATTGATTTCTAGATAATAAGGAATAGACAATATAATGAATAAACACTGATCTCCAGTGGGCAAATCATCGGGCAAATTCCATCGGTTAAATCAAAATTGCTCTATCTATGTACAGTGTGTAGAGGTTTATTTTAATTTTTAACATCACTGCATGACGGGCATGCATCAAAAATATTAATACATATTTTGTACAGCTGGCATAATTCATACATATTTTACCTCAAAGAAAAAAAAAAATATTAAAGAAAAAGAAAGAAAGAACATATAAATAGGTATACCCAGCTTGTTTGACTCAGTTTAACAGATCCCTGTCAAACCTTCCAGACGTAAATCCAGGTAAAAAGGGTTTAAAGTTTATAGCCTGGTTCAAGCCAGGCGGTGAAGTGGCGTTGAGGGTCGAGATCCACCTCAGCTCCCTTTGAAGTAGGTGCTTATTAAAGTCGCCACCACGGGGGCTGTGGTGGACCCTGTCCAAAACTAGCACCTCAAAACTTGGTACACTATCTCCATGAACTTGGGCAGCGTGTCTGCCGAGAGGGAGATCAGGATCTTTATCCCTCATCCCTTTCAGATGTCGGTAGACTCTCTGCCATAGTTTTTGTATGGTTTTTCCCACATAAAAACAATTACAGCTGCAAATAATGAGATATACTACATCCGTAGTTTGACAATTCGCATAGTGTTTTGGTCGAAATTTTTGGCCATTCGGTAAACGAATATTCCTTCTAGTATTCATATACTTGCAGTATGTGCAATTGCCACATTGAAAAGTTCCCAGGTCCCTACATGGATCTCCCCTAGTGGTATTCTGAAATTCACTCTGTACGAGCATGTCCTTTAGGGACGTTGCTCGTCTATAGGTGATAGTTGGTCTGGGGGGTACTAGTGGTCCTATCACAGGGTCTGCTGTAAGTAGGTGCCAGTGTTTTTGGTAAATTTTAAAGAGTTGGGCATGATCATCAGAGTAGGTGTTGATGATACGATGATCATTCTCACTTTTTTTAGGTTTGAACATTAATGATTCATGTCGATTTAAATTTAGGGTGCGTTTAAAAGCCTTTTTGAGGCATTTATGGCTGTACCCCCTTGCCAAAAGTCTTTGCCTTAAGTTGTTTGCTTCTCTTTTATAATCAACTTCATTAGAACAGTTTCTTTTTATTCTTAAGTATTGTCCGTAAGGGATAGATTTGACTAGAGGCTTAGGGTGAAAGCTAGAGGAATGTAAGATTGTATTGCCTGCACTCGGTTTGCGAAACAGCTTACATGATAACATGTTTTGCTTATCTCTAAAGATCTCTACGTCAAGAAAGGTTATGGTATTTGGATCTGATGTCATTGTGAATTTCAGGTTGAAAACATTTGAATTTAGGGCAATGAGACACTCATCCAGGCATTGCTGGGAGCCCGTCCAAACAATAAAGATGTCATCAATGTACCTGTGCCACAGAGCCACATGGCACAGGTACATTGAGATATCCTTGCTGGAGAAAATATCACGTTCCCATTCCCCCAGGTACAAGTTGGCGTAGCCAGGGGCACAACTGGTGTCCATGGCTACGCCCTGTACCTGGAGGAAGCATTGACCATCAAAAGTGAAAACATTATGTCTTAATACAAAATCCAAAGACTGGATTATAAATTCATTGAATAAATGTTCATGATGGCTGATTTGTGATAGAATGTGTCTAATGCAGGCAATGCCGAGAGAGTGAGGGATCGAGCTGTAGAGTGCCTCTACATCAATGCTGACGAGAATCGAGTCTGTAGGGATCTGTACTCCTTCGATAATGCGTAGTAAGTGGGGTGTGTCTTTCACATAGGAGGGAATGCTTTGGACAAAGGGTCTTAGATGCTCATCAATGAGCCGTGAAAGGTTTTCGGTGATGGCTCCGTTTCCGGATATGATGGGGCATCCTGGGGGATTTAGGGGATCCTTGTGGACCTTGGGGAGTGAGTAAAATGTTGGTGTGCGGGGAAAGGAGGTACGAATGAATTCCCAGGTTTGTTTAGAAATAACATTATTTTGGAAGGCTCCATCTACCAAGGTGTAAAATTTCTTATTGAAGGCATCTACAACACCACTACTTACTGGGCGATACCATTCATGATTTCTTAAGATGTTGAGACACATTTCAAGATATTGAGGGTTGTCCATGATGACAATGTTCCCTCCTTTGTCTGATAACTTAATAGTAATTTCATGATTTTTTGATAGATTTTTTTAAGGCTATCTTTTCAGTAGAAATAAGGTTTGTGTGTCTAGGTATTAACGGTACTAGATTATTTATTTCTTGACTAGTATTTTTGAGAAAATTAGATACACCTGGGTTTGAGCTAGGCATTGGGTAAAGAGATGATGTTTTTTTGAGTGAGGTTTTAGGGGCACTGGAAATCTCAGTATCAGTTGTGCTAGTGTTGGCTAGAAGTAGGTCAAGGTCCAAGGTGTCGATGAGGTCTTTAGATTCATTTTCCTCAAGTAGGGATTTAAGATTGCCCAATGCCTGGCGTTCACTATAGGTGTGAAATTCCCGTGTATCTGGGTCACTCTTTTCAAAAATGCTTTTGAGAAGTAATTTGCGAGCGTATAAATGGAGATCTTTAATAGTCTCAAATTTATCAATAGGTTTGTTAGGGCAAAAAGTTAGTCCCTTTGAGAGAACTGAGATCTCATTGACACTCAGGACATATGATGACAAGTTTATAATATTGAAAGCCGAGGCTATGTCGTGATCGGGTTGTGGGGAGTGAGTGAGTTTCCCGAGTTCTTAGTTAACATCAGGGGAACTTTAGGTGTGACAAAAGTACCCATGTTTTCAAGTGATTCATGTGCATTTGCAGTGGCATCCATGGCCGTCGATGTGGAGGTGTTAGGGACTGATGGAAACGGAGTGCGAGGGTGCTGTTTGGGGGACGTTTTTTTGTAGTATTGCTATTAGAGGAGTTTTCAAAGTCACGGTTTCTTTTAGATGGTCTTGTGCGTTTTCCCTTCATTGGTGCGTATGACATGTTGGACGAGGTTGAAGAGGTATCAGATATGTCCAACTGTGTAGAACGATGGTTATTGTTTTTATATTGGAAACTAGGTTTAGTTGAAAATGCCCATCTATATGCTCTACCTTCCTCAAAGGCCTGTTTATCCCGCATATATTTAAACTCTTTTTTTGCTAGAATAGATTTTTTGAATAGTTCAATGTGGGTTTTGAGTTTCTCATTTAGACGTCTCTGATATTCGTCAGAGAGAAGTCTCATCATACCAGCCGAGCATAATTTTTAATTCGTTTCCCATGCTTGCTTGAACGTCGGGTCCAGATCCTCAAAGGTTGGGAAGATCTGGACTGGAAGTCCAAGTGGGTTTAAATCGTCCCTTATGTACTCATTAAAAGTTTTTATATGCCAGTGCATTGAAGATTTTTTCTCCAACCATTTGGTTAGATTGGAGAAAAGAAAAATCAGCTCAGATTCCAATGATTCATTTTTACCGTAGTTCGATTGTAATTGTTCAGTGAAGACCTCCCATGATTCGCAGTAAAGTTCAGCCATGATGATGGTATCACTAGGTACTGTAAAATTGGATATACCGAAAATTAGAAAAAGAGGAAGAGAAAGAAAAAAAAAAAAAAAAAAAGGAAAAAAATATAACACAGTAAAACAAAACAACCAAAATTATTGCAACAGTACGTTTTCACAATAATTGCCCGTGCAGCAGGGAGTAAACAAAACAGGGAAAGAGCAATTTAAGTAAAATTATTTATATGTAGAAAGCTGGAATGCTTCAAATAATGAATGGGGACTAAGGGGTATTTACTACCCAGAAATTGGATATATTAATTTGAAAAGATGAAGCTATTAACCAGCAAATGTAGGGCAAATTACCATTCTTTCCAATCACATCCCGGTAAATTTTGAAAAATTGAACAAGGGATGCCCCTGGGATAGTGTGGATTGGAATAAATTATGGATTGCCACCAAGTATATATAGAAAAATATAAAGAATTTTATTTGTACATATTTGACATATAAATCAAAATTGTTTAAAAACAACGAGAGAAAAGACATACACAATCATTGAAACCAATTTGCATGAGGGCACCTACAAGTCATATAACTAGTGGTGACAAAACCGACATGTTTCGGATACTAGAGCTATATCTGTGATAGCTTCCATTATTTCCTTCTTCAAGGTTCATACAATGGTTAAAAAGCAGATTGGTCTCTATAGAAGAGAGAAAAACAACATCATGTATAATGGTTATCTAGTACAATATCAAGCATTAGCATAATTCCAATATTTTGAATTTCTCCCATATGTGGGCAGCTAGAGGATAAATAGTGCTGCAGAAACAAAAAAGGTAGCCTTGGGACTTTGGGTGAGGTGGAAAAGATGGGCTCATGCTCACACAAATAGCAATAAAAAACAATTTATTAGTTACATAGTGTTAAATGACAAAGCAGAGACAGCAATGAGTGTGCGTCTCCAGGCATAAGAGCCAAAAATGTCTAAAACATAGTACAAATAATTGTTGCAGTACAAATATATTACATCCATGGTACAACAATGCAAAAGATAGATAGAAATATTTAGCTTGTGAAGCCACAGTGCGTATGGTGGAAAAAATGCTCAGGCAATAATGAAGCAAACAGTACAAAAGCTCATGTATAAAAAAGTAAATATTAGAAACATTATGTAGGCATAGTGGCCGACAGAGGTGGTCCTCACAATGTGCGAATGCACAGAAGCATCCTGAGTGCCCTACGCGTTTCGCGAGCTCCGCTCGCTTCTTCAGGGGCAGATGCATAATCATTGTATCTGTGGTGGGATACAAGAATTTGAAGTGAGTAACCTAGTTGAACTGATAGTATGAGGGGGGGGGGGTGAGTTGGGTCAGACCAAAGGGAGACCTTATACTCACCATTGCTGAGGACTGTAGAACCGAGCACTGCATGTCGAGATGGTGGTAACTCACATGTCCAGGGTGGGGGCTGAGGGGGCGGAGCAACACAGATATCGCCACAAGGGAAGGTCCGGATGAGACAGCACAGACTGGTGGAAAGAGTCTGGCCAGTGGACATGTTGGCCCCCAAAAAAGTAGATAAGTCTAAAAATAATGTATATATAGAACAAAATGAGTAACACCAAAAAACATGTGAGTAGCAAGTAAAATAGGCCAAAAGGCCAAAAAGGTAGTTAATGGTGATAGAACACCTATAATTGTATGATGTATAAAAATAACCTTGCTGCAACACGCTATGATGTGGATATAGAAGATAGTGAGAAAATTAGGAACAAATTTCAATACTGGGGGCCAATGAGTGATGCTAACAAGCTGGAGGGCAATATAAACAAAAGGGGGGTGTCATGGTGAAAACACACCTATACTGCTGGCATAATTGGTTAAAAATGTGTCAGACAAGGTGTAAGAGTATACTTTGCATTTAAAGTTGCAAGACCATTTATGGAGTTGCTGAGTATATGTAGACAATACCTTAATGTGAATGAAACACTGATGCCAGCAGTAAGAACCATTGAGGAGCCTCCCAGCGATGTGACCACTGCACAAGACAGACCGCAAATGCGGATCCCAGCTGTGCAAAAAACAGCCGGACTTATATCCCTCGGGCGGCCCCGGAGCTCCGCCCCCAGCGTCATGTATGGATGTGGGCGCAGCGGCGTCATTACGACGCCGACTACCGTCCATCCAGGATGTTCCACACAGCCCAGCCAACAGCGTCAAATGACGCTGTGGTGTGGGCGTGGAAAACATGGCGCCGATGCGCCGGGTGGCCGCGCCCATCAATAGTGACAGGCGGGGGCAGCAGGAGGTCACAAAGTACCTCCCTTTGGCGCATCGCAGCCCCCAACAAGGAACACAGGACACGCCACCATACAGGGACAGGAGTGCGAGGGGAACAGCCTTGGGCAACCCCCAGGGCTAATGTGCTGATGCTGATTGGCCGACACTGAACAGTGCATAACAATGTATGCACTGTGCAGTACTGGATGGAGGGTGGCACTCGAACCATGGGCAGGGTAACCATAAAAATAGTGTACCCCAAACCTGGTAACAAGGGCTTGTTGGGTGTCTAGCACCCATATAGAAAAACTACATAGAGTGTAACGATGGAAAACATTGGATGTCACAGTGAGCAAAGCCCAAGGGCGCATCAGACCTTATTGGGGGCTGTGGGTGTCTACCACCCGAAGTAACAGAAAAGGGGAGAAATAAGGTCTGATGCGACCACTTAACCACCTCCATCCCTAATAATGTAGAAACAAAAAAGGTAGCCTTGGGACTTTGGGTGAGGTGGAAAAGATGGGCTCATGCTCACACAAATAGCAATAAAAAACAATTTATTAGTTACATAGTGTTAAATGACAAAGCGGAGACAGCAATGAGTGTGCGTCTCCAGGCATAAGAGCCAAAAATATCTAAAACATAGTACAAATAATTGTTGCAGTACAAATATATTACATCCATGGTACAACAATGCAAAAGATAGATAGAAATATTTAGCTTGTGAAGCCACAGTGCGTATGGTGGAAAAAATGCTCAGGCAATAATGAAGCAAACAGTACAAAAGCTCATGTATAAAAAAGTAAATATTAGAAACATTATGTAGGCATAGTGGCCGACAGAGGTGGTCCTCACAATGTGCGAATGCACAGAAGCATCCTGAGTGCCCTACGCGTTTCGCGAGCTCCGCTCGCTTCTTCAGGGGCAGATGCATAATCATTGTATCTGTGGTGGGATACAAGAATTTGAAGTGAGTAACCTAGTTGAACTGATAGTATGAGGGGGGGGGGGTGAGTTGGGTCAGACCAAAGGGAGACCTTATACTCACCATTGCTGAGGACTGTAGAACCGAGCACTGCATGTCGAGATGGTGGTAACTCACATGTCCAGGGTGGGGGCTGAGGGGGCGGAGCAACACAGATATCGCCACAAGGGAAGGTCCGGATGAGACAGCACAGACTGGTGGAAAGAGTCTGGCCAGTGGACATGTTGGCCCCCAAAAAAGTAGATAAGTCTAAAAATAATGTATATATAGAACAAAATGAGTAACACCAAAAAACATGTGAGTAGCAAGTAAAATAGGCCAAAAGGCCAAAAAGGTAGTTAATGGTGATAGAACACCTATAATTGTATGATGTATAAAAATAACCTTGCTGCAACACGCTATGATGTGGATATAGAAGATAGTGAGAAAATTAGGAACAAATTTCAATACTGGGGGCCAATGAGTGATGCTAACAAGCTGGAGGGCAATATAAACAAAAGGGGGGTGTCATGGTGAAAACACACCTATACTGCTGGCATAATTGGTTAAAAAATGTGTCAGACAAGGTGTAAGAGTATACTTTGCATTCAAAGTTGCAAGACCATTTATGGAGTTGCTGAGTATATGTAGACAATACCTTAATGTGAATGAAACACTGATGCCAGCAGTAAGAACCATTGAGGAGCCTCCCAGCGATGTGACCACTGCACAAGACAGACCGCAAATGCGGATCCCAGCTGTGCAAAAAACAGCCGGACTTATATCCCTCGGGCGGCCCCGGAGCTCCGCCCCCAGCGTCATGTATGGATGTGGGCGCAGCGGCGTCATTACGACGCCGACTACCGTCCATCCAGGATGTTCCACACAGCCCAGCCAACAGCGTCAAATGACGCTGTGGTGTGGGCGTGGAAAACATGGCGCCGATGCGCCGGGTGGCCGCGCCCATCAATAGTGACAGGCGGGGGCAGCAGGAGGTCACAAAGTACCTCCCTTTGGCGCATCGCAGCCCCCAACAAGGAACACAGGACACGCCACCATACAGGGACAGGAGTGCGAGGGGAACAGCCTTGGGCAACCCCCAGGGCGAATGTGCTGATGCTGATTGGCCGACACTGAACAGTGCATAACAATGTATGCACTGTGCAGTACTGGATGGAGGGTGGCACTCGAACCATGGGCAGGGTAACCATAAAAATAGTGTACCCCAAACCTGGTAACAAGGGCTTGTTGGGTGTCTAGCACCCATATAGAAAAACTACATAGAGTGTAACGATGGAAAACATTGGATGTCACAGTGAGCAAAGCCCAAGGGCGCATCAGACCTTATTGGGGGCTGTGGGTGTCTACCACCCGAAGTAACAGAAAAGGGGAGAAATAAGGTCTGATGCGACCACTTAACCACCTCCATCCCTAATAATGTAGAAACAAAAAAGGTAGCCTTGGGACTTTGGGTGAGGTGGAAAAGATGGGCTCATGCTCACACAAATAGCAATAAAAAACAATTTATTAGTTACATAGTGTTAAATGACAAAGCGGAGACAGCAATGAGTGTGCGTCTCCAGGCATAAGAGCCAAAAATATCTAAAACATAGTACAAATAATTGTTGCAGTACAAATATATTACATCCATGGTACAACAATGCAAAAGATAGATAGAAATATTTAGCTTGTGAAGCCACAGTGCGTATGGTGGAAAAAATGCTCAGGCAATAATGAAGCAAACAGTACAAAAGCTCATGTATAAAAAAGTAAATATTAGAAACATTATGTAGGCATAGTGGCCGACAGAGGTGGTCCTCACAATGTGCGAATGCACAGAAGCATCCTGAGTGCCCTACGCGTTTTGCGAGCTCCGCTCGCTTCTTCAGGGGCAGATGCATAATCATTGTATCTGTGGTGGGATACAAGAATTTGAAGTGAGTAACCTAGTTGAACTGATAGTATGAGGGGGGGGGTTGAGTTGGGTCAGACCAAAGGGAGATCTTATACTCACCATTGCTGAGGACTGTAGAACCGAGCACTGCATGTCGAGATGGTGGTAACTCACATGTCCAGGGTGGGGGCTGAGGGGGCGGAGCAACACAGATATCGCCACAAGGGAAGGTCCGGATGAGACAGCACAGACTGGTGGAAAGAGTCTGGCCAGTGGACATGTTGGCCCCCAAAAAAGTAGATAAGTCTAAAAATAATGTATATATAGAACAAAATGAGTAACACCAAAAAACATGTGAGTAGCAAGTAAAATAGGCCAAAAGGCCAAAAAAGGTAGTTAATGGTGATAGAACACCTATAATTGTATGATGTATAAAAATAACCTTGCTGCAACACGCTATGATGTGGATATAGAAGATAGTGAGAAAATTAGGAACAAATTTCAATACTGGGGGCCAATGAGTGATGCTAACAAGCTGGAGGGCAATATAAACAAAAGGGGGGTGTCATGGTGAAAACACACCTATACTGCTGGCATAATTGGTTAAAAAATGTGTCAGACAAGGTGTAAGAGTATACTTTGCATTCAAAGTTGCAAGACCATTTATGGAGTTGCTGAGTATATGTAGACAATACCTTAATGTGAATGAAACACTGATGCCAGCAGTAAGAATAGTGCTGCAGAGAGAGAGAGAAAAAAAAAAGAGGGGAAAACAAGGAAAGATAAGAGAAAAATGTATATGAGTGTTCATTGGAGATGCATAAATGCACATATACAGTGCATGATTATATATTTATAGGATACATTACATTTATATCAAATTTATCCATGGTATTGCATACATACATCTCAAATGGTAACACAAACATCTGCCGCTTGGAGGGATTGTCCCGATGATGTAGAGCCCAAGTGGATATAGTGCAAGTTTAGTGGTCGCATAGAAGAAATGCAGCGACCATAATAACACAGCAACCGTGGTAACAGAGCCAGGGATATATAACAGGGCCAGCCCAAGAAAAGCCCCTCAAAGCTCACAAGGAAGCCCCAAATTATAGCGGGGACTCGCCACAGGCCTCTCTGCAAAGACATACATATGTGAGTTATAATTTGAGGATCCCATACTAACCCTGTAAACAGTTATCCCACAAATATAATCTAGTATCTGAGCGGGCTTCATACCTGTGTGAGGGGGTTAGCTCGGCAGCGGGTGTGTGTGACCCCCGGGATGGGCTCCCCACACAAAAACAGGCCCAGCAAACGGAGGTTGTGGTTTTCAAAATCAAAAAGGTGCGGTTTATTTTCTATTTACAGTGACAAAACACAGCAAAGCAAAAGAAACATAAATAAAATAAATCCTGGTCAACTTGACCTCTGAGTAAACATACAGGTTTCCTAACTAACAACTGGGATCAGCCTAGTGCTGTCCTAGTCCCTAAGTCCCTGGTTTTAAATGTCCAAGCAAATAGCCACACAGGCTTTGTCTCACCGCACAGGGGTTCACTCTCCCTAGACAGTCCACACAGGTCTGGTTCCAGGCATGAGCAAACACCTAATGAATCTGGGAGTTCTTATAGAGGCCTAAATGAGCTGACAAGCTTCAGCTGGTCTCATCAACTCCCTGTCTGCACGACGCCCCACACTCTCCCTAGAGGTATGAGTCATCCATGAGCCCACTAGCCTCAGCTGGGCTTATACAACTCTCCACCTAGTTGTATAAGTCGGCGTAAAGCCTGAATCTGGGCGAAATATATCTACCCCCCTGGATGCAACCAGGTGACTTTACCTTCCTGCTGTCACATACCGCCCCCCTCTTGTTTTAACCTCGGGGTTGGAACACCAGCAATCAGGCATTCATGTACTCGAGACAAAGCATCCACATTCCCCATTTGAACGCCAGGGCGATGCTTTACTGTGAAGTTGAATTCCTGGAGGGCCAGGAACCACCTATTCACTCTTCTATTTGTTTCCTTGTTTTGAGCCATCCACTTTAACGGAGCGTGATCCGTAACCATGTCAAAGTGCCTACCTAGCAGGTAGTACCAAAGGGAATCTAGAGCCCACTTCACCGCTAAACACTCCTTTTCAACGGTGGCGTAATTTACCTCATGGGACTTCAACTTCCTGCTGAGGTAAATGACTGGGTGCTCTTCCCCGTTCCAGACCTGGGACAATACTGCTCCTAACCCCACATCTGACGCATCACTTTGTACGACAAAGTCTTTAGAGAAGTCGGGTGAGTACAACACTGGCTGGCTACATAAGGCTTGTTTCAAGAATTGGAATGCTGCCTCAGCCTCGGGGGTCCATTTAATCATGACCGACCCTTTCCCCTTTGTCAGGTTGGTTAGGGGCACAGCCTTAGAAGCAAAGTGGGGAATGAATCGCCGATAATACCCAGCGATTCCCAGAAAGGCTCGTACCTGCTTCTTGCTGTTGGGACGTGGCCAACTCTGGATGGCCTCGACTTTGTTGAGTTGGGGTTTTATTACTCCCCTCCCAATGGTGTACCCAAGACATTTGGCCTCCTCCTGCCCAATGGTACACTTCTTGGGGTTAGCCGTAAACCCCGCTTCCCGAACAGAGTCCAGGACTGCTTGCACTTTTGGCAGATGTGAGGCCCAATCTGTGCTATGGACAATTACGTCATCCAGGTAAGCCGCAGCATACTTCCGATGGGGCCTCAGCATCTGGTCCATTTTCCGCTGGAATGTGGCCGGCGCATTCTGTAACCCGAACGGCATTCTTTTATATTGGAACGCCCCGTCTGGGGTTACAAATGCGGTTTTCTCTTTGGCCGACTTGGCCAGGGGGATTTGCCAATACCCTTTTGTGAGGTCAAGAGTCGTCATGTATCGGGCTGTTCCCAGCCGGTCGATCAACTCATCTATACGTGGCATGGGGTAGGTGTCAAATTTTGTAACTTTGTTCAACTGACGAAAATCGTTACAAAATCGCCAGCTCCCATCCGGTTTAGGCACCAACACAATGGGACTAGACCAATCACTTTGGGACTCCTCTATCACCCCTAAGTTCAGCATTTTCTGTACTTCCTCCCGTATTGCCTCCCGTCGGGCCTCTGGGATCCGATAGGGTTTTAACTTCACCCTTTCACCGGGCGGGGTAATGATGTCATGCTCTACCCCAGATGTTTGTCCTGGCAGCTCAGAGAATACCTCCTTGTTGCGAAGCACAAACTCCTTAACCTCCTGTTGTTGGGGTTGTGACAAGGTGGCTGCTATTCCAACCTCAGGAATCACGCAACCAGTTTGAGCTGGTGACCAAGTGTCTGCGACTAGGGACTCTCTATCCCTCCAGGCTTTCAACAGATTAACGTGATAGATCTGTTCGGGCTTTCGCCTTCCTGGTTGTCTGACCTTGTAATTCACTTCGCTCACTTTTTCCATTATCTCATAGGGGCCTTGCCATTTGGCAAGGAATTTACTTTCAACCGTAGGGACAAGTACCAGTATCCTATCCCCCGGGGAAAAGGTACGGGTCTTGGCTCCACGGTTGTACACTCTCTGCTGTGCTAACTGCGCTTGGGCCAAATGTTCCTTCACGATGGGCATTACCTGTGCAATTCGGTCTTGCATCAGGGCGACATGCTCAATCACACTCCTGTGGGGAGAACTCTCACTTTCCCAAGTTTCCTTGGCAATATCCAACAGCCCTCTTGGGTGTCTCCCATACAGTAACTCAAAGGGGGAGAATCCCGTAGAGGATTGGGGCACCTCCCTAATAGCAAACATCAAATAAGGAAGTAGACAGTCCCAATCCTTTCCATCTCTATCCACCACTTTCTTCAACATTTGTTTTAGGGTTTTGTTGAATCTTTCAACCAGCCCATCGGTTTGGGGGTGATACACAGATGTACGCAATTGCGTCACTTTGAACAATTTACACAGCTCTTTCATAACCCGGGACATAAAGGGTGTACCTTGGTCCGTAAGCAGTTCTTTACAAATACCCACCCGGCTAAAAACAAGAGATAGCTCTTTGGCTATGGTTTTGGCCGAGGTATTTCTGAGAGGGATCGCTTCTGGATAACGGGTGGCATAGTCCATTATAACCAATATGTACTGGTGCCCCCTAGCGGACTTGATTATAGGACCTACCAAATCCATTGCGATTCTCTCAAACGGGACCTCAATGATGGGTAGAGGGACCAGCGGGCTACGGAAATGTGGCATCGGGGCCGACCTCTGACACACAGGGCAGGAGGAACAATCATTTTCTATGTCCTTCATCACCCCAGGCCAATAGAATCTCTGTAATACCCTCTCTCGGGTTTTCTCTGTCCCCAGATGACCTCCAAGAATGTGCCCATGGGCCAACTCCAACACCAACTTCCTGTAAGGTTTGGGCACCACAAGCTGCTCAACGGTTTCTTCTGCCCTTTTTGCCACCCGATACAGTAGGTCCTTCTCTACGCTGAAGTATGGGTAAGTGCAGGTATTATCTGGGTTCACTAACTCGCCATCTATTTCCACTACGTTTTCCCGTGCCTTTATTAGGGCGGGGTCTTTTAACTGTTCTGTGGCAAAATTTTCCCTGTGAACCTCCAGATCAGAAAACTCCACAGACGGTAGGTTTTCGTCTGAGGAGGTGGGCTCCTCTCCAGTTTCTTGAGTCTCCCCTGCCAATACTGACAAGGGAAATTCTGGAGAGTCCTCACCACTCTCAGAGGAGTTCTGGCTATCACATTCCTGGTACATAGGGGCACCAGTGGGGGGCTCAGGATCATCCCACAGTTCCCAGAACTTCGGAAAATCCCTTCCCACAATGGCATCATGCGGTAATTGAGATACTAACCCCACTGGATGAGAGAGGGTACCTTTGGGGGTCTCGAAACACACTGTAGTCACTGGATACTCTCGGGTGTCCCCATGCACACAAATAACAGCTACCTTGCTATTCCCAGAGACCTCTGTTTTAACTAATTCAGCCTTTATCAGGGTCACAAGGCTACCTGAATCCAGCAATACCACAACATTTCTACCATTAACACACATTTTGCATAAATGTTTCTCAGTTCCTCGAATGGCAGTGCATGCGACTGTCGCACACAGCGACTGACGTCTGCCCGTCAGAAAGTCACACTGCATGGGTTCCTCCACAACCGGGCAATTGGCTGCAATATGTCCCGCTTGCCGGCAGCGGTAGCAAACGATCCTTCTTGCCGCCTCTTGAGCCGCTGATTTCCCAGGCTGTTCTCGCCAAACTTGGGGTAGAGCTCCCACCCTCTCACTCTCTCCACCCTCACCCCTTGGAATCCTCTTATCCGCCCCTGGGGATGGTCTGGTCTTAGGGTGGAAAGTCCGAGTGTCTCTGGAAGAGGCCGTCAGGTTCTCTGTAGCCAAGTATTTCTCCACACGATCCACAAGACCATCGGCCGTCTCTGGGTCTCCATGGCTTACCCACTTTTGGATGGCAGTAGGAAGAGCTCTCAAAAACCGATCCATTACAACACGTTCCACAATCTTTGGTGCGGACAAAGTCTCTGGCTGTAGCCACTTTCTGCTCAGGTGAATGAGATCATACATTTGAGACCTGGGGGGTTTTCCAAGCTGGAAAGTCCAGTTACGCACACGCTGAGCCCGGACAGCCTGGGTAACACCCAGCCTTGCCAAAATTTCAGCTTTTAGCATCACATAGTCTTTTGCTTGGTTAGGCTCTAGGTCATAGTAAGCTTTCTGCGATTCACCAGTTAACAGAGGAGCCACCAGTCCAGCCCACTGCTCCTCAGGCCACTTTTCTCTTTCAGCGGTCCTTTCAAATGTGGTCAAAAATACCTCTGGATCATCCTCTCCAGTCATTTTTGTCAATAAACGACTCACCCCAAAGGACGCGGTATTAGTGGGACGGCTTTCCTCACTGGTCTGCGGACGTTGCTGCATTACTGCTTCCATTTGTTGTAGTCTCTGCTCTTGCTTCTGTAACAGGTCTATGAAGCGGGCCTCAGATTGCTGCTGGGCTTGTTGCTGAGCTTCCAGACTCTGTTGGTGAGCTTGCTGCTGGGCTGCAAGGCTCTGTTGATGAGCTTGCTGCTGGGCTGCAAGGCTCCTTTGCAAACCTGCATTTGTCTGCTGTTGATTGGCATTTGCTAGAGCCAGCTGTTTCAGTATCTCCTCCATGCTGGCTTAAAAAAAACTGCCACTGGTTCTCCACCAACTGTGAGGGGGTTAGCTCGGCAGCGGGTGTGTGTGACCCCCGGGATGGGCTCCCCACACAAAAACAGGCCCAGCAAACGGAGGTTGTGGTTTTCAAAATCAAAAAGGTGCGGTTTATTTTCTATTTACAGTGACAAAACACAGCAAAGCAAAAGAAACATAAATAAATAAATCCTGGTCAACTTGACCTCTGAGTAAACATACAGGTTTCCTAACTAACAACTGGGATCAGCCTAGTGCTGTCCTAGTCCCTAAGTCCCTGGTTTTAAATGTCCAAGCAAATAGCCACACAGGCTTTGTCTCACCGCACAGGGGTTCACTCTCCCTAGACAGTCCACACAGGTCTGGTTCCAGGCATGAGCAAACACCTAATGAATCTGGGAGTTCTTATAGAGGCCTAAATGAGCTGACAAGCTTCAGCTGGTCTCATCAACTCCCTGTCTGCACGACGCCCCACACTCTCCCTAGAGGTATGAGTCATCCATGAGCCCACTAGCCTCAGCTGGGCTTATACAACTCTCCACCTAGTTGTATAAGTCGGCGTAAAGCCTGAATCTGGGCGAAATATATCTACCCCCCTGGATGCAACCAGGTGACTTTACCTTCCTGCTGTCACATACCGCCCCCCTCTTGTTTTAACCTCGGGGTTGGAACACCAGCAATCAGGCATTCATGTACTCGAGACAAAGCATCCACATTCCCCATTTGAACGCCAGGGCGATGCTTTACTGTGAAGTTGAATTCCTGGAGGGCCAGGAACCACCTATTCACTCTTCTATTTGTTTCCTTGTTTTGAGCCATCCACTTTAACGGAGCGTGATCCGTAACCATGTCAAAGTGCCTACCTAGCAGGTAGTACCGAAGGGAATCTAGAGCCCACTTCACCGCTAAACACTCCTTTTCAACGGTGGCGTAATTTACCTCATGGGACTTCAACTTCCTGCTGAGGTAAATGACTGGGTGCTCTTCCCCGTTCCAGACCTGGGACAATACTGCTCCTAACCCCACATCTGACGCATCACTTTGTACGACAAAGTCTTTAGAGAAGTCGGGTGAGTACAACACTGGCTGGCTACATAAGGCTTGTTTCAAGAATTGGAATGCTGCCTCAGCCTCGGGGGTCCATTTAATCATGACCGACCCTTTCCCCTTTGTCAGGTTGGTTAGGGGCACAGCCTTAGAAGCAAAGTGGGGAATGAATCGCCGATAATACCCAGCGATTCCCAGAAAGGCTCGTACCTGCTTCTTGCTGTTGGGACGTGGCCAACTCTGGATGGCCTCGACTTTGTTGAGTTGGGGTTTTATTACTCCCCTCCCAATGGTGTACCCAAGATATTTGGCCTCCTCCTGCCCAATGGTACACTTCTTGGGGTTAGCCGTAAACCCCGCTTCCCGAACAGAGTCCAGGACTGCTTGCACTTTTGGCAGATGTGAGGCCCAATCTGTGCTATGGACAATTACGTCATCCAGGTAAGCCGCAGCATACTTCCGATGGGGCCTCAGCATCTGGTCCATTTTCCGCTGGAATGTGGCCGGCGCATTCTGTAACCCGAACGGCATTCTTTTATATTGGAACGCCCCGTCTGGGGTTACAAATGCGGTTTTCTCTTTGGCCGACTTGGCCAGGGGGATTTGCCAATACCCTTTTGTGAGGTCAAGAGTCGTCATGTATCGGGCTGTTCCCAGCCGGTCGATCAACTCATCTATACGTGGCATGGGGTAGGTGTCAAATTTTGTAACTTTGTTCAACTGACGAAAATCGTTACAAAATCGCCAGCTCCCATCCGGTTTAGGCACCAACACAATGGGACTAGACCAATCACTTTGGGACTCCTCTATCACCCCTAAGTTCAGCATTTTCTGTACTTCCTCCCGTATTGCCTCCCGTCGGGCCTCTGGGATCCGATAGGGTTTTAACTTCACCCTTTCACCGGGCGGGGTAATGATGTCATGCTCTACCCCAGATGTTTGTCCTGGCAGCTCAGAGAATACCTCCTTGTTGCGAAGCACAAACTCCTTAACCTCCTGTTGTTGGGGTTGTGACAAGGTGGCTGCTATTCCAACCTCAGGAATCACGCAACCAGTTTGAGCTGGTGACCAAGTGTCTGCGACTAGGGACTCTCTATCCCTCCAGGCTTTCAACAGATTAACGTGATAGATCTGTTCGGGCTTTCGCCTTCCTGGTTGTCTGACCTTGTAATTCACTTCGCTCACTTTTTCCATTATCTCATAGGGGCCTTGCCATTTGGCAAGGAATTTACTTTCAACCGTAGGGACAAGTACCAGTATCCTATCCCCCGGGGAAAAGGTACGGGTCTTGGCTCCACGGTTGTACACTCTCTGCTGTGCTAACTGCGCTTGGGCCAAATGTTCCTTCACGATGGGCATTACCTGTGCAATTCGGTCTTGCATCAGGGCGACATGCTCAATCACACTCCTGTGGGAGAACTCTCACTTTCCCAAGTTTCCTTGGCAATATCCAACAGCCCTCTTGGGTGTCTCCCATACAGTAACTCAAAGGGGGAGAATCCCGTAGAGGATTGGGGCACCTCCCTAATAGCAAACATCAAATAAGGAAGTAGACAGTCCCAATCCTTTCCATCTCTATCCACCACTTTCTTCAACATTTGTTTTAGGGTTTTGTTGAATCTTTCAACCAGCCCATCGGTTTGGGGGTGATACACAGATGTACGCAATTGCGTCACTTTGAACAATTTACACAGCTCTTTCATAACCCGGGACATAAAGGGTGTACCTTGGTCCGTAAGCAGTTCTTTACAAATACCCACCCGGCTAAAAACAAGAGATAGCTCTTTGGCTATGGTTTTGGCCGAGGTATTTCTGAGAGGGATCGCTTCTGGATAACGGGTGGCATAGTCCATTATAACCAATATGTACTGGTGCCCCCTAGCGGACTTGATTATAGGACCTACCAAATCCATTGCGATTCTCTCAAACGGGACCTCAATGATGGGTAGAGGGACCAGCGGGCTACGGAAATGTGGCATCGGGGCCGACCTCTGACACACAGGGCAGGAGGAACAATCATTTTCTATGTCCTTCATCACCCCAGGCCAATAGAATCTCTGTAATACCCTCTCTCGGGTTTTCTCTGTCCCCAGATGACCTCCAAGAATGTGCCCATGGGCCAACTCCAACACCAACTTCCTGTAAGGTTTGGGCACCACAAGCTGCTCAACGGTTTCTTCTGCCCTTTTTGCCACCCGATACAGTAGGTCCTTCTCTACGCTGAAGTATGGGTAAGTGCAGGTATTATCTGGGTTCACTAACTCGCCATCTATTTCCACTACGTTTTCCCGTGCCTTTATTAGGGCGGGGTCTTTTAACTGTTCTGTGGCAAAATTTTCCCTGTGAACCTCCAGATCAGAAAACTCCACAGACGGTAGGTTTTCGTCTGAGGAGGTGGGCTCCTCTCCAGTTTCTTGAGTCTCCCCTGCCAATACTGACAAGGGAAATTCTGGAGAGTCCTCACCACTCTCAGAGGAGTTCTGGCTATCACATTCCTGGTACATAGGGGCACCAGTGGGGGGCTCAGGATCATCCCACAGTTCCCAGAACTTCGGAAAATCCCTTCCCACAATGGCATCATGCGGTAATTGAGATACTAACCCCACTGGATGAGAGAGGGTACCTTTGGGGGTCTCGAAACACACTGTAGTCACTGGATACTCTCGGGTGTCCCCATGCACACAAATAACAGCTACCTTGCTATTCCCAGAGACCTCTGTTTTAACTAATTCAGCCTTTATCAGGGTCACAAGGCTACCTGAATCCAGCAATACCACAACATTTCTACCATTAACACACATTTTGCATAAATGTTTCTCAGTTCCTCGAATGGCAGTGCATGCGACTGTCGCACACAGCGACTGACGTCTGCCCGTCAGAAAGTCACACTGCATGGGTTCCTCCACAACCGGGCAATTGGCTGCAATATGTCCCGCTTGCCGGCAGCGGTAGCAAACGATCCTTCTTGCCGCCTCTTGAGCCGCTGATTTCCCAGGCTGTTCTCGCCAAACTTGGGGTAGAGCTCCCACCCTCTCACTCTCTCCACCCTCACCCCTTGGAATCCTCTTATCCGCCCCTGGGGATGGTCTGGTCTTAGGGTGGAAAGTCCGAGTGTCTCTGGAAGAGGCCGTCAGGTTCTCTGTAGCCAAGTATTTCTCCACACGATCCACAAGACCATCGGCCGTCTCTGGGTCTCCATGGCTTACCCACTTTTGGATGGCAGTAGGAAGAGCTCTCAAAAACCGATCCATTACAACACGTTCCACAATCTTTGGTGCGGACAAAGTCTCTGGCTGTAGCCACTTTCTGCTCAGGTGAATGAGATCATACATTTGAGACCTGGGGGGTTTTCCAAGCTGGAAAGTCCAGTTACGCACACGCTGAGCCCGGACAGCCTGGGTAACACCCAGCCTTGCCAAAATTTCAGCTTTTAGCATCACATAGTCTTTTGCTTGGTTAGGCTCTAGGTCATAGTAAGCTTTCTGCGATTCACCAGTTAACAGAGGAGCCACCAGTCCAGCCCACTGCTCCTCAGGCCACTTTTCTCTTTCAGCGGTCCTTTCAAATGTGGTCAAAAATACCTCTGGATCATCCTCTCCAGTCATTTTTGTCAATAAACGACTCACCCCAAAGGACGCGGTATTAGTGGGACGGCTTTCCTCACTGGTCTGCGGACGTTGCTGCATTACTGCTTCCATTTGTTGTAGTCTCTGCTCTTGCTTCTGTAACAGGTCTATGAAGCGGGCCTCAGATTGCTGCTGGGCTTGTTGCTGAGCTTCCAGACTCTGTTGGTGAGCTTGCTGCTGGGCTGCAAGGCTCTGTTGATGAGCTTGCTGCTGGGCTGCAAGGCTCCTTTGCAAACCTGCATTTGTCTGCTGTTGATTGGCATTTGCTAGAGCCAGCTGTTTCAGTATCTCCTCCATGCTGGCTTAAAAAAAACTGCCACTGGTTCTCCACCAACTGTGAGGGGGTTAGCTCGGCAGCGGGTGTGTGTGACCCCCGGGATGGGCTCCCCACACAAAAACAGGCCCAGCAAACGGAGGTTGTGGTTTTCAAAATCAAAAAGGTGCGGTTTATTTTCTATTTACAGTGACAAAACACAGCAAAGCAAAAGAAACATAAATAAATAAATCCTGGTCAACTTGACCTCTGAGTAAACATACAGGTTTCCTAACTAACAACTGGGATCAGCCTAGTGCTGTCCTAGTCCCTAAGTCCCTGGTTTTAAATGTCCAAGCAAATAGCCACACAGGCTTTGTCTCACCGCACAGGGGTTCACTCTCCCTAGACAGTCCACACAGGTCTGGTTCCAGGCATGAGCAAACACCTAATGAATCTGGGAGTTCTTATAGAGGCCTAAATGAGCTGACAAGCTTCAGCTGGTCTCATCAACTCCCTGTCTGCACGACGCCCCACACTCTCCCTAGAGGTATGAGTCATCCATGAGCCCACTAGCCTCAGCTGGGCTTATACAACTCTCCACCTAGTTGTATAAGTCGGCGTAAAGCCTGAATCTGGGCGAAATATATCTACCCCCCTGGATGCAACCAGGTGACTTTACCTTCCTGCTGTCACATACCGCCCCCCTCTTGTTTTAACCTCGGGGTTGGAACACCAGCAATCAGGCATTCATGTACTCGAGACAAAGCATCCACATTCCCCATTTGAACGCCAGGGCGATGCTTTACTGTGAAGTTGAATTCCTGGAGGGCCAGGAACCACCTATTCACTCTTCTATTTGTTTCCTTGTTTTGAGCCATCCACTTTAACGGAGCGTGATCCGTAACCATGTCAAAGTGCCTACCTAGCAGGTAGTACCGAAGGGAATCTAGAGCCCACTTCACCGCTAAACACTCCTTTTCAACGGTGGCGTAATTTACCTCATGGGACTTCAACTTCCTGCTGAGGTAAATGACTGGGTGCTCTTCCCCGTTCCAGACCTGGGACAATACTGCTCCTAACCCCACATCTGACGCATCACTTTGTACGACAAAGTCTTTAGAGAAGTCGGGTGAGTACAACACTGGCTGGCTACATAAGGCTTGTTTCAAGAATTGGAATGCTGCCTCAGCCTCGGGGGTCCATTTAATCATGACCGACCCTTTCCCCTTTGTCAGGTTGGTTAGGGGCACAGCCTTAGAAGCAAAGTGGGGAATGAATCGCCGATAATACCCAGCGATTCCCAGAAAGGCTCGTACCTGCTTCTTGCTGTTGGGACGTGGCCAACTCTGGATGGCCTCGACTTTGTTGAGTTGGGGTTTTATTACTCCCCTCCCAATGGTGTACCCAAGATATTTGGCCTCCTCCTGCCCAATGGTACACTTCTTGGGGTTAGCCGTAAACCCCGCTTCCCGAACAGAGTCCAGGACTGCTTGCACTTTTGGCAGATGTGAGGCCCAATCTGTGCTATGGACAATTACGTCATCCAGGTAAGCCGCAGCATACTTCCGATGGGGCCTCAGCATCTGGTCCATTTTCCGCTGGAATGTGGCCGGCGCATTCTGTAACCCGAACGGCATTCTTTTATATTGGAACGCCCCGTCTGGGGTTACAAATGCGGTTTTCTCTTTGGCCGACTTGGCCAGGGGGATTTGCCAATACCCTTTTGTGAGGTCAAGAGTCGTCATGTATCGGGCTGTTCCCAGCCGGTCGATCAACTCATCTATACGTGGCATGGGGTAGGTGTCAAATTTTGTAACTTTGTTCAACTGACGAAAATCGTTACAAAATCGCCAGCTCCCATCCGGTTTAGGCACCAACACAATGGGACTAGACCAATCACTTTGGGACTCCTCTATCACCCCTAAGTTCAGCATTTTCTGTACTTCCTCCCGTATTGCCTCCCGTCGGGCCTCTGGGATCCGATAGGGTTTTAACTTCACCCTTTCACCGGGCGGGGTAATGATGTCATGCTCTACCCCAGATGTTTGTCCTGGCAGCTCAGAGAATACCTCCTTGTTGCGAAGCACAAACTCCTTAACCTCCTGTTGTTGGGGTTGTGACAAGGTGGCTGCTATTCCAACCTCAGGAATCACGCAACCAGTTTGAGCTGGTGACCAAGTGTCTGCGACTAGGGACTCTCTATCCCTCCAGGCTTTCAACAGATTAACGTGATAGATCTGTTCGGGCTTTCGCCTTCCTGGTTGTCTGACCTTGTAATTCACTTCGCTCACTTTTTCCATTATCTCATAGGGGCCTTGCCATTTGGCAAGGAATTTACTTTCAACCGTAGGGACAAGTACCAGTATCCTATCCCCCGGGGAAAAGGTACGGGTCTTGGCTCCACGGTTGTACACTCTCTGCTGTGCTAACTGCGCTTGGGCCAAATGTTCCTTCACGATGGGCATTACCTGTGCAATTCGGTCTTGCATCAGGGCGACATGCTCAATCACACTCCTGTGGGGAGAACTCTCACTTTCCCAAGTTTCCTTGGCAATATCCAACAGCCCTCTTGGGTGTCTCCCATACAGTAACTCAAAGGGGGAGAATCCCGTAGAGGATTGGGGCACCTCCCTAATAGCAAACATCAAATAAGGAAGTAGACAGTCCCAATCCTTTCCATCTCTATCCACCACTTTCTTCAACATTTGTTTTAGGGTTTTGTTGAATCTTTCAACCAGCCCATCGGTTTGGGGGTGATACACAGATGTACGCAATTGCGTCACTTTGAACAATTTACACAGCTCTTTCATAACCCGGGACATAAAGGGTGTACCTTGGTCCGTAAGCAGTTCTTTACAAATACCCACCCGGCTAAAAACAAGAGATAGCTCTTTGGCTATGGTTTTGGCCGAGGTATTTCTGAGAGGGATCGCTTCTGGATAACGGGTGGCATAGTCCATTATAACCAATATGTACTGGTGCCCCCTAGCGGACTTGATTATAGGACCTACCAAATCCATTGCGATTCTCTCAAACGGGACCTCAATGATGGGTAGAGGGACCAGCGGGCTACGGAAATGTGGCATCGGGGCCGACCTCTGACACACAGGGCAGGAGGAACAATCATTTTCTATGTCCTTCATCACCCCAGGCCAATAGAATCTCTGTAATACCCTCTCTCGGGTTTTCTCTGTCCCCAGATGACCTCCAAGAATGTGCCCATGGGCCAACTCCAACACCAACTTCCTGTAAGGTTTGGGCACCACAAGCTGCTCAACGGTTTCTTCTGCCCTTTTTGCCACCCGATACAGTAGGTCCTTCTCTACGCTGAAGTATGGGTAAGTGCAGGTATTATCTGGGTTCACTAACTCGCCATCTATTTCCACTACGTTTTCCCGTGCCTTTATTAGGGCGGGGTCTTTTAACTGTTCTGTGGCAAAATTTTCCCTGTGAACCTCCAGATCAGAAAACTCCACAGACGGTAGGTTTTCGTCTGAGGAGGTGGGCTCCTCTCCAGTTTCTTGAGTCTCCCCTGCCAATACTGACAAGGGAAATTCTGGAGAGTCCTCACCACTCTCAGAGGAGTTCTGGCTATCACATTCCTGGTACATAGGGGCACCAGTGGGGGGCTCAGGATCATCCCACAGTTCCCAGAACTTCGGAAAATCCCTTCCCACAATGGCATCATGCGGTAATTGAGATACTAACCCCACTGGATGAGAGAGGGTACCTTTGGGGGTCTCGAAACACACTGTAGTCACTGGATACTCTCGGGTGTCCCCATGCACACAAATAACAGCTACCTTGCTATTCCCAGAGACCTCTGTTTTAACTAATTCAGCCTTTATCAGGGTCACAAGGCTACCTGAATCCAGCAATACCACAACATTTCTACCATTAACACACATTTTGCATAAATGTTTCTCAGTTCCTCGAATGGCAGTGCATGCGACTGTCGCACACAGCGACTGACGTCTGCCCGTCAGAAAGTCACACTGCATGGGTTCCTCCACAACCGGGCAATTGGCTGCAATATGTCCCGCTTGCCGGCAGCGGTAGCAAACGATCCTTCTTGCCGCCTCTTGAGCCGCTGATTTCCCAGGCTGTTCTCGCCAAACTTGGGGTAGAGCTCCCACCCTCTCACTCTCTCCACCCTCACCCCTTGGAATCCTCTTATCCGCCCCTGGGGATGGTCTGGTCTTAGGGTGGAAAGTCCGAGTGTCTCTGGAAGAGGCCGTCAGGTTCTCTGTAGCCAAGTATTTCTCCACACGATCCACAAGACCATCGGCCGTCTCTGGGTCTCCATGGCTTACCCACTTTTGGATGGCAGTAGGAAGAGCTCTCAAAAACCGATCCATTACAACACGTTCCACAATCTTTGGTGCGGACAAAGTCTCTGGCTGTAGCCACTTTCTGCTCAGGTGAATGAGATCATACATTTGAGACCTGGGGGGTTTTCCAAGCTGGAAAGTCCAGTTACGCACACGCTGAGCCCGGACAGCCTGGGTAACACCCAGCCTTGCCAAAATTTCAGCTTTTAGCATCACATAGTCTTTTGCTTGGTTAGGCTCTAGGTCATAGTAAGCTTTCTGCGATTCACCAGTTAACAGAGGAGCCACCAGTCCAGCCCACTGCTCCTCAGGCCACTTTTCTCTTTCAGCGGTCCTTTCAAATGTGGTCAAAAATACCTCTGGATCATCCTCTCCAGTCATTTTTGTCAATAAACGACTCACCCCAAAGGACGCGGTATTAGTGGGACGGCTTTCCTCACTGGTCTGCGGACGTTGCTGCATTACTGCTTCCATTTGTTGTAGTCTCTGCTCTTGCTTCTGTAACAGGTCTATGAAGCGGGCCTCAGATTGCTGCTGGGCTTGTTGCTGAGCTTCCAGACTCTGTTGGTGAGCTTGCTGCTGGGCTGCAAGGCTCTGTTGATGAGCTTGCTGCTGGGCTGCAAGGCTCCTTTGCAAACCTGCATTTGTCTGCTGTTGATTGGCATTTGCTAGAGCCAGCTGTTTCAGTATCTCCTCCATGCTGGCTTAAAAAAAACTGCCACTGGTTCTCCACCAACTGTGAGGGGGTTAGCTCGGCAGCGGGTGTGTGTGACCCCCGGGATGGGCTCCCCACACAAAAACAGGCCCAGCAAACGGAGGTTGTGGTTTTCAAAATCAAAAAGGTGCGGTTTATTTTCTATTTACAGTGACAAAACACAGCAAAGCAAAAGAAACATAAATAAATAAATCCTGGTCAACTTGACCTCTGAGTAAACATACAGGTTTCCTAACTAACAACTGGGATCAGCCTAGTGCTGTCCTAGTCCCTAAGTCCCTGGTTTTAAATGTCCAAGCAAATAGCCACACAGGCTTTGTCTCACCGCACAGGGGTTCACTCTCCCTAGACAGTCCACACAGGTCTGGTTCCAGGCATGAGCAAACACCTAATGAATCTGGGAGTTCTTATAGAGGCCTAAATGAGCTGACAAGCTTCAGCTGGTCTCATCAACTCCCTGTCTGCACGACGCCCCACACTCTCCCTAGAGGTATGAGTCATCCATGAGCCCACTAGCCTCAGCTGGGCTTATACAACTCTCCACCTAGTTGTATAAGTCGGCGTAAAGCCTGAATCTGGGCGAAATATATCTACCCCCCTGGATGCAACCAGGTGACTTTACCTTCCTGCTGTCACACCTGTAAGAGTGACGCGAGAGCATCCACACTCTGGCTGTGCAGAAACTGGCAAAGCCCGGTGGGATTTTATATGAGGCTGTGGCTTGTGTTACAGTCAATCAGCTTGAGTGGCGCCAACAGGAGGGACGGAAGGAGCTCAGCCAATGAGATAGAGGGTGGGAGGCCACAACAGGGCTAAAAAGTACATCCAAATAAAAGAAACAAATTAGTCATGTATTGCAGAGAAGCTCTTACATGACGAGACGCCGCGCGCAAGGGCCGCCCTCGGTCCAGGCGGCGTCCGGCGTCACCACGCACCCACGTCAGCGTACAAAAAACGTCAGAACGTCGGCGCGGTGACGTCAGACGCCGACCCAACCGCCAGCACAATAGAAAGGGCGGAAGTGACTCAGAATAGATTACTGAGGTGTCCGCATCGGGCCAAAAAGGGAGGCCAGCGCGGAGGCAACACCATATGCGCCACGCCAAGTGGCGCCACCGGGAGGACAGGAAACACAATTGATCGGTCCAAAGCCCCATAAGTAGTAACAATGTAACAACAATGCCCTCCATCCCATACGTCCATAAGTGTTAGGACAGGGAGAGGGAACATATGCACATAACCGTCCATTTGCTCAAACACGAGCAAGGCAGCCCCCAATCATCAAAATAACTGAGGGCTGTTTTTGTGCTGGGGAGCGTCAGTGGGCCAGATGAGCGGCCCCAAATATTGCCACAGACTCTGATGTATCGGAGTACAAGGTGCCAGTGTTATTTAATTGATTTCTAGATAATAAGGAATAGACAATATAATGAATAAACACTGATCTCCAGTGGGCAAATCATCGGGCAAATTCCATCGGTTAAATCAAAATTGCTCTATCTATGTACAGTGTGTAGAGGTTTATTTACATTTTTAACATCACTGCATGACGGGCATGCATCAATTGTGTTTCCTGTCCTCCCGGTCCTCCCGGTGGCGCCACTTGGCGTGGCGCATATGGTGTTGCCTCCACGCTGGCCTCCCTTTTTGGCCCGATGCGGACACCGCAGTAATCTATTCTGAGTCACTTCCGCCCTTTCTATTGTGCTGGTGGTCGGGTCGACGTCTGACATCACCGCGCCGACGTTCTGACGTTTTCTGTACGCTGACGTGGGTGCGTGGTGACGCCGGACGCCGCCTGGACCGAGGGCGGCCCTTGCGCGCGGCGTCTCGTCATGTAAGAGCTTCTCTGCAATACATGACTAATTTGTTTCTTTTATTTGGACGTACTTTTTAGCCCTGTTGTGGCCTCCCACCCTCTATCTCATTGGCTGAGCTCCTTCCGTCCCTCCTGTTGGCGCCACTCGAGCTGATTGGCTGTAACACAAGCCACAGTCTCATATAAAATCCCACCGGGCTTTGCCAGTTTCTGCACAGCCAGAGTGTGGATGCTCTCGCGTCACTCTTACAGGTATGAAGCCCGCTCAGATACTAGATTATATTTGTGGGATAACTGTTTACAGGGTTAGTATGGGATCCTCAAATTATAACTCACATATGTATGTCTTTGCAGAGAGGCCTGTGGCGAGTCCCCGCTATAATTTGGGGCTTCCTTGTGAGCTTTGAGGGGCTTTTCTTGGGCTGGCCCTGTTATATATCCCTGGCTCTGTTACCACGGTTGCTGTGTTATTATGGTCGCTGCATTTCTTCTATGCGACCACTAAACTTGCACTATATCCACTTGGGCTCTACATCATCGGGACAATCCCTCCAAGCGGCTGATGTTTGCGTTACCATTTGAGATGTATGTGTGCAACACTATGGATAAATTTGATATAAATGTAATGTATCCTATAAATATATAATCATGCACTGTATATGTGCATTTATGCATCTACAATGAACCCTCATATACATTTTTCTCTTATCTTTCCTTGTTTTCCCCTCTCTTTTTTTTTTCTCTCTCTCTCTGCAGCACTATTTATCCTCTAGCTGCCCACATATGGGAGAAATTCAAAATATTGGAATTATGCTAATGCTTGATATTGTACTAGATAACCATTATACATGATGTTGTTTTTCTCTCTTCTATAGAGACCAATCTGCTTTTTAACCATTGTATGAACCTTGAAGAAGGAAATAATGGAAGCTATCACAGATATAGCTCTAGTATCCGAAACATGTCGGTTTTGTCACCACTAGTTATATGACTTGTAGGTGCCCTCATGCAAATTGGTTTCAATGATTGTGTATGTCTTTTCTCTCGTTGTTTTTAAACAATTTTGATTTATATGTCAAATATGTACAAATAAATTTCTTTATATTTTTCTATATATACTTGGTGGCAATCCATAATTTATTCCAATCCACACTATCCCAGGGGCATCCCTTGTTCAATTTTTCAAAATTTACCGGGATGTGATTGGAAAGAATGGTAATTTGCCCTACATTTGCTGGTTAATAGCTTCATCTTTTCAAATTAATATATCCAATTTCTGGGTAGTAAATACCCCTTAGTCCCCATTCATTATTTGAAGCATTCCAGCTTTCTACATATAAATAATTTTACTTAAATTGCTCTTTCCCTGTTTTGTTTACTCCCTGCTGCACGGGCAATTATTGTGAAAACGTACTGTTGCAATAATTTTGGTTGTTTGTTTTACTGTGTTATATTTTTTTCCTTTTTTTTTTTTTTTCTTTCTCTTCCTCTTTTTCTAATTTTCGGTATATCCAATTTTACAGTACCTAGTGATACCATCATCATGGCTGAACTTTACAGCGAATCATGGGAGGTCTTCACTGAACAATTACAATCGAACTACGGTAAAAATGAATCATTGGAATCTGAGCTGATTTTTCTTTTCTCCAATCTAACCAAATGGTTGGAGAAAAAATCTTCAATGCACTGGCATATAAAAACTTTTAATGAGTACATAAGGGACGTTTTAAACCCACTTGGACTTCGAGTCCAGATCTTCCCAACCTTTGAGGATCTGGACCCGACGTTCAAGCAAGCATGGGAAACGAATTTAAAATTATGCTCGGCTGGTATGATGAGACTTCTCTCTGACGAATATCAGAGACGTCTCGTTTGTATCAACACGAACATTGAAAAAATTTACTCTAGGATCAAACCCCTACAGGCCCACTCCTCATACAAGGACCTAAATGAGAAACTCAAAACCCACATTGAACTATTCAATAAATCTATTCTAGCAAAAAAAGAGTTTAAATATATGCGGGATAAACAGGCCTTTGAGGAAGGTAGAGCATATAGATGGGCATTTTCAACTAAACCTAGTTTCCAATATAAAAATATTATAAACTTGTCATCATATGTCCTGAGTGTCGATGAGATCTCAGTTCTCTCAAAGGGACTAACTTTTTGCCCTAACAAACCTATTGATAAATTTGAGACTATTAAAGATCTCCATTTATACGCTCGCAAATTACTTCTCAAACGCATTTTTGAAAAGAGTGACCCAGATACACGGGAATTTCACACCTATAGTGAACGCCAGGCATTGGGCAATCTTAAATCCCTACTTGAGGAAAATGAATCTAAAGACCTCATCGACACCTTGGACCTTGACCTACTTCTAGCCAACACTAGCACAACTGATACTGAGATTTCCAGTGCCCCTAAAACCTCACTCAAAAAAACATCATCTCTTTACCCAATGCCTAGCTCAAACCCAGGTGTATCTAATTTTCTCAAAAATACTAGTCAAGAAATAAATAATCTAGTACCGTTAATACCTAGACACACAAACCTTATTTCTACTGAAAAGATAGCCTTAAAAAAATCTATCAAAAAATCATGAAATTACTATTAAGTTATCAGACAAAGGAGGGAACATTGTCATCATGGACAACCCTCAATATCTTGAAATGTGTCTCAACATCTTAAGAAATCATGAATGGTATCGCCCAGTAAGTAGTGGTGTTGTAGATGCCTTCAATAAGAAATTTTACACCTTGGTAGATGGAGCCTTCCAAAATAATGTTATTTCTAAACAAACCTGGGAATTCATTTGTACCTCCTTTCCCCGCACACCAACATTTTACTCACTCCCCAAGGTCCACAAGGATCCCCTAAATCCCCCAGGACGCCCCATCATATCCGGAAACGGAGCCATCACCGAAAACCTTTCACGGCTCATTGATGAGCATCTAAGACCCTTTGTCCAAAGCATTCCCTCCTATGTGAAAGACACACCCCACTTACTACGCATTATCGAAGGAGTACAGATCCCTACAGACTCGATTCTCGTCAGCATTGATGTAGAGGCACTCTACAGCTCGATCCCTCACTCTCTCGGCATTGCCTGCATTAGACACATTCTATCACAAATCAGCCATCATGAACATTTATTCAATGAATTTATAATCCAGTCTTTGGATTTTGTATTAAGACATAAATGTTTTCACTTTTGATGGTCAATGCTTCCTCCAGGTACAGGGCGTAGCCATGGGCACCAGTTGTGCCCCTGGCTACGCCAACTTGTACCTGGGGGAATGGGAACATGATATTTTCTCCAGCAAGGATCTCTCAATGTACCTGTGCCATGTGGCTCTATGGCACAGGTACATTGATGACATCTTTATTGTTTGGACGGGCTCCCAGCAATGCCTGGATGAGTGTCTCATTGCCCTAAATTCAAATGTTTTCAACCTGAAATTCACAATGACATCAGATCCAAATACCATAACCTTTCTTGACGTAGAGATCTTTAGAGATAAGCAAAACATGTTATCATGTAAGCTGTTTCGCAAACCGAGTGCAGGCAATACAATCTTACATTCCTCTAGCTTTCACCCTAAGCCTCTAGTCAAATCTATCCCTTACGGACAATATTAAGAATAAAAAGAAACTGTTCTAATGAAGTTGATTATAAAAGAGAAGCAAACAACTTAAGGCAAAGACTTTTGGCAAGGGGGTACAGCCATAAATGCCTCAAAAAGGCTTTTAAACGCACCCTAAATTTAAATCGACATGAATCATTAATGTTCAAACCTAAAAAAAGTGAGAATGATCATCGTATCATCAACACCTACTCTGATGATCATGCCCAACTCTTTAAAATTTACCAAAAACACTGGCACCTACTTACAGCAGACCCTGTGATAGGACCACTAGTACCCCCCAGACCAACTATCACCTATAGATGAGCAACGTCCCTAAAGGACATGCTCGTACAGAGTGAATTTCAGAATACCACTAGGGGAGATCCATGTAGGGACCTGGGAACTTTTCAATGTGGCAATTGCACATACTGCAAGTATATGAATACTAGAAGGAATATTCGTTTACCGAATGGCCAAAAATTTCGACCAAAACACTATGCGAATTGTCAAACTACGGATGTAGTATATCTCATTATTTGCAGCTGTAATTGTTTTTATGTGGGAAAAACCATACAAAAACTATGGCAGAGAGTCTACCGACATCTGAAAGGGATGAGGGATAAAGATCCTGATCTCCCTCTCAGGCAGACACGCTGCCCAAGTTCATGGAGATAGTGTACCAAGTTTTGAGGTGCTAGTTTTGGACAGGGTCCACCGCAGCCCCCGTGGTGGCGACTTTAATAAGCACCTACTTCAAAGGGCGCTGAGGTGGATCTCGACCCTCAACGCCACTTCACCGCCTGGCTTGAACCAGGCTATAAACTTTATACCCTTTTTACCTGGATTTACGTCTGGAAGGTTTGACAGGGATCTGTTAAACTGAGTCAAACAAGCTGGGTATACCTATTTATATGTTCTTTCTTTCTTTTTCTTTAATTTTTTTTTTATTTTTTTTTCTTTGAGGGAAAATATGTATGAATTATGCCAGCTGTACAAAATATGTATTAATATTTTTGATGCATGCCCGTCATGCAGTGATGTTAAAAATTAAAATAAACCTCTACACACTGTACATAGATAGAGCAATTTTGATTTAACCAATGGAATTTGCCCGATGATTTGCCCACTGGAGATCAGTGTTTATTCATTATATTGTCTATTCCTTATTATCTAGAAATCAATTAAATAACACTGGCACCTTGTACTCCGATACATCAGAGTCTGTGGCAATATTTGGGGCCGCTCATCTGGCCCACTGACGCTCCCCAGCACAAAAACAGCCCCCAGTTATTTTGATGATTGGGGGCTGCCTTGCTCGCGTTTGAGCAAATGGACGGTTATGTGCATATGTTCCCTCTCCCTGTCCTAACAATTATGGACGTATGGGATGGAGGGCATTGTTGTTACATTGTTACTACTTATGGGGCTTTGGACCGATCAATTGTGTTTCCTGTCCTCCCGGTGGCGCCACTTGGCATGGCGCATATGGTGTTGCCTCCGCGCTGGCCTCCCTTTTTGGCCCGATGCGGACACCGCAGTAATCTATTCTGAGTCACTTCCGCCCTTTCTATTGTGCTGGCGGTCGGGTCGACGTCTGACGTCACCGCGCCGACGTTCTGACGTTTTCTGTACGCTGACATGGGTGCGTGGTGACGCCGGACGCCGCCTGGACCGAGGGCGGCCCTTGCGCGCGGCGTCTCGTCATGTAAGAGCTTCTCTGCAATACATGACTAATTTGTTTCTTTTATTTGGACGTACTTTTTAGCCCTGTTGTGGCCTCCCACCCTCTATCTCATTGGCTGAGCTCCTTCCGTCCCTCCTGTTGGCGCCACTCGAGCTGATTGGCTGTAACACAAGCCACAGCCTCATATAAAATCCCACCGGGCTTTGCCAGTTTCTGCACAGCCAGAGTGTGGATGCTCTAGCGTCACTCTTACAGGTATGAAGCCCGCTCAGATACTAGATTATATTTGTGGGATAACTGTTTACAGGGTTAGTATGGGATCCTCAAATTATAACTCACATATGTATGTCTTTGCAGAGAGGCCTGTGGCGAGTCCCCGCTATAATTTGGGGCTTCCTTGTGAGCTTTGAGGGGCTTTTCTTGGGCTGGCCCTGTTATATATCCCTGGCTCTGTTACCACGGTTGCTGTGTTATTATGGTCGCTGCATTTCCTTTATGCGACCACTAAACTTGCACTATATCCACTTGGGCTCTACATCACTGGGACAATCCCTCCAAGCGGCTGATGTTTGCGTTACCATTTGAGATGTATGTGTGCAACACTATGGATAAATTTGATATAAATGTAATGTATCCTATAAATATATAATCATGCACTGTATATGTGCATTTATGCATCTCCAATGAACCCTCATATACATTTTTCTCTTATCTTTCCTTGTTTTCCCCTCTTTTTTTTTTTCTCTCTCTCTGCAGCACTATTTATCCTCTAGCTGCCCACATATGGGAGAAATTCTAAATATTGGAATTATGCTAATGCTTGATATTGTACTAGATAACCATTATACATGATGTTGTTTTTCTCTCTTCTATAGAGACCAATCTGCTTTTTAACCATTGTATGAACCTTGAAGAAGGAAATAATGGAAGCTATCACAGATATAGCTCTAGTATCCGAAACATGTCGGTTTTGTCACCACTAGTTATATGACTTGTAGGTGCCCTCATGCAAATTGGTTTCAATGATTGTGTATGTCTTTTCTCTCGTTGTTTTTAAACAATTTTGATTTATATGTCAAATATGTACAAATAAAATTCTTTATATTTTTCTATATATACTTGGTGGCAATCCATAATTTATTCCAATCCACACTATCCCAGGGGCATCCCTTGTTCAATTTTTCTTATAGTTTATAGCTTTTTTAACTTTGGCAGTGAGCCACACAGGTTTTATTTTTAGCCTTTTAAACTTATTGCCTATGGGAATATACTTTGCAGTGAGTTCACAAACAGTCTTTTTGAAGAATTCCCATTTCTGTTCTGTGCCCATTGATGCCGATATTCCTTCCCAGTCTAAGTCCTGGAGAGCAGCGCTCATCCTTGGAAAATTTGCTCTCTTGAAATTAAGTGTTTTTATCTTTCCTGTATGTGATTTTTGATTACAACTAACATCAAATGAAATCATGTTATGGTCACTGCTACCCAGGTGTTCCTTTATCTGAACATTAGTAATACGCTCTGCATGGTTTGAGATTACCAGGTCCAACAGAGCATCATTCCTAGTTGGGGCCTCAATAAACTGGACCATAAAATTGTCCTGCAATAGGTTTAAAAAATTTTGCCCTTTAACTGTCCCAGCAGTTCCATTACTCCAGTCAATTTCTGGGTAGTTAAAATCCCCCATTATAATCACCTTCCCAGCCTTTGCAGCCCTTTCCATCTGTGCAAGGAGCTGAGTCTCTAACTCCTCATTAACATTGGGTGGTCTCTATAACAAACTCCAATGATTAGCTTTGAACTAGGCACATCTGTATGCAGTTCCACCCATAATGCTTCAGACTCATCACACTCTCCATCCACCAGGGCCTCTTTCACACTCGCTTTGAGATCACTTCTCACATAGAGACAGACCCCTCCACCCTTCCTTTTTACCCTGTCTTTCCGAAAGAGTGCATAGCCAGGAATATTAATAGCCCAGTCATGTGAGGAATGAAGCCAAGTTTCAGCAATACCGATTACATCATAGCTCTCTTCATGCACCAGAGCTTCCAACTCACCTATTTTGCTTGGCAGACTTCTGGCGTTGGTGAACAGACACTTTAATGCATTAATATATTTTGACCGGTCACATACTATCCTCTTGGGTGTTCCCAGATTGCAACTAGGACTTGCTACTATACTTACCTTGGGTTTAAGACTTTGTTGGGAGAGGGTAGAAAGTCCACACCCCACGCTACCGGGGATGTGCGGACCGCCAGCCCGCAAGGACCTTCCATTTTTCGGGACAGTGTATCGGTGTCTACTACCAGTTATTTGCCGGCAGAGGCATATGACACCTCTGACTTTGAATCATCGTCCGATGTGGGGGATGACCACGAAAATGACGAGATTTTCATCCACAAGGGTTGGGACAAAATCCCGGTGACCTCATCCCGTAGTTTAAAGGAGGTGTCGCCAATGGACTCTGGGGAAACTACACCCCGGGTGGAAGTGACTGTCCCAAGGGAAGAGGCCAATCCTATGCCTGCTTTGTCTGCCCCGGCATCTTCTGTGCCTACTACTACTGCTGCTGTCCGCTCTCCCTTGTGGCAGCCTATGTTACAGTTGGAGCCTGCACTAATAAAAAGATCTCCAGATGCGATTGTCCTCCCTGGAAATGGAGATCGTGCGAACATGCCGCCTCTGGCCCGATTACAGCGGCTTTTTCACCAGAAGGTGGCAGCGGAATATGGTTGGGAGTACCTGTCATGGACGTATGCCTCTGGTACCCACAACAAGGCTCAGGCACATCCCCGCTAGTAGGCTTCCAAGTGTATACAGAAGTTTTCCATTGCGCATTCGCGTGCGCCAATCGCGTATGCGCGCACAGTGACGCTGCCTTGGCGCCCAGTGGCCTTTAAAAGGGGCTTCTTCTGTCCAGACTCTTGCTGTCTGATCTGCAGTTATCCGGTGACCTGATCCTGAACTTGCACCTGCTGTTACTCTGACCCGGCTTCCTGACCTTGCTGCTATCTCCAGTCCTGACCTTTGGCTTCCTAGACCCAGTCCTGCTCATCTGTCTGCCTGATCCTCTGTTGCCTGATCCAGCCTGAACTTGACCCTCCGCTGCCTGATGCTTCTGCCTGTACCTGATCTGCTGTGCGTGACCTGGCTCGTCTGACCTTTCTCCTGCCTGCCGCTTGTATCCGTATCCACCGGCATCCCTGGCTACCTGCATCAGCTGGCCTGCATCACCTGACCTGCATCTTTAGCTGTCCATAGCGGTCTTCTCATCTGGTCCAGGAGAACCTAACAGGCACTCATACCCCACTGTGCTCCTTCGGCCACTGTCCCAACTCCAGTGACCTGGGAACCAGGGCTGTACGAGAGGTCTCCCTCTGCACGTCAGGCTCACCTCCAAGGTACGTGTCAGTATCAGACAGCCATGCCTAAGCCTGCAAGAGGGACCTCTTGCACCGATGAGATCTGCCAACTCCTTTCTGATCTCACTCTAAAGGTGGAATCTCTCCAGGATGGTCATAAACATTTGGAGGAACAAATGTAATCCCCGGCTACCACCACAGACCCTCCTGCCAGCAGGACACCCACAGGAGCCATCTCTGCACCTGCTGTAATTATGCTGCCTCCTGAGCCAAGGGTCCCCATTCTGGAGAAGTTTTCCAGGGATCGAAATACGTTTCGGACATTCCGCAATGCCTGCGAGTTGTACTTCTCCCTGCTACCCCTAACGTTCTCCCGGGAGACCACCAAAGTGGGGTTTGTCATCTCGCTCTTGCTGGGGGAACCTCAGTCTTGGGCTCATCACCTGCTTGAAGAACGCCACGTTTCTCTGGACTCTTTGCCATCCTTTTTCAAGGCCATGTCGCTCCTCTATGATGACCCCCAATGGACTTCCACTGCCGAAGCTGCTCTTCACGCGCTCCAGCAAGGCCGCAGAGCGGTTGAGGACTACATAACGGACTTCAGGCGCTGTAGTGCAGATACTCAATGGAACCATGCAGCGCTACGGCATCAGTTCCGTTTAGGCCTATCCGAAAGGTTAAAGGATGAACTTGCCCGAGTTTGCATACCAGACTCTTTGGAGAACTTAATGACATTGACCATCCAGATAGACCGGCGCCTTCGGGAGCGCACCACAGAGAAAATTAACCAGCAGACTCGCCCAACCTGGATGTTACCCCGTGTGGCCACGACCACGCGTCCTGCTTCCGTCAGACCTGTCTCAGCTAGACCTGGACCAACCTCCTCTGAACCAGTACAAGTCAGTTTAATAAGACCCTCGCTATCCGCTGAGGAACGCTCATGCCGGCATCAGCTCAATCTCTGCCTGTACTGCGGGGGAACCGGCCACTATGTACATTCGTGCCCAGTTAAACCTCAAAGATGCTTGTCCATCTCACCCACCAGTCAACCAGCACCTTCTGCCAACACCACTCATCTGGCCCTTGGCATCTCCTTCCAGCTTCCAGATAGGACTGTGCCTGCTACTGCGATTATAGACTCTGGAGCTTGTAGTTGTTTTATTGACCTGAACTTTGCCAACCAACAGCTCATCCCACTGCAGCATCGGGCTCAAGGGCTTCCATTTTCCTGGCAGATTGGTCCCGTATAAAATCCGGCCTAGTCACCCAAGAGACTCCACCCTTACCCGTAGTCACAGCCGCGGGTCATAAGGAACTGTTGAAACTCGTTGCAATGCATCCCCTCTGTTCCCAGTCATCCTCGGCCTGCCATGGCTACAGGCCCACAACCCACAAATTGATTGGGGCACTGGGGAAGTTAAGTTCCAGTCCCATTACTGTCAAAGACATTGCCTGCCTTCTCCTCCTAGGGTGTCTGGTCCTCTGCTGTGCCTGGAATCTGATGCAGAATTACGCTCAAAAGGTACCTGAACCATACCACGAGTTTCTGGATGTGTTCAGCAAACGGGGGGCTGAGACTCTTCCTCCCCACCGTTCATATGACTGCCCAATTGAGTTGTTGCCTGGAGCTGAGATCCCCTTCGGGCGGATTTTCCCCCTGTCTGAACGGGAACTGGAAGTATTAAAGGAGTATGTGGATGAGAATCTCCAGAGAGGATTTATCCAGCCCTCTACCTCTCCAGCAGGGGCCGGAATCTTTTTTGTAGAAAAGAAGGACCACTCCTTACGTCCCTGTGTGGACTATCGGGAACTAAATAAAGTGACGGTTAAGAACCGATATCCTCTACCTCTGGTGCCCGAGCTGTTTCAAAGACTAAGAACCACTGCCGTGTTTACCAAGCTCGATCTTCGAGGAGCCTATAATTTGGTTCGTATCCGTGCAGGAAACGAGTGGAAGACGGCCTTCCGTACGAGATTCGGCCACTATGAATATTTAGTGATGCCCTTCGGCCTGTGCAATGCCCCTGCTACCTTTCAGCACTTTGTAAATGATATCTTCAGAGACTGGTTAGATATCTTCGTAATTGTTTATCTTGACGATATCCTGATCTTCTCCACATCTCTAGATCAGCACTGGATACATGTAAAGATGGTACTCTGCCGACTCCGTCAGCACGGGTTATATGCTAAACCAGAAAAATGTGAATTTGAGCGGCAGAGTATACAGTTCTTGGGCCTGGTGATTTCTACGGAAGGGTTCAAGATGGATCCACAAAAGGTCACAGCTGTTCTGGACTGGCCTGCACCCTCAGATAAAAAGGGGGTGCAGCCTTTTGTTGGCTTCGCCAATTTTTACAGAAGATTCATTAAGGGGTTTTCTGCAATCATTGCCCCCATCACTCAGCTAACAAAACAGAACATTCGTTTTCAATAAAACTCTAAAGGCTCAGACTGCTTTTGCAACCCTGAAGGGACTTTTTACTTCTGCTCTCATCCTGAGCCACCCAGACCCCTCTCTACCTTACCTACTCGAGGTAGATTCTTCAGAAACAGCAGTAGGGGAAGTGGTTTCCCAGCGCCAAGGCCTCAAGAATCTCATACATCCCGTTGCGTTCTTGTCTCGTAAGCTTTCCCCTGCCGAAAGAAATTACGATGTGGGAGATCGGGAACTTTTGGCCATCAAGGCCGCGCTTGAGGAATGGCGGTATCTCTTAGAGGGCGCAGCACATCCCATTCTTATTTACACGGATCATAAGAATCTGGAATACTTGAGAACCGCAAAGCACCGGAAGCCGCGTCAAGCACGGTGGGCGCTGTTCTTTTCCAGATTTTCCTTCCACATCACCTACCGGCCGGGATCAAGTAAACACTAAGCCAGACGCCCTCTCCCGTATGTTTGACTATCCCAAGGATGCCTCAGTCCCAGATACTATCCTATCTGAGGGTAACTTTCTACTCATCCAGACAGATCTGATGTCCAGCCTAAAACAAGCCTCGGCAGGAATGCCCAGTCCACCAGGAATGTCCCTGACACCCAGAGATGGGTTGCTTTGGAAGGACAATAACATTTTTGTGCCAGCAAGTTTCCGGACAAAGGTTCTGAACCTATGCCACGACCATCCTCTGGCTGGCCATTTCGGGGTCGACAAGACCCTTGACCTGATTTAGCGTATGTTCTGGTGGCCAAAGCTTGAGAAGAGTTGCGAGGACTACGTGAAATCATGTACTGTTGTACCCAAAGCAAATCTGCTAGAACCAAGTCCTGGGGTCTTCTCAGACCACTACCAATTCCTGACAGACCCTGGAGCATGATAGCCATGGACTTTATAGTCGAACTACCCCCATCCGAAGGACATACAACCATCTTTTTAGTAGTCGACCGCCTTTCCAAGATGGCCCACTTCATACCTCTGAAAAGTACGCCTTCTGCCATGGAGACCGCCCAAGTGTCCATTCGGGAGATCATAAGATTACATGGAGTACCAACCAACATTGTATCCGACAGGGGGGTTCAGTTCACCTCCCGCTTTTGGAAAGCACTATGCCAGGCCCTGAAGATTGAGCTATCCATGTCATCTGCTTACCATCCTCAGACTAATGGACAAACCGAGAGGACGAACCAGACCCTCGAGCAGTACATACGCTGTTTCACCACGTTTGTCCAGGACGATTGGGTAGCACTATTGCCATTGGCAGAATTTGCCTTCAAGCCAGCCATTCTGTCACGGGTCAGTCCCCATTCTTTGCAAACTATGGGTTTCACCCTGTTTTCCTGCCTAACATTATCCCTGAATCTCCGATTCCAGTAGTACAGAGTACTGTTGACTTCCTGGGTCGCAACAACAAACTGCTACAAGAGACTATGGTCAAGGCACAGGCAACGAATAAGAGAGTTTATGACAGGAAGAGAAGAGGGGAATTGCACCTCCAACCTGGCGACCAAGTGTGGTTGTCTACCACCAACCTCAGAATGGCTTGTCCCTCAAAGAAACTGGCACCTAAGTTTATCGGACCTTTCCCAGTCAAGAGGAAACTGAACGAAGTCTCCTATGAACTTGTCTTACCTAATTCACTTAGGATCCACCCAGTGTTCCACGTGTCCCTGCTGAAACCCACAGTACCAGATCCCTTCCCAGACAGGGGAGTGGGGCCACCTGAACCCGTAATGGTTGATGGGGACGAGGAATATGAGGTGGAGGCTGTCGTAGACTGCAGAAGGAGAGGTAATCGACTGCAATACTTGATCAAGTGGAGGGGGTACGGACCAGAGGAGAACTCTTGGGAACCCGAGCAGAATGTGCATGCCCAAGAGCTGATCCAGTCCTTCTTCCGCAGCCACCCTCAAAAAAGACTTATTTTGGGCACCCGGAGGTTGCCCATAAGGGGGGGCATTGTCATGGACGTATGCCTCTGGTACCCACAACAAGGCTCAGGCACATCCCCGCTAGTAGGCTTCCAAGTGTAAACAGAAGTTTTCCATTGCGCATGCGCGTGCGCCAATCGCGCACGTGCGCACAGTGACGCTGCCTTGGCGCCCAGTGGCCTTTAAAAGGGGCTTCTTCTGTCTAGACTCTTTCTGTCTGATCTGCAGTTATCCGGTGACTAGGGATGAGCCGAACACCCCCGGGTTCGGTTCGCACCAGAACCTTCGAACGGACCGAAAGTTCGCGCGAATTTTCGAACCCTATTCGTTATAATGGACGCGAACGTTCGAAATCAAAATTGCTAATTACAACGGCCAATATGCATGTTAATGTCATAAAACAGGTTTGGGGACCCGGGTCCTGCCCCAGGGGACATATATCAATGCAAAAAGAAATTTTAAAAACTAAAGTTTTTTCGGGAGCAGTCATTTTAATGATGCATAAAGTGAAAAAAAAAAAGTGAAATTTTCCTTTAAATATGGTACCTGGGGGGTGTCTAAAGTATGCCTGTGAAGTGGCATGTGTTTCCCGTGTTTAGAACTGTCCTTGCACAAAATGACATTTGTAAAGGAAAAAAAGAAGCCATTTAAAACCACTTGCGGCTTTAATGTCATGTCTTGTCCTGGCCGCCATATGGCTGAAAATCCTTGAGAAAAATGGCATGGCTACCCCATCACCCCCCCCCCCCACCCCAGCCCCTTTGGGTCTTGTATGGATACTAAGGGGGACCCCGCACCCAAAAGAAAACCCTATACCTACAACCCTATATACTCTGAACAGCAGTATATAGGTGGTGCAAACAAGACATGGACTGTAGGTTTGTTCTTAAGTAGAATCTGAACAGGTACATTATGAAGTGTAGCTACATCCCAAAAAAATCAATTTTTAAGCTTTTTGGAGAACATAGGGAGGGGTTATCACCCCTGTAACATTTGCTGTCTTTGCACATCTGTTCAGAACATGTCACCTCACTTTCCGTCCCAATGACAAATGTTTTTGGAAAAGTGGGGTTTTAATTGAAACAAGGATTGGTGATAAAGCATCAGTAGAGAGGAGATACCTTTTTCCCAAATTAAATCTAACAGGATAGAATTTTCCTTCCTAGGGGTAGATTTCCTCTCACTTCCTGTTTTCTCTTGCCGTTTGCAAGTAGGAGTCGTTTGTAAGTTGGATGTTTGAAAGTAGGGGCCTGCCGTATATACTCTGCAGAAATTTGCCCTATTAGATGTTGGTGTAGCCACAAGACTGGTGGGCACAGGAATGGGCCCTGCTGTGAGTTAATAGATCAAGATTTGTACTTGCATGCACCTGTTGAACCGGGCAGAAAAATTGGGCCTTTGGTGGTGGTGGTGGTGGTGGTGGACGGTGTTGCCACAAGACTGTAAGCCCTCACAGTTACTCTTGGTGGGTGCAGGAATGGGCCCTGCTGTGAGTTATTAGATCAAGATTTGTAATTGCATGCACCTGTTGAACAGGGCAGAAAAATTGGGCCTTTGGTGGTGGTGGTGGTGGTGGACGGTGTTGCCACAAGACTGTAGGCCCTCATAGTTACTCTTGGTGGGCGCAGGAATGGGCCCTGCTGTGAACTATTAGATCAAGATTTGTAATTACACGCCCCTGTTAAACAGGGGCTGAAAAATTGTGCCTTAGGCATTGGTGCTGGTGCCACAACACTGCAACCCCTCACAGATACTGTACTTGGAGCACAGCAGTCACACCTGTTGCGAAGCATCTTTTTAAAAAATTGTAATTACACGCCCCTGTTATACAGGGGCTGAAAAATTGTGCCTTAGGCACTGGTGCTGGTGCCACAACACTGCAACCCCTCACAGATACTGTACTCTGAGCACAGCAATGAGACCTGTTGCAAAGCATTGCCTAAAAATTGTAATTACACGCCCCAACAGGGGCTGAAAAATTGTGCCTTAGGCACTGGTGCTGGTGCCACAACACTGCAACCCCTCACAGATACTGTACTCTGAGCACAGCAGTCACACCTGTTGCGAAGCATCTTTTTAAAAAATTGTAATTACACGCCCCTGTTATACAGGGGCTGAAAAATTGTGCCTTAGGCACTGGTGTGGTGGCATGGATCATTGAGGAGGAGGAAGAGGATAGACAGTGAACATAACAGGACAGTCACTCAGCATCAGCATAGGCAGTCTTGAAGGGATGTGACATTATAAATTATTCCGTTATATCCGCTTCAGGTGTCTGGTAGCTGGTGGTGATCCAAGACTGATTCATTTTTATGAAGGTCAGTCGATCAACCGAGTCGGTGGACAGGCGCACCCTATGATCGGTGACAAATCCTCCAGCAGCACTGAATGTGCGTTCGGAAAGAACGCTGGATGCAGGACAGGCCAGTAGCTCAATTGCATACTGTGCAAGCTCTGGCCAGTGATCCATCCTCAGGACCCAGTAAGCCAGAGGATTTTCGGTGGGAAAGGTGTCCAAGTCTGACCTTGCCCCTAGGTATTCCTGCACCATGTATATCAGACGCTGGCGATGGTTGCTGGAACCGATCATACCTTGGGGCTGCGGACTAAAAAATTGTCTGAACGCATCGGTCAGACGTCCACCTTCCCCACCGCTCCTTCTGCTACTGACCGAAGCCTCAGCAACTCGTCGTCCAGGACCAGGAGTTTGTAACCTCCCAGTTTCTGGGAACGCGTTGCACAGACCTTTCTGCAAGGCCTCCCTGAGATGTCTCATCCTCTGCTCCCTCTGCGACGGCAAGATAAGGTCCGCAACCTTACCCTTGTACCGTGGATCAAGGAGAGTGGCCAGCCAGTAATGGTCACTCTCCTTGATCCGAAGAACACGAGGATCCTTCCGCAGGCTTTGCAGGATCAGGGAGGCCATGCAGCGTAGGTTAGCTGAGGCATTCGGTCCGGAGTCTTCTGGGTCACTGAGGATGACATGATCGCCAGCCACCTCCTCCCAGCCACGTACAAGTCCACTGGTTTGTTGGGACTGTACATCATCCCTAAAAGACTGCTGCTGCTGATGCTGAGTGCCAGGCTCCACCTCCATGCTCACACAATCCTCCTCCTCCTCCTCCTTCTCTTCCTGTGTGATGGGTGGGACAGAAGGAACATTGTCTGGATAAAGGGGGCCTTGAGAGACAAGGAAGTCCTCCTCTTCCTGCCTCTGTTCTGCCTCAAGTGCCCTGTCCATTATCCCACGCAGCGTATGCTCCAACAGGTGGACAAGAGGTACAGTGTCACTGATGCATGCACTGTCACTGCTCACCATCCTCGTGGCCTCCTCAAATGGTGAGAGGACAGTGCATGCATCCCTGATCATGCTCCACTGGCGTGGGGAAAAAAAGCCAAGCTCCCCTGACCCTGTCCTGGTGCCGTAGTCGCAAAGGTACTCATTGATGGCCCTCTGCTGCGTGTGCAGTCGCTGCAGCATGGCCAACGTTGAGTTCCACCTGGTGGGCATGTCACATATTAGGCGGTTCTTGGGCAGGTTCAGCTCCTTTTGCAGCTCAGTCAGCCGAGCACTGGCACTATAAGATCGGCGGAAATGCACACAGACTTTCCTGGCCTGCCTCAGGACATCCTGTAAGCCTGGGAACCTGCCCAAGAACCGCTGCACCACCAGGTTGAGGACGTGAGCCATACAGGGCACATGGGTGAGCTGCCCCTGTCGCAGGGCGGAGAGGAGGTTGGTGCCATTATCAGAAACGACCATTCCTGGCTTAAGCTGGCGTGGCGTCAACCACCTCTCGGCCTGCCCCTGCAGAGCTGCCAGAACCTCTGGCCCAGTGTGGCTCCTGTCCCCCAAACACACCAGCGCAAGCACGGCATGGCATCTTTTTGCCTGCGTACTCGCGTAGCCCCTTGTACGCCTACGGAGCACCGCTGGTTCCGAGGACAGAGCACTCGAAGAGGACATGGAGGAAGAAGAAGAGGAGGGGGTGGAGGAGAGAGGTGTGTCACAACCAGTAGTAGCATTTTGGAGGCGTGGTGGCGGAACAACCTCCAACACTACTGCACCTTGTCCTGCATCCCTCCCAGCTGCCAATAGAGTGACCCAATGGGCCGTGAAAGAAAGATAACGTCCCTGTCCATGCCTGCTGGACCATGAGTCAGCGGTAATATGCACCTTACCGCTGACCGCCCTGTCCAGCGAGGCATAGACATTGCCTTCCACATGCCAGTAGAGAGAGGGAATCACCTTCCATGAGAAAAAGTGGCGTTTGGGAACCTGCCACTGAGGAACCGCACATTGAACAAACTCACGGAAGGGGGCCGAGTCTATCAACTGAAAAGGCAGCAGTTGAAGTGCTAGCAATTTAGCCAAGCTAGCATTCAACCGCTGGGCATGTGGATGGCTGGGAGTATACTTCTTTCGACGGTCCAGCAGCTGGGGCAGGGAAATTTGCCTGCTACAATCGGACGTCGGTGTACTGCAAGTACTTGGTTGTGACACACCTAATTCTACACCTTCAGTCCTCTCAGAGCAGCTTTCAGAGAGGACTGAAGATATAGTGGGGATGGAGATCCCAGCTGATGAGGAGCAAGGAGAGGTCCGCTTTGTTCTTTGGTGTGGGTCTTTTATGTGTGCTTGCCAACGAGCTGCATGGCAGGTCGACATATGTCTGCTCATGCTTGTGGTGCCCAAGCGGCTGATGTTTTGGCCACGCGAGATACGCTTGAGACAAATATTGCAAATAGCAGTGGTGCGATCTGATGCACTCGTCTCAAAAAAGGCCCACACCAAAGAACTTTTGTGATAACGTGCAGAGGCAGCGCCCTGCACAGGCGGAGCTCTGCGGTGTGGTACAGTTGCTGTGCTGGCCTCTAGCTGGCCTCCAGGGGGCATCCTGCCTCGTTGGACATGTGACGCTGCATCCTCCTCCTCCTCCTCCTCTCTCCCTTCAGGCACCCACGTGGAGTCAGTGACCTCATCATCCCCTCCCTCTTCACCACTAGAGCAAACCTGGCAGTAAGCTGCAGCTGGTGGAACACTACTACCAGATTGCTGTCCTTCAGCATCCCCTCTCTCTGCGCGCACACTACTGACTTCCTCAAGCTGGGTATCATCATCCGAGCCTTCGAATCGTTGGGCATCCTCCTGGAGCATGTACCCAACACTGTGCTCAAACAGTTCGGGGGACTCCTCAGGAGGACATGGTGGGTCTAGGGAAGGGGTGGCTGATGATGCCATTGAGTACGCGTTGGCAGCTGCTCTGCCAGTACCCTGAGCCTGGGTGAGAGAGGATGAGGAGGATGAGGAGGGCTTGGTCATCCATTCTACCAAGCCTTCGGCATGATGCGGCTCCACATGTCCAGCTGCCGAAAACAAAGACAAGCGTGTCCCATGGCCACGTGCTGATGACGATGCACGACCACGTCCATGGCCAGCACTGTTGTCTCTAGAAACAGAGCCTGCCTGCCCTGTGTTCTTGCCTCGGCACGCTCTGCCTCTCCTTGGCGGTCTTCCAGCCATTGTAGTCGGTAGTGTATATAGTATAAAAAATAGAACTCCTATGTGTGCTCACAACACACTGTAGGTCCTATGGGTGCTGACACTAACACACTATAGGTACTATGTGTGCTGCTGACAAGAAAATATAGGAGCTCTGTTTGCTGCCACTAACACACTAGAAGTCCTATTGGTGCTTCTGAGATGAAAATATAGGAGCTCTGTGTGATGCCACTAACACACTAGAAGTCCTATGGGTGCTGCTGAGAAGAAAATATAGGAGCTCTGTGTGATGCCACTAACACACTAGAAGTCCTATGGGTGCTGCTGAGAAGAAAATATAGGAGCTCTGTGTGATGCCACTAACACACTAGAAGTCCTATGGGTGCTGCTGAGAAGAAAATATAGGAGCTCTGTTTGCTGCCACTAACACACTAGAAGTCCTATGGGTGCTGTTGGGGTGCAATGCTGTGCTAACAGCACTGCGGTTGGTACTACTGCAATACTGTACTAACAGTAAGCACGCACCAGACTAATCCCCAGCAGCAGCTAATAACACGCTAACTGTGCAATCAGCAGCAATGAACGATCAATGACTTAGGTAGCAATGGTTTAGCAAAGAAATAGCCAATGGTTTAGCAAAGAAGAGCAAATCTTTCAGTATCAAGCAAAGACAGAATCAGCAGACTGATCTCTCCTAAAGCCGGAACTCATGTGACCGGGGCCGATGGCGTGGCGGCCTTTTAAATGGTGGGGCATGTACTAAAGCCCCTGAGCTGTAATTGGCTACAGGCGTCCTGCCTGTAGCCAATTATTGCTCTCCGAGTTTCGGGCGCTGTGATTGGCCAAGCATGCGGGGTCACAGTGCATGCTTGGCCAATCATCAGCCAGCAATGCACTGCGCCGGCCGCGCCGGCCGCAATGCATTGCGGGGCCGCTCGCATCACACGAATGTGATGCGAACGGCCCAAATAGTTCTGGGCTCGACGAGCGAGCGAACGCCCGGTGCTCGATTCGAACATGGGTTCGAATCGAGCACCGGGCCCATCCCTACCGGTGACCTGATCCTGAACTTGCACCTGCTGCTACTCTGACCCGGCTTCCTGACCTTGCTGCTATCTCCAGTCCTGACCTTTGGCTTCCTAGACCCAGTCCTGCTCAACTGTCTGCCTGATCCTCTGTTGCCTGATCCAGCCTGAACTTGACCCTCCGCTGCCTGACGCTTCTGCCTGTACCTGATCCGCTGTGCATGACCTGGCTCGTCTGACCTTTCTCCTGCCTGTCGCTTGTATCTGTATCCACCGGCATCCCTAGCTACCTGCATCAGCTGATCTGCACCTTCCCAGCCGCATCCCTAGCTACCTGCACCCACTGGCCTGCATCATCTGACCTGCATCTTCAGCCATCCATAGCGGTCTTCTCATCTGGTCCAGGAGAACCTAACAGGCACTCATACCCCACTGTGCTCCTTCGGCCACTGTACCAACTCCAGTGACCTGGGAACCAGGGCTGTACGAGAGGTCTCCCTCTGCACGTCAGACTCACCTCCAAGGTACGTGTCAGTACCCATATGTTCCCAAGGATCTTTTGTTCGAAATAGAAGCCTCCCGAGAACGATGGTTTGCAGACTTTGTGTGGGATTGCTTGGAGGTAAAGAAAGGTCACCGCTACTTCAAGCGATACAAGGGCTGCCGGAAAGACTGGACTCTTGGTCGGCACATTCATGCAGACCGGGTGGTGATTTGCAGCAGGGATCGAGATGATGTGGTATATTCTATAGAGACTCTGGACAAAGACTGGAAAACTCTTGTTCTCCCTGATCCCCAGTACTACCTCTGAAGTGGGAGCTTGTGTTTTTTTTATTATTATTCCACTTCAGGGACATTGTCTAAACTATTACCTTGACCTTCCGCCCAAGGGAAAATTTACTCTTTGGAGACTTTGGGGAACTGCTGTGTTTTCTTCCCCTCTACTGTTCTGCAAAAAGAACTGAACTTTGGGTAGATTTAGTTAGGGCAAAGCAGGAAGCCGACGTGAACAAGGAGGAGGGTTCCTGTGTTAAAATTGTGCCTATGCGCACCTAGGCAATGTAGTGATGTGTGCTGCCACTAGGTGATGGTGGTCTGCAGAAATTTGTGTTGCGGAAGCAAGTCATTCTTTCTAGGAGGAATGTTTCGTTTCTGACTTCCAGAAAATTAAGAGATGTTATTTGTGTGCTGTGTTTTTTTTTCTTTCCCTCTACAGGTGATCGCCTATCAAGTACATCGGAGAGTGGGTGGAAAGATAGGATAGGAGAAAAGGGATTGTTATGTAAAATGATTGTAATGTATATTACTTACTGGTTCTTTCTTTCGTTCAAAAAAAAAAAAAAGTGGAAAACCTTTTGATTCAGGCACCGAACCAATCCTATTGTACATAGTTGGCTCTGGCCTTCTGTCGTGGAAAAAATGGTTGTTTGCAGAGCATACAGCCATTTTTGCCTTGTGCTAAATAAGTACACTTTGTCTTAATGCAATAATACTTCTTTAAGCTAAAATTCACTCACCATTCATTCGTCCCATTCATACAAATCAAGAAACATCACCAGACCGGTCTCATCGTCAAGGCCTCCCAGCACCAACTGCTCGCCGACGCCCTAACAGCGTCCTTTTATTAACTCAAAAGCATGTGACCTTCATGGGAGTGGTCATCACAGCATGTGACCTCCTCCATAGGAAGTGAGGACACAGCATCTGACCTCCATGGGCGTCCCTCTAACAAGATGTCCCATACAATCCAATACATGAATACAACACAAGAAATATAGCTTAAAGGAATACAACTATACCACAATAACCAATGAACACAGTTCCTGATGAGGGAAGCTTTTCTGCAGGTGTATGCTCATGCCATCACCTCAATGCTGATCAGGCATACAGAGATGACAAGAGCATATATCCACTAAACCGATAATGCGTTTGCAGAGAGGCCCCATTCCGCAAACACCCTTCTCCAAATCAGGAAGTTTATCTCAACCAGCCTCAGACTGCCCCAGTCAGCTCTTTAGAGTGGGTTGCGGAAGTACTAACACTGGGTGACACTATGACAATACATATTAAATACATCTTCATAAAATTTTCCACAACACTTCTAATTGTGCTGGACTCTGCTTTGTTGCTGTGTGCCTATGTAGAGTTACCTGTGGCCTGCAGGTGGCGCTGCCATTCTGGGTCAGGGTTGAACCATAGGTTGCATTGGCGCGATTGGATGTCCTCTCTCGGCTACCATGCAGTGGGCTTGTTCTGCCTGCTGTGTATGCCGGGAGAGGATATAAAAGAGGCAGACACAATTTATTCAGGGAGAGACCCGGGGACAAGTACCCGGAGGAGTATGCCCCCTAAGGAGGGGGGCGCGTACACCGACTGAAGAGTCTCGGGCACCTTCGGCCCGAGACAGCAGCGTTCCGGGTGGGCCCAGTACCTTCAACTGGGTCTACAGGCAGAACTTTGGAGTCCTAGGATGCCTGGGGGAGGGTATCTGCTCTGACCAAGAGGAAGCCAGGGGAGGATTGGTCCCATAACAGGAGATGAGTGATAGTTAGATTGCTGTCTCGGGAAAGGCCTGGTGACCTGTTGGAGGGAAGGATCCTATGCTCCGTAGAACTGACCCTGCGGAGTGCTGCTGCTCTTCGAGGACATACTGAACTTGTCCTTGGAGGATTTAAATTGCTTGTTCGAGCTCCACAGCGGCTGCTAGGACCATTGAGGGACTAACCGTGTGAGCTGTACCCACTCGGGACCGAGTGGTGATAAATCTGGGAGTTCTGTGCCTGAATCTGCTTTGGTTCAACTATTATCTCTCTCATCTACTCTCTCTTACCTATCAAGCAAAGATACAAAATAAACTCAACGTTGGAGTTAAAGTGGTTTGGACATTGACTTTATTAAAGAGGGGAAAGTACAGACTCATCTCTACATCCTGGAGATGGGAACCAGTGGAAGGAGGTAACTCGCTGCGGGACCCAAATATATATACACCGCCTGACCTCTAAACTAGAAGACACGGGCTTGTGGCATGGGTGTCTCTTCTTTACCCTAAGTGGAGAGGGTAGTGCTACACAATAATTCCATAAACACATACCGCATACACTGCATATATCATTTGAGGAAAACCATTTGCCGAAAAAAAAAATGTCCCCGGATTTCATCTTTAATATCTGGTCACCTTACCCTTGGGCACACAAAGAAAACAAAATTGTCAGAGTGCCCAGACTTTTGCAATGATCAGTGGGTGTGGCCACTGAACAGTATGCATGTTTTAAAAGGGGCATTGTTTAAAAAAAACGAAAACAACTCCCTATATACACTGCACACATATACTTCAGACCTTGCACCCACAAATTAAGCCTCAAGTATTGTGACACAAGCAAAAGTGTTACAACGCTCTCAGTACAAAACTCCAGAAGACGTAAGATCTATGCGGGCACATTTGCCTTCCTGCTACAATCATTCCTAGTGGAAAGATCTTTCAGTAGTGGAAAGATCTTTCAGCAATGAATGGGAAAGTTACAATCTCTGTTTTTACACAAGATGAAGGATTGAAACTCACCTGTGCTGTGAGCAGCTGTATGGACTGTGAATCATTATGTGTTGGGCAGGGGCGGACTGACAACTCATGGGCCCCCCGGGCAATAGGAGATTATGGGGCCCCCAGGCTTAGAGATGGCTGCCATGCTGCAGCCTTTTTTTTTGACGCAACAATAATGTGGGCATACCCATGCGGAGGGGAGGGGCACCAAGCTCGGCGACATGCTGAGTGGCAGGAGACTTAGAACTGGTGACCCAGTAAATTGACCAGGAGCCTCTCATGGGCAGTGCCACCTTAACAGTATCATGGGCCCCTGGGCAAAATACTGCACTGGGACCCCTACCAGGGAGATGATGACCTGTGGCATACATAGTGCACCATGGCGAACAATGGGCATGACCAGTGTTAGAGTCTTAAAAGGGGATTGAACAGAATCTGCATTTGCTGTAAACAATGCAAACATACCACAGACCTTGTACCCATAAAATTCAAATTACTGTGTCACAGCTGATAATCTCAGACACAAATGAATCTCAGTCAAAGGATCATTTGTTTTTAAAATAAACGTTTCCATTATACACGGTATGTTTTTTTTTATGCACAAAAAAAGGATATTTTTGGCTTACTGAGGCAACATTACAGAAGGGAAAATAGGAAAATATTGCGCTAAGCAGTGGCGGCTGGTGAAGTTTTAGGATGGGGGGGGCGCAAGACCCCGCCCTCCATGTTTGGCCCCTCCCACTTCTCATAAGCCACACCCCTTATAGAATCCACCCACTCCGTCCCCTGTATTTCACTTGCTTCCACTCATAGTGTCAGGAGTATACAGCCCCAGCATCACAGGACAGAGTATATAGCCTCAGCATCACAGGACATAGTATATAGCCCCAGCATCACAGGACATAGTATATAGCCCCAGCATCACAGGACATAGTATATAGCCCCAGCATCACAGGACATAGTATATAGCCCCAGCATCACAGGACAGAGTATATAGCCCCAGCATCAGGATCCGCTGCTGCCGCCGACCACCGAATGTCAAAAATAAATTAATAAGCAGGGGGGATCCGCTGCTGCCGCTGACCACCTGGCGTTAAAAAAAAATTAATAAGGGTGGTGGGGGGGGGGGCCCGCTGCTGGCGCTGACCACCTAATGTTAAAGTAAGTTGATAAGCGGGGGGGGGGGCTTATTCGCTGCTGCCGTCGACCACCAATAGTGTGAGCTCTCCCTTGGGGTTGTAATGTGGTTAATGCTGATGTGTGGTACCATTTCTTGTAGCAGATGGTTATTGCCGGCCAGCAGTTAATGTTAAAAAAATAAAAATAATAAGGGGGGGGGGGGTGTTGAGTGCCGCTGCTTGGCTGAATAGATGTGAAGGTTGTTTATCCATCACTCTATTCCCCTCCACGAATACATGTCTATTTTTAATAAATCCATGCTTACCAGGGGCGTACCTAGAGCATTTGGCACCCGGGGCGGATCCTGTATCTGGCACCCCCCCCACATTAAAATGTAAAAACACCCCACTGTGCCCCCGGCATACCTCTGCATCCTTCAATATCTCTTTGTCACTACTGTGTACCCCCTCTCCACAACTGCACCTCTGGATCCCTTTACATTACACAGTCCCCTTCGCCTCTGGGCCACTTTACATTACACAGCACCCTACACCTCTGGACCCCTTTACATTGCACAGCACCCTACACCTCTGGACCCCTTTACATTACACAGCACCCTACACCTCTGGACCCCTTTACATTACACAGCACCCTGCATCTCTGGACCCCTTTACATTACACAGCACCCTGCATCACTGGACCCCCCTTTACATTACACATCACCCTGCATGTCTGGGCCCCTTTACATTACATATCACCCTGAATCTCTGGACCCCTTTACATTACACAGCACCCTGCACCTCTGGGCCCCTTTACATTACACATCACCCTGAAACTCTGGACCCCCTGCATGTTACACAGACCCCCCCTTCAGTGTATCCACTGGCCATGTAATGTTAAAAATAAAAAAAAAGTAAAATGTGGGGGGGGTTGTGCCGCTGCTCCCGCCGGCCATGCAGTTTACAAAAAAAAACGTAATAATCCGGGGGGGTGAAAAAAAATATGGCAAATGGTATGTGCTAAAATGTCAAGTACAAACAATCCAGAGATTGTTGTGACAAATCATTATGTATGCACTTGGAGAAAACTATACATATGTATCAATGAAAAAAGAAATATATTACTTGTATTATTTGATGTTATGTAGGCATATGCTTTTTGTTTTATAATGTTAAAATATATTCTTTTACCCCAAAAAAATAAAAATAATCCCGCCAGCCTTGTAGTTTACAAAAAAAAAGTTATAATAAGGGGGGGGATTCCACTGCTCCCGCCGGCCGTGTCATCTAAAGAGAAAAAGTAACCGGCGGGGGGGGTTCCGCTGCTCCCGCCGGCCATGTCATCTAAAGAGAAAAAGTAACCGGCGGGGGGGGTTCCGCTGCTCCCGCCGGCTGTGTCATCTAAAGAGAAAAAAAAAGTAATCGGCGGGGGGGTGGGATTCCGCTGCTCCCGCCGGCCATGTCATCTAAAAAGAAAAAAAAGTAATCGGCGGGGGGGGGGGGGGGGTTCTGCTGCTCCCGCCGGCCATGTCATCTAAAGAGAAAAAGTAACCGGCGGGGGGGGGTTCCGCTGCTCCCGCCGGCCAGGTGGTGTTCAAAACATTACATTGCATTACAATAGCCAGGCGAGCTTCCGCTTACCTCCAGGCGAGATCCTCTCAGGCTGCACGTTCTGCGGTACTAGAACACAAAGCACCGCCCATGTCCCAGGGCGGTGAATTTTAAAGCTACTGCAGTGGCCAGTCCATCGCAAGCTAGTCCGGAAGTTAGTGGCGCGCTCGAACGCGCCACAGAACGATTTTTTGGCCGCAAATGAAGCGCCTCGTCTGCAGTCTCGTGATTGCATTGACGTGGCGTTTCCCATATAGCACTGTGCCCGGCGCTCGGCGCCCATACACAGTGCACATAAGGACTTTTTTTTTTTCTTAAAGGGACATTTTTAAATATATATTTTTTTTTTAATCTTTTTTTTTTATATATATATATTTTTTTGACTGCCTGGGGGGGGGGGGGGGCGGGCCGCCACTGGCGCTAAGTGCAAAAACGAAAACAAAAAGCTGCTACACAACAATATGACAAAAATTGTAAACGTGATAGTAATAAAAAAAAGTAGCGCTAACAAATGAAGGAAAAACAAATGCATGTCTCTCTACATATGTAGTGAAAACTAAATAGATATCACACCCACAAAGGGGGATGTGTATGTGTACACTAAAAGTCCATATACATCAACATATGTAATCGTGAACAGAAAAAACATATAAAAAGTGTCCATCAAAATAACCAGTGAAGACACAGCAAGTGGGAGGACATGTAGACTGTAGGTCATCAAAGAAACAACATCTTCCGACAAAAGGAAAATAGATGAGGTACTCTTACCAGAGTCTGTGGATCTGCCTACCCGTGGTTGCAGATCATGTAAGCATGGGAAATCCAACCTCAGGACCGATCGGCTTGACTGCTGATTCTTATGGTGTAGGAATCTTGGCCGTTGGAGCTTGGCGATCCTCAGATCCAAATCTTGGATGGATATCACGGATGAATGAAACCAAACCTGGACTCCCAGGGTAACACCCTGTTTCGTGTAAGAAAAGTTCAGCAACCAAAAACCCAAAGCAGGGGTAGCTAGAAACTGTAGAGCAACTCCAGATAAGCTCTCTCCGAATCCCATGCAGGAAAAAAAAAAAAGAGACAAGGCTCCAATGGTGCAGGTCAAAAAAGTAGGATAAGGTTTTATTGGAATAAAACCACAAAAAGTTAACATAAAAAGTGATCACATTAGAATAAAAACATAGCAATATGGGGAGCGGCGTACCAAGTCCTACGCGTTTTGTCCCAAATAAGACTTCTACTGGGGCATCAACCTGCTCCCCCATATTGCACACATTTTTATACATAAAACACTTCAAACTAGAGGAGGAAACCACCGATCAGGTGAGTTGCCGCCTTGTGGGTCTATGATTGGAGGAGAGCGGATTGGGTGCCCAATCAAACTCGCAGCCTCCAAGTAAGAACCAATAGAACAACGGCATAGACAAAAAACTCCTCCCAGGTCCGCTGTCACAGCTTATTTGACCCCGGAAGTAATATTCCCTTAGCCAATAAAACATGCATAAAATAGCCCGCCAAAAATGGGGGCGGTGGGAGTGGGCAATGATATACACCCACACATTACAACGCCATTCCCCATTGGTCAGGTTAATAAATGCAACAACCTATCCACTATCCACCTATCGGTTTGAAATGTAATTAACCAACCACTGGAGGAAAATCAAGGGGCGTGTCTACCGTGTCCATAATGCACTATCTTATATGACTAGTAAGATGATAGTTGCATATATATATATATATATATATATATATATATATATAATGTATGAGCCCCCTCTGATATGGTGAATGCATAACTATACTTATCCAAATGTCTATTCCTCTTTCCACGGTATGACCCCGGAACACAACATGGGTCACGTGACGTAGCGACGTCGCAGCTGTCACGTGAATCGCGCAGGATGGAGCGTACCGCAGGCTGAACCAGCGGCTGCATTGGAAACAAATCCACGAGACACTGTGAGTCACGTGACGTAGCGACGCTAGCGTCGCGACCGTCACGTGAACCGCACCGAATGGAACGCACCACAAACTGTGTGAGCAGCCATATCCGATGCAAATCTACAGACAGGGCCACCCTCCACATCGGAAGCTACAATCGATTAAAGGACAAGCCTCTACGCTCGTCATGTGACGTATCCAGGCGCACACCAAAGGTTCCCACCAAGATATGCGGCCGGATAACTCACACCGCTCGATGTAAAGGAATGACAAATGAATCTAAATAGAACACATCAAATACCGGATACAGTGCCATCCTGTGGACCAAAATGGGACTGCATCCAACCTCCGTGTGCTCTATAACATAGGATGGTTTAAACTTCTAAGCTATAAATAATACACCAAAGTACCATCCTATGGATGACTGAAAAAAGATAAAATATATAGGGCAATATCAAAAGGATTTGCATACTCCCCATAAAAACAAATCTAACTAGCCAAAAAAAAAAATTCTGTTAAACGGACAAGCCACAGAAAAGGGGACAATACCGAACAACAGCATGATCTCTAACTGATAGCTTAGATACACATGAACCCCAAAGTATATGGAATAATATTCCACCTGAAATTGAGGGAATCACACACAGTTAAAGAAAAGTAGAAACAATAAAGGGATATCCTCTAAGGAGGGATGACATGCATAAGGGTGTAGGGAGGGGAACTGTCAAGCCGTATTAATAAACAAATTTATATCCCACTCGACGTTCATACCAAAAGGTTGGTATGTACGGAGTTCATGGATCCAAAACGTTTCCAAACGGGACACACCCCGTATGCGGGACTCACCCCTCCAGTGTGGAACAAATTGGTCAATTATCAAAAATTGTGTTCCCATAGGATCACGATGATGGTATTGAAGATAGTGTCGAGGGACACTGATTGGTTTTCCCCAACTTAATATTGTTAATATGTTCGTTGACCCGAATTGAAAAAGTCCTAATAGTATGACCAATATACTGTTTTTTACAGGGGCAAGTCAAAAGATACACAATGAATTGTGTAGCACATGTAGTGAAGCGCTTCATCTGGTATATCTTCAAAGTAACCATAGATTGAAACGTCTCACTTTTCCGTCTACCATGGGTATTATGTAGACACGCGTTACACTTGCGGCAAGGGAAATATCCCTTGCATTCCTGAAAGAAGGTCATCCTTTTGGGAGGGTCAATGATCTTAGGAGCAATCTGACCTTGAATGGATCGAGCCCCCCTAAAAATCACATTGGACCGTTCGGGTAACGCAGGTCCCAATATTCTATTGTTTTGTAGAACACCCCAATGTTTTCTCAGGATCTCTTTTATTTGTCTGGATTGGACAGAATAAGTAGTGAAGAAGGACCATTTGAACATGTCTTCTTTCACTTTTTTAGGGCGTTCTTGGAGTAATGTACTACGATCGATCCGTAGGATCCGATCAATTTCCATATCCAAGTCGCCTATCTCATAGCCCTTCTCAACAAATCTTTCCTTCAAAATGGAAGATTGAGTGACAAAATCTTCAACCCGGGTACAGTTCCGTCTAAATCGAAGGAACTGACCACCGGGTATGGACTTGAGCCACTGTGGATGGTGGCAACTATCTACCGGGATGTACCCATTACGATCTGTGGGTTTAAAATAGGTGTTAAACTCAAGGTGCTGGTCCACCACTTTAATCTCTAAATCTAAAAAATGTATAGAGGAAGAGCTAGCCGCATGGCTCAGCTTAATCCCTCTATCATTAGAGTTAAGCGTGGAGATAAATTGGCCAAGGGATTCGTGATCACCTCTCCATAGGAGGAGGATGTCGTCTATATATCTAGCCCAGAGAACCAATTCAGGTCTCTCAAGGGCATAGACGACATCCTCCTCCCATTTGGCCATAAACAAATTGGCCAAACTGGGGGCAAATTTTGCCCCCATAGCAACTCCCTTGGTCTGCAAATAAAAATTGTTCTGAAACCAAAAATAATTGTGTTTCGCCGCGAACCTCAGGAGTTGCAAGATAAAATTACGTTGAATAATGTAGAGTGCTATTAATGGATAGGTAATGTTCAACAGCATTAAAACCCAACTCATGGGGAATACTCGTGTATAATGCCGTCACATCTACTGTGGCCAAAATTGTACCCGCCTGGAAATCAACTGATTCCAGGAGCCTGATAGTGTCGCCAGTATCCTTCAAAAAAGAGGGCGTGAGTTTGACTAATGGTTGGAGATGGAAATCTATGTATTTCCCTATCCTGGCCATCACAGAGTCGATCCCACTCACTATGAGACGATCAGGAGGATTCACCGGGTCTTTATGTACCTTAGGAAGGTAATATATAGCTGGAATCCTCGGTGCAACTGGTACCAGATAACTCTTCTCCTTTTTGTCTAGGATCCCTAGTGCGAAACCCTCATCAATCAACTCAACCAAAGCCTTCTTATATTGAATGGTGGGGTTCTTATTCATAACAGTGTACGTTTCTGAATCACTCAAGATTTTATCCATCTCTTTGATATAATTAATTTTGTCCAGCACGACAATAGCCCCCCCCTTTGTCGGCCGGATGAATAATTAAATCATTCTGTTCACAAAGTTGTTTTAAACCAACTTTAACTTTAGGGTTCACGTGTATCTTTTTCTTGGGCAATTTTTCCAAATCTTCCAAAACCAAACTACGAAAAACACTAATAGCAGGAGCTATATTTCCTGGAGGGTTGAATAAAGAGGGGATTAGCCAACCCTGTATGTACATGTTCATTATGTACCACTGGAGCGGTGGTAGCTGTATTATTGGATGGAGCTAAGAAGTGTCTCTGAATACTCAGCTTACGTACATACTTTTGTATATCGACAAAGGTGGAGAACCTGTTCAATGTCCTGGGAGGGACATATTTAAGACCTTTGTCAAGGACAAGTTTCTCCTCTTCAGTCAAACTGACCGAGCTGAGATTGAAGACACCCGAACCGCTTAGACTCTTGGTCTTATTGGCTTGGGCCCTCCACCCACCTCGGGGGCCTCTTTTTCTTCTGGGCTTTCCGGGTATTCCTGTAATGCCCTGTGAAAACCCGACTGATAAACAGATCCAGGATACTGCTGATTATAACTATATGGAGATCTGGAAATTAAGTCCTCGTCTCCATTATAATAATTCCGGGGCCCATAGTGTTCGTCTCTCCTGTAGATGTCCTGCAGGGGGAGGAACCTATTCTGGACCCGAGTAGGGGTTCTATACTGGTAGTCACGATCGTCATGGTGATACTCACCACGGCGATCCTGCCATCCAAATGAAGGTCCTCTAGGGCTCCTATAATGATAGGTGTCCCCTGAGTGGCCTCGTTGAGAACCCCTTCCCCTATTAGATCCTCTACCCCTATTGGGGGAGGATAATTAGGGTGGGGTTTGGATGTCTGGGGTTTATTTCGCACATCTGGAGCTTTCAAAGGTTTCCCCCTTGGAAGTTGAGACGAATTAGACATCCGTACAGGGCCATCTTTAGCGGTGGACGCAAAGGAAAGAACTCTCTCAGGGTTCTGGGAGTCAGATTGAGTAATCTCCATCCCAAATATCTCGTTCTCAGAGGACAAAGATTGATTTAATTTCTTTTGCCAATTGAAAACAAGATTGGACTTATAGTCCATGGTATCCCTGCTATACTTTTTTGTTTTTTAGATCTCTGATCCTTCTCTTCTTTCTCCAGGTGGTTTTTTAAACTTGTTGAAAGGGAAGTGTACTCTAGAGATATTTTGTAAGGAGTCAATTTCTCCTTTATGTCCTTAATTTCTTTATCAATGAGGTAGAGTTTGAGACGCTTTTTCTCTACCAAAAAGAGAGAAGTTTTATGCCCACCTTATTGAAATACTGAAACCAGGATGCGGTATCTGGATCTCCCTGCTGTGGAGATACATCCCACCGGAGGCCTCTCGGAACCATATGTTCCTTTGTATATTGCTCTAAAAAGGCCATATCCCATTGCAGGTGTATCTCTGTGGTCATCAGATTTTTTAATCTGATGAACATACCGCTCATTTCAGTGTCGGATCCGGTGGAGATAAATACACCGTCGATGTTGAATGACCTAGCTGTTCTATAGTCAAACACATCCATAGTGACACGAGAAAAAAAATATAAAATTACAAAAAGCAGCAATATACAAACGTCAATAAAACAGTGAGAAAATAGGAAAATATTGCGCTAAGTGCAAAAACTAAAACAAAAAGCTGGTACACAACAATATGACAAAAATTGTAAACGTGATAGTAATAAAAAAAAGTAGCGCTAACAAATGAAGGAAAAACAAATGAATGTCTCTCTACATATGTAGTGAAAACTAAATAGATATCACACCCACAAAGGGGGATGTGTATGTGTACACTAAAAGTCCATATACATCAACATATGTAATCGTGAACAGAAAAAACATATAAAAAGTGTCCATCAAAATAACCAGTGAAGACACAGCAAGTGGGAGGACATGTAGACTGTAGGTGATCAAAGAAACAACATCTTCCGACAAAAGGAAAATAGATGAGGTACTCTTACCAGAGTCTGTGGATCTGCCTACCCGTGGTTGCAGATCATGTAAGCATGGGAAATCCAACCTCAGGACCGATCGGCTTGACTGCTGATTCTTATGGTGTAGGAATCTTGGCCGTTGGAGCTCGGTGATCCTCAGATCCAAATCTTGGATGGATATCACGGATGAATGAAACCAAACCTGGACTCCAATGTAACATTACAGAAGAACTTAATTAAAACCAGCAACTGTTGAGACAATGAACACCTTGGTCAGGTCTATGTACAATATAATGTACAGAGTATGTGGGTCATGAGTAAGTAACAAACAAAACAACATATAGAGTATAGCAGTCAGGATGAACGCCACGCTCACATCAAAGTCCTCCCTTACACCAAAGTCCTAACATTCTCCCTATACATCACAGTCCGCAGAGTGCTACCCTACGGCAGAGCCCCTCCAGTGTGCCACCCTACGGCAGAGCCCCCCCAGTGTGTCACCCTGCGGCAGAGCCCCCCCAGTGTGTCACCCTGCGGCACAGCCCCCCAGTGTGTCACCCTGCGGCAGAGCCCCCCCAGTGTGTCACCCTGCGGCAGAGTCCCCCCAGTGTGTCACCCTGCGGCAGAGCCCCCCCAGTGTGTCACATATTTAGTCAGGTTGAAAAAAGACACAAGTCCATCCAGTTCAACCATAAAAAAATTATAAATAATATCATACAATCCCATATACCTAAATCTATACCCCTGCGGTAGAGCCCCCCAATGTGTCACCCTTCGGCAGAGCCCCCCAATGTGTCACCCTTCGGCAGAGCCCCCCAATGTGTCACCCTTCGGCAGAGTCCCACCCTGCGGCAGAGCCCCCAGAGTCCCACCCTATGCCAGAGCCCCCAGTGTCACCTTCCATCAGTGTCCCCTTACACACACCTTTGCACCTTAGTGCTTGGTGTGGTAGGCAGCTAGCGGGAAAAGGCTTTTTAAAAAAAAAACACTTGTTGCTGGCTCTGAACTGCACAAGTGAGTCATAGAGCCAGCGGAATAGTGAACTGCTGTGGTTGGCCTCAGATCGGGCATTGGGGCATATGAATAAAAGCCATGCTTGATGTGTGCCATGATGTCACTACACAGGTGTGCAACCAGACCTGCTCTGCTTCCTGATCCAAGGCCATACTCAGCAGAGCACTATTCAGATGGCCCCGAATGGCAACAAGTGTTTTTTTCACATGGGATTGTTAGAGCGACTTCTGTTGAGCAGCAGTGGGCACACATTGATCATACAGTATACACACCAGTTATTTTTGAAATATTCTGAAAAATACTGGAAAAAAACATAAATTGCAGCCTCACTGCCCCATCAAATGGAGCCACTGTGCCCCATCAAATGGAGCCACTGTGCCCCATCAAATGGAGCCACTGTGCCCCATCAAATGGAGCCACTGTGCCTCATCAAATGCAACCTCAGTGTGCCCATTATTTGCAGCCACTGTGCCATCAAATACAGCCCCTGTGACCACCCCCCTGGCGGCATTTAACCAGCACCCACGCCCGTTGTCTGACCAGCACTTACCCCATCTTGGTGGCGGGTCAGGCAGCGGGTGACATGTGGGACGGGCAGTGGCAAGCTATGGGTCAGAGGGCGGTGAGCTGTGTCCTCCATGCATCTTTTCTTTCCTCCAGCTAGGCGTCCAATAGGAGCGCCTGTCCTTTTAGCCAATCGCGTGATGGGTATCATGCTGTCCAGCTATGGTCCTCCTCCTATTGTTGTTTTTATTCTTATTATTATTATTTTATTATTATTTTTATTTGTGTGTGTAAACAGTGTATAGTCATTTGGCAGCGTTCTGCTGCTAAAACACTGTGTTGCTTTTTATTTGATTGACGTCCACTAGTCCAGCCCCCATTACAACACATAGACTATAAGAAGTCTAGCCCTTATGGAACCATCGTCACTGGCTGAAGAAGGAACCAATGAGCTGTTCCGAAACGCGTCCCGCCTCCATGACACACTTCCTGTCCACTTCCTGTTCGTGTTCCATGCTGGTTTCTGTCTCACACAGTATACATACATAGTATACATATTTACACACATGCACAGTATACATACATAGTATACATATATACACACGCACAGTATACATACATATATACACACACACACACACAGTATACATACATACACACACACATGCACAGTATACATACATAGTATACATATTGTGACAGCAGGAAGAGAAAGTCACCTGGTTGCATCCAGGGGGGTAGATATATTTCTCCCAGATTCAGGCTTTATGCCGACTTATACAACTAGGGAGTTGATGAAGCCCAGCTGAGGCTAGTGGGCTCATGAATGACTCATACCTCTAGGGAGAGTGCTGGGCGTCGTGAGACAGGGAGTTGATGAGACCAGCTGAAGCTTGTCAGCTCATTTAGGCCTCTATAAGAACTCCCAGCTTCATTAGATGTTAGCTCATGCCTGGAACCAGACCTGTGTGGACTGTCTAGGGAGAGTGAACCCCTGTGCGGTGAGGCAAAGCCTGTGTGGCTATTTGTTTGGACTTTTACTAAACCAGGGACTTAGGGACTAGGACAGCACCAGGCTGATCCCAGTTGTTAGTTTAGGAAACCTGCATGTTTAGTCAGAGGTCAAACTGACCAGGATTTATTTTGTTTGTTTCTTTTTGGCTTTGCTGTGTTTTTGTCACTGTACATAGAGAAATAAACCGCACCTTTTGATTTTGAAAACCACAACCTCCGTCTGCTGGCCCTGTTTTTGTGTGGGGAGCCCAACCAGGGGGTCACACACACCCGCTACCGAGTTAACCCCCTCACAGTTGGTGGAGAATGCGGGCAGTTTTTTTTAAGCCAGCATGGAGGAGATACTGAAACAGCTGGCTCTAGCAAATGCCAATCAACAGCAGACAAATGCAGGTTTGCAAAGGAGCCTTGCAGCCCAGCAGCAAGCTCATCAACAAGCCCAGCAGCAATCTGAGGCCCGCTTCATAGACCTGTTACAGAAGCAAGAGCAGAGACTACAACAAATGGAAGCAGTAATGCAGCAACGTCCGCAGACCAGTGAGGAAAGCCGTCCCACTAATACCGCGTCCTTTGGGGTGAGTCGTTTATTGACAAAAATGACTGGAGAGGATGATCCAGAGGTATTTTTGACCACATTTGAAAGGACTGCTGAAAGAGAAAAGTGGCCTGAGGAGCAGTGGGCTGGACTGGTGGCTCCTCTGTTAACTGGTGAATCGCAGAAGGCTTACTATGACCTAGAGCCTGACCAAGCAAAAGACTATGTGATGCTAAAAGCTGAAATATTGGCAAGGCTGGGTGTCACCCTGGCTGTCCGGGCTCAGCGTGTGCATAACTGGACTTTCCAGCTTGGAAAACCCCCCAGGTCTCAAATGTATGATCTCATTCACCTGAGCAGGAAGTGGCTACAGCCAGAGACTTTGTCCGCACCAGAGATTGTGGAACGTGTTGTAATGGATCGGTTTTTGAGAGCTCTTCCTACTGCCATCCAAAAGTGGGTAAGCCATGGAGACCCAGAGACGGCCGGTGGTCTTGTGGATCGTGTAGAGAAATACTTGGCTACAGAGAACCTGACGGCCTCTTCCAGAGACACTCGGACTTTCCACCCTAAGACCAGACCATCCCCAGGGGCGGATAAGAGGATTCCAAGGGGTGAGGGTGGAGAGAGTGAGAGGGTGGGAGCTCTACCCCAAGTTTGGCGAGAACAGCCTGGGAAATCAGCGGCTCAAGAGGCCGCAAGAAGGATCGTTTGCTACCGCTGCCGGCAAGCGGGACATATTGCAGCCAATTGCCCGGTTGTGGAGGAACCCATGCAGTGTGACTTTCTGACGGGCAGACGTCAGTCGCTGTGTGCGACAGTCGCATGCACTGCCATTCGAGGAACTGAGAAACATTTATGCAAAATGTGTATTAATGGTAGAAATGTTGTGGTATTACTGGATTCAGGTAGCCTTGTGACCCTGATAAAGGCTGAATTAGTTAAAACAGAGGTCTCTGGGAATAGCAAGGTAGCTGTTATTTGTGTGCATGGGGACACCCGAGAGTATCCAGTGACTACAGTGTGTTTCGAGACCCCCAAAGGTACCCTCTCTCATCCAGTGGGCTTAGTATCTCAGTTACCGCATGACGCCATTGTGGGAAGGGATTTTCCGAAGTTCTGGGAACTGTGGGATGATCCTGAGCCCCCCACTGGTGCCCCTATGTACCAGGAATGTGATAGCCAGAACTCCTCTGAGAGTGGTGAGGACTCTCCAGAATTTCCCTTGTCAGTATTTGCAGGGGAGACTCAAGAAACTGGAGAGGAGCCCACCTCCTCAGACGAAAACCTACCGTCTGTGGAGTTTTCTGATCTGGAGGTTCACAGGGAAAATTTTGCCACAGAACAGTTAAAAGACCCCGCCCTAATAAAGGCACGGGAAAACGTAGTGGAAATAGATGGCGAGTTAGTGAACCCAGATAATACCTGCACTTACCCATACTTCAGCGTAGAGAAGGACCTACTGTATCGGGTGGCAAAAAGGGCAGAAGAAACCGTTGAGCAGCTGGTGGTGCCCAAACCTTACAGGAAGTTGGTGTTGGAGTTGGCCCATGGGCACATTCTTGGAGGTCATCTGGGGACAGAGAAAACCCGAGAGAGGGTATTACAGAGATTCTATTGGCCTGGGGTGATGAAGGACATAGAAAATTATTGTTCCTCCTGCCCTGTGTGTCAGAGGTCGGCCCCGATGCCACATTTCCGTAGCCCGCTGGTCCCTCTACCCATCATTGAGGTCCCGTTTGAGAGAATCGCAATGGATTTGGTAGGTCCTATAATCAAGTCCGCTAGGGGGCACCAGTACATATTGGTTATAATGGACTATGCCACCCGTTATCCAGAAGCGATCCCTCTCAGAAATACCTCGGCCAAAACCATAGCCAAAGAGCTATCTCTTGTTTTTAGCCGGGTGGGTATTTGTAAAGAACTGCTTCCGGACCAAGGTACACCCTTTATGTCCCGGGTTATGAAAGAGCTGTGTAAATTGCTCAAAGTGACGCAATTGCGTACATCTGTGTATCACCCCCAAACCGATGGGCTGGTTGAAAGATTCAACAAAACCCTAAAACAAATGTTGAAGAAAGTGGTGGATAGAGATGGAAAGGATTGGGACTGTCTACTTCCTTATTTGATGTTTGCTATTAGGGAGGTGCCCCAATCCTCTACGGGATTCTCCCCCTTTGAGTTACTGTATGGGAGACACCCAAGAGGGCTGTTGGATATTGCCAAGGAAACTTGGGAAAGTGAGAGTTCTCCCCACAGGAGTGTGATTGAGCATGTCGCCCTGATGCAAGATCGAATTGCACAGGTAATGCCCATCGTGAAGGAACATTTGGCCCAAGCGCAGTTGGCACAGCAGAGAGTGTACAACCGTGGAGCAAAGACCCGTACCTTTTCCCCGGGGGATAGGATATTGGTACTTGTCCCTACGGTTGAAAGTAAATTCCTTGCCAAATGGCAAGGCCCCTACGAGATAATGGAAAAAGTGAGCGAAGTGAATTACAAGGTCAGACAACCAGGAAGGCGAAAGCCCGAACAGATATATCACGTTAATCTGTTGAAAGCCTGGAGGGATAGAGAGTCCCTAGTCGCAGAAACTTGGTCACCAGCTCAAACTGGTTGCGTGATTCCGGAGGTTGGAATAGCAGCCACCTTGTCACAACCCCAACAACAGGAGGTTAAGGAGTTTGTGCTTCGCAACAAGGAGGTGTTCTCTGAGCTGCCGGGACAAACATCTGGGGTAGAGCATGATATTATTACCCCGCCCGGTGAAAGGGTGAAGTTAAAACCCTATCGGATCCCAGAGGCCCGACGGGAGGCAATACGGGAGGAAGTACAGAAAATGCTGAACTTAGGGGTGATAGAGGAGTCCCAAAGTGATTGGTCTAGTCCCATTGTGTTGGTGCCTAAACCGGATGGGAGCTGGCGATTTTGTAACGATTTTCGTCAGTTGAACAAAGTTACAAAATTTGACACCTACCCCATGCCACGTATAGATGAGTTGATCGACCGGCTGGGAACAGCCCGATACATGACGACTCTTGACCTCACAAAAGGGTATTGGCAAATCCCCCTGGCCAAGTCGGCCAAAGAGAAAACCGCATTTGTAACCCCAGACGGGGCGTTCCAATATAAAAGAATGCCGTTCGGGTTACAGAATGCGCCGGCCACATTCCAGCGGAAAATGGACCAGATGCTGAGGCCCCATCGGAAGTATGCTGCGGCTTACCTGGATGACGTAATTGTCCATAGCACAGATTGGGCCTCACATCTGCCAAAAGTGCAAGCAGTCCTAGACTCTATCCGGGAAGCGGGGTTTACGGCTAACCCCAAGAAGTGTACCATTGGGCAGGAGGAGGCCAAATATCTTGGGTACACCATTGGCAGGGGAGTAATAAAACCCCAACTCAACAAAGTCGAGGCCATCCAGAGTTGGCCACGTCCCAACAGCAAGAAGCAGGTACGAGCCTTTCTGGGAATCGCGGGTTATTATCGGCGCTTCATTCCCCACTTTGCTTCTAAGGCTGTGCCCCTAACCAACCTGACGAAAGGGAAAGGGTCGGTCATGATTAAATGGACCCCCGAGGCTGAGGCAGCATTCCAATTCTTGAAACAAGCCTTATGTAGCCAGCCAGTGTTGTACTCACCCGACTTCTCTAAAGACTTTGTCGTACAAAGTGATGCGTCAGATGTGGGGTTAGGAGCAGTATTGTCCCAGGTCTGGAACGGGGAAGAGCACCCAGTCATTTACCTCAGCAGGAAGTTGAAGTCCCATGAGGTAAATTACGCCACGGTTGAAAAGGAGTGTTTAGCGGTGAAGTGGGCTCTAGATTCCCTTCGGTACTATCTGCTAGGTAGGCACTTTGACATGGTTACGGATCACGCTCCGTTAAAGTGGATGGCTCAAAACAAGGAGACAAATAGAAGAGTGAATAGGTGGTTCCTGGCCCTACAGGAATTCAACTTCACAGTAAAGCATCGCCCTGGCGTTCAAATGGGGAATGTGGATGCTTTGTCTCGAGTACATGAATGCCTGATTGCTGGTGTTCCAACCCCGAGGTTAAAACAAGAGGGGGGGGTATGTGACAGCAGGAAGGTAAAGTCACCTGGTTGCATCCAGGGGGGTAGATATATTTCTCCCAGATTCAGGCTTTATGCCGACTTATACAACTAGGGAGTTGATGAAGCCCAGCTGAGGCTAGTGGGCTCATGAATGACTCATACCTCTAGGGAGAGTGCTGGGCGTCGTGAGACAGGGAGTTGATGAGACCAGCTGAAGCTTGTCAGCTCATTTAGGCCTCTATAAGAACTCCCAGCTTCATTAGATGTTAGCTCATGCCTGGAACCAGACCTGTGTGGACTGTCTAGGGAGAGTGAACCCCTGTGCGGTGAGGCAAAGCCTGTGTGGCTATTTGTTTGGACTTTTACTAAACCAGGGACTTAGGGACTAGGACAGCACCAGGCTGATCCCAGTTGTTAGTTTAGGAAACCTGCATGTTTAGTCAGAGGTCAAACTGACCAGGATTTATTTTGTTTGTTTCTTTTTGGCTTTGCTGTGTTTTTGTCACTGTACATAGAGAAATAAACCGCACCTTTTGATTTTGAAAACCACAACCTCCGTCTGCTGGCCCTGTTTTTGTGTGGGGAGCCCAACCAGGGGGTCACACACACCCGCTACCGAGTTAACCCCCTCACAATATATACACACAGATGCACAGTATACATACATAGTATACATATATACACATGCACAGTATACATACATAGTATACACACAAACATGCACAGCATACATACACAGTATACATATATACACACACATGCACAGTATACATACATAGTATACATATATACACATGCACAGTATACATACATAGTATACATATTGTGAGGGGGTTAGCTCGGCAGCGGGTGTGTGTGACCCCCGAGATGGGCTCCCCACACAAAAACAGGCCCAGCAAACGGAGGTTGTGGTTTTCAAAATCAAAAAGGTGCGGTTTATTTTCTATTTACAGTGACAAAACACAGCAAAGCAAAAGAAACATAAACAAAATAAATCCTGGTCAACTTGACCTCTGACTAAACATACAGGTTTCCTAACTAACAACTGGGATCAGCCTAGTGCTGTCCTAGTCCCTAAGTCCCTGGTTTTAAATGTCCAAGCAAATAGCCACACAGGCTTTGTCTCACCGCACAGGGGTTCACTCTCCCTAGACAGTCCACACAGGTCTGGTTCCAGGCATGAGCTAACATCTAATGAAGCTGGGAGTTCTTATAGAGGCCTAAATGAGCTGACAAGGTTCAGCTGGTCTCCTCATCTCTGTCTGCACGACGCCCCACACTCTCCCTAGAGGTATGAGTCATCCATGAGCCCACTAGCCTTATACAACTCTCCACCTAGTTGTATAAGTCGGCGTAAAGCCTGAATCTGGGCGAAATATATCTACCCCCCTGGATGCAACCAGGTGACTTTACCTTCCTGCTGTCACATACCCCCCCTCTTGTTTTAACCTCGGGGTTGGAACACCAGCAATCAGGCATTCATGTACTCGAGACAAAGCATCCACATTCCCCATTTGAACGCCAGGGCGATGCTTTACTGTGAAGTTGAATTCCTGGAGGGCCAGGAACCACCTATTCACTCTTCTATTTGTTTCCTTGTTTTGAGACATCCACTTTAACGGAGCGTGATCCGTAACCATGTCAAAGTGCCTACCTAGCAGGTAGTACCGAAGGGAATCTAGAGCCCACTTCACCGCTAAACACTCCTTTTCAACGGTGGCGTAATTTACCTCATGGGACTTCAACTTCCTGCTGAGGTAAATGACTGGGTGCTCTTCCCCGTTCCAGACCTGGGACAATACTGCTCCTAACCCCACATCTGACGCATCACTTTGTACGACAAAGTCTTTAGAGAAGTTGGGTGAGTACAACACTGGCTGGCTACATAAGGCTTGTTTCAAGAATTGAAATGCTGCCTCAGCCTCGGGGGTCCATTTAATCATGACCGACCCTTTCCCCTTCGTCAGGTTGGTTAGGGGCACAGCCTTAGAAGCAAAGTGGGGAATGAATCGCCGATAATACCCAGCGATTCCCAGAAAGGCTCGTACCTGCTTCTTGCTGTTGGGACGTGGCCAACTCTGGATGGCCTCGACTTTGTTGAGTTGGGGTTTTATTACTCCCCTCCCAATGGTGTACCCAAGATATTTGGCCTCCTCCTGCCCAATGGTACACTTCTTGGGGTTAGCCGTAAACCCCGCTTCCCGAACAGAGTCCAGGACTGCTTGCACTTTTGGCAGATGTGAGGCCCAATCTGTGCTATGGACAATTATGTCATCCAGGTAAGCCGCAGCATACTTCCGATGGGGCCTCAGCATCTGGTCCATTTTCCGCTGGAATGTGGCCGGCGCATTCTGTAACCCGAACGGCATTCTTTTATATTGGAACGCCCCGTCTGGGGTTACAAATGCGGTTTTCTCTTTGGCCCCAGATGACCTCCAAGAATGTGCCCATGGGCCAACTCCAACACCAACTTCCTGTAAGGTTTGGGCACCACAAGCTGCTCAACGGTTTCTTCTGCCCTTTTTGCCACCCGATACAGTAGGTCCTTCTCTACGCTGAAGTATGGGTAAGTGCAGGTATTATCTGGGTTCACTAGCTCGCCATCTATTTTCACTACGTTTTCCCGTGCCTTTATTAGGGCGGGGTCTTTCAACTGTTCTGTGGCAAAGTTTTCCCTGTGAACCTCAAGATCAGAAAACTCCACAGACGGTAGGTTTTCGTCTGAGGAGGTGGGCTCCTCTCCAGTTTCTTGAGTCTCCCCTGCCAATACTGATAAGGGAAATTCCGGAGAGTCCTCACCACTCTCAGGGGAGTTCTGGCTATCACATTCCTGGTACATAGGGGCACCAGTGGGGGGCTCAGGATCATCCCACAGTTCCCAGAACTTCGGAAAATCCCTTCCCACAATGGCGTCATGCGGTAACTGAGATACTAAGCCCACTGGATGAGAGAGGGTACCTTTGGGGGTCTCGAAACACACTGTAGTCACTGGATACTCTCGGGTGTCCCCATGCACACAAATAACAGCTACCTTGCTATTCCCAGAGACCTCTGTTTTAACTAACTCAGCCTTTATCAGGGTCACAAGGCTACCTGAATCCAACAATACCACAACATTTCTACCATTAACACACATTTTGCATAAATGTTTCTCAGTTCCTCGAATGGCAGTGCATGCGACTGTCGCACACAGCGACTGACGTCTGCCCGTCAGAAAGTCACACTGCATGGGTTCCTCCACAACCGGGCAATTGGCTGCAATATGTCCCGCTTGCCGGCAGCGGTAGCAAACGATCCTTCTTGCGGCCTCTTGAGCCGCTGATTTCCCAGGCTGTTCTCGCCAAACTTGGGGTAGAGCTCCCACCCTCTCACTCTCTCCACCCTCACCCCTTGGAATCCTCTTATCCGCCCCTGGGGATGGTCTGGTCTTAGGGTGGAAAGTCCGAGTGTCTCTGGAAGAGGCCGTCAGGTTCTCTGTAGCCAAGTATTTCTCCACACGATCCACAAGACCATCGGCCGTCTCTGGGTCTCCATGGCTTACCCACTTTTGGATGGCAGTAGGAAGAGCTCTCAAAAACCGATCCATTACAACACGTTCCACAATCTTTGGTGCGGACAAAGTCTCTGGCTGTAGCCACTTTCTGCTCAGGTGAATGAGATCATACATTTGAGACCTGGGGGGTTTTCCAAGCTGGAAAGTCCAGTTATGCACACGCTGAGCCCGGACAGCCTGGGTGACACCCAGCCTTGCCAATATTTCAGCTTTTAGCATCACATAGTCTTTTGCTTGGTTAGGCTCTAGGTCATAGTAAGCTTTCTGCGATTCACCAGTTAACAGAGGAGCCACCAGTCCAGCCCACTGCTCCTCAGGCCACTTTTCTCTTTCAGCGGTCCTTTCAAATGTGGTCAAAAATACCTCTGGATCATCCTCTCCAGTCATTTTTGTCAATAAACGACTCACCCCAAAGGACGCGGTATTAGTGGGACGGCTTTCCTCACTGGTCTGCGGACGTTGCTGCATTACTGCTTCCATCTGTTGTTGTAGTCTCTGCTCTTGCTTCTGCAACAGGTCTATGAAGCGGGCCTCAGATTGCTGCTGGGCTTGTTGCTGAGCCTCCAGACTCTGTTGCAAAGTTGCGTTTGTCTGCTGCTGGGCTGCAAGGCTCTGTTGATGAGCTTGCTGCTGGGCTGCGAAGTTCTTTTGCAAACCTGCATTTGTCTGCTGTTGATTGGCATTTGCTAGAGCCAGCTGCTTCAGTATCTCCTCCATGCTGGCTTAAAAAAAAAAACTGCCACTGGTTCTCCACCAACTGTGAGGGGGTTAGCTCGGCAGCGGGTGTGTGTGACCCCCGAGATGGGCTCCCCACACAAAAACAGGCCCAGCAAACGGAGGTTGTGGTTTTCAAAATCAAAAAGGTGCGGTTTATTTTCTATTTACAGTGACAAAACACAGCAAAGCAAAAGAAACATAAACAAAATAAATCCTGGTCAACTTGACCTCTGACTAAACATACAGGTTTCCTAACTAACAACTGGGATCAGCCTAGTGCTGTCCTAGTCCCTAAGTCCCTGGTTTTAAATGTCCAAGCAAATAGCCACACAGGCTTTGTCTCACCGCACAGGGGTTCACTCTCCCTAGACAGTCCACACAGGTCTGGTTCCAGGCATGAGCTAACATCTAATGAAGCTGGGAGTTCTTATAGAGGCCTAAATGAGCTGACAAGGTTCAGCTGGTCTCCTCATCTCTGTCTGCACGACGCCCCACACTCTCCCTAGAGGTATGAGTCATCCATGAGCCCACTAGCCTTATACAACTCTCCACCTAGTTGTATAAGTCGGCATAAAGCCTGAATCTGGGCGAAATATATCTACCCCCCTGGATGCAACCAGGTGACTTTACCTTCCTGCTGTCACAATATATACACACACACATGCACAGTATACATACATAGTATACATATATACACACAGTATACATATACACACACACACACATGCACAGTATACATATATACACACACATGCACAGTATACATACATAGTATACATATATACACACACATGCACAGTATACATACATAGTATACATATATACACACACACTTCCTCTACAGTCTCTAATGAGCTATATGGAAGGAGCCCCATTCTGGTGGTGCAGGCTTCTAAAAGAAAAGCTTTAAACAAGCTTTGACGTAAGTGACAGCGTTCCTTTTTCTTTCCATATGCTTTTTACTTATTTTCTCTGTGTTATGGGCATTTGCAATTCCCAAGATGGCTGCAGCAGTGCAAGTACACTCTGAGCATGAGAGGCAGGAAGTGATGTGGCCTCTGTGTTTCCTGACTAGAGCTATTCCAGGATGGTGATCTGAACATGCTCAGGCACTGATATCATCACTAATGGCAAATGTGAGTTCTAAATTGTTTTATGGCATTTTTGGGCAACAAATGGTGGAGATCTCTACTCATGCATTCTGGATGCTTATGTGGTCACTGTCTGCAGGTATGTTTCCCTTTTTATGGCATTCACCTGGGTTTTTCCTATCTCCTTCTCAGTGTTGCTCTAGGATCATTGTGCTCTTTATGGCATTCACTTGGGCTCTTCCTATCTCCTTCTCAATGCTTGCTCTGGGATCACTGTGTTGGGCTCAGTTTTCACTAGTGCGACTTGTCACTGCAAAGTCGCATGACAAGCCATACCCCATGAATTCCAATGAGTATTGTTCATATCTGTGTCCATAGACCTCAAGAATACACAGGCATTGCTTTAAGACGCATCAAATTTGCGGCAAAATCATGCGACTTTCAGGTCGCAATAGTGGAGACTTAGCGTTATGCTGTTTTTCATTTCAGTCTTCTGCTTTGCTCTGTTTCTATGGGAAACGCTGTCCAGTCAGACCACCCATTGCTTTTAAGGTATAGGGAGTAGGTAAGTAGTAGTGGTGCAACAGATCGTCAATGATCCATGATCCGAACGGGTCACCCTGTTCGGATCGGCACACCACGCAATCCGGAGCCATAGGAAAGGCAGCGGCTTCGGCCTAGCTCCGGAGTGGCTGCCATCTTGGTACACCCGGTGGCGGCAGCTGTAGTGACGTTTCGTCTCCGCCATCTTGCTCCACCCCACACTCCTGCACAGTAGTGATAGTAAGAAGGGGCCAAGCGGACATCTTGTTACACCCAACGGAGTTTTAGATTTCAGTTATTTATAACACAAAATGGAGCTTATAAGCTTAAATACATTATTTGGAAATCCAACGGACGGTTTACATGTTAAATTTTAAAAGCAGCAGCAAACCTTACATGCTTTCTAATGTGACAGAACACCTCTGATTTTCACATTTAACATTTAGTTAAATGTGAAAATCATAGGTGTTATGTCACATTAGCAACCATATAAGGTCAGCAGTAGTGATGAGCCGAACACCCCCGGGTTCGGTTCGCACCAGAACCCGCGAACGGACCGAAAGTTTGCACGAACATTAGAACCCTATTAAATACAATGGATGCAAACGTTCGGATTCTAAAGTGCTAATTATAACGACTATTATCCATGTTATTGTCCAAAACAGAGTTTGGGAACCCGGCTTCTGCACCAGGGGACATGTATCAATGCAAAAAGAAGTTTTAAAAACGGACGTTTTCCGGGAGCAGTCATTTTAATGATGCATAAAGTGAAAAAAAAAAAAGTCAAATATTCCTTTAAATATTGTACCTGGGGGGTGTCTAAAGTATGCCTGTGAAGTGCCACGTGTTTCCCGTGTTTAGAACTGTCCCTGCACAAAATAACATTTCTAAAGGGAAAAAAGTCATTTAAAACTGCTTGCGGCTTTAATGCAATGTGTGGTCCCGGTAATATGGATGAAAATCTTTAGGAAAAATGGCATAGCTACCCCATCAACCCCCCCCCCCCTACCCCAGCCCATTACCAGCCCCTTTGGGTCTTGTATGGATATTAAGGGGAACCCCGCACACAAAATAAAAAAGGACCTATATACTCTGAACAGCCGTATACAGGTGGTGCATACAAGACAGGGACTGTAGGTTTGTTCTTATGTAGAATCTGTTTATAATTTTGAACAGCTGCATTGTTTAAGTGGAGCTCCATGGCAAATTCCTTTTTTTTTAGTTTTTTGTAAAACATAGGGAATGGTTATCACCCCTGTCACATTTTTTTTGCTGTCTGTGCCCCTGTTCAGAACATTTCACCTCACTTTGCGTCCCAATGACAACTGTTTTTGAAATGTGGTGTTTTTATTGAAACAAGGATTGGTGATAAAGCATCAGTAGAGAGGAGACACCTTTCTCCCATATTAATTCTTACAGGAGAGAATTTTCCTTCCAAGGGGTAGATTTCCTCTCACTTCCTGTTGTCTTCTTCCGTTTGCAAGTAGTAGTCGTTTGTAAGTTGGATGTTTGAAAGTAGGGACCTGCCGTATATACTCTGCAGAAATTGGCCCCTTAGGTGTTGGTGTTGGCACAACACTGTAAGCACTCACAGTTACTCTTGGTGGGTGCTGGAACGCCCTGCTGTCAACTATTATATCAGGAATTGTAATAACATATAATTGTTGATCAGTGGTAGTAAAAATTGGGCCTTTGATGGTGGTGCTGGTGCCCCAACACTGTAAGGCCTGACAGTTACTCTTGGTGGGCGCAGCAATGGGCCCTGCTGTGAATTATTAGATCAAGAATTGTAATTGCATGCCCCTGTTGAACAGGGGCTGAAAAATTAGGCCTTTGGTGGTGGTGATGGTGGTGCTGGTGGTGCTGGTGCCCCAACACTGTAAGGCCTGACAGTTACTCTTGGTGGGCGCAGCAATGGGCCCTGCTGTGAATTATTAGATCAAGAATTGTAATTGCATGCCCCTGTTGAACAGGGGCTGAAAAATTAGGCCTTTGGTGGTGGTGATGGTGGTGCTGGTGGTGCTGGTGCCACAACATTGTAAGGCCTGACAGTTACTCTTGGTGGGCGCAGCAATGGGCCCTGCTGTGAATTATTAGATCAATAATTATAATTGCATGCCCCTGTTGAACAGGGGCTTAAAAATTAGGCCTTTGGTGGTGGTGGTGGTGATGGTGGTGCTGGTGCCACAACACTGTAAGGCCTGACAGTTACTCTTGGTGGGCGCAGCAATGGTCCCTGCTGTGAATTATTAGATCAATAATTATAATTGCATGCCCCTGTTGAACAGGGGCTTAAAAATTGGGCCTTTGGTGGTGGTGGTGGTGGTGATGGTGGTGCTGGTGCCACAACACTGTAAGGCCTGACAGTTACTCTTGGTGGGCGCAGCAATGGGCCCTGCTGTGAATTATTAGATCAATAATTATAATTGCATGCCCCTGTTGAACAGGGGCTTAAAAATTGGGCCTTTGGTGGTGGTGGTGGTGGTGATGGTGGTGCTGGTGCCACAACATTGTAAGGCCTGACAGTTACTCTTGGTGGGCGCAGCAATGGGCCCTGCTGTGAATTATTAGATCAATAATTATAATTGCATGCCCCTGTTGAACAGGGGCTGAAAAATTGGGCCTTAGGCACTGGTGGCACAACACTGCAACCCCTCACAGATACTGTACTTGGAGCACAGCAATGAGGCCTGTTGCAAAGTATTGCATCAAAAAGTTTAATTACACGCCCCTGTTAAACAGGGGCTGAAAAATTGGGCCTTAGCCACTGGTGGCGTCACCCATAAACCAAAATGATCTTCCAAGCTATCATCGTTAATCGTATCATTGAGGAGGAGGAGGAGGAGGATAGCCAGTCAACATAACAGCACAGGCACTCAGCATCAGCATCAGTCTTGAAGGGATGTGACATTTTAAAATCAATTAGTCTGTTATATCAGCATCTGGTGTGTGGTAGCTGGTGGTGATCCAAGACTGGTTCATCTTGATGAAAGTCAGTCGATCAACCGAGTCGGTGGACAGGCGCACCCTGTGATCCGTGACAAATCCTCCAGCAGCACTGAATGTGCGTTCTGAAAGAACGCTGGATGCAGGACAGGCCAGTAGCTCAATTGCATACTGTGCAAGCTCTGGCCAGTGATCCATCCTCAAGACCCAGTAAGCCAGAGGATTTTCGGTGGGGAAGGTGTCCAAGTCTGACCTTGCCCCTAGGTATTCCTGCACCATGTATATCAGACGCTGGCGATGGTTGCTGGAACCGATCATACTTTGGGGCTGCGGACTAAAGAATTGTCTGAACGCATCGGTCAGACGGCCACCTTCCCCACCGCTCCTTCTTTGACTGCCCGAAGCCTCAGCAACTCGTTGTCCAGGACCAGGAGTTTGTAACCTCCCAGTCTCTGGGAACGCGTTGCACAGACCTTTCTGCAAGGCCTCCCGGAGTTGTCTCATCCTCTGCTCCCTCTGCGACGGTACGATAAGGTCCGCAACCTTACCCTTGTACCGTGGATCAAGGAGAGTGGCCAGCCAGTAATGGTCCCTCTCCTTGATCCGAAGAATACGAGGATCCTTCCGCAGACTTTGCAGGATCAGGGAGGCCATGCAGCGTAGGTTAGCTGAGGCATTCAGTCCGGAGTCCTCTGGGTCACTAAGGACGACATGATCCGCAGCCACCTCCTCCCAGCCACGTACAAGTCCACTGGTTTCTTGGGACTGTAAATCATCCCTAAAAGACTGCTGCTGATGATGCTGAGTGCCAGCCTCCACCTCCATGCTGACACAATCCTCCTCCTCCTCCTCCTCCTCCTCCTCCTCTTCCTGTGCGATGGGTGGGACAGAAGGAACACTGTCTGGGTAAAGGGGGCCTTGAGAGGCAAGGAAGTCCTCCTCTTCCTGCCTCTGTTCTGCCTCAAGTGCCCTGTCCATTATTCCACGCAGCGTGTGCTCCAACAGGTGGACAAGAGGTACAGTGTCACTGATGCATGCACTGTCACTGCTCACCATCCTCGTGGCCTCCTCAAATGGTGCCAGGACAGTGCATGCATCCCTGATCATGCCCCACTGGCGTGGTGAAAAAAACCCGAGCTCCCCTGACCCTGTCCTGGTGCCGTAGTCGCACAGGTACTCATTGATGGCCCTCTGCTGCGTGTGCAGCCGCTGCAGCATGGCCAACGTTGAGTTCCACCTGGTGGGCATGTCACATATAAGGCGGTTCTTGGGCAGGTTCAACTCCTTTTGAAGCTCAGCCAGGCGAGCACTGGCATTATAAGATCTGCGGAAATGCACACAGACTTTCCTGGCCTGCCTCAGGACATCCTGTAAGCCCGGGTACCTGCCCAAGAACCGCTGCACCACCAGGTTAAGGACGTGAGCCATACAGGGCACATGGGTCAGTTGTCCCTGTCGGAGGGCGGAGAGGAGGTTGGTGCCATTGTCGCAAACCACCATTCCTGGCTTAAGCTGGCGTGGCGTCAACCACCTCTCGGCCTGCCCCTGCAGAGCAGACAGGACCTCTGCCCCAGTGTGGCTCCTGTCCCCCAAACACACCAGCGCAAGCACGGCATGGCATCTTTTTGCCTGCGTACTTGCGTAGCCCCTTGAACGCCTACGGAGCACCGCTGGTTCCAAGGACAAACCACAGGAAGAGGCCATGGAGGAAGAAGAAGAGGAGGGGGTGGAGGAGAGAGGTGTGTCACAACCAGTAGTAGCATTTTGGAGGCGTGGCGGTGGAACAACCTCCAACACTACTGCACCTTGTCCTGCATCCTTCCCAGCTGCCAAAAGAGTGACCCAATGGGCCGTGAAAGAAAGGTAACGTCCCTGTCCATGCCTGCTGGACCATGAGTCAGCGGTAATATGCACCTTACCGCTGACCGCCCTGTCCAGCGAGGCCAAGACATTGCCTTCCACATGCCTGTAGACAGCCGGAATAGCCTTCCGTGCGAAAAAGTGTCGTTTGGGAACCTGCCACTGAGGAACCGCACAAACTCACGGAAGGGGGCCGAGTCTACCAACTGAAAAGGCAGCAGTTGAAGCGCTAGCAATTTAGCCAAGCTAGCATTCAATCGCTGGGCATGTGGATGGCTGGGAGTGAACTTCTTTCGACGGTCCAGCAGCTGGGGCAGGGAAATTTGCCTGCTAGAATCGGACGTTGGTGTACTGCTAGCAGAGTGCCCGCAAGTACTTGCCTGTGACACACCTAATTCTACACCTTCATTCCTCTCAGAGCAGGTTTCAGAGAGGAGTGAAGGTATAGTGGGGTTGGAGATCCCAGCTGATGCGGTGCAAGAAGAGGTCAGCTTTGTTCTTTGGTGTGGGTCTTTAAGGTAGGCTTGCCAACGAGCTGCATGGCAGGTCAACATATGTCTGATCAAGCATGTGGTGCCCAAGCGGCTGATGTTTTGGCCATGCGATATACGCTTGAGACATATGTTGCAAACAGCAGCTGTGCGATCTGATGCACTCGCCTCAAAAAAGCCCACACCAAAGAACTTTTTGCATGACGGGCAGAGGCAGCGCCCTGCACAGGCGGAGCTCTGCGGTGTGATTCCGTCGGTGTGCTGCCCATACGCTGGCCACTCAAGGGCATCCTGCCTCGTTGGAGATGTGCCTCCTCCTCATCCTCCTCCTCCTCCTCTCTCCTATTAGGCACCCACGTGGAGTCAGTGACCTCATCATCCCCTCCCTCCTCATCACTGGAGCCAATCTGGCAATATGCTGCAGCTGCTGGAGCATGACTGCCAGATTGGTGTCCTTCTTGAGCATCCCCTCTCTCTGCTCTCACGCTGCTGCCTTCCTCTAGCTGGGTATCATCATCAGATCCTTCCAAACGCTGGGCATCCTCCTGGAGCATGTACCCAACACTGTGCTCAAACAGTTCGGGGGACTCCTCAGGAGGAGGGCATGGTGGGTCTAGGGAAGGATTGACTAATGAAGATAATGATACCAGAGAAGAGGACGCTTTGGCAGCTGCTTTGCCAGTACCCTGAGCCTGGGTGAGAGAGGATGAGGAGGATGAGGTGGGCTTGGTCATCCACTCTACCAAGTCTTCGGCATGATGTGGCTCAACATGTCCAGCTGCCGAAAACAAGGACAAGCGTGTCCCATGGCCATGTGCTGATGACAATGCACCGCGTACACGACCAGCACTGTTGCCCCCAGACACAGAGCCTGCTTGCCCTCTTTTTTTGCCTCCTGACTGTCTGCCTCTCCTTGGTTGCCTTCCAGACATTTTAATGGATGGCCTGCAGGGAGATGGGAAAAACAGCAATAAGGGCTACCTTCAGGTGTATACTGTGCAGGAGGCTTAGCAACAATGACACTGACACTGTCCCCTGCCTATCCTTCTCTGTCCCTAAACACAAGGATTGAAAATATGGTTCAGCAAAATAGTTTTAGAACAGAATAGCACACTGACACTTTCCCTCACTGTCCTACTCTGTCCCTCCCTACAAACAAGATTTAGCACAGAATAGCACACTGATAATTTCTACGAGTGTCCTTCTCTGTCCCTAAACTCAAGGATTGAAAATATGGAACAGCAAATTTGGTTTAGAACAGAACAGCACACTGTCAGTTTCACTCACTGTACCTCTCTGTCCCTCAACTCAAGGATTGAAAATATGGAACAGCAAATTTGGTTTAGAACAGAACAGCACACTGTCAGTTTCACTCACTGTACCTCTCTGTCCCTCAACTCAAGGATTGAAAATATGGTTCAGCAAAATAATTTTAGAACAGAATAGCACACTGACACTTTCCCTCACTGTACCTCTCTGTCCCTCAACTCAAGGATTGAAAATATGGAACAGCAAATTTGGTTTAGAACAGAACAGCACACTGTCAGTTTCACTCACTGTACCTCTCATTCCCTCAACTCAAGGATTGAAAATATGGTTCAGCAAAATAATTTTAGAACAGAATAGCACACTGACACTTTCCCTCACTGTACCTCTCTGTCCCTCAACTCAAGGATTGAAAATATGGAACAGCAAATTTGGTTTAGAACAGAACAGCACACTGTCAGTTTCACTAACTGTACCTCTCTGTCCCTCAACTCAAGGATTGAAAATATGGTTCAGCAAAATAATTTTAGAACAGAATAGCACACTGACACTTTCCCTCACTGTACCTCTCTGTCCCTCAACTCAAGGATTGAAAATATGGAACAGCAAATTTGGTTTAGAACAGAACAGCACACTGTCAGTTTCACTCACTGTACCTCTCTGTCCCTCAACTCAAGGATTGAAAATATGGAACAGCAAATTTGGTTTAGAACAGAACAGCACACTGTCAGTTTCACTCACTGTACCTCTCTGTCCCTCAACTCAAGGATTGAAAATATGGTTCAGCAAAATAATTTTAGAACAGAATAGCACACTGACACTTTCCCTCACTGTACCTCTCTGTCCCTCAACTCAAGGATTGAAAATATGGAACAGCAAATTTGGTTTAGAACAGAACAGCACACTGTCAGTTTCACTAACTGTACCTCTCTGTCCCTCAACTCAAGGATTGAAAATATGGTTCAGCAAAATAATTTTAGAACAGAATAGCACACTGACACTTTCCCTCACTGTACCTCTCTGTCCCTCAACTCAAGGATTGAAAATATGGAACAGCAAATTTGGTTTAGAACAGAACAGCACACTGTCAGTTTCACTCACTGTACCTCTCTGTCCCTCAACTCAAGGATTGAAAATATGGTTCAGCAAAATAGTTTTAGAACAGAATAGCACACTGACACTTTCCCTCACTGTCCTACTCTGTCCCTCCCTACAAACAAGATTTAGCACAGAATAGCACACTGATAATTTCTACAAGTGTCCTTCCCTGTCCCTAAACTCAAGGATTGAAAATATGGAACAGCAAAATTGGTTTCGAACAGAATAGCACACTGACACTTTCCCTCACTGTACCTCTCTGTCCCTACAAACAAGATTTAGCACAAAATAGCACACTGACACTTTCCCTCACTGTACCTCTCTGTCCCTACAAACAAGATTTAGCACAAAATAGCACACTGACACTTTCCCTCACTGTACCTCTCTGTCCCTAAACTCAAGGATTGAAAATATGGTTCAGCAAGATTGGTTTAGAACAGAATAGCACACTGACACTTTCCCTCACTGTACCTCTCTGTCCCTACAAACAAGGATTAGCACAGAATAGCACACTGTCACTGACACTCTCCCTACCTATCCTTATCTGTCCCTAAACACAAGGAATCCAGGATTATGTAAAGGAAAAATAATGACACTGTCCCTGCCTATGCTTCTCTTTCCCTACTCCGGTCCGGAACACACTACACAAGGCCGCCGCGCTGGCGGCCTTTTATAGTGTGGGGCGTGTACTAAACCCCCTCAGCAATAATTGGCCACAGGCATCCTGCCTGTGGCCAATCATTGCTCTCCTCGCTGCCGGCGCTGTGATTGGCCAAGCATGCGGGGTCACAGTGCATGCTTGGCCAATCACAGCGCCTGGATGACACTGCGATGGCGTAGTGCATTGTGGGCCGTTCGCGTCACTCGAATTTGGCGCGAACGGCCCAAATCGTTCGATCTTCGTCGAACGATCGGACAGCCGATGTTCGAGTCGAACGTATGTTCGACTCGAACACGAAGCTCATCCCTAGTCAGCAGGTTTGCTGCTGCTTTTAAGATTGAACATGTAAACAGTCCGTCAGATTTACATACGGCATACTGTATTTAAGCATATAAGCTCAGTTTTGTGTTGAAAATAACTGTGAAATCTAAAACTCCGGTGGGTGTAACAAGATTTGTCTTTTTTTTTTTTTGCCGATCCGAAAAATGATCCGATCCGTGAGTTTTTTGATCCGTTGCACCCCTAGTAAGTAGTGAAGTTTAAGAATAAGAGAGCCAATATCTATAGTCCTGTAAGGACCACAAGATGGAGGGAGCCTTCTGACGGTTAAGACAAGTTACCGTCTAGGAACAGACATCCAGGCAATGTTGATTAAGCTCATCATCTCACCCCTAATTATCATTGCTCCCCGTTTACAAACATCACAAGTTACCAGAACTAATATTCACTGCATTTGTGGTGAAATGTCATTGCCTGCCAAGCTAGTATGTCAAATCTGCCTGGAACAAGCACTATACAGCCCTGCAAGGACCTCAAGATAAAGGGAGCCTGCTAAAAGCCAGAACAGCCACCGTTCAAGCGCAGACATACAGGCAACATTGATCAATGTCATCATCTCACCTCTGATTATGGTTACCAGCCCTAATGGTTGCTGCATTTATGGTGGAAAGTCATTGCTTGACAAGCTACAGCGCATGAATTGCCTAGTACTTCCAACCAGAGCCAGTAGGTGGTGTCCAAATTGGAAAGCTTGCCATGGGAAGAAAGCGTTAAAGGGGCCACAAGCTTTGAAGATTGCCCAATAGAGACTTTTTTGCAAGGGCAGTTAAGGACGCAATTACCTGGGGTGAAGAGGAGGAAACCTTCCACAAGGTTAGAAAGTACTAATTTCCTTCACTGAACAACTGGAGGAGTTAATCCAGGAAGAATTGAAGTTGTCAGAGAAAAATGCCCTTATAAACAGGCTGTCAAAACTGTTGTAGCACATCAATTCTTTTGCCCCTGCTTACCTTCACCTGCGGGGGTAGGACACACCATGCCACAAGCCCGTGTCCTCCTTATCAGAGGTCAGGCGGTGTTCACAGATTTGGGTCCTGCAGCAAATTACCTCCTTCCACTGGTTCTCGTCCCTAGAATGTAGGGAAAAGTCTATATTCTTTCCCAAGAAGGCCAAGGTCCACACGACTTTAACTCCAACAAAGAGTTTATTTTCCTTTGCTTCAGTTAACAGGAAATTGAAGAGAGAAAGAAGCTAGCGAAGTTAGAAGGTAGATTCAGGCACACAACACTTGACTCAATCGTCGCCACTCGATCCCGAATGGGTTTAGCTCACCCGGATAGATCCCTCTCACAGTTCTAGCAGCCAGAGTGGAGCTCGAACAGTACTATCACTTTGTCCCCTCCAGGGACGGGTTCAGGAGATCCTCTAATAGCAGCAGAATCCTGTTATTCCTGAATCCAGAACTTTCCTTAAATCTCTGTAGAATTTAGAGAACAGATGATGCCAATGGGCATTCTACAGGTTTAGCTTCGTTGAGTAAGGAATCCTTCCCTCTGACAGGTCACCAGGCCTTTCCCGAGACAGCGACCTACTATCACTCGTCTCCTATGTGGGATCGATCCTCCCCTGGCTTCCTCTCGGTCAGAGCGGGTACCCTCACCTGGGCACCCTGGGACTCCAATGTGCTGATTGTAGACCTAGTTAAAGGTACTGGGCCTACCTGGAACGTTGTGGCCTTGGGCTAAAGGTGCCCGAGACTCCTCGGCCAGTCCACGCACCCCCAGGGGGGGCACATTCCCCCCCGGGACTCACTCCTCGCGGTCACTCCCCCCTAAACATGACATCTGCCCTTTATATACCCTCTCCTGACATGCACAGCAGGCGTAACCCCGCCCACAGCATGGCAGCCGAGAGATTACATCCAATCACGCGACTGTGTCACGTGAGGTTCGACCCTAGGACTGGGCAACAGTGCCACCCACAAGCCAAAGGGGAACTGTACACCAGACAACACCACAGCAGAGCAGAGTCCAGTATCAAATTAGAAGACCTGAGCCAAACTATTGCCCAGGCCATCCTTTAAATTTGGGCATAGCGACCCCCTAAATTTAAGGGTCCGCTACACTGTATACCCTGAAAAAGCTATAGGTCAACCTGCTGAAGTCTCCTCCGATGGTGGATGCATCATTAATATAGCTGACAAGACATGTCACTTTGCTGTCACATTCAAGGAGGCTCTAGTCCGAAAATTAGATCTACATCTGAAGTGCTCCTACATACTGTAGCATCTGCAGGTGCCGGCACACCAGCAATAACCAGTCCATGTGATGAGTGAGTCTAATGGGAATGGTTTCATAATTATCAACCAGCTGCTGCACCTGCAAGAATTGGCAAGGTCTGCATCCCTTTAGACGTGATTCCCTATTGGAAGTATCTTATCAAAAATTCGATTTTTGTTGCAGTGGATGCCAAAAATCTGACCTTTCTATCTTGGTGCAGACTTCTGGAAAAATCTGTGAGCCAGTCATACAAGCAGTAAATTATGTTTCAGGGGGGTGTTCTGTACACATTCTGTGTACAGAGCACCTCCAAATAGTTATGTTTCATTGCATTTTACAGAAAATTGCAGCCCTGCAGATAAAAAAAAAAGAAGTAGAGTAACCCTTTAAATAAGCCGTCTGGAAGAAGTGAAGTCGTAACAGCTTTGTAAGAGCTGAAATTGGCGGCATACTCTGTGGTGTGGACGTCAATTGATGTTTTTCAAGAGCGGTGTTCCCCGCGGTCACAGCAAGGAGTGCATTATGGCGGAAGCCATGGTTGGTGGATCCCAGCAAAAAAAAAAAATGGTGCAAGACACCAGGACATGAATCAATCTATTTGGGAGTAGACAGGATACAGTCATCTCAAGGGTGACCATTAGCAGGTCAGGGGGAATATCTGACAAACAGATAATTCAAAAAGGTCCAGCATACAGGTGGTGACTCCCAAATAGATACCAGGAGGCAAAATCCTACGGACCGGGAAAAAGATTAGTAAACGAACTGGAGAAGAACCCAATATTCATTATTGAAGCCTTAAAGATCTTATGTCGCGTACACAGGACCGTTTTTAATGACGAGAAAAATGCAATTTTTTAAAATGGTCATTAAAAATTATCGTGTGTGGGCTTCAGAGCATTTTTCACGATGTGAAAAATGGCCATGAAAAAATTGAAACATGCTCTAATTTTTCTCGTTGTTTTTCACCTCCTCGTTTTTCTGGTCATGAAAAACTGCCGTGTGTAGGCTTTAACGACGTGAAAAAAAATGCGCTTGCTCAGAATCAAGTATGAGACGGGGGCGCTCGTTCTGGTAAAACTAGCGTTCGTAATGAAGATAGCGCATTCGTCACGCTGTAACGGACTGAAAAGCACGAGGCTGAAAAGCACAAATCGTCTCTCAACAAACTTTACTAACATGAAGGGTGGCGCCATCTGAATGGAACTTCCCCTTTTTATAGTGCCGTCGTACATGTTGTACGTCACTGCGCTTTACTCAAACATTTTTTTCAACGATAGTGTGTAGGCAAGGCAGGCTTGAGAAGAATCACGTCGAGAAAAACGTTGTTTTTTTTAATGACATTAAAAACGGTCGTGTGTACGCGGCATAAGGCTTCTCTTGGGAGAATAGCGGAAGTCCCTTTTAACCACTTAAGCCCCGGACCATTTGGCAGCTAAAGGACCAGAGGTGAATTCAGAATTTTGCACTGCGCTGCTTTAACTGTAAATTGTGCGGACATGCAATGTTGTACCCAAACGAAATTTGCGTCCTTTTCTTCCCACAAATAGAGCTTTCTTTTAATGGTATTTGATTGCCTCTGCGATTTTTATTTTTTGCGATATAAACGGAAAAAGAACGAAGATTTTGAAAAAAAATGATATTTTCTACTTTTTGTTATAAGAAAAATCGAATAAACTCAATTTTAGTCATACATTTAGGCCAAAATGTATTCAGCCACATGTCTTTAGTAAAAAAAATGTCAATAAGCGTATATTTATTGGTTTGCGCAAAAGTTATAGCGTTTACAAACTAGGGTACATTTTCTGGAATTTACACAGCTTTAAATTTATGACTGCCTATCTCATTTCTTGAGGTGCTAAAATGGCAGGGCAGTACAAAACCCCCCCAAATGACCCCATTTTAGAAAGTAGACACCCCAAGGAAATTGCTGAGAGGCATGTTGAGCCCATTGAATATTTTTTTTTTGTCCCAAGTGATTGAATAATGACAAAAAAAAAAAAAAATTACAAAAAGTTATCACTAAATGATATATTGCTCACACATGCCATGGTTATATGTGGAATTGCACCCCAAAATACATTCTGCTGCTTCTCCTGAGTACGGGGATACCACATGTGTGGGACTTTTTAGGAGCCTAGCCACGTACGGGACCCCGGAAACCAAGCAACGCCTTCAGGATTTCTAAGGGCGCAAATTTTTGATTTCACTCCTCACTACCTATCACAGTTTTGAAGGCCATAAAATGCCAAAAATAGCACAAACCCCCCCCCCCAAAATGACCCCATTTTAGAAAGTAGACACCCCAAGGAAATTGCTGAGAGGCCTGTTGAGCCCATTGAATATTTTTTTTTTTTTGTCCCAAGTGATTGAATAATGACAAAAAAAAAAAATACAAAAAGTTGTCACTAAATGATATATTGCTCACACATGCCATGGTTATATGTGGAATTGCACCCCAAAAGAAATTTTGCTGCTTCTCCTGAGTACGGGGATACCACATGTGTGGGACTTTTTAGGAGCCTAGCCGCGTACGGGACCCCGAAAACCAATCACCGCCTTCAGGATTTCTAGGCACAAATTTTTGATTTGACTCCTCACTACCTATCACAGTTTCGAAGGCCATAAAATGCCAAAATAGCACAAAACCCCCCCAAATGACCCCATTTTGGAAAGTAGACACCCCAAGCTGTTTGCTGAGAGGCATGGTGAGTATTTTACAGCTCTCATTTGTTTTTGCTCTCACATTTTTTTTTTCTTTTTTTTTTTTCAATTTTCAAAACTTTGTGACAAAAAGCGAGATCTGCAAAATACTCACAATACCTCTCAGCAAATAGTTTGGGGTGTCTACTTTCCAAAATGGGGTCATTTGGGGGGGTTTTGTGCCATCTGGGCATTCCATGGCCTCCGAAACTGTGATAGGCAGTGAGAAGTGAAATAAAAAATTTACACCCTTAGAAAGCCTGAAGGCGGTGATTGGTTTTTGGGGTCCCGTACGCGGCTAGGCTCCCAAAAAGTCTCACACATGTGGTATCCCCGTACTCAGGAGAAGCAACAGAATGTATTTTGGGGTGTAATTCCACATATGCCCATGGCATGTTTGAGCAATATATCATTTAGTGACAACTTTGTGCAAAAAAAAAAAAAAAATTGTCTTTTTTCCGCAACTTGTGTCAACATATAAAATATTCCATGGACTCGACATGCCTCTCAGTATATAGCTTGGGGTGTCTACTTTACAAAATGGGGTCATTTGGGGGGGTTTTGAACTGTTCTGGCATTTTATACACAACATTAGGAAGCTTACATCCACTCTTCTAACCACTTGAAGACAAAGCCCTTTTTGACACTTTTTGTTTACATGAAAACATATTTTTTTTTGCAAGAAAATTATGTTGAACCCCCAAACATTATATATATTTTTAAAGCAAAGGCCCTACAGAATAAAATGGTGGGTGTTGCATTTTTTTTTCTACACAGTATTTGCGCAGCGATTTTTCAAACGCATTTTTTGGGGAAAAAATACACTTTTTTTAATTTTAATGCACTAAAACACACTATATTGCCCAAATGTTTGATGAAATAAAAAAGATGATCTTAGGCCGAGTACATAGATATCAAACACGACATGCTTTAAAATTTCGCACAAACGCGCATTGGCGACAAACTACATACATTTTTAAAAGCCTTTAAAAGCCTTTACAGGTTACCCCGTTAGATTTACAGAGGAGGTCTACTGCTAAAATTACTGCCCTCGATCTGACCTTCGCGGTGATACCTCACATGCATGGTGCAATTACTGTTTACATATGACGCCAGACTGACGCTTGCATTCGCCATTGGGCAAGAGCAGGGCAGGACAGGGGTGCTTTTTTTTTTTTTTTTTTTTTTTTTATTATTAATTTTGCTTTTTTATTTTATTTTTAAATTGTTCCTTCCATATTTTTTTTTTTATCATTTTTATTGTTATCTCAGGGAATGTAAATATCCCCTATGATAGCAATAGGTAGTGACAGGTACTCTTTTTTTGAAAAAACTGGGGTCTAGACCCTAGATCTTTCCTCTGCCCTCAAAGCATCTGACCACACCAAGATCGGTGTGATAAAATGCTTTCCCAATTTCCCAATGGCGCTTTTTATATCCGGGGGGGGGACATTCCCTCCCACTGCTTGTAAAAGCAGTCCAGAGGCTAATTAGCCACTAGGATTGCTTTTACATGAAAGCCGGCCACTGGCTGAAAAGAATGATACCAAGATGATACCTAAACCCGCAGGCATCAATCTGGTATAAACATTCAAATCCAGCAACATACCAGTACGTTGCTGGTCCTTGTTGGACATGTATTGTAATCTTTTTTTTTCATGCAGCCAGGTGGCTGAACGAAAAAAGAGATTGATCGGTGGGTATGCCCACCATTAGAATACCGCCCTTCATCCACCCACTTCTAATGATGGGCATACATGCACCATTTATATATGCCGAAGCATGGGGGCATCCTCCCGCAAAAAAGTTATGCCGCACACACATGGTCGGACTTTTCCACGGGCAAGCCTCCGTCGGAATTTCGATCGTATGTACGCAGCATTAGGAGCAAAATCACTCCTCCGCCCCTGCTGCCCCAATGCTTCGGCATATTTGCTTTTTTTTTTTAACTGTGGTGGTGAAATCACCTCCTACAGCACTGGAGTCGCAGGGATCAGGCCTGTCTCTGCGAACGCTGCAGTTATGTGTGTTGTGTTTTGTAAGTGACAGTGATCGATTGATACTGCACTTGGGTGGCCTGGGCTGGACGGAGGGGCAAAACGCAGGTGCCAGCAGGTATCTGGGCTGATCCCGCTAACACTGCGTTTTTGGGAACCCTAAACTGCTGGGGACGCTAGTATAGATCTGATCAGATCAGATGATTGATAAAGAACAGAGAGTGGGACTTTTGTGAGACACATGAAAGCAAATATAAATATGCAATACAAAATAACTTTAATTGGTCAGAATGACTGTTTCTGCGTGTACATATACATGTCATTTCAAAACTGTATGCATTTTGCTATACGTAAAGATACATATGAACATTGAGTCAGACCAAAAAGAGCATGATAAAATCATTCCAACAAGGAGTTTATAAGGTAAAAAGAGTTCAAGGATCACATTTACAGGGAATGTTCAACATAATTTAGCAATCAAACATTTTTGTTGGGGAAAAAAAAAAAAAAAATCAAATGGCTGTCAGAAGAATTTGAATGGATTGAATAGAACGTCCGTGTTACATAGAGTAAAGGTAGACTAGTCGGTCGATGTGGGTTCTACGCGTTTCAGGGCCTTAAAGCCCCTCATCAGGAACAAGACCGTAGTCAGTATCTGCGAGCGAAGAGGGTAAGAGTTATTGTTCGGTCCTTAAGAAATGTGGGTAAGTATAAGAAGAGATGGTCCCCCATCCATCACACAAACACTCAACCCACTAACTTACATGTATGTCTGAGCAATAGCCGCGCGGCCGTGATGACGATGAGCCAAACAAAGAATGCCACGGATGGGAGCTGAGGAGGCGGGGTGGGCGGCAGCCGGACCACAGGGCGTATACCCCAACAGAGTCATAGTAGTGGTGTAAAAGGAAAGCTGGTGAAAAAGACCCCAAAGGAAGGGAAATCTAGGGAAAAAGGAAAAAATGTGTGATGAAAAAATGTCATGTGAAAAAGTTGTAAAAAATAAATAGATATGTATAAAATGGAATAAATAAAATAAATAAATGAAATAAAATGCAGTTAGGATGAAATTAAGATTGTGAATTAAAGTAAAAATAAAAATTATAAAAAAATAAATAATTAAATAATAATATAAAAAAATAAAATAAGAAATATAAAAAATATAAATAAATGAAATAATTAATGTAGATATAGATGTAGACGTGAAAAAAAGTGTTGATTAAATATGGGGTATGAGGTGAAAAAATGTGAGTGGTGGTGCATGAAGATAATGGATGTACGAAAAAGATATATCAGGCAATCAAAAATCAGGACTAACCATGAAAAAAAGTGAAGGGAAGCCTGCAGAGAGCAGGATAGAGTGAAAAGAAATGAATGGATGTATACCATAATACTTGATAGCTGTGAACAGATAGTGCACAGAGCTGCATGTGTGGGTCCTTGGTGAGGGAAGAGGTGATATAACCGGATGTGAGACTCTGCAAGGGGGGAAGCCCATATAGGCGACGCCGCCACAGCCCCGCCCCCAACGTCACGCGAAAGCACAGGGGGAGGGCCGGCCGTGACCAAAATCACTCCCGGTGTGCTGACAGAAGGTGAAGACACCGCCTAGGGAGGGGGCCGCGGCGTCATGAGGACGCCGCACCCCTCCGGCGGGGAGCGTGACGTCGACACATAGTGGCGTAGCCCCCGCCCACCCCGTGTCAGATCGGGGCGGAGGGGGGACACCCAGTGCACGTCGCAGCCCCCAAACGTGATACAAGAAGCCCAGCCCAGCAGCCAAACAGGGCCGACTGCGGCGATGCACAGGCATCATGCATTGGTATATTGTAACAATGGGAATATGGAGAGAGCAAAAAAGGGGGGGGGTTTCTGCAGAGAGATAATGCAGAGGAAAAACAAAATTAGTTAATTATAATGCGAGCTGGTGAGCGCACATTTGGAATAATAGATGATAAAAAGAAACTGCATTTTTAAATTTTTACATTTTAGGCATTTCATGTGTCTCCATCCCTGGTTGTTTGAAAAAAAAAAAAAAGTGTCAAATTAGTGGGACTTTTAATGAGGATGGGTGGGGCCATTCAATCCCCTCCTCCATCCCTAAGTTAGATGATTGATAAAGAACAGAGAGTGGGACTTTTGTGAGACACATGAAAGCAAATATAAATATGCAATACAAAATAACTTTAATTGGTCAGAATGACTGTTTCTGCGTGTACATATACATGTCATTTCAAAACTGTATGCATTTTGCTATACGTAAAGATACATATGAACATTGAGTCAGACCAAAAAGAGCATGATAAAATCATTCCAACAAGGAGTTTATAAGGTAAAAAGAGTTCAAGGATCACATTTACAGGGAATGTTCAACATAATTTAGCAATCAAACATTTTTGTTGGGGAAAAAATAAAATAAAAAATCAAATGGCTGTCAGAAGAATTTGAATGGATTGAATAGAACGTCCGTGTTACATAGAGTAAAGGTAGACTAGTCGGTCGATGTGGGTTCTACGCGTTTCAGGGCCTTAAAGCCCCTCATCAGGAACAAGACCGTAGTCAGTATCTGCGTAGTCCATTATCTTCATGCACCACCACTCACATTTTTTCACCTCATACCCCATATTTAATCAACACTTTTTTTCACGTCTACATCTATATCTACATTAATTATTTCATTTATTTATATTTTTTATATTTCTTATTTTATTTTTTTATATTTTTATATTATTATTTTATTATTTATTTTTTTATAATTTTTATTTTTACTTTAATTCACAATCTTAATTTCATCCTAACTGCATTTTATTTCATTTATTTATTTTATTTATTCCATTTTATACATATCTATTTATTTTTTACAACTTTTTCACATGACATTTTTTCATCACACATTTTTTCCTTTTCCCCTAGATTTCCCTTCCTTTGGGGTCTTTTTCACCAGCTTTCCTTTTACACCACTACTATGACTCTGTTGGGGTATACGCCCTGTGGTCCGGCTGCCGCCCACCCCGCCTCCTCAGCTCCCATCCGTGGCATTCTTTGTTTGGCTCATCGTCATCACGGCCGCGCGGCTATTGCTCAGACATACATGTAAGTTAGTGGGTTGAGTGTTTGTGTGATGGATGGGGGACCATCACTTCTTATACTTACCCACATTTCTTAAGGACCGAACAATAACTCTTACCCTCTTCGCTCGCAGATACTGACTACGGTCTTGTTCCTGATGAGGGGCTTTAAGGCCCTGAAACGCGTAGAACCCACATCGACCGACTAGTCTACCTTTACTCTATGTAACACGGACGTTCTATTCAATCCATTCAAATTCTTCTGACAGCCATTTGATTTTTTTTTTTTTTTTCCCCAACAAAAATGTTTGATTGCTAAATTATGTTGAACATTCCCTGTAAATGTGATCCTTGAACTCTTTTTACCTTATAAACTCCTTGTTGGAATGATTTTATCATGCTCTTTTTGGTCTGACTCAATGTTCATATGTATCTTTACGTATAGCAAAATGCATACAGTTTTGAAATGACATGTATATGTACACGCAGAAACAGTCATTCTGACCAATTAAAGTTATTTTGTATTGCATATTTATATTTGCTTTCATGTGTCTCACAAAAGTCCCACTCTCTGTTCTTTATCAATCATCTAACTTAGGGATGGAGGAGGGGATTGAATGGCCCCACCTATCCTCATTAAAAGTCCCACTAATTTGCCACTTTTTTTTTTTCAAACAACCAGGGATGGAGACACATGAAATGCCTAAAATGTAAAAATTTAAAAATGCAGTTTCTTTTTATCATCTATTATTCCAAATGTGCGCTCACCAGCTCGCATTATAATTAACTAATTTTGTTTTTCCTCTGCATTATCTCTCTGCAGAAACCCCCCCCCTTTTTTGCTCTCTCCATATTCCCATTGTTACAATATACCAATGCATGATGCCTGTGCATCGCCGCAGTCGGCCCTGTTTGGCTGCTGGGCTGGGCTTCTTGTATCACGTTTGGGGGCTGCGACGCGCACTGGGTGTCCCCCCTCCGCCCCGATCTGACACGGGGTGGGCGGGGGCTACGCCACTGTGTGTCGACGTCACGCTCCCCGCCGGAGGGGTGCGGCGTCCTCATGACGCCGCGGCCCCCTCCCTAGGCGGTGTCTTCACCTTCTGTCAGCACACCGGGAGTGATTTCGGTCACGGCCGGCCCTCCCCCTGTGCTTTCGCGTGACGTTGGGGGCGGGGCTGTGGCGGCGTCGCCTATATGGGCTTCCCCCCTTGCAGAGTCTCACATCCGGTTATATCACCTCTTCCCTCACCAAGGACCCACACATGCAGCTCTGTGCACTATCTGTTCACAGCTATCAAGTATTATGGTATACATCCATTCATTTCTTTTCACTCTATCCTGCTCTCTGCAGGCTTTCCTTCACTTTTTTTCATGGTTAGTCCTGATTTTTGATTGCCTGATATATCTTTTTCGCACATCCATTATCTTCATGCACCACCACTCACATTTTTTCACCTCATACCCCATATTTAATCAACACTTTTTTTCACGTCTACATCTATATCTACATTAATTATTTCATTTATTTATATTTTTTATATTTCTTATTTTATTTTTTTATATTTTTATATTATTATTTTATTATTTATTTTTTTATAATTTTTATTTTTACTTTAATTCACAATCTTAATTTCATCCTAACTGCATTTTATTTCATTTATTTATTTTATTTATTCCATTTTATACATATCTATTTATTTTTTACAACTTTTTCACATGACATTTTTTCATCACACATTTTTTCCTTTTTCCCTAGATTTCCCTTCCTTTGGGGTCTTTTTCACCAGCTTTCCTTTTACACCACTACTATGACTCTGTTGGGGTATACGCCCTGTGGTCCGGCTGCCGCCCACCCCGCCTCCTCAGCTCCCATCCGTGGCATTCTTTGTTTGGCTCATCGTCATCACGGCCGCGCGGCTATTGCTCAGACATACATGTAAGTTAGTGGGTTGAGTGTTTGTGTGATGGATGGGGGACCATCACTTCTTATACTTACCCACATTTCTTAAGGACCGAACAATAACTCTTACCCTCTTCGCTCGCAGATACTGACTACGGTCTTGTCCCTGATGAGGGGCTTTAAGGCCCTGAAACGCGTAGAACCCACATCGACCGACTAGTCTACCTTTACTCTATGTAACACGGACGTTCTATTCAATCCATTCAAATTCTTCTGACAGCCATTTGATTTTTTTTTTTTTTCCCCAACAAAAATGTTTGATTGCTAAATTATGTTGAACATTCCCTGTAAATGTGATCCTTGAACTCTTTTTACCTCATAAACTCCTTGTTGGAATGATTTTATCATGCTCTTTTTGGTCTGACTCAATGTTCATATGTATCTTTACGTATAGCAAAATGCATACAGTTTTGAAATGACATGTATATGTACACGCAGAAACAGTCATTCTGACCAATTAAAGTTATTTTGTATTGCATATTTATATTTGCTTTCATGTGTCTCACAAAAGTCCCACTCTCTGTTCTTTATCAATCATCTAACTTAGGGATGGAGGAGGGGATTGAATGGCCCCACCTATCCTCATTAAAAGTCCCACTAATTTGCCACTTTTTTTTGATCAGATCAGATATTGATCTATTCAGATACTATACCACTAAGGGAGGTGTATGCTTCACGCGTGGGTGTTAGCGTTACTGGCACTAACCTGACGCTGCCTGGGGTGTGACGCAGACCCTCTCTGACGCTAAAACCTAATTGATATCACCCGCCGGGCGATCAGGGGGTTAAACCTTTATTGGGTTATATACGGCGGGTGCCCTGACACTATAAAAAGCAAACTAACTAACCAGCATCACCCGTAACACTTATATGATGATCACTGGTGAAAGGGTTAACTAGGGGCAATTAGGGGGTTAAAACCTTTATTAGATAATATATGGGGGTACCTGACGCTATAAAAACCTGCGGCGAACCTAAAAAAAATTACTGGCTACCGATCTGCATCACCGACGCTAAGACAGCGATCAGAAAAATGATCGCTTAGTGACAGTGGTGATAGGGGGTGAAAGGGTTACCTGGGGGGCGATCAAGGGGGTTAAACCTTTATTAGATAATTTATGGGGGTACCTGACGCTATAAAAACCTGCGGCGAACCTAAAAAAAATTACTGGCTACCGATCTGCATCACCGACGCTAAGACAGCAATCAGAAAAATTATTGCTTAGCGACAGTGGTGATAGGGGGTGAAAGGGTTACCTGGGGGGCGATCAAGGGGGTTAAACCTTTATTAGATCATTTATGGGGGTACCTGACGCTATAAAAACCTGCGGCAAACCTAAAAAAAAAATACTGGCTACTGATCTGCATCACCGACGCTAAGACAGCGATCAGAAAAATTATCGCTTAGCGACAGTGGTGATAGGGGGTGAAAGGGTTACCTGGGGGGAGATCAAGGGGGTTAAACCTTTATTAGATAATTTATGGGGGTACCTGACGCTATAAAAACCTGCGGCGAACCTAAAAAAAATTACTGGCTACCGATCTGCATCACCGACGCTAAGACAGCGATCAGAAAAATGATCGCTTAGCGACAGTGGTGATAGGGGTGAAAGGGTTACCTGGGGGGCGATCAAGGGGGTTAAACCTTTATTAGATAATTTATGGGGGTACCTGACGCTATAAAAACCTGCGGCGAACCTAAAAAAAATTACTGGCTACCGATCTGCATCACCGACGCTAAGACATCGATCAGAAAAATGATCGCTTAGCGACGGCGGTGCTAGGGGGTGAAAGGGTTATCTGGGGGGTGATCAAGGGGTTAAACCTTTATTAGGGGGGGTTAGGGGGCTACACTGGACCTAAAACTAAATGTAGTGACACTTTTACAGTCACAAATGTCACTGATTGCAGTGATCAGTAAATAAATGGTCACTGCAATCAGTGACACTGTGACTGGGGGGCTGGGGGGTGATCTGGGGGGGCCTGGGGGGGCGATTTATGTGCCTATGTGTGCTGGTGTTAGTGTAGTGTTTGTGCACTAACCTTGATGTCTTCTCTTGTACGGCGCTCGGTATATGTGAGCGCCACACAGGAGATGACATCACTTCCTCCTGCTTCCTCTGTCTGTGTAAACATTCGACAGACAGAGGGGGCATTTCCATTCGCTGGGAGCGATCGCGGGGGGGGGGGGGGTGGCCGGAATCGAACGGCCGTCCCCTCATGTTGGATCGCTCCCCAACGAATTCCGACCGCTCACTGTACAGAAGGGGGGTCCGATCGGACCCCCCCAACTGTACAAAGGCAATCACGTACACTGTACGTGATTGTGCCTGTCGGTGCCATTGTGCCGACGTATATATACAGTGAGCGGTCGTTAAGTGGTTAAGGGTGCACTAATCCAGGGGGTGCCTGTGTGAAGCTTCACGCACACACCTGGATGGGAAAACCTTCAGGATCAGTGGGCCATATCAGCTATATTGGCGTGACATTAGTGGAAGTTTAAAGGAGGTCCACCTTTCTGGTACAATCATTTTTATTGAAAAAGTATAACATCACGACAAACTCACCCATGCAGGGGTGTAATTCAATGAGCATAACGATCATATAACATTGATAGGTGGGAAGTCCACCTTATCATCTTTTCCAGTCAGCCAGCTTACCAGAGTTGATGGAAAAAAATTCTGGTCCAGTTTGTAGCTGGATTAAAAAAAAAAAAAAGAGTAATCGTGAAGGTTCTAGTTACCCTGTTCCTAGCAAAAGAATAAAAATAAAAATCAGGTAATCTGTGCCCAGTACTAAAGTTAAAAAAAAAAAAAACCTTGAGAAGCACAGGAAGTTGGAGTCGTGCAAGATGGAAAACCTTCAATCAATTATACAGGTCCTTCTCAAAAAATTTGCATATTGTGATAAAGTTCATTATTTTCTGTAATGTACTGATAAACATTTAGACTTTCATATATTTTAGATTCATTACACACAACTGAAGTAGTTCAAGCCTTTTCTTGTTTTAATATTGATGATTTTGGCATACAGCTCATGACAACCCAAAATTCCTATCTCAAAAAATTAGCATATTTCATCCGACCAATAAAAGAAAAGTGTTTTTAATACAAAAAAAGTCAACCTTCAAATAATTATGTTCAGTTATGCACTCAATACTTGGTCGGGAATCCTTTTGCAGAAATGACTGCTTCAATGCGGCGTGGCATGGAGGCAACCAGCCTGTGGCACTGCTGAGGTGTTATGGAGGCCCAGGATGCTTCGATAGCGGCCTTAAGCTCATCCAGAGTGTTGGGTCTTGCGTCTCTCAACTTTCTCTTCCCAATATCCCACAGATTCTCTATGGGGTTCAGGTCAGGAGAGTTGGCAGGCCAATTGAGCACAGTAATACCATGGTCAGTAAACCATTTACCAGTGGTTTTGGCACTGTGAGCAGGTGCCAGGTCGTGCTGAAAAATGAAATCTTCATCTCCATAAAGCTTTTCAGCAGATGGAAGCATGAAGTGCTCCAAAATCTCCTGATAGCTAGCTGCATTGACCCAGCTGACATGGCACCCCAGACCATCACTGACTGTGGGTACTTGACACTGGACTTCAGGCATTTTGGCATTTCCCTCTCCCCAGTCTTCCTCCAGACTCTGGCACCTTGATTTCCGAATGACATGCAAAATTTGCTTTCATCCGAAAAAAGTACTTTGGACCACTGAGCAACAGTCCAGTGCTGCTTCTCTGTAGCCCAGGTCAGGCGCTTCTGCCGCTGTTTCTGGTTCAAAAGTGGCTTGACCTGGGGAATGTGGCACCTGTAACCCATTTCCTGCACACGCCTGTTCACGGTGGCTCTGGATGTTTCTACTCCAGACTCAGTCCACTGCTTCCGCAGGTCCTCCAAGGTCTGGAATCGGTCCTTCTCCACAATCTTCTTCAGGGTCCGGTCACCTCTTCTCGTTGTGCAGCGTTTTCTGCCACACTTTTTCCTTCCCACAGACTTCCCACTGAGGTGCCTTGATACAGCACTCTGGGAACAGCCTATTCGTTCAGAAATTTCTTTCTGTGTCTTACCCTCTTGCTTTAGGGTGTCAATGATGGCCTTCTGGACAGCAGTCAGGTCGGCAGTCTTACCCATGATTGCGGTTTTGAGTAATGAACCAGGCTGGGAGTTTTTAAAAGCCTCAGGAATCTTTTGCAGGTGTTTAGAGTTAATTAGTTGATTCAGATGATTAGGTTAATAGCTCGTTTAGAGAACCTTTTCATGATATGCTAATTTTTTGAGATAGGAATTTTGGGTTGTCATGAGCTGTATGCCAAAATCATCAATATTAAAACCAAGAAAAGGCTTGAACTACTTCAGTTGTGTGTAATGAATCTAAAATATATGAAAGTCTAATGTTTATCAGTACATTACAGAAAATAATGAACTTTATCACAATATGCTAATTTTTTGAGAAGGACCTGTATTATTCATAAATCTGGGAGACTGGATGATGCTCTGTAGGTTTATCAGACACCTACTTGTCCCAATTCATCCTCAATTCCTCTACCAGTTTGAGTCCCTCCTCTTCGGTCTGTACATCTCCCCCAGGGCATTCACAAAGGTCTTACTGTCTGCAATAGCGACGGGAAAGATTCAGTAGAACTTCCACAAGGGGATATTCGTCCTCTGATACAGAAAGCCAAAGGTGCTTTTGGGAGTAAAGTCTCTTCACGCAGAACAGTCCCGGAGTATCCTTGGTTCTTCGTAACTGACCAATTGTTTTCAGATGGAACATATCACATCAGACCCCAGCTAGAAAGGTTGGGGGACGCATATCAAAGAGCAGGCTGCTTAAAGTGGTTGTAAACCCACTTTGACAACATGCACCCACAGGTAAGCCTAGATTTAAGCCCTGTACACACGATCGGATTTCCTATGGATTTTCGTCCGGTGGATTTGTGCATCGGAAATCCGATGAAACTGTTTTCCATAAGTCTTGGCCACACACCATCAGTCCAAAAACCGACGGCAAAAAAACGACGGGACGTACAACACGTACGACGTCGCTATAAAAGGGAAGTTCAAATCTAATGGCGCCACCCCTTGGGCTGCTTTTGCTGATTTTGTGTTACCGCTTGTCAGTAAAAGTTTGGTGAGAGACGATTCGCGCTTTTCAGTCTCTGTTCTTTGCAGATCGTTTCCTGGTGTTCAGTTTGTGCTTGTGGGTTCGTATTTGTTAACCACTTAACGACCGCTCACTGTATATATACGTCGGCACAATGGCACCGACAGGCACAATCACGTAGAGCATACGTGATTGCCTTTGTACAGTTGGGGGGTCCGATCGGACCCCCCTTCTGTACAGTGAGCGGTTGGAATTCGTCTGGGAGCGATCCGACATGAGGGGACGGCCGTTCGATTCCGGCCACCCCCCGCGATCGCTCCCGGCGAATGGAAATGCCCCCTCTGTCTGTCGAATGTACACACAGACAGAGGAAGCAGGAGGAAGTGATGTCATCTCCTGTGCAGCGCCGTACAAGAGAAGACATCAAGGTTAGTGCACAAACACTACACTAACACCAGCACACATAGGCACATAAATCGCCCCCCCAGCCCCCCCCCCAGATCACCCCCCAGCCCCCAGTCACAGTGTCACTGATTGCAGTGACCATTTATTTACTGATCACTGCAATCAGTGACATTTGTGACTGAAAAAGTGTCTCTACATTTAGTTTTAGGTCCAGTGTAGCCCCCTAACCCCCCTAATAAAGGTTTAACCCCTTGATCACCCCCCAGATAACCCTTTCACCCCCTAGCACCGCCGTCGCTAAGCGATCATTTTTCTGATCGATGTCTTAGCGTCGGTGATGCAGATCGGTAGCCAGTATTTTTTTTTAGGTTCGCCGCAGGTTTTTATAGCGTCAGGTACCCCCATAAATTATCTAATAAAGGTTTAACCCCCTTGATCACCCCCCAGGTAACCCTTTCACCCCCTATCACCACTGTCGCTAAGCGATCATTTTTCTGATCGCTGTCTTAGCGTCGGTGATGCAGATCGGTAGCCAGTAATTTTTTTTAGTTTCGCCGCAGGTTTTTATAGCGTCAGGTACCCCCATAAATTATCTAATAAAGGTTTAACCCCCTTGATCGCCCCCCAGGTAACCCTTTCACCCCCTATCACCACTGTCGCTAAGCGATAATTTTTCTGATCGCTGTCTTAGCGTCGGTGATGCAGATCGGTAGCCAGTAAATTTTTTTTTAGGTTCACCGCAGGTTTTTATAGCGTCAGGTACCCCCATATATTATCTAATAAAGGTTTTAACCCCCTAATTGCCCCTAGTTAATCCTTTCACCAGTGATCATCATATAAGTGTTATGGGTGACGCTGGTTAGTTAGTTTGCTTTTTATAGTGTCAGGGCACCCGCCGTATATAACCCAATAAAGGTTTAACCCCCTGATCGCCCGGCGGGTGATATCAATTAGGTTTTAGCGTCAGAGAGGGTCTGCGTCACACACCCCAGGCAGCGTCAGGTTAGTGCCAGTAACGCTAACACCCACGCGTGAAGCATACACCTCCCTTAGTGGTATAGTATCTGAACAGATCAATATCTGATCTGATCAGATCTATACTAGCGTCTCCAGCAGTTTAGGGTTCCCAAAAACGCAGTGTTAGCAGGATCAGCCCAGATACCTGCTAGCACCTGCGTTTTGCCCCTCCGTCCAGCCCAGGCCACCCAAGTGCAGTATCGATCGATCACTGTCACTTACAAAACACAACACACATAACTGCAGCGTTCGCAGAGACAGGCCTGATCCCTGCGACTCCAGTGCTGTAGGAGGTGATTTCACCACCACAGTTAAAAAAAAAAAGCAAATATGCCGAAGCATTGGGGCAGCAGGGGCGGAGGAGTGATTTTGCTCCTAATGCCGCGTACATACGATCGAAATTCCGACGGAGGCTTGCCCGTGGAAAAGTCCGACCATGTGTGTGCGGCATAACTTTTTTGCGGGAGGATGCCCCCATGCTTCGGCATATATAAATGGTGCATGTATGCCCATCATTAGAAGTGGGTGGATGAAGGGAGGTATTCTAATGGTGGGCATACCCACCGATCAATCTCTTTTTTCGTTCAGCCACTTGGCTGCATGAAAAAAAAAAGATTACAATACATGTCCAACAAGGACCAGCAACGTACTGGTATGTTGCTGGACTTTGGTTATACCAGATTGATGCCTGCGGGTTTAGGTATCATCTTGGTATCATTCTTTTCAGCCAGTGGCCGGCTTTCATGTAAAAGCAATCCTAGTGGCTAATTAGCCTCTGGACTGCTTTTACAAGCAGTGGGAGGGAATGCCCCCCCCCCCGGATATAAAAAGCGCCATTGGGAAATTGGGAAAGCATTTTATCACACCGATCTTGGTGTGGTCAGATGCTTTGAGGGCAGAGGAAAGATCTAGGGTCTAGACCCCAGTTTTTTCAAAAAAAGAGTACCTGTCACTACCTATTGCTATCATAGGGGATATTTACATTCCCTGAGATAACAATAAAAATGATAAAAAAAAAATATGGAAGGGACAATTTAAAAATAAAATAAAAAAGCAAAATTAATAATAAAAAAAAAAAAAAAAAAAAGCACCCCTGCCCTGCTCTTGCCCAATGGCGAACACAAGCGTCGGTCTGGCGTCATATGTAAACAGCAATTGCACCATGCATGTGAGGTATCACCGCAAAGGTCAGATCGAGGGCAGTAATTTTAGCAGTAGACCTCCTCTGTAAATCTAACGGGGTAACCTGTAAAGGCTTTTAAAGGCTTTTAAAAATGTATGTAGTTTGTCGCCAATGCGCGTTTGTGCGAAATTTTAAAGCATGTCGTGTTTGGTATCTATGTACTCGGCCTAAGATCATCTTTTTTATTTCATCAAACATTTGGGCAATATAGTGTGTTTTAGTGCATTAAAATGAAAAAAAGTGTATTTTTTCCCAAAAAAATGCGTTTGAAAAATCGCTGCGCAAATACTGTGTAGAAAAAAAAATGCAACACCCACCATTTTAATCTGTAGGGCCTTTGCTATAAAAATATATATAATGTTTGGGGGTTCAACATAATTTTCTTTTGTAAACAAAAAGTGTCAAAAAGGGCTTTTATCTTCAAGTGGTTAGAAGAGTGGATGTAAGCTTCCTAATGTTGTGTATAAAATGCCAGAACAGTTCAAAACCCCCCCAAATGACCCCATTTTGGAAAGCAGACACCCCAAGCTATATACTGAGAGGCATGTCGAGTCCATGGAATATTTTATATGTTGACACAAGTTGCGGAAAAAATATTTTTTTTTTTTTTTTTTTGCACAAAGTTGTCACTAAATTATATATTGCTCAAACATGCCATGGGCATATGTTGAATTACAACCCAAAATACATTCTGTTGCTTCTCCTGAGTATGGGGATACCACATGTGTGAGACTTTTTGGGAGCCTAGTCGCGTACGGGACCCCAAAAACCAATCACTGCCTTCAGGCTTTCTAAGGGTGTAAATTTTTGATTTCACTTCTCACTGCCTATCACAGTTTCGGAGGCCATGGAATGCCCAGATGGCACAAAACCCCCCCAAATGACCCCATTTTGGAAAGTAAACACCCCAAGCTATTTGCTGAGAGGTATTGTGAGTATTTTGCAGATCTCGCTTTTTGTCACAAAGTTTTGAAAATTGAAAAAAAAAAAGAAAAAAAAAAATGTTCTTTCTTCATTTTCAAAAACAAATGAGAGCTGTAAAATACTCACCATGCCTCTCAGCAAACAGCTTGGGGTGTCTACTTTCCAAAATGGGGTCATTTGGGGGGGTTTTGTGCTATTTTGGCATTTTATGGCCTTCGAAACTGTGATAGGTAGTGAGGAGTCAAATCAAAAATTTGTGCCTAGAAATCCTGAAGGCGGTGCTTGGTTTTCGGGGCCCCGTACGCGGCTAGGCTCCTAAAAAGTCCCACACATGTGGTATCCCCGTACTCAGGAGAAGCAGCAAAATGTATTTTGGGGTGCAATTCCACATATAACCATGGCATGTGTGAGCAATATATCATTTAGTGACAACTTTTTGTAATTTTTTTTTTGTCATTATTCAATCACTTGGGACAAAAAAAAAATATTCAATGGGCTCAACAGGCCTCTCAGCAATTTCCTTGGGGTGTCTACTTTCTAAAATGGGGTCATTTGGGGGGGTTTTGTACTGCCCTGCCATTTTAGCACCTCAAGAAATGAGATAGGCAGTCATAAATTTAAAGCTGTGTAAATTCCAGAAAATGTACCCTAGTTTGTAAACGCTATAACTTTTGCGCAAACCAAAAAATATATGCTTATTGACATTTTTTTTACTAAAGACATGTGGCTGAATACATTTTAGCCTAAATGTATGACTAAAATTGAGTTTATTCGATTTTTCTTATAACAAAAAGTAGAAAATATATTTTTTTTTCAAAATCTTCGGTCTTTTTCCGTTTATATCGCAAAAAATAAAAATCGCAGAGGCAATCAAATACCATTAAAAGAAAGCTCTATTTGTGGGAAGAAAAGGACGCAAATTTCGTTTGGGTACAACATTGCATGTCCGCACAATTTACAGTTAAAGCAGCGCAGTGCAAAATTCTGAATTCACCTCTGGTCCTTTAGCTACCAAATGGTCCGGGGCTTAAGTGGTTAATCAGTGCGTGCAGTCAGAAAAGCCCGGAGCAAAAAATGAGAGAAAAGAAATGAGCGGAGGGCTGGCATGACTAGGGAAACAGGGTACAGGATGTTAGAAGTATTAGGATTGGGTAGGAAGTTTAGTGGGAGGGGGAGTAAGTAGGAAAAGGAGTTGTCCCCTCCCCCAGGTCACCACAGTGTGAAGGAAAGTTCAGGGAGACAGAGCTATGGCAGAGGGGGAGCTGTTTCGGGCCTAGCTGCGGTCGGTAGCGGCACCAGGGAGCGCAGGTTGGTTACAGGAGACCCTGGGGCCAATGCTTGCTTGAAGGGTGGTGGGGGCAGGTACAGGGGGGGAGGGAGTCCACGCGAGCTTGAAGGTTACTGCCTTCAGAGCGCTTCTTACCCGACTATCCCCTAGAGCCCAGCGCCAGCCAATTAGTCTCCCCTTGGCCCCATTCGGCCCCCCCCGCTAAGCGTTCACATTGCTCACAAGGGGGGGTCCCGGGAATCATCCCCCTCATAGTCAGGGCCCGGCGGGCGGCCGCACCGGCGGTTCGGGGTGGCCAGGCAGCTCGCTCGACACATGGACCAGAAGAGTGCGGGCCTCACCCCTGATGGGACGGTAGCGGGGGGTGGAGCCTCAGCGGGGGAGATCGTCGGTCGCGGTCACTGTGCCCTCTGCAGCCTCGGCCAGGTGACCCCCAGGTGATGATGGATCGCCAGGGGAGGGTGACAACGCGCCTGATGTCTCTCGGCAGGGCGGGGGGGAAGTCGTCCCCCCCGGCCCGCGAAAAGCGACAGAAGTCCATGGGCGGGTCTGGAGCTCAGTGGCGGGGCCGGAGGGCTGCCAGATCCTCGGCATCCAGAGACGCTGCTCCTGGAGGGCTTTCATCAGATACAGGCGAGCCAGCTGTCCTATGGTCGCAGGGCGAGCTGACGGCTTCGGAGGACGATCGGTTTCCCCTGAGACGATCGGCAGCGATGGAGGCGAGACAGTCGGCTGGTGGGAATTTTTCCTAGGCAGCCCGGTAAGTAAAAAAATAAAAATAAATAAAAAAGAAAATGTTTTTTCTTTGCCATATAGGGGATAGTATAGTGGGTCCGTGGGGGGTGGTCCTACTGCAGGTGCTGGGGAGACATTGGTAACGGGGGGGCTACTGCAGGTGCTGGGGAGGCATCGGTAACGGGGGGGCTCGCAGGGTGATTCTCCCCGGGTGGACACAATGGATGAGGCTGCACTTGGGGGGAGCTTCAGGCTCGCAAGGTTTTTTTTATTGGTGGGGCTCAAAGATTTTGGTTGGTGGATTTGAGAAGGTGGTCGGGCCGTGTGGTCCCGCTTGCAGGGAGGGATAGTATATCCTCATCACCCGTAGCGGTGCCGGCTGTGTGGGAGTCTGCGCATGACAGCTGATAGTGGGGTGCAAGTGGAGCAGAGGGTTTTGAAGTTAGTGGTAGCAGGGGACGCCGCTGGAAAACGGGATGTCATACGCTTGGCTGATTTAGCCACAGGTACAGTTGGTTTTCGGGTCCGCTGGGTGCTCACTTAAAGCCTGAGGTCCGGGATAAGATCTAAAAGGGTGAGTACGTAGAGATGTTGTTCACTCCTGCTGTTAAAAAAAATAATTAAAATTTGGGGTTACGCCAGGGTATTCCAACAATGGGAGGTGGTGAGAAGGGGAGGTATTGGTTGATTACATGTACTATCGGAAATAAGTTGCAAGCATTTGACATGAGGGTGATTGGGGGGAAGAACCCTGAACCCTGTCGGAGCTCTTTTGTTACCCAAATTCGGTAGGGGATGCTTACAGGGTTCACGGAGGTGCGGTTTGGATGCGGTCTGGGAGCAGTTTGGCGTAGGAGGGGATACATCCGGCACTACGGTGGGATCACAACGACATCAGGCTGGGAATGCGCCTTGTGACATCTGCTAGGCCCCAAGGGCAGTTGTTTCCTGGTAGGGGCGGGTGTTACTCCACCCAACCCACCCCCCCCACAGTATAACAGTCCGGCTGGAGTAAGTAGGCCTGTTAGCGGTACACGTAGGGCACGGGTAAATTCGGTGGAGTGTGTCGGTACAAGCACTAAGGTTCTGGGTTTGGGGGGGGGGTTGGGATCACACCCTGTCGGTATGCTTCAAACACGGGAGAGGAAGGACGCCGGTGATGGGGGAACGGCGGCGGCCGTTTCTTGGTAGGTATACGGATGGTACAGCAGCGTAGCTGTTAGACTAAGGTTTTTTTTTTCAGTGGGGTTTCACATGCCGTGTGATTTATGTTCGGCCATGCTGCATCCCAATGTAGTTTCTGAGAAACTGCCCAGGGAAAGTAGCATTAGGACGCATAGGCGGCTCTTTCCCTTCCCAATCTTTTGTTGATTTGGGGGTTCCCCTTTGGGGTGTAGTGCCAAAGTAGGAGCTCAACAAATTTGGGCTGATGCACCACCTTTCTTCCCAAAAGGGGGGTTGGTTAACAATGCCATTGACACGGGAGGACACACAGTGAGTTACGCTTCCTTGGATGCGGCACTGTATTGGGCTCGTCGGATTGGTCAGGGCCGCCCGGACAGCTTCCAGTTGTGGGGTTGGTGGGGTACTGGGGTTTTTTATGTTGATATGGGTCTGCAGATTGGTTGCTCTGTCTCCGGGGCACTGTTTAGCAGTTCAACTCATTGGGGGAAGGTGTGATGAGGGATGTGTCAGGAGTATCGCCCATCAGCCATTATTTGGACGATTTTCTGTGCGTAGGCCTGGCGTCGCCAACTATCTTCGGGGTGCTCCTGTCTACATTGGAGCACGTTGCAAGGATCAGATCGCCTAAGCATTTTGTGCGTTGGGTGGACTCACATGGAGGATTTGCAGGTGTGCCTCATTACTGGACGGGTTTCCCAGGAGGGGACTGGGGGTGTTTGGTGCGGTTAAGAACTTTGAGTGGGGGTGGTACACAGTGTCGGGTGGCTCGACAGGTTTGGGGGCATTCTTTCAAGGCGGGTGTAGTGGGCCTTCGGTCTTGGATTGACAGGGGTTTTCACACAAGATCTGGTGCTGCTGGAGTCATTTCCAGTGGTATGGTGGGGCGCCTCAGTAAGGGAGATGAAGGTTTGGTTCCACGGGTATAACCTGGGTATGGTACGAGTGATCAAGAGTCGCTGTGTCGTCTCCCCCGGTTGTTTCAGCTGTTGCCACACTCGGTGTGGTTATGCCTGCAAGTGCATGTGTCGTTTACTTGGTGCATTGAACGCCAGTGGAGAACGTCATAGCTGGAGCGTTTCCTCGCTTTTCAGTGGGGATAGTTTCCGGGTGGTGGAGCTGGTGGCGGGGTAACGTGGGGTGTCCCGTCCTGTCTGGAGGTGTGAGATTCCATCGGAGTCGTCCACTTCTCAGGCTAGGCAGTAGTGGCAAAAAAACTAGCGGGTTTGACGTTTCTGGTCAAAGGCTGGGTTGCCCGGAATTTACGGAAGAATTTTGGGTGTCTCCTGGTTATATCATCAAAAAAATAAAATAAAAAAATAATAATAATAATAAAATGTTTGGGCAGCTGCAGGGTTTGGGCAGCAGCATATGAGGTTTCCCTAGTTAGAGGGAGTTGTTTTCGTTGGCAAGTTTATTCTCGTTTTCCAAAAAAAAAAAAAAGGGAATAATAATAATAAATAAATTTGGGGCCTTTTGGTTTGGGGAGCTGGTCAGCCTTTCCAAGTCCGTCAAAGGGGGAATGTGGGTTTATGAGATTAGGTGCAAGAAGGAGGGGGTGTCGTTGGTGTTACTGATATACAAGATGGAGCAGGTAGGCAGGGGTCAGTTGGTGCGGGCTTGGCTCCACCTGGCTAGCAGTGGTGTCCGGAGGGGGCCGTGACGGGGGTTTTTATTTGGGAGGTGCGTCCCGGGGCAGTCGGGTCCTTCTTAATGCACACGGACGGGTCCCCCTTTGTTGTTCAGGTTTCACAGGGTTTCAGTTTCCAGGAAGTGCTGCCGGGTTGGGGCTTGGATGAGAGGGCATGTTCTTCTCGTTTCTTTCAGGGTTGGGGCTGCGACCGAGGCGGCTAAGGTGGGATGGATGCTGAGGCGGTTAAGTGCTTTGGTAGGTGGGAGTCTTGTAGATTTGTGCTATACATTCGCCCCCATCAGCTGGCGGGATTCGAATAGTGGTGGGCTGGGTGGAGAGAGTGTATGGGGCTGTGATGATTTTGGGCTTGCTGAGGTCTTGGTGGCTTGTTTCTTTCTCTTCTTGCAGGTTCGGTACAGGCCCTGGCCTGGATACTGGGCCATTCGATCGTGTTTAAAAATACATAAAAAAAGGGGTAATGATGGGCGGATGTGGGGCCAGAGGGTCAGCAGGTGGGGTTTCCAAGCCAGGAGGTTTGTGCTAGATGGCTGGGAGTTCCGGGAATGCTATGGAGTGGAGGGGCTCCACAGGTACAGCTTTGCACGTCTGTATAGGCCGCCTGACGTTTTGGTCCTGCACGTAGGTGGTAATGATTTAGGGGTAAGGTCGATGGCATTCCCGGACATGGTCATTGGGTGGTTGGACATTGTCACTCGGACCACATGGAATCGGGCTTGGTCTTTAGAGGGTATCTACAGGGCCCGTACGAAGCTTAATTGGGAAGTGAGTAGATTTGTAGTGAGGAATGGAGGGTTGGTGGTAAGGCACATGGAGTTGGTGGTGGATGTCTGGAGGTACCTGCGGGGCAATGGTGTGCACCTCACTGCTGTGGGGTGTGACTTATGGGCATTGGGAATGCAATATGGCATACAGTGAGCTCTGGGGTGTGGGGGGCCCCCAAGGGTAAGGTTTTCCCCTTGGGTGCTGTGGCGGGTGTTGGTCTTTGCGGATGAAGGAAGATACCTTGGAAGGAATGAGTTCAGGACCTATCGTTGGTATGGGTCCTGATGGTTGGATTTCAGCTAACGGAGGTTTAGCTAAAATGTGTTGGTAACGGGTGCACTGCGGTCCGTGGTTGTCTCTGAGCCAGCCGGTCGGCTTGAGGCCTATAAGCATATGAGAGGTACCGCAGTGCAATATTTTATCAGATGGTTATGGAGGTTCCCGCAAAAGACCAACGCTAGGATTTTGATATTATTTTGGAAATATATTTATTTAATAAATAAGGCTGCTACGGCCTATGTTTTACTCCAATTTCGGTGTGGTCTCGTTAATTTAGGATTATGGGTAAGAAGTTGGAGCAAACAGGGGGTAAGCAGTAAGTACATCTGTTATACATTAGTCAAGAAAAGCCCGGAGCAAAAAATGAGAGAAAAGAAATGAGCGGAGGGCTGGCATGACTAGGGAAACAGGGTACAGGATGTTAGAAGTATTAGGATTGGGTAGGAAGTTTAGTGGGAGGGGGAGTAAGTAGGAAAATGAGTTGTCCCCTCCCCCAGGTCACCACAGTGTGAAGGAAAGTTCCCGCCCACCCTCCCCTGGTTATGTCCGTATGGTCTGGTTTGTGTTGTTGTTCTTTCTATTAACAGGTATGGTGTTCTGGATGTCGTGGCAGTAGCGGGTGTTGGTCTTTGCGGATGAAGGAAGATACCTTGGAAGGAATGAGTTCAGGACCTATCGTTGGTATGGGTCCTGATGGTTGGATTTCAGCTAACGGAGGTTTAGCTAAAATGTGTTGGTAACGGGTGCACTGCGGTCCGTGGTTGTCTCTGAGCCAGCCGGTCGGCTTGAGGCCTATAAGCATATGAGAGGTACCGCAGTGCAATATTTTATCAGATGGTTATGGAGGTTCCCGCAAAAGACCAACGCTAGGATTTTGATATTATTTTGGAAATATATTTATTTAATAAATAAGGCTGCTACGGCCTATGTTTTACTCCAATTTCGGTGTGGTCTCGTTAATTTAGGATTATGGGTAAGAAGTTGGAGCAAACAGGGGGTAAGCAGTAAGTACATCTGTTATACATTAGTCAAGGTCGTTACTGCTTTGCAGTGCCTTCTTGGCCGTTTGTTTAAGTTTTTTCAGGTCGTTCTTCTCAGGCCTTGCTGTTCCACTGTGCGTTCTGTTTGAGTTCGTTCTGACCAGCCGACCAGTTTAAGACAATGTTTGAAGTGCGTTCTCGAGCTCGTGCTGGCTATGGACTTGGTGTTGCGGTTAACACTGTAACCCGAGTTCAGTCCGTGAACATGATGAGGAGGAGTTCATGGACCAAGAATTGGTTGCTCCAGCGGGACCAATTCTCACATATGTCTCTGCTGCGGGAAATCCATGAGAATAATCCTGATGATTTCAGGAATTATCTCAGGATGACGGACCCCGTTTTTCACCGTCTTTTGGATTTGCTGTCCCCCTATATCACGAGGCAGGACACTGTGATGCGCCAGGCCATCACTGCCGAGCAGAGGCTTATTGCCACGTAGAGATACCTGGCGACTGGGAGAAGCTTGCAGGACCTCAAGTTCACAACAGGCATCTCCCCCAAGGCTCTCGGGATCATTATCCCTGAAACGTGTTCTGCCATTATTCAGGTCCTGCAGAAGGACTATATGAAGGTAAGTTTGCTCCTTTAACATCACATTATATGTTTGGATTGTTTGCTAATGTATTTTATTTCTTTCCTCCTTCCCAAATTTGCCTGATTGTAATATCCTGGGAATGTCCCCTTTCTCCCCATGCATGTTTTTACCTCTAATGGCCTTTTTTGGGGCCTACATGCCTATTTCCCTTCACTAACCTCTCCAGCATGCTATCCTGTGCCCAAACACAGCTAGCCTAGTTTTTTACTCCCGTTTTTTTTGGGTCAGTGCCATCGTAGTTTTGCACCCCTCCCCCCCCCCTAAAATGTGCACAAATGTTTTAGTTCTCATTCAAGTTCAGCAGAGTGGTAGAGACTTTATTTTGGGCCCCCAAAATCACCTCCAACCCCCCCCCTTAGAATATTTTCTAATGTCCCCTCAGCGGGGGTGAGTCATCTGATAAGTGGACCTTCTTTTTGGGCATGAAATACTCCTTTAAATAATAATGTTAGACTGATGTTGGTCAACAATGTCTTTGTGTAATCTGTTTGCACTGAAAACATACTAATCTCTTCTTTTTGTTTGACTCAACAGTTTCCTTGCACACCACAGGAATGGCAGACTGTGGCTGATCAATTTGCCCAGCGGTGGGACTTCCCCAACTGTGGAGGGGCAATTGATGGCAAGCACGTCCACATAGTGCCGCCACCCCGTTCGGCGTCATACTATTTTAATTATAAAGGTTTTAATAGTATTGTGTTAATGGCGGTGGTGTCGGCACGGTATGAGTTCCTGTATGTGGACGTGGGGAAGAACGGCCGGATGTCCGATGGCGGAGTATTTGCTCAGACGGAGTTCGCTCATCGTCTGCACTCTGGGGGTCTTGCACTGCCTCCCGATGCCAACAACGTGGATGGACTACCGTTTGTTTTTATCGCGGATGAAGCCTTTGGACTGGGACCACAACTGATACGGCCGTTTCCCCAACGCACCCTCACCCCGGAGAGGAGGGTTTTTAATTACCGGCTGGCCAGAGCCCGGAGAGTTGTAGAGTTTGCCTTCGGGATAATGGCCAGCCGGTTCCGCCTGTTTCAGACAGCAATCCATATGGCGGAATACAAGCTCAACCACATCGTTTACTGCTGCTTCATATTGCACAACTTTCTGAGACATTTTTCTGCGACATATGTGTCAACAGTTGGGCCTGAGGCCGGTCCATCAGAGATGAACATTATGACCGGCCTGGACACTGCCCGTACTGGCTTGGCCCCCCAAAGTGCCCGTGAAGTACGTGATAAATACGCTGAGTACTTCACGGGTAAGGGGGCCATCACAATGCCAGACCATATCTGACCTTTGGGTTTTTAAAATAAAATCTAATTATTTATTTTACATTCTGGTTTTGTCATTCTTGTTTTTTTTAATTATGTGTCTCCCAGGTTCTTGTAGTGCCAAGTGTATTTCTCCTTAGTAAATAGCCACAATTGTCACTATAATATCCTGTGACGGCAGATAGCACATGTTGACTCACTGTGTGCATCTTCACATTTGGGCTGGTGGGAATACCAGTGCAAATTTGTCAGGCGAAAAAAAAAAAAAAAACAGGGGCAGACTATTCGCCCCAAAATATCTATAATGTTTTTATATTTTTGCTCAATCACATTCATTCTATTCCTCATAATGCCCATTTCGCTACTGCATTCCATTATTTCTTGAATAATTAGAAGTTGTGGTGACAGAAACTGACCTGTTGTGGTGATAAGCTCCACCTCTACTTCCTCCACCTCTCCTTCCTCCGCTCCCTCCACATGCTGATCTTGGGGTGCTTTTGGATCTTGGGGGTGTTTATGTGGTCTGTGCTTCCTTGTCTCCTCAGATTGGTGTCCTCCCGGTCTCCTCTCCCCTATTGGAATGCCAAAAAAAAGCTATTATTTAGCACACCGAGATTTGAGGGCAGAAATTGTAAACATTGCTTGGAAGTGGGGTCCAATTGATATTTGGGCCTGATTTCCAAGATGAACTCATGAGATCTTGAGAACGCTACAAAGCTGCATGTTTTTTTTTTTAGGGGCATAAAAAACACACTTGGAGACACACCAAGGTATCCACTGGAGCACCTGTGTGTGACACCCTTAAAAATCTGGTCATGTGGCCAACACTATAGTATATTGCTCCTGAGCAAAAAGCTGTGTAACCAACTGCTTGAGTGTCATCTCCTTTACACAGAATCCAGTTTAGCCTTTCATTCACATTCTACTTTACTTACAACTAGGGATGGGCCCGGTGCTCGATTCGAACCCATGTTCGAATCGAGCATCGGGCGTTCGCTCGCTCGTCGAGCCCAGAACTATTTGGGCCGTTCGCATCACATTCGTGTGATGCGAGCGGCCCCGCAATGCATTGCGGCCGGCGCGGCCGGCGCAGTGCATTGCTGGCTGATGATTGGCCAAGCATGCACTGTGACCCCGCATGCTTGGCCAATCACAGCGCCCGAAACTCGGAGAGCAATAATTGGCTACAGGCAGGACGGCTGTAGCCAATTACAGCTCAGGGGCTTTAGTACACGCCCCACCATTTAAAAGGCCGCCACGCCATCGGCCCCGGTCACATGAGTTCCGGCTTTAGGAGAGATTAGTCTGCTGATTCTGTCTTTGCTTGATACTGAAAGATTTGCTCTTCTTTGCTAAACCATTGGCTATTTCTTTGCTAAACCATTGCTACCTAAGTCATTGATCGTTCATTGCTGCTGATTGCACAGTTAGTGTGTTATTAGCTGCTGCTGGGGATTAGTCTGGTGCGTGCTTACTGTTAGTACAGTATTGCAGTAGTACCAACCGCAGTGCTGTTAGCACAGCATTGCACCCCAACAGCACCCATAGGACTTCTAGTGTGTTAGTGGCAGCAAACAGAGCTCCTATATTTTCTTCTCAGCAGCACCCATAAGACTTCTAGTGTGTTAGTGGCATCACACAGAGCTCCTATATTTTCTTCTCAGCAGCACCCATAGGACTTCTAGTGTGTTAGTGGCAGCAAACAGAGCTCCTATATTTTCTTCTCAGCAGCACCCATAGGACTTCTAGTGTGTTAGTGGCAGCAAACAGAGCTCCTATATTTTCTTCTCAGCAGCACCCATAGGACTTCTAGTGTGTTAGTGGCAGCAAACAGAGCTCCTATATTTTCTTCTCAGCAGCACCCATAGGACTTCTAGTGTGTTAGTGGCATCACACAGAGCTCCTATATTTTCTTCTCAGCAGCACCCATAGGACTTCTAGTGTGTTAGTGGCAGCAAACAGAGCTCCTATATTTTCTTCTCAGCAGCACCCATAGGACTTCTAGTGTGTTAGTGGCAGCAAACAGAGCTCCTATATTTTCTTCTCAGCAGCACCCATAGGACTTCTAGTGTGTTAGTGGCAGCAAACAGAGCTCCTACATTTTCTTCTCAGCAGCACCCATAGGACTTCTAGTGTGTTAGTGGCAGCAAACAGAGCTCCTATATTTTCTTCTCAGCAGCACCCATAGGACTTCTAGTGTGTTAGTGGCAGCAAACAGAGCTCCTATATTTTCTTCTCAGCAGCACCCATAGGACTTCTAGTGTGTTAGTGGCAGCAAACAGAGCTCCTATATTTTCTTCTCAGCAGCACCCATAGGACTTCTAGTGTGTTAGTGGCATCACACAGAGCTCCTATATTTTCTTCTCAGCAGCACCCATAGGACTTCTAGTGTGTTAGTGGCAGCAAACAGAGCTCCTATATTTTCTTCTCAGCAGCACCCATAGGACTTCTAGTGTGTTAGTGGCAGCAAACAGAGCTCCTATATTTTCTTCTCAGCAGCACCCATAGGACTTCTAGTGTGTTAGTGGCAGCAAACAGAGCTCCTATATTTTCTTCTCAGCAGCACCCATAGGACTTCTAGTGTCTTAGTGGCAGCAAACAGAGCTCCTATATTTTCTTCTCAGCAGCACCCATAGGACTTCTAGTGTGTTAGTGGCAGCAAACAGAGCTCCTATATTTTCTTCTCAGCAGCACCCATAGGACTTCTAGTGTGTTAGTGGCAGCAAACAGAGCTCCTATATTTTCTTCTCAGCAGCACCCATAGGACTTCTAGTGTGTTAGTGGCATCACACAGAGCTCCTATATTTTCTTCTCAGCAGCACCCATAGGACTTCTAGTGTGTTAGTGGCAGCAAACAGAGCTCCTATATTTTCTTCTCAGCAGCACCCATAGGACTTCTAGTGTGTTAGTGGCAGCAAACAGAGCTCCTATATTTTCTTCTCAGCAGCACCCATAGGACTTCTAGTGTGTTAGTGGCAGCAAACAGAGCTCCTATATTTTCTTCTCAGCAGCACCCATAGGACTTCTAGTGTGTTAGTGGCATCACACAGAGCTCCTATATTTTCTTCTCAGCAGCACCCATAGGACTTCTAGTGTGTTAGTGGCAGCAAACAGAGCTCCTATATTTTCTTCTCAGCAGCACCCATAGGACTTCTAGTGTGTTAGTGGCAGCAAACAGAGCTCCTATATTTTCTTCTCAGCAGCACCCATAGGACTTCTAGTGTGTTAGTGGCAGCAAACAGAGCTCCTATATTTTCTTCTCAGCAGCACCCATAGGACTTCTAGTGTGTTAGTGGCAGCAAACAGAGCTCCTATATTTTCTTCTCAGCAGCACCCATAGGACTTCTAGTGTGTTAGTGGCAGCAAACAGAGCTCCTATATTTTCTTCTCAGCAGCACCCATAGGACTTCTAGTGTGTTAGTGGCAGCAAACAGAGCTCCTATATTTTCTTCTCAGCAGCACCCATAGGACTTCTAGTGTGTTAGTGGCAGCAAACAGAGCTCCTATATTTTCTTCTCAGCAGCACCCATAGGACTTCTAGTGTGTTAGTGGCAGCAAACAGAGCTCCTATATTTTCTTCTCAGCAGCACCCATAGGACTTCTAGTGTGTTAGTGGCATCACACAGAGCTCCTATATTTTCTTCTCAGCAGCACCCATAGGACTTCTAGTGTGTTAGTGGCAGCAAACAGAGCTCCTATATTTTCTTCTCAGCAGCACCCATAGGACTTCTAATGTGTTAGTGGCATCACACAGAGTTCCTATATTTTCATCTCAGCAGCACCCATAGGACTTCTAGTGTGTTAGTGGCATCACACAGAGCTCCTATATTTTCTTCTCAGCAGCACCCATAGGACTTCTAGTGTGTTAGTGGCAGCAAACAGAGCTCCTATATTTTCTTCTCAGCAGCACCCATAGGACTTCTAGTGTGTTAGTGGCAGCAAACAGAGCTCCTATATTTTCTTCTCAGCAGCACCCATAGGACTTCTAGTGTGTTAGTGGCATCACACAGAGCTCCTATATTTTCTTCTCAGCAGCACCCATAGGACTTCTAGTGTGTTAGTGGCAGCAAACAGAGCTCCTATATTTTCTTCTCAGCAGCACCCATAGGACTTCTAGTGTGTTAGTGGCAGCAAACAGAGCTCCTATATTTTCTTCTCAGCAGCACCCATAGGACTTCTAATGTGTTAGTGGCATCACACAGAGTTCCTATATTTTCATCTCAGCAGCACCCATAGGACTTCTAGTGTGTTAGTGGCATCACACAGAGCTCCTATATTTTCTTCTCAGCAGCACCCATAGGACTTCTAGTGTGTTAGTGGCAGCAAACAGAGCTCCTATATTTTCTTCTCAGCAGCACCCATAGGACTTCTAGTGTGTTAGTGGCAGCAAACAGAGCTCCTATATTTTCTTCTCAGCAGCACCCATAGGACTTCTAGTGTGTTAGTGGCATCACACAGAGCTCCTATATTTTCTTCTCAGCAGCACCCATAGGACTTCTAGTGTGTTAGTGGCAGCAAACAGAGCTCCTATATTTTCTTCTCAGCAGCACCCATAGGACTTCTAGTGTGTTAGTGGCAGCAAACAGAGCTCCTATATTTTCTTCTCAGCAGCACCCATAGGACTTCTAGTGTGTTAGTGGCAGCAAACAGAGCTCCTATATTTTCTTCTCAGCAGCACCCATAGGACTTCTAGTGTGTTAGTGGCAGCAAACAGAGCTCCTATATTTTCTTCTCAGCAGCACCCATAGGACTTCTAGTGTGTTAGTGGCAGCAAACAGAGCTCCTATATTTTCTTCTCAGCAGCACCCATAGGACTTCTAGTGTGTTAGTGGCATCACACAGAGCTCCTATATTTTCTTCTCAGCAGCACCCATAGGACTTCTAGTGTGTTAGTGGCAGCAAACAGAGCTCCTATATTTTCTTCTCAGCAGCACCCATAGGACTTCTAGTGTGTTAGTGGCAGCAAACAGAGCTCCTATATTTTCTTCTCAGCAGCACCCATAGGACTTCTAGTGTGTTAGTGGCATCACACAGAGCTCCTATATTTTCTTCTCAGCAGCACCCATAGGACTTCTAGTGTGTTAGTGGCAGCAAACAGAGCTCCTATATTTTCTTCTCAGCAGCACCCATAGGACTTCTAGTGTGTTAGTGGCAGCAAACAGAGCTCCTATATTTTCTTCTCAGCAGCACCCATAGGACTTCTAGTGTGTTAGTGGCAGCAAACAGAGCTCCTATATTTTCTTCTCAGCAGCACCCATAGGACTTCTAGTGTGTTAGTGGCATCACACAGAGCTCCTATATTTTCTTCTCAGCAGCACCCATAGGACTTCTAGTGTGTTAGTGGCAGCAAACAGAGCTCCTATATTTTCTTCTCAGCAGCACCCATAGGACTTCTAGTGTGTTAGTGGCAGCAAACAGAGCTCCTATATTTTCTTGTCAGCAGCACACATAGTACCTATAGTGTGTTAGTGTCAGCACCCATAGGACCTACAGTGTGTTGTGAGCACACATAGGAGTTCTATTTTTTATACTATATACACTACCGACTACAATGGCTGGAAGACCGCCAAGGAGAGGCAGAGCGTGCCGAGGCAAGAACACAGGGCAGGCAGGCTCTGTTTCTAGAGACAACAGTGCTGGCCGTGGACGTGGTCGTGCATCGTCATCAGCACGTGGCCATGGGACACGCTTGTCTTTGTTTTCGGCAGCTGGACATGTGGAGCCGCATCATGCCGAAGGCTTGGTAGAATGGATGACCAAGCCCTCCTCATCCTCCTCATCCTCTCTCACCCAGGCTCAGGGTACTGGCAGAGCAGCTGCCAACGCGTACTCAATGGCATCATCAGCCACCCCTTCCCTAGACCCACCATGTCCTCCTGAGGAGTCCCCCGAACTGTTTGAGCACAGTGTTGGGTACATGCTCCAGGAGGATGCCCAACGATTCGAAGGCTCGGATGATGATACCCAGCTTGAGGAAGTCAGTAGTGTGCGCGCAGAGAGAGGGGATGCTGAAGGACAGCAATCTGGCAGTAGTGTTCCACCAGCTGCAGCTTACTGCCAGGTTTGCTCTAGTGGTGAAGAGGGAGGGGATGATGAGGTCACTGACTCCACGTGGGTGCTTGAAGGGAGAGAGGAGGAGGAGGAGGAGGATGCAGCGTCACATGTCCAACGAGGCAGGATGCCCCCTGGAGGCCAGCTAGAGGCCAGCACAGCAACGGTACCACACCGCAGAGCTCCGCCTGTGCAGGGCGCTGCCTCTGCACGTTATCACAAAAGTTCTTTGGTGTGGGCCTTTTTTGAGACGAGTGCATCAGATCGCACCACTGCTATTTGCAATATTTGTCTCAAGCGTATCTCGCGTGGCCAAAACATCAGCCGCTTGGGCACCACAAGCATGAGCAGACATATGTCGACCTGCCATGCAGCTCGTTGGCAAGCACACATAAAAGACCCACACCAAAGAACAAAGCGGACCTCTCCTTGCTCCTCATCAGCTGGGATCTCCATCCCCACTATATCTTCAGTCCTCTCTGAAAGCTGCTCTGAGAGGACTGAAGGTGTAGAATTAGGTGTGTCACAACCAAGTACAGTACACCGACGTCCGATTGTAGCAGGCAAATTTCCCTGCCCCAGCTGCTGGACCGTCGAAAGAAGTATACTCCCAGCCATCCACATGCCCAGCGGTTGAATGCTAGCTTGGCTAAATTGCTAGCACTTCAACTGCTGCCTTTTCAGTTGATAGACTCGGCCCCCTTCCGTGAGTTTGTTCAATGTGCGGTTCCTCAGTGGCAGGTTCCCAAACGCCACTTTTTCTCACGGAAGGCGATTCCGTCTCTCTACTGGCATGTGGAAGGCAATGTCCATGCCTCGCTGGACAGGGCGGTCAGCGGTAAGGTGCATATTACCGCTGACTCATGGTCCAGCAGGCATGGACAGGGACGTTATCTTTCTTTCACGGCCCATTGGGTCACTCTATTGGTAGCTGGGAGGGATGCAGGACAAGGTGCAGTAGTGTTGGAGGTTGTTCCGCCACCACGCCTCCAAAATGCTACTACTGGTTGTGACACACCTCTCTCCTCCACCCCCTCCTCTTCTTCTTCCTCCACGTCCTCTTCGAGTGCTCTGTCCTCGGAACCAGCGGTGCTCCGTAGGCGTACAAGGGGCTACGCGAGTACGCAGGCAAAAAGATGCCATGCCGTGCTTGCGCTGGTGTGTTTGGGGGACAGGAGCCACACTGGGCCAGAGGTTCTGGCAGCTCTGCAGGGGCAGGCCGAGAGGTGGTTGACGCCACGCCAGCTTAAGCCAGGAATGGTCGTTTCTGATAATGGCACCAACCTCCTCTCCGCCCTGCGACAGGGGCAGCTCACCCATGTGCCCTGTATGGCTCACGTCCTCAACCTGGTGGTGCAGCGGTTCTTGGGCAGGTTCCCAGGCTTACAGGATGTCCTGAGGCAGGCCAGGAAAGTCTGTGTGCATTTCCGCCGATCTTATAATGCCAGTGCTCGGCTGACTGAGCTGCAAAAGGAGCTGAACCTGCCCAAGAACCGCCTAATATGTGACATGCCCACCAGGTGGAACTCAACGTTGGCCATGCTGCAGCGACTGCACACGCAGCAGAGGGCCATCAATGAGTACCTTTGCGACTACGGCACCAGGACAGGGTCAGGGGAGCTTGGCTTTTTTTCCCCACGCCAGTGGAGCATGATCAGGGATGCATGCACTGTCCTCTCACCATTTGAGGAGGCCACGAGGATGGTGAGCAGTGACAGTGCATGCATCAGTGACACTGTACCTCTTGTCCACCTGTTGGAGCATACGCTGCGTGGGATAATGGACAGGGCACTTGAGGCAGAACAGAGGCAGGAAGAGGAGGACTTCCTTGTCTCTCAAGGCCCCCTTTATCCAGACAATGTTCCTTCTGTCCCACCCATCACACAGGAAGAGGAGGAGGAGGAGGAGGAGGAGGAGGAGGATTGTGTGAGCATGGAGGTGGAGCCTGGCACTCAGCATCAGCAGCAGCAGTCTTTTAGGGATGATGTACAGTCCCAACAAACCAGTGGACTTGTACGTGGCTGGGAGGAGGTGGCTGGCGATCATGTCATCCTCAGTGACCCAGAAGACTCCGGACCGAATGCCTCAGCTAACCTACGCTGCATGGCCTCCCTGATCCTGCAAAGCCTGCGGAAGGATCCTCGTGTTCTTCGGATCAAGGAGAGTGACCATTACTGGCTGGCCACTCTCCTTGATCCACGGTACAAGGGTAAGGTTGCGGACCTTATCTTGCCGTCGCAGAGGGAGCAGAGGATGAGACATCTCAGGGAGGCCTTGCAGAAAGGTCTGTGCAACGCGTTCCCAGAAACTGGGAGGTTACAAACTCCTGGTCCTGGACGACAAGTTGCTGAGGCTTCGGTCAGTAGCAGAAGGAGCGGTGGGGAAGGTGGACGTCTGACCGATGCGTTCAGACAATTTTTTAGTCCGCAGCCCCAAGGTATGATCGGTTCCAGCAACCATCGCCAGCGTCTGATATACATGGTGCAGGAATACCTAGGGGCAAGGTCAGACTTGGACACCTTTCCCACCGAAAATCCTCTGGCTTACTGGGTCCTGAGGATGGATCACTGGCCAGAGCTTGCACAGTATGCAATTGAGCTACTGGCCTGTCCTGCATCCAGCGTTCTTTCCGAACGCACATTCAGTGCTGCTGGAGGATTTGTCACCGATCATAGGGTGCGCCTGTCCACCGACTCGGTTGATCGACTGACCTTCATAAAAATGAATCAGTCTTTGATCACCACCAGCTACCAGACGCCTGAAGCGGATATAACGGAATAATTTATAATGTCACATCCCTTCAAGACTGCCTATGCTGATGCTGAGTGACTGTCCTGTTATGTTCACTGACTATCCTCTTCCTCCTCCTCAATGATCCATGCCACCACACCAGTGCCTAAGGCACAATTTTTCAGCCCCTGTATAACAGGGGCGTGTAATTACAATTTTTTAAAAAGATGCTTCGCAACAGGTGTGACTGCTGTGCTCAGAGTACAGTATCTGTGAGGGGTTGCAGTGTTGTGGCACCAGCACCAGTGCCTAAGGCACAATTTTTCAGCCCCTGTTGGGGCGTGTAATTACAATTTTTAGGCAATGCTTTGCAACAGGTCTCATTGCTGTGCTCAGAGTACAGTATCTGTGAGGGGTTGCAGTGTTGTGGCACCAGCACCAGTGCCTAAGGCACAATTTTTCAGCCCCTGTATAACAGGGGCGTGTAATTACAATTTTTTAAAAAGATGCTTCGCAACAGGTGTGACTGCTGTGCTCCAAGTACAGTATCTGTGAGGGGTTGCAGTGTTGTGGCACCAGCACCAATGCCTAAGGCACAATTTTTCAGCCCCTGTTTAACAGGGGCGTGTAATTACAAATCTTGATCTAATAGTTCACAGCAGGGCCCATTCCTGCGCCCACCAAGAGTAACTATGAGGGCCTACAGTCTTGTGGCAACACCGTCCACCACCACCACCACCACCAAAGGCCCAATTTTTCTGCCCTGTTCAACAGGTGCATGCAATTACAAATCTTGATCTAATAACTCACAGCAGGGCCCATTCCTGCACCCACCAAGAGTAACTGTGAGGGCTTACAGTCTTGTGGCAACACCGTCCACCACCACCACCACCACCACCAAAGGCCCAATTTTTCTGCCCGGTTCAACAGGTGCATGCAAGTACAAATCTTGATCTATTAACTCACAGCAGGGCCCATTCCTGTGCCCACCAGTCTTGTGGCTACACCAACATCTAATAGGGCAAATTTCTGCAGAGTATATACGGCAGGCCCCTACTTTCAAACATCCAACTTACAAACGACTCCTACTTGCAAACGGCAAGAGAAAACAGGAAGTGAGAGGAAATCTACCCCTAGGAAGGAAAATTCTATCCTGTTAGATTTAATTTGGGAAAAAGGTATCTCCTCTCTACTGATGCTTTATCACCAATCCTTGTTTCAATTAAAACCCCACTTTTCCAAAAACATTTGTCATTGGGACGGAAAGTGAGGTGACATGTTCTGAACAGATGTGCAAAGACAGCAAATGTTACAGGGGTGATAACCCCTCCCTATGTTCTCCAAAAAGCTTAAAAATTGATTTTTTTGGGATGTAGCTACACTTCATAATGTACCTGTTCAGATTCTACTTAAGAACAAACCTACAGTCCATGTCTTGTTTGCACCACCTATATACTGCTGTTCAGAGTATATAGGGTTGTAGGTATAGGGTTTTATTTTGGGTGCGGGGTCCCCCTTAGTATCCATACAAGACCCAAAGGGGCTGGGGTGGGGGGGGGGGGGTGATGGGGTAGCCATGCCATTTTTCTCAAGGATTTTCAGCCATATGGCAGCCAGGACAAGACATGACATTAAAGCCGCAAGTGGTTTTAAATGGCTTCTTTTTTTCCTTTACAAATGTCATTTTGTGCAAGGACAGTTCTAAACACGGGAAACACATGCCACTTCACAGGCATACTTTAGACACCCCCCAGGTACCATATTTAAAGGAAAATTTCACTTTTTTTTTTTCACTTTATGCATCATTAAAATGACTGCTCCCGAAAAAACTTTAGTTTTTAAAATTTCTTTTTGCATTGATATATGTCCCCTGGGGCAGGACCCGGGTCCCCAAACCTGTTTTATAACATTAACATGCATATTGGCCGTTGTAATTAGCAATTTTGATTTCGAACGTTCGCGTCCATTATAACGAATAGGGTTCGAAAATTCGCGCGAACTTTCGGTCCGTTCGAAGGTTCTGGTGCGAACCGAACCCGGGGGTGTTCGGCTCATCCCTACTTACAACCAGGGATGAGCCGAACACCCCCCTGTTCGGTTCGCACCAGAACCTGCGAACAGACAAAATGTTTGTGTAAACTTTAGAACCCTATTAAATACAATGGACTCGAACGTTCGAAATCTAAAGTGTTAATTATAAAGGCTAATATGCAAGTTATTGTCCTAAAAAGTGTTTGGGGACCTGGGTCCTGCCCCAGGGGACATGTATCAATGCAAAAAGAAGTTTTAAAAACGGCCGTTTTTTCGGGAGCAGTGATTTTAATAATGCTTAAAATGAAAAAATAAAAGTGAAATATTCCTTTAAATTTCGTACCTGGGGGGTGTGTATGATATGCATGTAAAGTGGCGCATGTTTCCCATGCTTAGAACTGTCCCTGCAAAAAATTTCATTTTTGAAAGAAAAAAATGCATTTAAAACTGACTCGCGGCTATTAATGAATTGTCGGCTCCCGGCAATACATACAAAAGTCATTGATAAAAAAAAAAAAAAGCGTGGGGGTTCCCCAGAATTCAATTACCAGGCCCTTCAGGTCTGGAATGGATATTAAGGGGAACCCCGCCGCAAATTTAAAAAAAAATTGACGTGGGGTTCCCCCAGATATCCATTCCAGGCCCTTCAGATCTGGCATGGATTTTAAGGGGAACTCCACCCCAAATTAAAAAAAAAAATGGCGTGGAGTTCCCCTAAAAATCCATACCAGACCCCTTATCCGAGCACGCAACCTGGCCGGCCGCAGGGGAAAAGGGGGGGACGAGAGAGCGGCCCCCCCTCCCTCCTGAACCGTACCAAGCCACATGCCCTCAACATGGGGAGGATGTCCCCATGTTGATGGGGACAAGGGCCTCATCCCCACAACCCTTGCCCGGTGGTTGTGGGGGTCTGCGGGCGGGGGGCTTATCGGAATCTGGAAGACCCCTTAAACAAAGGGGACCCCCAGATCCCGGCCCCCCCCCTATGTGAATTGGTAAGGGGTACATTGTACCCCTACCATTTCACGAAGAAAGCGTAAAAAAATGTTTAAAAAAACACACAAACACCTTGAAAAAGTCCTTTATTTAAAAAAAAAAAAAAAACATTCCAGCGGTGAAATCCAGTGTCCCGCGGCGATCCCGATGTCCAGCGCTGTCCTTCATTGGTTGTACCTGAGCGGACCTGATGGGGAACTCCCTCTCAGTATTTTAAATGTATAGACCCGCCCCTTCTAAAGTTCCCCATCAGGTCCGCTCAGCGGACCAGATGCGGAACATGACAAGGGGCGGGTCTATACATGTATTACCAAAGTGAGAGCAGTTCCCCATCAGGTCCGCCCCCTCGGTATGTCGGACCCGCCTACGTCATTGGCTTGAGCGGGGAACTTCCTTCACTATGTAAATTTAAATTACACAGTGAAGGAAGTTCCCCGCTCAAGCCAATGACGTAGGCGGGTCCGACATACCGAGGGGGCGGACCTGATGGGGAACTGCTCTCACTTTGGTAATACATGTATAGACCCGCCCCTTCTCATGTTCCGCATCTGGTCCGCTGAGCGGACCTGATGGGGAACTTTAGAAGGGGCAGGTCTATACATTTAAAATACTGAGAGGGAGTTCCCCATCAGGTCCGCTCAGGCACAACCAATGAAGGACAGCGCTGGACATCGGGATTGCCGCGGGACACTGGATTTCACCGCTGGAATGTTTTTTTTGTTTTTTTTTAAATAAAGGACTTTTTCAAGGTGTTTGTGTGTTTTTTTAAACATTTTTTTACAATGTACCCCTTACCAATTCACATAGGGGGGGGCCGGGATCTGGGGGTCCCCTTTGTTAAAGGGGTCTTCCAGATTCCGATAAGCCCCCCGCCCGCAGACCCCCACAACCACCGGGCAAGGGTTGTGGGGATGAGGCCCTTGTCCCCATCAACATGGGGACATCCTCCCCATGTTGAGGGCATGTGGCTTGGTACGGTTCAGGAGGGAGGGGGGGCGCTCTCTCGTCCCCCCCTTTTCCCCTGCGGCTGGCCAGGTTGCGTGCTCGGATAAGGGGTCTGGTATGGATTTTTAGGGGGACTCCACGCCATTTTTTTTTTAATTTGGGGTGGAGTTCCCCTTAAAATCCATGCCAGATCTGAAGGGCCTGGAATGGATATTTGGGGCAACGCCACGTCAATTTTTTTTTAAATTTGCGGCGGGGTTCCCCTTAATATCCATTCCAGACCTGAAGGGCCTGGTAATTGAATTCTGGGGAACCCCACGCTTTTTTTTTATCAATGACTTTTGTATGTATTGCCGGGAGCCGACAATTCATTAATAGCCGCGAGTCAGTTTTAAATGCATTTTTTTCTTTCAAAAATGACATTTTTTGCAGGGACAGTTCTAAGCATGGGAAGCATGCGCCACTTTACATGCATATCATACACACCCCCCAGGTATGAAATTTAAAGGAATATTTCACTTTTATTTTTTCATTTTAAGCATTATTAAAATCGCTGCTCCCGAAAAAACGGCCGTTTTTAAAACTTCTTTTTGCATTGATACATGTCCCCTGGGGCAGGACCCAGGTCCCCAAACACTTTTTAGGACAATAACTTGCATATAAGCCTTTATAATTAGCACTTTAGATTTCTCCCATAGATTTTTCGAATTTGCCGCGAACACCCCAATTTGTTCGCTGTTCGGTGAACGGGCGAACAGGCAATGTTCGAGTCGAACATGAGTTCGACTCGAACTCGAAGCTCATCCCTACTTACAACACATCATCTAGCCAAAAATGTGTAGAAACGTTGTTTTATTAAAATGAGGCATGGCCACATGTGGTTTATGTGGATATGTGCCAAACATGTTTTTGGGAAGACGATCAAGTGTTTACTAGGAAACATTACCAAATAAGTGGTCCCTCAACTTAACATAAAAGTTGCCATTTTCAAATGTGAAACCAGTCAAGCCAAGCACATGGAGCAAAACATGGAAGAATACATATTCCAATTTGAAATAACACAGTAAAAATAAAAGTTTACTTTTTTCTATGCTTTTTTTAAGCTTCCTATACTGCTCCAGCTCCCTCAGCTTCAGGTCAGACCACCTTTTACGGAGCTGCTCCTTGGATCTCCTGACCCCATATTTCTGATAGACAGTCCTCGCCACTTTGTCCATTATTTGCGACTTCCTGAGATTAGGGGTGTCGTATGGCCCATGCTTCCCATCGTAATCTTTCCTCCGCAGGATGTCCACCATCTCCGCCATCTCAGCAAATTACATATTAGTCGCCTTGTATCTTTTATTCCTGGATCGGGACTTTCCCGCCTCCGGCCTTTCCTCATCTGGACTTTCTAATAAAGAAGCCACCTGTGTCACCGACATGTCGTCGTATCCCACTGTGCGCAAAACGTGAAGGGGCGGGGAAATGCAGGAAAAGACCATCATGGGCAGGCGACGCGGGCGGAGTTACACGTATGCGCAGGGTATAAAATGGGAACAGAGTTATTAGGGTTGCGCGGAGTAAGAACGAGCGGAAGTGCAGAAAAGACAACAACTAAGGTAAGAAGGGAACTTGGGCCTGCAGTGGCCTATAATGGTTCATGATTGTGAAGGCCAATATTGGGATAAGTTTAGGAGAATGGCATCTGACTTCTATTTCTTTATCGTACACCACGGGACACAGAGCTAGTCATTACATAATGGGTTAAGGGTCACCAGCGGTGATTGGACACTGGCACAACCAATGGAAGACAGTTCCCCTCCATATAACCCCTCCCATCAGGGAAGTACCTCAGTTTTTTCGCCAGTGTCGAAAGGTGTTGGACGCGTTAGGAGTAGGGCTGAGCTTCGTGTTCGAGTCGAACATACGTTCGACTCGAACATCGGCTGTTCGATCGTTCGACGAAGATCGAACGATTTGGGCCGTTCGCGCCAAATTCGAGTGACGCGAACGGCCCACAATGCACTACGCCATCGCAGTGTCATCCAGGCGCTGTGATTGGCCAAGCATGCACTGTGACCCCGCATGCTTGGCCAATCACAGCGCCGGCAGCGAGGAGAGCAATGATTGGCCACAGGCAGGATGCCTGTGGCCAATTATTGCTGAGGGTGTTTAGTACACGCCCCACACTATAAAAGGCCGCCAGCACGGCGGCCTAGTGTAGTGTGTTCCGGAGCAGGGATAGAGCAGCATAGGCAGGGACAGTGACTTTTATTTCTTTCTTGCTTAACCTGGATTCCTTTAGTTTAGGGAAAGAGAAGGATAGGTAGGGAGAGTGTCAGTGTGTTTTGTGCTTGTGCTATATTGTGCTTAAAAAAAACATTTTTTCTAGGGACAGAAAACTGTAGGTAGGGAGAGTGTGTCAGTTTCTTTCACTGTCAAAGTCCTTGTTTCCAGGGACCTGGAAGGACAGTGAGTGAATTCTCCTTGTGCTAAATTGTGCTTAAAAAAAAACATTTTTTCTAGGGACAGAAAACTGTAGGTAGGGAGAGTGTGTCAGTTTCTTTCACTGTCAAAGTCCTTGTTTCCAGGGACCTGGAAGGACAGTGAGTGAATTCTCCTTGTGCTAAATTGTGCTTAAAAAAAACATTTTTTCTAGGGACAGAAAACTGTAGGTAGGGAGAGTGTGTCAGTTTCTTTCACTGTCAAAGTCCTTGTTTCCAGGGACCTGGAAGGACAGTGAGTGAATTCTCCTTGTGCTAAATTGTGCTTAAAAAAAACATTTTTTCTAGGGACAGAAAACTGTAGGTAGGGAGAGTGTGTCAGTTTCTTTCACTGTCAAAGTCCTTGTTTCCAGGGACCTGGAAGGACAGTGAGTGAATTCTCCTTGTGCTAATTTGTGCTTAAAAAAAACATTTTTTCTAGGGACAGAAAACTGTAGGTAGGGAGAGTGTGTCAGTTTCTTTCACTGTCAAAGTCCTTGTTTCCAGGGACCTGGAAGGACAGTGAGTGAATTCTCCTTGTGCTAAATTGTGCTTAAAAAAAACATTTTTTCTAGGGACAGAAAACTGTAGGTAGGGAGAGTGTGTCAGTTTCTTTCACTGTCAAAGTCCTTGTTTCCAGGGACCTGGAAGGACAGTGAGTGAATTCTCCTTGTGCTAAATTGTGCTTAAAAAAAACATTTTTTCTAGGGACAGAAAACTGTAGGTAGGGAGAGTGTGTCAGTTTCTTTCACTGTCAAAGTCCTTGTTTCCAGGGACCTGGAAGGACAGTGAGTGAATTCTCCTTGTGCTAAATTGTGCTTAAAAAAAACATTTTTTCTAGGGACAGAAAACTGTAGGTAGGGAGAGTGTGTCAGTTTCTTTCACTGTCAAAGTCCTTGTTTCCAGGGACCTGGAAGGACAGTGAGTGAATTCTCCTTGTGCTAAATTGTGCTTAAAAAAAACATTTTTTCTAGGGACAGAAAACTGTAGGTAGGGAGAGTGTGTCAGTTTCTTTCACTGTCAAAGTCCTTGTTTCCAGGGACCTGGAAGGACAGTGAGTGAATTCTCCTTGTGCTAATTTGTGCTTAAAAAAAACATTTTTTCTAGGGACAGAAAACTGTAGGTAGGGAGAGTGTGTCAGTTTCTTTCACTGTCAAAGTCCTTGTTTCCAGGGACCTGGAAGGACAGTGAGTGAATTCTCCTTGTGCTAAATTGTGCTTAAAAAAAACATTTTTTCTAGGGACAGAAAACTGTAGGTAGGGAGAGTGTGTCAGTTTCTTTCACTGTCAAAGTCCTTGTTTCCAGGGACCTGGAAGGACAGTGAGTGAATTCTCCTTGTGCTAAATTGTGCTTAAAAAAAACATTTTTTCTAGGGACAGAAAACTGTAGGTAGGGAGAGTGTGTCAGTTTCTTTCACTGTCAAAGTCCTTGTTTCCAGGGACCTGGAAGGACAGTGAGTGAAGTCTCCTTGTGCTAAATTGTGCTTAAAAAAAACATTTTTTCTAGGGACAGAAAACTGTAGGTAGGGAGAGTGTGTCAGTTTCTTTCACTGTCAAAGTCCTTGTTTCCAGGGACCTGGAAGGACAGTGAGTGAATTCTCCTTGTGCTAAATTGTGCTTAAAAAAAACATTTTTTCTAGGGACAGAAAACTGTAGGTAGGGAGAGTGTGTCAGTTTCTTTCACTGTCAAAGTCCTTGTTTCCAGGGACCTGGAAGGACAGTGAGTGAATTCTCCTTGTGCTAAATTGTGCTTAAAAAAAACATTTTTTCTAGGGACAGAAAACTGTAGGTAGGGAGAGTGTGTCAGTTTCTTTCACTGTCAAAGTCCTTGTTTCCAGGGACCTGGAAGGACAGTGAGTGCATTCTCCTTGTGCTAAATTGTGCTTAAAAAAAACATTTTTTCTAGGGACAGAAAACTGTAGGTAGGGAGAGTGTGTCAGTTTCTTTCACTGTCAAAGTCCTTGTTTCCAGGGACCTGGAAGGACAGTGAGTGAATTCTCCTTGTGCTAAATTGTGCTTAAAAAAAACATTTTTTCTAGGGACAGAAAACTGTAGGTAGGGAGAGTGTGTCAGTTTCTTTCACTGTCAAAGTCCTTGTTTCCAGGGACCTGGAAGGACAGTGAGTGAATTCTCCTTGTGCTAAATTGTGCTTAAAAAAAACATTTTTTCTAGGGACAGAAAACTGTAGGTAGGGAGAGTGTGTCAGTTTCTTTCACTGTCAAAGTCCTTGTTTCCAGGGACCTGGAAGGACAGTGAGTGAATTCTCCTTGTGCTAAATTGTGCTTAAAAAAAACATTTTTTCTAGGGACAGAAAACTGTAGGTAGGGAGAGTGTGTCAGTTTCTTTCACTGTCAAAGTCCTTGTTTCCAGGGACCTGGAAGGACAGTGAGTGAATTCTCCTTGTGCTAAATTGTGCTTAAAAAAAACATTTTTTCTAGGGACAGAAAACTGTAGGTAGGGAGAGTGTGTCAGTTTCTTTCACTGTCAAAGTCCTTGTTTCCAGGGACCTGGAAGGACAGTGAGTGAAGTCTCCTTGTGCTAAATTGTGCTTAAAAAAAACATTTTTTCTAGGGACAGAAAACTGTAGGTAGGGAGAGTGTGTCAGTTTCTTTCACTGTCAAAGTCCTTGTTTCCAGGGACCTGGAAGGACAGTGAGTGAATTCTCCTTGTGCTAAATTGTGCTTAAAAAAAACATTTTTTCTAGGGACAGAAAACTGTAGGTAGGGAGAGTGTGTCAGTTTCTTTCACTGTCAAAGTCCTTGTTTCCAGGGACCTGGAAGGACAGTGAGTGAATTCTCCTTGTGCTAAATTGTGCTTAAAAAAAACATTTTTTCTAGGGACAGAAAACTGTAGGTAGGGAGAGTGTGTCAGTTTCTTTCACTGTCAAAGTCCTTGTTTCCAGGGACCTGGAAGGACAGTGAGTGAATTCTCCTTGTGCTAAATTGTGCTTAAAAAAAACATTTTTTCTAGGGACAGAAAACTGTAGGTAGGGAGAGTGTGTCAGTTTCTTTCACTGTCAAAGTCCTTGTTTCCAGGGACCTGGAAGGACAGTGAGTGAATTCTCCTTGTGCTAAATTGTGCTTAAAAAAAACATTTTTTCTAGGGACAGAAAACTGTAGGTAGGGAGAGTGTGTCAGTTTCTTTCACTGTCAAAGTCCTTGTTTCCAGGGACCTGGAAGGACAGTGAGTGAATTCTCCTTGTGCTAAATTGTGCTTAAAAAAAACATTTTTTCTAGGGACAGAAAACTGTAGGTAGGGAGAGTGTGTCAGTTTCTTTCACTGTCAAAGTCCTTGTTTCCAGGGACCTGGAAGGACAGTGAGTGAATTCTCCTTGTGCTAAATTGTGCTTTAAAAAAAACATTTTTTCTAGGGACAGAAAACTGTAGGTAGGGAGAGTGTGTCAGTTTCTTTCACTGTCAAAGTCCTTGTTTCCAGGGACCTGGAAGGACAGTGAGTGAATTCTCCTTGTGCTAAATTGTGCTTAAAAAAAACATTTTTTCTAGGGACAGAAAACTGTAGGTAGGGAGAGTGTGTCAGTTTCTTTCACTGTCAAAGTCCTTGTTTCCAGGGACCTGGAAGGACAGTGAGTGAATTCTCCTTGTGCTAAATTGTGCTTAAAAAAACATTTTTTCTAGGGACAGAAAACTGTAGGTAGGGAGAGTGTGTCAGTTTCTTTCACTGTCAAAGTCCTTGTTTCCAGGGACCTGGAAGGACAGTGAGTGAATTCTCCTTGTGCTAAATTGTGCTTAAAAAAAACATTTTTTCTAGGGACAGAAAACTGTAGGTAGGGAGAGTGTGTCAGTTTCTTTCACTGTCAAAGTCCTTGTTTCCAGGGACCTGGAAGGACAGTGAGTGAATTCTCCTTGTGCTAAATTGTGCTTAAAAAAAACATTTTTTCTAGGGACAGAAAACTGTAGGTAGGGAGAGTGTGTCAGTTTCTTTCACTGTCAAAGTCCTTGTTTCCAGGGATCTGGAAGGACAGTGAGTGAATTCTCCTTGTGCTAAATTGTGCTTAAAAAAAACATTTTTTCTAGGGACAGAAAACTGTAGGTAGGGAGAGTGTGTCAGTTTCTTTCACTGTCAAAGTCCTTGTTTCCAGGGACCTGGAAGGACAGTGAGTGAATTCTCCTTGTGCTAAATTGTGCTTAAAAAAACCATTTTTTCTAGGGACAGAAAACTGTAGGTAGGGAGAGTGTGTCAGTTTCTTTCACTGTCAAAGTCCTTGTTTCCAGGGACCTGGAAGGACAGTGAGTGAATTCTCCTTGTGCTAAATTGTGCTTAAAAAAAACATTTTTTCTAGGGACAGAAAACTGTAGGTAGGGAGAGTGTGTCAGTTTCTTTCACTGTCAAAGTCCTTGTTTCCAGGGACCTGGAAGGACAGTGAGTGAATTCTCCTTGTGCTAAATTGTGCTTAAAAAAAACATTTTTTCTAGGGACAGAAAACTGTAGGTAGGGAGAGTGTGTCAGTTTCTTTCACTGTCAAAGTCCTTGTTTCCAGGGACCTGGAAGGACAGTGAGTGAAGTCTCCTTGTGCTAAATTGTGCTTAAAAAAAACATTTTTTCTAGGGACAGAAAACTGTAGGTAGGGAGAGTGTGTCAGTTTCTTTCACTGTCAAAGTCCTTGTTTCCAGGGACCTGGAAGGACAGTGAGTGAATTCTCCTTGTGCTAAATTGTGCTTAAAAAAAACATTTTTTCTAGGGACAGAAAACTGTAGGTAGGGAGAGTGTGTCAGTTTCTTTCACTGTCAAAGTCCTTGTTTCCAGGGACCTGGAAGGACAGTGAGTGAATTCTCCTTGTGCTAAATTGTGCTTAAAAAAAACATTTTTTCTAGGGACAGAAAACTGTAGGTAGGGAGAGTGTGTCAGTTTCTTTCACTGTCAAAGTCCTTGTTTCCAGGGACCTGGAAGGACAGTGAGTGAATTCTCCTTGTGCTAAATTGTGCTTAAAAAAAACATTTTTTCTAGGGACAGAAAACTGTAGGTAGGGAGAGTGTGTCAGTTTCTTTCACTGTCAAAGTCCTTGTTTCCAGGGACCTGGAAGGACAGTGAGTGAATTCTCCTTGTGCTAAATTGTGCTTAAAAAAAACATTTTTTCTAGGGACAGAAAACTGTAGGTAGGGAGAGTGTGTCAGTTTCTTTCACTGTCAAAGTCCTTGTTTCCAGGGACCTGGAAGGACAGTGAGTGAATTCTCCTTGTGCTAATTTGTGCTTAAAAAAAACATTTTTTCTAGGGACAGAAAACTGTAGGTAGGGAGAGTGTGTCAGTTTCTTTCACTGTCAAAGTCCTTGTTTCCAGGGACCTGGAAGGACAGTGAGTGAATTCTCCTTGTGCTAAATTGTGCTTAAAAAAAACATTTTTTCTAGGGACAGAAAACTGTAGGTAGGGAGAGTGTGTCAGTTTCTTTCACTGTCAAAGTCCTTGTTTCCAGGGACCTGGAAGGACAGTGAGTGAATTCTCCTTGTGCTAAATTGTGCTTAAAAAAAACATTTTTTCTAGGGACAGAAAACTGTAGGTAGGGAGAGTGTGTCAGTTTCTTTCACTGTCAAAGTCCTTGTTTCAAGGGACAGAGAAGGACACCTGAAGGTAGCCCTTATTGCTTTTTTCCCATCTCCCTGCAGGCCATCTATTAGAATGTCTGGAAGGCAAACAAGGAGAGGCAGACAGTCAGGAGGCAATAAAAGAGGGCAAGCAGGCTCTGTGTCTGGGGGCAACAGTGCTGGTCGTGGACGCGGTGCATTGTCATCAGCACATGGCCATGGGACACGCTTGTCCTTCTTTTCGGCAGCTGGACATGTTGAGCCACATCATGCCGAAGACTTGGTAGAGTGGATGACCAAGCCCTCCTCCTCCTCCTCATCCTCTCTCACCCAGGCTCAGGGTACTGGAAAAGCAGCTGCCAAAGCGTCCTCTTCCCTGGTATCAATGTCAGACTCATCATCAGTCACTCCTTCCCTAGACCCACCATGTCCTCCTCCTGAGGAGTCCCCCGAACTGTTTCAGCACAGTGTTGGGTACATGCTCCAGGAGGATGCCCAGCGTTTCGAAGGGTCTGATGATGAAACCCAGCTAGAGGAAGGCAGTAGCGTGAGAGCAGACAGAGGGGATGCTCAAGAAGGACACCAATCTGGCAGTCATGTTCCAGCAGCTGCAGCATACTGCCAGATTGGCTCCAGTGATGAGGAGGGAGGTGATGATGAGGTCACTGACTCCACGTGGGTGCCTAATAGGAGAGAGGAGGAGGAGGAGGAGGATGAGGAGGAGGCACATCTCCAACGAGGCAGGATGCCCTTTGGTGGCCAGCGTAAGGGCAGTACACCGACGGAATCACACCGCAGAGCTCCGCCTGTGCAGGGCGCTGCCTCTGCCCGTCATTCAAAAAGTTCTTTGGTGTGGGCCTTTTTTGAGGCTAGTGCATCAGATCGCACAGCTGCTGTTTGCAACATATGTCTCAAGCGTATATCGCGTGGCCAAAACATCAGCCGCTTGGGTACCACATGCCTGACCAGACATATGTTGACCTGCCATGCAGCTCGTTGGCAAGCCTACCTCAAAGACCCACACCAAAGAACAAAGCGGACCTCTCCTTGCACCGCATCAGCTGGGATCTCCAACCCCACTATAACTTCAGTCCTCTCTGAAACATGCACTGAGAGGAATGAAGGTGTAGAATTAGGTGTGTCACAGCCAAGTACTTGCGGCCACTCTGCTAGCAGTACACCGACGTCCGATTCTAGCAGGCAAATTTCCCTGCCCCAGCTGCTGGACCGTCGAAAGAAGTTCACTCCCAGCCATCCACATGCCCAGCGGTTGAATGCTAGCTTGGCTAAATTGCTAGCGCTTCAACTGCTGCCTTTTCAGTTGGTAGACTCGGCCCCCTTCCGTGAGTTTGTGCAATGTGCGGTTCCTCAGTGGCAGGTTCCCAAACGCCACTTTTTCTCACGGAAGGCTATTCCGGCTCTCTACCGGCATGTGGAAGGCAATGTCTTGGCCTCGCTGGACAGGGCGGTCAGCGGTAAGGTGCATATTACCGCTGACTCATGGTCCAGCAGGCATGGACAGGGACGTTACCTTTCTTTCACGGCCCATTGGGTCACTCTTTTGGCAGCTGGGAAGGATGCAGGACAAGGTGCAGTAGTGTTGGAGGTTGTCCCACCGCCATGCCTCCAAAATGCTACTACTGGTTGTGACACACCTCTCTCCTCCACCCCCTCCTCTTCTTCTTCCTCCATGGCCTCTTCCTGTGGTTTGTCCTATGAACCAGCGGTGCTCCGTAGCCGTTCACGGGGCTACGCAAGTACGCAGGCAAAAAGATGCCATGCCGTGCTTGCGCTGGTGTGTTTGGGGGACAGAAGCCACACTGGGGCAGAGGTCCTGTCTGCTCTGCAGGGCCAGGCCGAGAGGTGGTTGACGCCACGCCAGCTTAAGCCAGGAATGGTGGTTTGCGACAATGGCACCAACCTCCTCTCCGCCCTCCGACAGGGACAACTGACCCATGTGCCCTGTGTGGCTCACGTCCTTAACCTGGTGGTGCAGCGGTTCTTGGGCAGGTACCCGGGCTTACAGGATGTCCTGAGGCAGGCCAGGAAAGTCTGTGTGCATTTCCGCAGATCTTATAATGCCAGTGCTCGCCTGGCTGAGCTGCAAAAGGAGTTGAACCTGCCCAAGAACCGCCTTATATGTGACATGCCCACCAGGTGGAACTCAACGTTGGCCATGCTGCAGCGGCTGCACACGCAGCAGAGGGCCATCAATGAGTACCTGTGCGACTACGGCACCAGGACAGGGTCAGGGGAGCTTGGTTTTTTTTCTCCACGCCAGTGGGGCATGATCAGGGATGCATGCACTGTCCTGGCACCATTTGAGGAGGCCACGAGGATGGTGAGCAGTGACAGTGCATGCATCAGTGACACTGTACCTCTTGTCCACCTGTTGGAGCACACGCTGCGTGGAATAATGGACAGGGCACTTGAGGCAGAACAGAGGCAGGAAGAGGAGGACTTCCTTGCCTCTCAAGGCCCCCTTTACCCAGACAGTGTTCCTTCTGTCCCGCCCATCGCACAGGAAGAGGAGGAGGAGGAGGAGGAGGAGGATTGTGTCAGCATGGAGGTGGAGGCTGGCACTCAGCATCATCAGCAGCAGTCTTTTAGGGATGATTTACAGTCCCAAGAAACCAGTGGACTTGTACGTGGCTGGGAGGAGGTGGCTGCGGATCATGTCGTCCTTAGTGACCCAGAGGACTCCGGAGCGAATGCCTCAGCAAACCTACGCTGCATGGCCTCCCTGATCCTGCAAAGTCTGCGGAAGGATCCTCGTATTCTTCGGATCAAGGAGAGGGACCATTACTGGCTGGCCACTCTCCTTGATCCACGGTACAAGGGTAAGGTTGCGGACCTTATGTTACCGTCGCAGAGGGAGCAGAGGATGAGACAACTCCGGGAGGCCTTGCAGAAAGGTCTGTGCAACGCGTTCCCAGAGACTGGGAGGTTACAAACTCCTGGTCCTGGACAACGAGTTGCTGAGGCTTCGGCCAGTCAAAGAAGGAGCGGTGGGGAAGGTGGCCGTCTGACCGATGCGTTCAGACAATTCTTTAGTCCGCAGCCCCAAAGTATGATCGGTTCCAGCAACCATCGCCAGCGTCTGATAAACATGGTGCAGGAATATCTAGGGGCAAGGTCAGACTTGGACACCTTCCCCACCGAAAATCCTCTGGCTTACTGGGTCTTGAGGATGGATCACTGGCCAGAGCTTGCACAGTATGCAATTGAGCTACTGGCCTGTCCTGCATCCAGCGTTCTTTCGGAACGCACATTCAGTGCTGCTGGAGGATTTGTCACGGATCACAGGGTGCGCCTGTCCACCGACTCGGTTGATCGACTGACTTTCATCAAGATGAACCAGTCTTGGATCACCACCAGCTACCACACACCTGATGCTGATATAACAGACTAATTGATTTTAACATGTCACATCCCTTCAAGACTGATGCTGATGCTGAGTGCCTGTGCTGTTATGTTGACTGGCTATCCTCCTCCTCTGAGTCCTCAATGATACGATTGATGATGATAGCTTGGAAGATCATTTTTGTTTATGGGTGCCGCCACCAGTGGCTAAGGCCCAATTTTTCAGCCCCTGTTTTACAGGGGCGTGTAATTACAATTTTTTTAGCAATAATTTGCCATAGGGCTCATTGCTGTGCTCCAAGTACAGTATCTGTGAGGGGTTGGAGTGTTGTGGCACCAGTGCCTAAGGCCCAATTTTTCAGCCCCTGTTTAACAGGGGCGTGTCATTACAATTTTTGAAGCAATACTTTGCAACAGGGCTCATTGCTGTGCTCCAAGTACAGTATCTGTGAGGGGTTGTAGTGTTGTGCCACCAGTGCCTAAGGCCCAATTTTTCAGCCCCTGTTCAACAGGGGCATGCAATTACAATTCTTGATCTAATAATTCACAGCAGGGTCCATTGCTGCACCCACCAAGAGTAACTCTGAGGGCTTACAGTCTTGTGGCAACGCCACCACCACCACCACCACGAAAGGCCCAATTTTTCAGCCCCTGTTCAAAAGGGGCATGTAATTACAATTCTTGATCTAATAATTCACAGCAGGGCCCAATGCTGCACCCACCAAGAGTAACTGTCAGGGCTTACAGTGTTGTGGCACCAGCACCACCATCAAAGCCCCAATTTTTACTACCACTGTTCAACAATTATATGTAATTAAAATTCCTGATATAATAGTTGACAGCAGGGCGTTCCAGCACCAACCAAGAGTAACTGAGTGCTTACAGTGTTGTGCCAACACCAACAACTAAGGGGCCTATTTCTGCAGAGTATATACGGCAGGTCCCTACTTTCAAACATCCAACTTACAAACGACTCCTACTTGCAAACGAAAGAAGACAACAGGAAGTGAGAGGAAATCTACCCCTAGAAAGGAAAATTCTCTCCTGTAAGAATAAATATGGGAGAAAGGGGTCTCATCTGTACTGATGCTTTATCAGCAATCCTTGTTTCAAGAAAAACACCACATTTCAAAAACAGTTGTCATTGGGACGGAAAGTGAGGTGAAATGTTCTGAACAGGGGCACAGACAGCAAAACAAATGTTACAGGGGTGATAACCCTTACCTATGTTTCCCAAAAAGTTTAAAAATAGATTTTTGGGCTGGAGCTACACTTCAACAATGTACCTGTTCAAAATTACAAACAGATTCTACATAAGAACAAACCTACAGTCCCTGTCTTGTATGCACCGCCTGTATACGGCTGTTCAGAGTATATAGGGCCTTTTTTATTTTATGTGCGGGGTTCCCCTTAATATCCATACAAGACCCAAAGGGGCTGGTAATGGGCTGGGGTAGGGGGGGGGGTCATGGGGTAGCTATGCCATTTTTCTTAAAGAATTTCATCCATATTACCGGGACCAGACATTACATTAAAGCCGCAAGCAGTTTTAAATGGCTTTTTTTTCCTTTAGAAGTGTCATTTTGTGCAGGGACAGTTCTAAACACGGGAAACACGTGGCACTTCACAGGCATACTTTAGACACCCCCCAGGTACGATATTTAAAGGAATATTTGACTTTTTTTTTTCACTTTATGCATCATTAAAATGACTGCTCCCGAAAAACGACCGTTTTTAAAACTTCTTTTTGCATTGATACATGTCCCCTGGTGCAGAACCCGGGTTCCCAAACCCTATTTATGACAATAACATGCATAATAGTTGTTATAATTAGCACTTTAGAATTCGAACGTTCGCATCCATTGTATTTAATAGGGTTCTAATGTTCGTTCGAACTTTCGGTCCGTTCGCGGGTTCTGGTGCGAACCGAACTCGGGGGTGTTCGGCTCATCACTAGTTAGGAGGTGCTAAAGGAAAGCTCTACCAAAGAGACCCTCTGGGGGTAAAAGAGCTATGCTTTCGGATCCATCCAAGACGCCTACAAATGAGCTGAATCTGGATGGGATCCGGGCCTCATCCATGAGGCGTCGCCTGTAATGTCTCTCTTCGGAGGACTGGGCTCTAAGATCCAGCACTTTCGCTATTTCGCTATAAAGTCCTGGTAAGAGTCTTGTACAAGGCCCAGGGGAGAGGTATCCTTTAAATAGGAACCCATATCCCTGAAGGTTGGCACACATAGCCCACCGTGAAGGGTGAAGTTTGGTATCTGTCTGAAAACTTTCAGCAGAAAAACCTGCGGCGTGGATAAGGTGAGATTAGAAGGTCCATAACTAGGTTGGGACCTTTTTCAAAAAGTGGATGTCTTCTTTTTTTCCACCACTGGGGGGAGTAAAGAGCTGAATATACTCACCTCACTCTGTTCAGTGTCGGCTTCGGCGAAGTACACTGCTCGTCACCTCCGCTGCTGAGCTTGCTTGAGCACCCCGCTCCTCCTTCCGGTGGCCGATACAGACACCTGCAGATGCAGGTAAGTGGGGACAGGGGCTGATGAGAGTCCTCTCTCACTATGGCCACCACCATAGCGCTAAAGGCCGCGCGCGCGGGAGCGCGCTTTATCGGAGGGGGGGGGCGAAGGCGTGCGCGGGCACGTGGCGCGCGCAGGCACAGAAACGGCGCCAAATTTAAAAGACTGTCAGTGTAAAAAGCACTGCAGCAGCAAGCAAGCTCGTTAGTTCTCTTGTTCCTGGCAGAGAAACACAGCAGCTATACAGGGACGTAAGACTCCATGTGGTTGGATTGGGTACTTCCTAGAAGACATCCATGTTATGCATAGTTATGTGTTAAAAGTTGCATACTTAATGTATTTGCTAAACTGAACACGGTAGTATATGCATTTAGGTACCTTGTATTTTGTCTAAACAGTAAGTCTTCCAGGGGAAGTAATGCGGACAAAAAGAGATAAAAGAGCACCGCCGCCTGAGACAGGGGGCTCTAGCTGTGCTGACTCGGTACCTTCCTCTCCTGTGTTGCCAAAAGCACCTGTACAGGATGAGCCATTACCTCTGTCAGGTATGGCGGCTTCCCCAGTGAAGCCTGGGCCTGCATATGTCACTGAGGACACTTTATCAGCTGCCCTAAATAATCTGGAGGAGAAAATTGCTACTTTAATCGCTAAATCCTCTAAAAAGGACAATAAGCGAAGCAGATCTCCTCCAGTATTGGACCTCCCTTCAGAAGTACCTGAGGAGGAGGAGGCTGAGGAGGAGGCTACATCAGCAGAGGATGAGGAGTCAGACGGATCAGGGATATCGGATGAGCCTTTTTCGGTATCCCAGATTTTAAAGTCACAGGTGCAATGCTATGCAGGAGCCGTGCGAGCTGCATTTAGGTTACCCTCTTTGGAGGTAACAGAATCACCTGTCTCCTCCCTAGGATCATTAAGATCCCTGCAAGGTGCATGCTCCTTCCCGGTTCATCCGTTACTAGAGGATCTATTGTACGCAGACTGGCAACATCCAGATAAGCGTTTTTCACCTCCAAAAAAGTTTAACATTCTTTATCTTATGGAGGAAATTTTTTTAAAGAAATGGAGCCTGCCTACGGTAGATGCGGCTATTTCTTGTGTAAATAAAAACCTGACATGTCCAGTGGATAATGTACAAGTGTTTAAAGATCCTTCTGAGAAGAAGTTGGAATCCTTACTGAAATCCTCCTTCCTTTTGGCCGGCTCAATTATCCAACCTGCAGTAGCAGCAGTCGGTATGTGTCAGGTCGTCAGCCAACAGGTAAAGCAGGGGCTGAAGGAGCTGCCTTCAGAGCAGGCTAAAAATTGGGAGAATTTGCCTAAAGCCTTATGCTTCACAGTGGATGCCATGAGAGATTCTATCATACAGGCATCACGCCTTACACTCCAGCTGGTACAGATGCGCAGAGTACTTTGGCTTAAGCATTGGTCAGCGGAAGCCCCATGCAAAAAGTTGTTGGCAAGTTTCCCGTTCCATGGCGAACGCCTTTTTGGGGAAGGTTTAGAAAGATATATCCAAAAGATATCAAGTGGTAAAACGACACTTTTACCTGAGAGAAAGAAAAACAAGAGACCTTGTTTTAAACACACTCTCTCCCCAGCTCCCGGGAAATCTGACTCCAGCCAGTGGCGACGGCCTTTTCAGCCGCCCAAAAAAGCCAAAGAACAGGCTCAGAAGAACAAGAAGCCGTGGGGTTCAAGAGCTAATAAGCAAGCCCCCAAAACCTCTCATTGAAGGGGCGCCCCCGCTCGGCCGAGTGGGGGGAAGGCTTCGTCAGTTCTCAGCGACTTGGCGGACAGAAACCCAGGACAAATGGGTGGTATCCACAATATCCTCAGGGTACAGACTGGAATTTCGAGAGATCCCATCTTCTCAATTCCGAAGTTCAAGACTCTCCAAGGATCCACAAAAAAGAGGATCCTTCTTCAAAGGTTTGAATCACTTAATAGCTCAAGGTGTGGTTACAGAGGTACCCCAAAAGGAGCAAGGTTCAGGTTTTTACTCAAACCTCTTTGTGATTCCAAAACCGAACGGAGAAGTCAGACCCATCCTGGATCTAAAAAATCTAAACCAGTTTCTGAACGTTCGCCATTTTCGAATGGAAACGATTCGATCCGTGGTCGCTACTTTAAAAGGCGGAGAATTCATTGCGTCCATAGATATCAAAGACGCATATCTACACATACCAATCCTCCCCGCTCACCAAAGATTCCTAAGGTTTGCGGTAGAAGATCGCCACTTTCAATTTGTGGCCCTGCCATTTGGTGTAGCCACCGCGCCCAGAGTATTCACAAAGGTGCTAGCTCCTCTGTTAGCAAACCTAAGAACACGGGGCATTGCGGTAACAGCCTATCTAGACGATCTACTATTAATAGATCAGTCAAAGGAGGGATTGGATCACGCTGTAGACACTACAGTGGGATACCTGGAGCATTTAGGATGGATTATAAACTTACAAAAATCCTCTCTCCAGGCCCAAAGAAGGATAGTGTACCTGGGCATGATCATAGATACAGCCCAAAACAGGGTATACCTGCCAGAGCCAAAGATACAGTCTCTGAAAGACCTGATCCACAAGGTCAAAGCAAACAAGAGGCCGTCTATTCGCCTTTGCATGAGACTATTGGGAAAGATGGTAGCCTCCTTCGAGGCGGTCCCTTACGCCCAGTTTCATTCGAGACTACTTCAAGGCAATATTTTAGCCTCCTGGAACAGAAAGAGCCAAGCTCTGGATATACCCATGCGCCTGTCCTCACAAGTACGCCACAGCTTCAATTGGCGGCTAGAAGCCAGGAATTTACGGAAGGGAAAGTCCTTCCTCCCAGTGGCCTGGAAGGTGGTATCTACGGATGCCAGCCTATCGGGCTGGGGTGCAGTATTCGAGGAGGCTTCTACCCAGGGAACCTGGGCCAAGACTCAGGGGATCCTGCCCATCAATGTGCTAGAGATCCGGGCGGTATATGTAGCCCTCAAAACCTGGACATACAGGTTACAGGGCTACCCAGTTCGGGTTCAATCCGACAATGCTACGGCAGTAGCTTACATCAATCACCAAGGAGGCACCCACAGTCGGGCAGCCCAAAGAGAGGTGAACCGGATCTTGGCATGGGCAGAAGAGCATGTACCTTGCATCTCTGCAATCTTCATTCCAGGGATAGAAAACTGGCAAGCAGACTACCTGAGTCGTCAGCAGCTGCTACCAGGAGAGTGGTCTCTTCACCCAGAGATCTTTCAGGCCATATGTCTGAGATGGGGAAACCCAGATGTAGACCTGCTAGCTTCCAGGTTCAACAAGAAATTGGACAACTTTGTGTCCAGAACGAGAGATCCTCTAGCCTACGGGACAGACGCTCTAATAACTCCATGGAATCAGTTCTCACTGATCTATGCATTCCCTCCGATCCCTCTTCTACAAAGACTGCTTCGCAGGATCAAGGAGGAGGGAATACCAGTAATCCTAGTGGCCCCAAACTGGCCCAGGAGGCCTTGGTATGCCGAGATCGTAAAAATGGCGATAGGAAGGCCCTGGAAGCTTCCACTTCGACACGACCTGTTGTCACAGGGTCCAGTATTCCACCCTTCCTTACAAAGGCTAAATTTGACGGCCTGGCTGCTGAGACCCACATTTTGAAAAAGAGAGGGGTCTCTGGCCTGGCCCTTTCTACGCTCATTAATGCTAGAAAGCCAGCCTCCAGACTCATCTATCATAGAGTCTGGAAAGCATACGTTTCCTGGTGTGAATCCAGAAGTTGGAATCCTCTGAAATATGAAATAAGTAGGATTCTTGCTTTTTGCCAGTTAGGAGTGGATATGAAATTAGCCCTTAGCACCATCAAAGGGCAAATATCGGCTCTATCAGTCTTCTTTCAGAGACCATTGGCATCTCACTCCCTAGTTCGGACATTCATTCAGGGGGTACTGAGGATAAATCCTCCAGTCAGGTCTCCCTTGTGTCCATGGGATTTGAATTTGGTATTGTCAGTGTTGCAAAAGCAACCTTTTGAACCTATTCGCCATATTCCTTTAATTATATTAAGTAGGAAATTGGCCTTTCTGATTGCTATAGCTTCTGCTAGGAGAGTATCAGAGCTAGCAGCTCTTTCTTGTAAAGAGCCTTATCTAATTTGTCACAAGGACAAGATCGTACTACGACCCCATCCGGCTTTTCTGCCTAAGGTGGTGTCGGCTTTTCACTTGAATCAAGACATTGTTCTGCCTTCCTTTTTTCCAAACCCGCGGACGGCGGGGGAAAAATTATTACACTCTCTAGATCTAGTGAGAGCGGTAAGGGTGTATCTGCAAGCAACCGCTCAGATACGTAAAACAGATGTTTTGTTTATTTTACCAGATGGTCCCAAGAAGGGCCAAGCGGTATCAAAATCCACCATTTCCAGGTGGATTAGACAAGTAATTGTTCAAGCTTATGGTTTAAAGAACAGGACTCCTCCTTTTCCTGTTAAGGCGCACTCTACCAGGGCGATAAGTGCTTCATGGGCAGTGCACCACCAGGCTTCGATGGCTCAGATCTGTAAGGCTGCAACTTGGTCCTCAGTCCATACATTTTCCAAATTCTATCAAATAGATGTGAAAGGACATGAGGATTCCGCCTTCGGGCGAAGTGTGCTGCAGGCAGCAGTATAGGGCTTCTGGTCCGCAAGCGGTCGGTTTGATCTGTGTCTCCCCCCCTTCATATGAGCATTGCTCTGGGACGTCCCATTATGTAATGACTAGCTCTGTGTCCCGTGGTGTACGATAAAGAAAATAGGATTTTTATAACAGCTTACCTGTAAAATCCTTTTCTTGGAGTACACCACGGGACACAGAGGTCCCACCCTTCTTATGGGAACCTTACTGCTTTGCTACAAAACTGAGGTACTTCCCTGATGGGAGGGGTTATATGGAGGGGAACTGTCTTCCATTGGTTGTGCCAGTGTCCAATCACCGCTGGTGACCCTTAACCCATTATGTAATGACTAGCTCTGTGTCCCGTGGTGTACTCCAAGAAAAGGATTTTACAGGTAAGCTGTTATAAAAATCCTATTTTTTTTTTCTTGGTTTTTAACTTGCAGACAGTCGCCAATGCATAAATTACGTGAGCAGGATATCATGTTGGTTTTTATTGAAAAATATAAAGAACTCCGCAATCTGTGGGAAATTAAACATCCAGCTTACCACAAGAGTGGTGTACGTCGGGAAACAATTCAAAAATTAGCGGATTATATGAAGCCCTGGGTCCCAGAGGCAGACTACAGTATGATGAACAATAAGATAAACAATATGCGGAATGCATATAAAAAAAATTCACAGAATACCGCGCTTCGATGAGATCAGGAGCAGCAGCAGATGATGTAGTACAGCCCAAGCTGTGGTACTACAAGCATCTGCAATTTCTGGAAGACCAGATTGAGGCCAGGGAATCAATTTCCAGCCTTCCCTCAACCCTTCCTTCCACCCTTCCCTCCAGCGTTCCTTCCACCCTTCCCTCCAGCGTTCCTTCCACCCTTCCCTCCACCCCTGCAGAGGTGGAGGAGGAGCCACCTGTGCTTGAAGAGCTGGATCTTCGCATCTTCAGCCAGGTATAGTATTTTAGAACATAATTATTGGCCTCAAAGTACTATTGTGATGAACTTGATTTATTCTCCAGAAATGATAACATTCCCCCCCCCCCCAAAAAAAAAAAAGGGGGACAGAAATGATTGTTTTAAATTATCTAAAAAGAACGGGGACAGAATGAAAGTGTTTTCTATTTTTATAACAAGCAAATTGCACCAGTCATGAGATCAAAATTGTGTGTGATTGATTCCCCCAAATATCTAACTATGTGCCCTTTTCCTACACAGGATGAGGCCAGCCAGGAGGAAGAGGCTCAGGAATGTGGCAGGCAGGAGGAGGCAGAGGTGAGTGTCAGCCAGGAGGAGGCAGGGCCAAGTGGCATGCAGCAGGTCCCCAGGCCTAGTGGCAGCACAGTGTCACAAGTGGCTCCCCTCCATGTCAGACCGAAAAACATCGGCGGATGACACTGGTGGAGGAGGAGTCACTCAAGATTATCCGTGACGCTGCTGCCATCATGAGGGCCCCCCTCAACCCTGTTGAGGGGTTTAGTACCTACCTCGCTGACAAATTAGTCCAAATGGAGGCGGGACAACGTGCCCTCTGCGAGCACATTATATACACGGCCGTACACATGGGGGGAGGGGGGAGCTGACTGAGGCCACTCATCTCTCGCATCAGGCCAATCCTTCTCCTCCTTCTCCTCCTGCCACATTACCACCCAAAGTGGCCCGGCCTGCAAGGGTGCGTGGACGGGGCCGTGGAGGGAATGCTGCAGAGAGGCGTGGAGGGAACACTGCAGGGAAGTGTGGAGGGAAGTGTACAGGGAAGAGCAGAAGGTGATTCCCTGGCTTCGAGCTGCTCTTCCAGAAGTTGCAGTTTGATGGAGTACCACAGCTTGGGATGATGTATGTCTTTGGCTGCTGCTCCTGATTTCATGCTGTTGTTTATCTTATTGTTCATCATACTCATGTCTGCCTTTGGGGTCCAATGACTTCATATTTTCCGCTAATTTTCCAATTGTTGCCCTTCGTTTTTATTTATATATTTTGCCAGAATAAATGGAGATTTGATTTCAGCCAAAATACTTGCCTGATGTGTTTTTATTGGGAGTAGCAATAACATTTCCTAAATACAATGTGGAATTAATAACAAGGGACACCAAACTCCAAGAGGGAAAACTAAACTAAACATATGTTGTTGTGAGAAATTGACACCCAAAAAAAAAAAAACAACAAGAAAAAAAAAAAAAAATCTAAATTTTTGAGTAAATTTGTGAGTTCTGGCTTTAAGAATAAATCAAATTATTCAGAAGGTCACGAAAAACAAGAAAGACATAAGTTTGTCAGAACTCGGGATAAAGATCTGCAGCAAAAAAGAAAATTTAAACACCATTCTAAAGCAAACAACAATGCGCTGCATTAAACGAGGCAATAACTTGCAGAATGACGAAAGAAAAGCCCGGAGCAGAAAGACAGAATGCCATAGGCGGAGGGCTGGCATGACTGAGTGAACAGGGTATTAGATGTGAAGAGATTAATGATTGGCTAAAATGAAGTGAGAAGGGGAGGGGAAAAGGCCAGATAAAAGGGAGTCCCCGCCCCCCTAAGACAAAACAGCGTGGGGGAAAGTTCCTGATAGCAGCAGCATGTCATCTGTGGATAAACTTCTGGCCCAACTGTGGGCAAAGGCTGCTACACGAGGCGAGGATTGGCTCCAGGAGACCCTGGGGCCGATGCTGTCGGGTCCGCCTGGATCAGCAGGTACCGTGGGGAGAGAGGCTGGGCGAGCTCGCAGGTCCAGACCTCCGGAGCGCTTCTCACCAGGCCCCTCCCCGAGAGCTCAGCGGCAGACTGGGAGTCCCTCTAGGGCCCCTTCGAGCCCCCCGGCCAAGCGAGCTGCGTTGCCCAGGGTGGAAGGTACAGGGAGGAATCCCCCTCAAGTTCGGAGCTCGACGGGGGGCCGCGCCGGGAGTTCCGGTGCGCCCCGGGGGTCTCCGGTGGGTTCGGGGCCCCAGCGTGGGTTATCAGGGGCTGCGGTGTCCGGGCATCCCCCCCCCTCGGCCGGACATCATGGGCTGGTGCAGGCGGGTTCAGGAGTGAGGGAGCCAGAGAGAGATGACGGCGGTGCTGGGGAACAGCGTGGTGGCAAGTCGGCTAAACGATCGGTGTGCGGGTCTGGTGCGCGGAGGATGGATCGATCGGGTGCAGGACCCTCGGCTTCCAGGGACAAGTCGCCTGGTGAGCTTTCTTCTGGTGGTGAGGAGCAGTCTGGTGTGCTGTCAGAGGGGGAAGTGTGCAGCTCGGAGGAGGATTGAAGGCAGCTGTGGAGTCGAGTCGATCGGCTGGTGGGATTTCTTACAGGCAGTCCGGTAAGTCATTCTCACTTACTCATTCTGGGGGCCATACTGGGGGTAGTGGCCAGGTGGTTAGGCCTGCTGGGGGTGAGGGTTTAGTGGTGCAGGTGCTGGATCCAAGTAGTGGACAGGCTGGGGGGGTTACTGTCCCTGATGGGGGAGGTGCACGGCTGGATGGGCTGCAGGGGTTTCTTGCGGGTATCAAGTCCTTGGTCAGCCAATTTGAGAGGGGGGATGGTGGGCAGGTCAGCCCGGCAGTGGCGTAGGTTACGCCGGCTGCGGTGGTAGCGCCAGTTCCACCTGCGTCGACTACTGGGGTGGGGGAATCGGCAGTGGTGGCTACCGTGGCTTTGGGGGCCACACAGATGGGTAGCACGGTGGAACAGGCGGCACGGCAGGATATCATTAGGTTGGCTGATGCTGCAAAATGTGAGGTGTATGTGTGTTATGAGGCACCGCTGGGAGCACACCTGAAACCTGAAGTGAGGGAGAAGATATGGAAGGGTGAGTATGTGGAGATGTTCTCACTGTTACCATTGGAAAAGTTTCACCTGGACAGGGTTAAGCCAGATGATTCTAAAAAGGAGGATGAGGAGATACAGGCTTATCCCACGGACGTTTGCGAATTGGCTGCAGGCGTTCGCCATCATGGCCAGTGTTATAGGACAGAAGAATCCGGAGCACTGTTCAGCACTATTTGGCTATCAGGACTCCATTGGAGAGGCCTACAGGGTGTACGGGGGCACGGGGTGGCTCCGATATGACGAACAGTTCAGACAGAGGAGAGCAGTGCGGCCAGATCTGCGGTGGAATAATAAGGACATCAGCTTATGGATGCGGTTGATGACGCATCCCTCGAGGGCTCCTAGTCCGTTTTTTCAGGGGGGGGGGTGCGGTGGAACCCCTTCCCCAGGACAATCAGACGGTAAGAAAAAGGGGGTGTGCTGGCAATTTAATGAGGGCACATGCAAGTTTGGGGGGTCCTCCAGGTACAAGCATGAGTGTTCCGGTTGCGGAGGCTCCCATACGCAGGCTAGATGCTTTAAGCAAGGTAAGGGTCGTGCCGAAGACGCTGGGCACAAAAGGGAGGACTCCAGTGATGGTGGAAAGGATGCGGCTGTTTCTCGGTAGGTATCCGGACAGGCGGGCGGCCGGGTTGTTAGATCGGGGGTTTTTAGAGGGGTTTCACATTCCATGTTTCTTGCAGGTTATCCCCCCGATCGCGCGCAATTTGCGGTCGGCCATGCAGCAGCCTGCTGTGGTCGCAGAGAAACTGCTCAAGGAGGTTACTTTAGGCCGCATGGGCGGTCCTTTCCCTTCCCCCCCCTTGGAGAATTTGGTGGTCTCCCTGCTAGGGGTTGTCCCCAAGAAGGAGCCCAACAAGTTCCGCCTCACTCACCACCTGTCTTTTCCGAAGGGTGGGTCGGTCACGCGATTGATCCGGAAGCATGTACAGTTACACTTCCTTTGATGCTGCAGTGGGCTGGGTTCGCCGGTACGGGCAGGGGGCGTTGATGGCAAAAGCCGACATAGAGGCGGCGTTTAGATTGTTGCCGGTTCACCCTGATAGCTTTCACCTCCATTGTCCCGCATTGGGACAATGCGTTCTATGTGGATAAGTGTTTACCTATGGGATGCTCCATATCGTGCGCATTGTTCGAACAGTTCAGCTCATTTGTGGAATGGGTTGTCAGGAGTGTGTCGGGGGTGAGTTCAATTATTCACTACTTGGACGATTTTCTGTGTGTGGGTCCGGCCTCATCCAGGATCTGTGCGGTGCTCCTGGCCACCTTGGAGCACATTGCAGAGTGGTTTGGGATCCCTTTGGCGCCTGAGAAAACTGAGGGACCTCGCACGGTTATCACGTTTTTGGGCATTGTCCTGGATTCGGAAGCCATGGAGTGCCGCCCACCATTGGACAAGTTGGAGGCTCTCAAGGGGGAGCTGAGAGTTATGGTGGGGCTGAGGAAGGTGCAGCTTAGGGTGTTGCAGTCGCTGCTGGGAAAACTCAATTTCGCGTGCCGCATCCTGCCAATGGGCAGGGTGTTCTGCCGATGGCTGTCACCTAGCACGGCTGGGGTACGGTCTCCCACACATTTTGTGAGTTTGGGCAGGGAGCACAAGGCTGACTTGCAAGTTTGGTATTAATTTCTGGAGTCCTTCAATGGGAGGGCGTTATGGATGTCTGGCCCAATTAGCAATTTTGATTTAGAACTGTACACGGATGCAGCTGGGGGGTCAGGTTTTGGGGCTTTCTTTCAGGGAAAGTGGAGTGCGGGCCCCTGGCCTCAGGCATGGATTGATGCTGGTTTCACCAAGAACTTGGTTCTGTTGAAACTGTTCCCGGTGGTACTGGCGGTGGAACTGTGGGGGGTTTGTTTCAGAGACTTAAAGGTGCGGTTTCACGGGGACAACCTGGGGGTGGTGCAGGTCATTAACAAGGTGTCGGCATCCTCCCCCCCGTGGTGCGGCTGCTGCGCCATCTGGTGTTGAGATGCTTACAGCTCAATGTGTTTGTGTATGCGGTACACCTTCCGGGGGTGGACAATGTCATAGCTGATGCGCTGTCTCGCTTTCAGTGGGACAGGTTCCGGGAGTTGGCACCGGAGGCGGAGCAACGTGGGGTCCCTTGTCCAGGCTGGCTGTGGAGGATTCCGTTGGAATAGTGTCAGGTTGAATCAGAAAATCGGTGAGTACGGGCACATGGGTGGCGTATGAGAAGGTGTGGCTGGAGTGGCGAGAGATGGTTCGGGAAGCGGGAGTTGATCCGGTAGGTCCCGATGTAAGGTTATTGGTGCTGTATTTCCTGGCCAGGAACATGGAGGCTTGCGTGTCCAGGTCCTGTTTGGGTAAGAAGCTGGCAGGGTTGGCCTTTCTGTTTAAACGGCAGGGCTGTCCTGACTTTACAAAAGATTTTTGGGTGCAGCAGGCATTCAAGGGATATGGTCGGGGGGGCCCAAACACCGACGGCAGGCGGCCGGTATCGTTTGATCTGCTGGCCGGGATCATGGGGCGGTTACAGGGCCTATGCTCGTCCGGGTACGAGGTTTTGCGGTTCACGGTGGCTTTCTCCTTGGCATTCTTTGGAGCATTCCGGATAGGTGAGTTTGTCAGCCCGTCCAAGGCAGTGCACGGGGGTTTGCTGGCTAGCGATGTGGGTTTGACAGAGGAAGGGGTGTCACTGGCGCTTAGGAAGTCTAAGACAGACCAGATGGGCAGAGGTAAGTTGGTACAGGTTTTCCGGTTCCAGGTTCTATGTTGTGCCCGGTGAGGGCTGTTAAGGGGTACTTGGAGGTTCGCCCGTCCGGTGTGGGTTCCTTTTTGACGCACGAGGACGGGACCCCACTTTCAAGATATCAATTTGTTGCAGTGTTCCGAAAGTGCCTTTGGGCGTTGGGACTCCGTGATAAGGAGTTCTCCTCTCATTCCTTCAGGATAGGGGCAACTACAGAGGCGGCCAGATGTGGGATAGACGAGGAAGCTGTTAAGAGGATAGGCCGGTGGGAATCCAGGAGGTTCCGGCTGTACGTTCGCCCCCAGCTAATAGTGGGGCTTGAGTAATTTTGGGTGCATGCCTGGGGTTATATTCAGGCTGCTGAGTTGTACAGGTTGGGTTTTGGGAATTTTCTCATGGGAGTTATTGTTCTTCTTCTACTTTTCAGGTGAGACGTAAGCTTTGGTCTGGATACTGGGCCATTCGTTTGTGTTCTGGGTGGCTAAGAGGGCTGATGTTCGATATGAGAGTCGGCAGCTGGGGTTCCCGAGACCTGAGGCGTGTGTCCGATGGCTGGGAGTTCCCGGGAATGTTGTGGAGCAGGATGGTTCTGGAGGTGCACCGTTTTGCTCGTTTGGACAGGCCACCTGACGTTTTAGTACTGCACGTAGGTGGCAATGATCTGGGCAGTAGGTCCATGTTAGAGGTGACGAGGGACATGAAATTTTATTTCCTGCAGCTCAGGATGTCCTTCCCGGACACGATCATTGTCTGGTCTAACATGGTGGCCCGGACAGCTTGGAGGGGGGTGAGGTCCGTGGATGGCATCAATCGGGCTCGCAGGAAAATCAATCGTGATATGGGTAAGTTTGTGGTCCGGAACGGGGGGTTGGTGGTACGACACTTGGAATTGGAGGTGGATACGTGGCGGTATCTATGGAGGGATGGTGTCCATCTGAATGAAGTGGGGACTGATTTGTGGGCTTTGGGTTTGCAGGATGGGATCCAACGAGCCCTTAGGGTTTGGAGGGGCACCAAAGGGTAAAGGTGTTTTCCCTTGGGTGCTGTGGCGGGTGTTTTGGTCTTTGCGGGAGAATGAAGTACCTCAAAAAGCAAATGGTCAGGACCTATCGGTGGTATGGGTTCTGAGGGTGTATTCCAGCTAACAGGGGTTTAGCTGGAAGAGTTTGATATTGGGGGCACTGCGGTCAGTGGTCGTCTCTGAGCAGCTGGTCGGCTTGAGGCCTATGACCATTTAAGGTACCGCAGTGTCACATGGGTTGTTATTCATATGATTAAGATTGATATGATTAAGATTGATATGATTAATATTATTATGATTAATATGATTATGGTAATTTTGAGGTTCCTGCAAAGACCAACACCAGGAGGCAATATTCTGAGAACATGGGTTCTGATTATGTTCTTATTATGTTTTGATGGTTTGATGTTTTGATAACTGATGTAACAGTTATAATAAAGGAGGCTGCTGCGGCCATGTTTTACTCCAATCTAAAAGGTGTGGTCTCATTGATTAAGTATAAGTAAGGTACGGGGTAGAACGTGGTTGGCAGACCAGGAATACATCTGTTATACAATAGTCAAGAAAAGCCCGGAGCAGAAAGACAGAATGCCATAGGCGGAGGGCTGGCATGACTGAGTGAACAGGGTATGAGATGTGAAAAGATTAATGATTGGCTAAAATGAAGTGAGAAGGGGAGGGGAAAAGGCCAGATAAAAGGGAGTCCCCGCCCCCCTAAGACAACACAGCGTGGTGGAAAGTTCCCACCCGCCCTCCCTATTGTTGAGTTGTTGGAATGTTTAATTTTATTTGTTGGGCGAAGATTGGGTTCTGTTTTGTTTCTTTCATTACAGGTGAACGGATTGTCGTGGCAGTGGCGGGTGTTTTGGTCTTTGCGGGAGAATACATCTGTTATACAATAGTCATGTGCTCTCTCCATTAGGAACGCTAGTTTTACCAGAACGAACGCTCCTGTCTCCTAATTCAGTCTGAGCATGGGTAGGTTTTTTATCCGATGGACTTGCCCATAGACGATCTGTATTTTCTATCGGTTTTTGATCCATCGGAAAATTTTAAAACATGTTCTATTTTTTAAAACCGATGGAAAAAAGACCGATGGGTCCCATACACAATCGGTTTAACCGATGAAAAAAATCCATCGGACGGTTTTCATCGGTAAAACCGATCGTGTGTACAGGGCTTTAGGCTTACCTGTAGGTGCATGAAATATCTCCTTAACCTACACGGTTAAGGAGAAATTTGCTCAAAAACCCAGCAGCGATGACATAACACGCATGCGCACTAGCGGGCCGGCATCATTGCCGGTTTTCTGAATGGGATCTTTCCGACCCGAGTGCGCATGCATGTGAGGTCATCGCCGCTCCGGCCAATCACAGCACCGGAGCCTCCATACACGGAAGGGACATCGAGGCAAGGTGCCGTCGGCGGCAGAGTGGAACGAGGAGGACTTCGGGGGCTTCGATTTCAGGTAAGTGCCACATAATGAGCTAGTATGCTATGCATACTAGCTCATTATGCATTTCTCTTGCAGGGATATGTTTAGCTAAAAAATGTGTGGAGTGTTTACTTCCTCTTTAAGGTCATGGGATGTTAAGCTTATGAATGTTCTTGAAATGAGTAGTGTTCAAAGCACTTCTGTCCTTCACTTCTTTTAGAAAGAGTAGCAAGATTTGTACTGTGCCTAGACAGCAGTGGAAGGGTAGAGTTCTTAGGCTGTCAGTGGAGCTTCCTGTATCATTAATTGCAAATATACCATTTTGGCTTTAGTGTCTCTCTCTCCTACTCTTAAGCATTGAATACCATTGCCGCTTCCAGTGATGACAGATTCGCTCTCTCATGGACAGTTTTGCCATCCAGCTCCAAGATGGCATGGAAGTTGAGAGGCGGTGGCTACCAAGTCAAGCGTGTTTCAGTGCAGGTAGTACCTACCTTGTGTCAACCAGAGAGGTCTTCATGAATAAGACTTATTAAAGGGTATGGGAAAATAATGCAGATCTCACACAGCAAAAGCATGGACTCATTTATCACCTAAACCAGCCAAAGGTTCTACAGTTCTTACAACTGGGGCTAAACTGGGGCCTAGGTTCAAATATGTTTAACCACTTAATGTCACGGACAGGCACAATCGCGTACCTGTACGTGACTGCCTTCGTATGGGTGGGGGGTCCGATCGGACCCCCCTCCGGTACAGTGAGCGGTGGTTATCCGTTCGGGAGCGATCCGTGATGAGGGAGCGGCCATTCGTTTCTGGCCACCCCCTCGCGATCGCTCCCAGCGAATGATATGCTTCCTCTGCTGTGTAAATGTAAACACAGGCAGAGAAAGTGATGTCATCCCTCCTCGTGGCGGTCTTTTCGTCCACAGCACCGAGGAGAGAAGACACTGATTAGTGCACCAACAGCCCACTGACACGTAGGTACACATGTCGCCCCCAGATCACCCCCCAGGTCACCCCCCAGCCCCCAATCACAGTGTCACTGATTGCAGTGATCATTTATTTACTGATCGCTGCATTTAGTGTCATCTGTGACAGTAAAAAGTTGCAGGGCAGTTAGGTTTAGGCCCCTTTAGGTCCAGGGTAGCCCCCTAACCCCCCCTAATAAAGGTTTAACCCCTTGATTGCCCCCCAGGTAACCCTTTCATCCCCTATCGCCAGCGTCACTAAGCGATCGTTTTTCCGATCGCTGTATTAGTGTCGGTGGTGCCCCTAGGTAGCAAGTTATTTTTTTTAGGTTCGCCGCAGGTTTTTTTAGCATCAGGTACCCCCATATATTATATAATAAAGGTTTAACCCCTTTATTGCCCCTAGAGTTAACCCTTTCACCAGTGATCACTGTATAAGTGTCACTGGCGACACTGGTTAGCCAGTTAGTTATTTAGTTATTTAGGTTACCCGTCAGGTTTTAATATAGCACCAGGTACCCCCATATATTACCTAATAAATAGTGATGAGCTCGGTGTTCGAGTCGAACATACGTTCGACTCGAACATCGGCTGTTCGATGAAGATCGAACGATTTGGGCCGTTCGCGCCTAATTCGAGTGACGCGAACGGCCCACAATGCACTACGCCATCGCAGTGTCATCCAGGCGCTGTGATTGGCCAAGCATGCACTGTGACCCCGCATGCTTGGCCAATCACAGCGCCGGCAGCGAGGAGAGCAATGATTGGCCACAGGCAGGATGCCTGTGGCCAATTATTGCTGAGGGTGTTTAGTACACGCCCCACACTATAAAAGGCCGCCAGCACGGCGGCCTAGTGTAGTGTGTTCCGGAGCAGGGAAAGTGACATTTATTTTTTCTTGCTTAACCTGGATTCCTTTAGTTTAGGGAAAGAGAAGGATAGGTAGGGAGAGTGTCAGTGTGTTTTACTGTGCAAATCCTTGTTTCTAGGGACAGGGAAGGACAGTGAGGGAAATTCTCCTTGTGCTATAGTGTGCTTTAAAAAAACATTTTTTCTAGGGACAGAAAACTATAGGTAGGGAGAGTGTCAGTGTGTTTTACTGTGCGAATCCTTGTTTCTAGGGACAGGGAAGGACAGTGAGGGAAATTCTCCTTGTGCTATAGTGTGCTTTAAAAAAACATTTTTTCTAGGGACAGAAAACTATAGGTAGGAAGAGTGTCAGTTTCTTTCACTGTGATAATCCTTGTTTCTAGGGACAGGGAAGGACAGTGAGGGAAATTCTCCTTGTGCTATAGTGTGCTTTAAAAAAACATTTTTTCTAGGGACAGAAAACTATAGGTAGGAAGAGTGTCAGTTTCTTTCACTGTGATAATCCTTGTTTCTAGGGACAGGGAAGGACAGTGAGGGAAATTCTCCTTGTGCTATAGTGTGCTAAAGCATTACTCATCAACCATCTTTGAAATCCTTGTTTTTTGGACAGTCAGGGAAATTGTCGTTGTGCTATTCTGTGCAAAAGCAATCATCCTCAACCATATTTAGAAATCCTTAAGTAAAGGGACAGAGAAGGACACCTGAAGGTAGCCCTTATTGCTTTTTTCCCATCTCCCTGCAGGCCATCTATTAGAATGTCTGGAAGGCAAACAAGGAGAGGCAGACAGTCAGGAGGCAATAAAAGAGGGCAAGCAGGCTCTGTGTCTGGGGACAACAGTGCTGGTCGTGGACGCGGTGCATTGTCATCAGCACATGGCCATGGGACACGCTTGTCCTTCTTTTCGGCAGCTGGACATGTTGAGCCACATCATGCCGAAGACTTGGTAGAGTGGATGACCAAGCCCTCCTCCTCCTCCTCATCCTCTCTCACCCAGGCTCAGGGTACTGGCAAAGCAGCTGCCAAAGCGTCCTCTTCCCTGGTATCAATGTCAGACTCATCATCAGTCACTCCTTCCCTAGACCCACCATGTCCTCCTCCTGAGGAGTCCCCCGAACTGTTTGAGCACAGTGTTGGGTACATGCTCCAGGAGGATGCCCAGCGTTTCGAAGGGTCTGATGATGAAACCCAGCTACAGGAAGGCAGTAGCGTGAGAGCAGACAGAGGGGATGCTCAAGAAGGACACCAATCTGGCAGTCATGTTCCAGCAGCTGCAGCATACTGCCAGATTGGCTCCAGTGATGAGGAGGGAGGGGATGATGAGGTCACTGACTCCACGTGGGTGCCTAATAGGAGAGAGGAGGAGGAGGAGGATGAGGAGGAGGCACATCTCCAACGAGGCAGGATGCCCTTTGGTGGCCAGCGTAAGGGCAGTACACAGACGGAATCACACCGCAGAGCTCCGCCTGTGCAGGGTGCTGCCTCTGCCCGTCATTCAAAAAGTTCTTTGGTGTGGGCCTTTTTTGAGGCTAGTGCATCAGATCGCACAGCTGCTGTTTGCAACATATGTCTCAAGCGTATATCGCGTGGCCAAAACATCAGCCGCTTGGGTACCACATGCCTGACCAGACATATGTTGACCTGCCATGCAGCTCGTTGGCAAGCCTACCTCAAAGACCCACACCAAAGAACAAAGCGGACCTCTCCTTGCACCGCATCAGCTGGGATCTCCAACCCCACTATAACTTCAGTCCTCTCTGAAACATGCACTGAGAGGAATGAAGGTGTAGAATTAGGTGTGTCACAGCCAAGTACTTGCGGCCACTCTGCTAGCAGTACACCGACGTCCGATTCTAGCAGGCAAATTTCCCTGCCCCAGCTGCTGGACCGTCGAAAGAAGTTCACTCCCAGCCATCCACATGCCCAGCGGTTGAATGCTAGCTTGGCTAAATTGCTAGCGCTTCAACTGCTGCCTTTTCAGTTGGTAGACTCGGCCCCCTTCCGTGAGTTTGTGCAATGTGCGGTTCCTCAGTGGCAGGTTCCCAAACGCCACTTTTTCTCACGGAAGGCTATTCCGGCTCTCTACCGGCATGTGGAAGGCAATGTCTTGGCCTCGCTGGACAGGGCGGTCAGCGGTAAGGTGCATATTACCGCTGACTCATGGTCCAGCAGGCATGGACAGGGACGTTACCTTTCTTTCACGGCCCATTGGGTCACTCTTTTGGCAGCTGGGAAGGATGCAGGACAAGGTGCAGTAGTGTTGGAGGTTGTTCCACCGCCACGCCTCCAAAATGCTACTACTGGTTGTGACACACCTCTCTCCTCCACCCCCTCCTCTTCTTCTTCCTCCATGGCCTCTTCCTGTGGTTTGTCCTCTGAACCAGCGGTGCTCCGTAGCCGTTCAAGGGGCTACGCAAGTACGCAGGCAAAAAGATGCCATGCCGTGCTTGCGCTGGTGTGTTTGGGGGACAGAAGCCACACTGGGGCAGAGGTCCTGTCTGCTCTGCAGGGCCAGGCCGAGAGGTGGTTGACGCCACGCCAGCTTAAGCCAGGAATGGTGGTTTGCGACAATGGCACCAACCTCCTCTCCGCCCTCCGACAGGGACAACTGACCCATGTGCCCTGTGTGGCTCACGTCCTTAACCTGGTGGTGCAGCGGTTCTTGGGCAGGTACCCGGGCTTACAGGATGTCCTGAGGCAGGCCAGGAAAGTCTGTGTGCATTTCCGCAGATCTTATAATGCCAGTGCTCGCCTGGCTGAGCTGCAAAAGGATTTGAACCTGCCCAAGAACCGCCTTATATGTGACATGCCCACCAGGTGGAACTCAACGTTGGCCATGCTGCAGCGGCTGCACACGCAGCAGAGGGCCAGAGGCAATGAGTACCTGTGCGACTACGGCACCAGGACAGGGTCAGAGGAGCTTGGGTTTTTTTCTCCACGCCAGTGGGGCATGATCAGGGATGCATGCACTGTCCTGGCACCATTTGAGGAGGCCACGAGGATGGTGAGCAGTGACAGTGCATGCATCAGTGACACTGTACCTCTTGTCCACCTGTTGGAGCACACGCTGCGTGGAATAATGGACAGGGCACTTGAGGCAGAACAGAGGCAGGAAGAGGAGGACTTCCTTGCCTCTCAAGGCCCCCTTTACCCAGACAGTGTTCCTTCTGTCCCACCCATCGCACAGGAAGAGGAGGAGGAGGAGGAGGAGGAGGAGGATTGTGTCAGCATGGAGGTGGAGGCTGGCACTCAGCATCATCAGCAGCAGTCTTTTAGGGATGATTTACAGTCCCAAGAAACCAGTGGACTTGTACGTGGCTGGGAGGAGGTGGCTGCGGATCATGTCGTCCTTAGTGACCCAGAGGACTCCGGAGCGAATGCCTCAGCAAACCTACGCTGCATGGCCTCCCTGATCCTGCAAAGTCTGCGGAAGGATCCTCGTATTCTTCGGATCAAGGAGAGGGACCATTACTGGCTGGCCACTCTCCTTGATCCACGGTACAAGGGTAAGGTTGCGGACCTTATGTTACCGTCGCAGAGGGAGCAGAGGATGAGACAACTCCGGGAGGCCTTGCAGAAAGGTCTGTGCAACGCGTTCCCAGAGACTGGGAGGTTACAAACTCCTGGTCCTGGACAACGAGTTGCTGAGGCTTCGGCCAGTCAAAGAAGGAGCGGTGGGGAAGGTGGCCGTCTGACCGATGCGTTCAGACAATTCTTTAGTCCGCAGCCCCAAAGTATGATCGGTTCCAGCAACCATCGCCAGCGTCTGATAAACATGGTGCAGGAATATCTAGGGGCAAGGTCAGACTTGGACACCTTCCCCACCGAAAATCCTCTGGCTTACTGGGTCTTGAGGATGGATCACTGGGCAGAGCTTGCACAGTATGCAATTGAGCTACTGGCCTGTCCTGCATCCAGCGTTCTTTCGGAACGCACATTCAGTGCTGCTGGAGGATTTGTCACGGATCACAGGGTGCGCCTGTCCACCGACTCGGTTGATCGACTGACTTTCATCAAGATGAACCAGTCTTGGATCACCACCAGCTACCACACACCTGATGCTGATATAACAGACTAATTGATTTCAACATGTCACATCCCTTCAAGACTGATGCTGATGCTGAGTGCCTGTGCTGTTATGTTGACTGGCTATCCTCCTCCTCCGAGTCCTCAATGATACGATTGATGATGATAGCTTGGAAGATAATTTTTGTTTATGGGTGCCGCCACCATTGGCTAAGGCCCAATTTTTCAGCCCCTGTTTTACAGGGGCGTGTAATTACAATTTTTTTAGCAATAATTTGCCATAGGGCTCATTGCTGTGCTCCAAGTACAGTATCTGTGAGGGGTTGGAGTGTTGTGGCACCAGTGCCTAAGGCCCAATTTTTCAGCCCCTGTTTAACAGGGGCGTGTCATTACAATTTTTGAAGCAATACTTTGCAACAGGGCTCATTGCTGTGCTCCAAGTACAGTATCTGTGAGGGGTTGTAGTGTTGTGCCACCAGTGCCTAAGGCCCAATTTTTCAGCCCCTGTTCAACAGGGGCATGTAATTACAATTCTTGATCTAATAATTCACAGCAGGGCCCATTGCTGCACCCACCAAGAGTAACTCTGAGGGCTTACAGTGTTGTGGCAACGCCACCACCACCACCACCACGAAAGGCCCAATTTTTCAGCCCCTGTTCAAAAGGGGCATGTAATTACAATTCTTGATCTAATAATTCACAGCAGGGCCCATTCCTGCACCCACCAAGAGTAACTCTGAGGGCTTACAGTGTTGTGGCAACGCCACCACCACCACGAAAGGCCCAATTTTTCAGCCCCTGTTCAAAAGGGGCATGTAATTACAATTCTTGATCTAATAATTCACAGCAGGGCCCATTCCTGCACCCACCAAGAGTAACTCTGAGGGCTTACAGTGTTGTGGCAACGCCACCACCACCACCACCACGAAAGGCCCAATTTTTCAGCCCCTGTTCAACAGGGGCATGCAATTACAATTCTTGATCTAATAATTCACAGCAGGGCCCATTGCTGCACCCACCAAGAGTAACTGTCAGGGCTTACAGTGTTGTGGCACCAGCACCACCATCAAAGGCCCAATTTTTACTACCACTGTTCAACAATTATATGTAATTACAATTCCTGATATAATAGTTGACAGCAGGGCGTTCCAGCACCAACCAAGAGTAACTGTGAGTGCTTACAGTGTTGTGCCAACACCAACAACTAAGGGGCCTATTTCTGCAGAGTATATACGGCAGGTCCCTACTTTCAAACATCCAACTTACAAACGACTCCTACTTGCAAACGCAAGAAGACAACAGGAAGTGAGAGGAAATCTACCCCTTGGAAGGAAAATTCTCTCCTGTAAGAATTAATATGGGAGAAAGGTGTCTCCTCTGTACTGATGCTTTATCAGCAATCCTTGTTTCAAGAAAAACACCACATTTCAAAAACAGTTGTCATTGGGACGGAAAGTGAGGTGAAATGTTCTGAACAGGGGCACAGACAGCAAAACAAATGTTACAGGGGTGATAACCCTTACCTATGTTTTCCAAAAAGTTTAAAAATAGACTTTTGGGCTGGAGCTACACTTAAACAATGTACCTGTTCAAAATTACAAACAGATTCTACATAAGAACAAACCTACAGTCCCTGTCTTGTATGCACCGCCTGTATACGGCTGTTCAGAGTATATAGGGCCTTTTTTATTTTATGTGCGGGGTTCCCCTTAATATCCATACAAGACCCAAAGGGGCTGGTAATGGGCTGGGGTAGGGGGGGGGGGGGGTCATGGGGTAGCTATGCCATTTTTCTTAAAGATGTTCATCCATATTACCGGGACCAGACATTACATTAAAGCCGCAAGCAGTTTTAAATGGCTTTTTTTTCCTTTAGAAGTGTCATTTTGTGCAGGGACAGTTCTAAACACGGGAAACACGTGGCACTTCACAGGCATACTTTAGACACCCCACAGGTACAATATTTAAAGGAATATTTGACTTTTTTTTTTTTTCACTTTATGCATCATTAAAATGACTGCTCCCGAAAAACGACCGTTTTTAAAACTTCTTTTTGCATTGATACATGTCCCCTGGTGCACAACCCGGGTTCCCAAACCCTTTTTAGGACAATAACATGCATAATAGTTGTTATAATTAGCACTTTAGAATTCGAACGTTCGCATCCATTGTATTTAATAGGGTTCTAATGTTCGTACGAACTTTCGGTCCGTTCGCGGGTTCTGGTGCGAACCGAACCCGGGGGTGTTCGGCTCATCACTACTAATAAAGGTTTTAACCCCCTGATTGCCCCTAGTTAACCCTTTTACCAGTGATCACCGTATAAGTGTTACGGGTGACGCTGGTTGGTTAGTTTGCTTTTTATAGCATCAGGGCACCCGCCATATATAACCCAATAAAAGTTTAACCCCCTGATTGCCCGGCTGGTGATATCAATTAGGTTTTAGCGCCAGAGAGGGTCTGCGTCGCCCCAGGCAGCGTTAGGTTAGTGCCAGTAATGCTAACACCCACGCGCAAAGCATACACCTCCCTTAGTGGTATAGTATCTGAACAGATCAATATCTGATCTGATCAGATCTATACTAGCGTCCCCAGCGGTTTAGGGTTACCAAAAATGCAGTGTTAGCGGGATCAGCCCAGATACCTGCTAGCACGTGCGTTTAGCCCCTTCGCCCAGCCCAGCCCACCCAAGTGCAGTATCAATCGATCACTGTAACTTGCCAAACACAACACACATAACTGCAGCATTCGCAGAGTCAGGCCTGATCCCTGTGATCGCTAACAGTTTTTTTCGTAGCGTTTGATATATTTGCTGACGACAGTCAGGTGCTTTTTTTCCTGTGAATCTTACTAGTGTACCCCTAAATTTAGAGCCCAAAATGGCAAATCGAAGGTACACTAGTAAAGAGGCCTACGAGATTCTGAGCATGACAGATAGTGAAGAGGAGGTCACGGATCTGTCAGATTCAGGCTCAGAATACCTTCCCGTAGAAGACAGCGGCTCCATGTCAGATAGCCCGGGCGACGAAGATGATGAGGTCCCTGCTAAGGTCAGGCGCACCCGATCCCGATCTTCTGAGGTTGTTGAGGAGCAAGAACCGCAATCTCTCGTATCATGGAGCAGAGTAGTACTAGTGCTGCTATTCCTTCTGGTGAACTGGCAAGCACCAGCGGCCTAGTACAGCCTGGACGTACATCCAGCACTGCAGTATCACGTGGTGACGTGGCGAGTCCCATAAGTGCAGTTCAAGCTGGCGAGGTGGCAAGCACAAGTAGTGTCCCGCTGCCACCAAGAAGAAGAAGACAAAGGCAGGCCCGTCGTGCCCATAGTGCCCTTCCTGCAGAATTTGCCTATCCTGATTGGGTCCCCACCACTTCTGCAGCACCCGTACTTCCCCCATTCACTGCCCAACCCGGTATTCAGGTGGAAACAGCTGATTTTATGCCACTTGATTTTTATTCGCTGTTTTTCACAGAAGATCTCTATAGATCTATTGTGGACCAGAGTAATTTATATGCTGGTCAATTCATCGCCGCTAATCCCCAGTTGCCTTCCATTGCCAGAGATTGGAGACCAATTACGGTTTCCGAATTTAAGACCTTTCTGGGCCTTTCCCTCAACATGGGCACACATAAATTTTCGTCAATACGTGCTTATTGGTCCACGCACCCAATTGACCACATGCCCGTGTTCTCTGCCTCCATGCCCAGGAAACGATACGAGCAGATTTTTGCGGTTCATGCACTTCAATGACAATGAACTTTGTCATCCTCGTGGAGACCCTGAATACGATCGGCTCTACAAAATTCGGCCCCTCATAAACCACTTCAACGAACATTTTGCAGCCTTGTTTATTCCCAATCAAGTTGTCTTTGTTGATGAGTCCCTGATTAAATTTTCTGCCCGCTTGTCTTTCAAACAGTACCTTCCCAGCAAGCATGCCAGATAAGGGGTCAAGCTCTATAAGTTCTGTGACAGGGCAACAGGCTATGTATGGAGCTTTACGGTTTATGAGGGAAAAGATAGTCAGGTTGAGCCGGTCAACTGCCGGATTACATAGGGAGCGCTGGCAAGATAGTGTGGAACTTTGTGTCACCCTTATTCGGAAAGGGGTACCACTTGTATGTGGACAATTATTACACTTTTTAGTCACTTGTTTGATCATCAGATTGGAGCATGTGGCACCGTGCGACCTAATCGTCGGGGCTTTCCCCAGGGGCTTGTAGATTCCCGTCTTAGGCTGGGGGAAAGAGCCTGCTTGAAGTGTAATAATTTGCTCACTGTGAAGTGGAGGGATAATAAGAATGTTTTCCTTCTTACCTCCCGTCATGCGGACACGACAGTCCAAATTCGTACGGCGACTGGTGTTGTGGAGAAACCCTTCTGTGCCCACAAATATAACCAAAATATGGGAGGGGTGGACCTCAACGACCAGAAGTTGGCGCCGTATCACATTGCCCGTAAGGCGAGACGCTGGTACAAAAAAGTGTCTCTATCCTTATTTCAATTGGCTTTGCTGAACGCTCATGGGCTATACAGAGCTTCAGGCGGGACTTTATCTCTCCTAAAATTCCAGGATGAGATAGTCACAGAACTCCTGTATCGAGGCGGTTCTGCACCTCACCATCCCCTACCAAATGCAGTAAGCCGGCTGCATGAGAGGCATTATCCGTATGTCCTCGAGAGTACCCCTACCCAACGAGCCCCCCAAAAAAGATGTCGTGTCTGTAGCAAGCGCGGATTTAGGCGTAACACCCGTTATTTTTGTCCACTCTGTCCTGACAATCCTGGTCTGTGCATTGGTAAATGTTTTGAACGCTACCACACAAGTGAAGTTTTAGCTTAGGGTACAGCATTGCACAGAACAGGACACACTTACACAGGGTCTCCCAAGATGCCATCACATTTTGAGAGACCGGAACCGTTACAGTTGAGTAAAAAAAAAAAACGTAAAAAACAAAACACAAAAAAAATATAAGATAAAAAAACAAAAATAGTTGTCGTTTTATTGTTCTCTCTCTCTCTCTCTATTTTCTCTCTATTGTTCTGCTATTTTTTTACTGTATTCTATTCTGCAATGTCTTATCATGCTTGCTTTTCAGGTATTTAACTTTTTGTTTTCAGGTACGCCATTCAGTTGCAGCGCGGATTTATTTATCTTGACAGCAACAGCGTTTGCTCCCACGATACATAAAGCCGTGACTCCAACGCTGTAGGAGGTGATTTCACCACCACAGTAAAAAAAAGAGCATATATGCCGAACCATGGGGGCAGTAGGGGCGGAGGAGCGATTTTGCTCCTTTATGCCGTGTACATACGGTCGAAATTCCGATGGAGGCTTGCCCGTGGAAAAGTCTGACCGTGTGTACACGGCTTAACTTTTTTGCGGGAGGATGCCCCCGTGCTTCGGCATATATAAATGGTGCATGTATGCCCATCATTAGAAGTGGGTGGATGAAGGGAGGTATTCTAATGGTCTAGCGGTCGGCTTTCATGTAAAAGCAATTATAGCGGCTAATTAGCCTCTAGACTGCTTTTACAAGCAGTGGGAGGGAATGTCCCCCCCCCCCCCGGATATAAACAGCGCCATTGGGAAATTGGGAAAGCATTTTATCACACCGATCTTGGTGTGGTCAGATGCTTTGAGGGCAGAGGAAAGATCTAGGGTCTAACCCCCCAATTTTTTTCAAAAAAAGAGTACCTGTCACTACCTATTGCTAGCATAGGGGATATTTACATTCCCTGAGATTACAATAAAAATGGTAAAACAATAAAAAAATGGAAGGAACAGTTTAAAAATAAAATAAAAAAAGCAAAATAAATAATAAAAAAATAAAAAAAATAGCACCCCTGTGAGGTATCACCACGAAGGTCAGATCGAGGGCAGTCATTTTAGCAGGAGACCTCCTCTGTAAATCTAATGTGGTAACCTGTAAAGGCTTTTAAAAACGTATGTAGTATGTCGCCGCTGTGCATTTGTGCGCAATTTTAAAGCATGTCATGTTTGGTATCCATGTACTCGGCCTAAGATCCTCTTTTTTATTTCATCAAACATTTGGGCAATGTAGTGTGTTTTAGTGCATTAAAAGAAAAAAAAGTGTATTTTTTCCCCAAAAAATGCGTTAGAAAAATCGCTGTGCAAATACTGTGTGGGGAAAAAAATGCAACACCCACTATTTCAATCTGTAGGGCCTTTGCTTTAAAAAAATATATAATGTTTGGGGGTTCAACGTAATTTTTTTGCAAAAAAAAAATATGTTTTCATGTAAACAAAAAGTGTCAGAAAGGGGTTTGTCTTCAAGTGGTTAGAAGAGTGGATGATGTGTGACATAAGCTTCCTAATATTGTGCAAAAATTTACGCCCTTAGAAATCCTGAAGGCGGTGCTTGGTTTTCGGGGTCCTGTACACGGCTAGGCTCCCAAAAAGTCCCACACATGTGGTATACCTGTACTCAGGAGAAGCTACAAAATGTATTTTGGGGTGTAATTCCGCATATAACCATGGCATGTGTAAGCAATATATCATTTAGTGACAACTTTTTGTACATTTTTTTTTTCTTTTTGTCATTATTCAATCACTTGGTACAAAAAAAAAAATATTCAATGGGCTCAACATGCCTCTCAGCAAATAGCTTGGGGTGTCTACTTTCCAAAATGGGGTCATTTGTGGGGGTTTTGTGCCATCTTGGCATTTTATGGCCTTCAAAACTGTGATAGGTAGTGATAGGTAGTGAGGAGTGAAATCAAAAATGTATGCCCTTAGAAATCTTGAAGACAGTGCTTGGTTTTCGGGGTCCCGTACGTGGCTAGGCTCCCAAAAAGTCCCACACATGTGGTATCCCTGTACTCAGGAGAAGCAGCAGAATGTATTTTGGGGTGTAATTTCACATATGCCCATGGCATGTGTGAGCAATATATCATTTAGTGACAACTTTGTGCAAAAAAAAAAAAGTTTGTCATATTCCCGCAACTTGTGGCAAAATATAAAATATTCTATGGACTCAACATGCCTCTCAGCAAATAGTGTGGGGTGTCTACTTTTCAAAATGGGGTCATTTGGGGGGGTTTTGTGCTATTTTGGCATTTTATGGCCTTCGAAACTGTGATAGGTAGTGCGGAGTGAAATCAAAAATTTACACCCTTAGAAATCCTGAAGGCGGTGATTGGTTTTCGGGGTTCCGTACGCGGCTAGGCTCCCAAAAAGTCCCACACATGTGGCATCCCCGTACTCGGGAGAAGCAGCAAAATGTATTTTGGGGTGCAATTCCACATATAACCATGGCATGTGTGAGCAATATATCATTTAGTGACAACTTTTTGTAATTTTTTTTTTTTTTTTGTCATTATTCAATCACTTGGGACAAAAAAAAATAATATTCAATGGGCTCAACATGCCTCTCAGCAATTTCCTTGGGGTGTCTACTTTCCAAAATGGGGTCATTTGGGGGGGTTTTGTACTGCCCTGCCATTTTAGCACCTCAAGAAATGAGATAGGCAGTCATAAATTAAAAGCTGTGTAAATTCCAGAAAATGTACCCTAGTTTGTAGACGCTATAACTTTTGCGCAAACCAATAAATATACGCTTATTGACATTTTTTTTACTAAAGACATGTGGCTGAATACATTTTGGCCTAAATGTATGACTAAAATTTAGTTTATTCGATTTTTCTTATAACAAAAAGTAGAAAATATGTTTTTTTTTTCAAAATCTTCGGTCTTTTTCCGTTTATATCGCAAAAAATAAAAATCGCAGAGGCAATCAAATACCATTAAAATAAAGCTCTATTTGTGGGAAGAAAAGGACGCAAATTTTGTTTGGGTACAACATTGCATGTCCGCACAATTTCCAGTTAAAGCAGCGCAGTGCCAAATTGTGAAATCACCTCTGGTGATTATGGTCCGTATTGGTCCGGTCCTTAAGTGGTTAAAACTCAAAGTTCAGCCTTGTCTGCACTTGAAAGAGTTTAAGGAGTCCTTAACCCTTTAGTGATGCAATTTTTAAAGGCTAGCATGAAGTTATAGACCTCCCAGGAAATAATTGTTCCTTATGTGGAACTTGCTTATGGTTCTCATTTCTATCAAGGCCTAATTTCTATCCTACAGAATTGGCTATATTCTGCAAACCCTAAAGACCATATTTCTGGTTGCTACAACCTCTGTGAAAAGGGGTGTCAGAACCGCAGGCTTTGTACTCAAGGAGCCTCGCTTAACGTTCTGCCCAGACAGAATAGTCCTAAAACTCCAGACTGCTTTTATCCATGGGGTGTCTTTCTCCTTCCAATTTAACCAGAAAGTAAATTTGCCGTTTTTCTTGGTTGAGAGAACCACATCCCCTGGATGTTGAGCTAACACTGGTGACCTGCTTGGCAGCTACCTTTTCATTCAGGAAAGCTGAAATATGTACTGTTCCAGCGTGGCTTAAGGGAGGGTCAGTCAGCATCAACACGTTCAGTCACCTCCTAGATTGTTAAGACAATTAAAAGAGCCTACTCTTCAAGGCCTTCCTGTTTTGGAGGTCTTTAGGAGCACATTTAACTAGGGCAGTGCCAGCTCTGTGGACAGCTCAGCCCTGAGTGACTCCTGAGGTTATTTGCAAGTCAGCAATATGGTCCTCCCAGGACACCTTCATTACACTTTAATAGGTGAACCCGGCTCGCGACGGTAAAATTTGGAGAATTCACAATTCAAAATTTTTCGTGCACCCTCCTGTATGGCGAGTTAGTTCCCATTGTATGCTGCCATGATGCATCAGGAAAACTGAAAATTGTATACTCACCTTTTTGTAATTTTCCTTTCCTGGTGCATCTTCATGGCAGCATACAGATGCCCACCCTAATGGCGAGAGTTTAAGAGAATGCTGTGAGCCGGGCCTGTCTTTGCTTTATAGTTAACCATTCCTATCAGGTTGTGGGGGCGGAGTCACAACCCATTGTATGCTGCCATGAAGATGCACCAGGAAAGGAAAATTACGGAAAGGTGGGTATACAATTTTCATTTTTTTCTGAAATGGGAGATCACATGAAAAAAATAAGGATGCAGGTGTTGAGTCTACAATTTGCACATAGATTTGTATCCATTACTGAGTTTCTGTCGTGGAAAGATTGGTTGTTTGCAGAGCCCACAGCCATCTTTGCCTTGTGCTAATCATGCACACTTCAGATTCATCTTTTTGCAATAATGCTATCTATAGGCTAAGTTCCACTCACCGTTCATCCCATCATTCATTCCAAGAAGCAAGCCTCACACACAGGTCTCACTCATCATCAGGCCATCCCAGAGCAGAGTGTCCCCTGGGATAGCCAGCTCTCTTTATTTATAGTCAACATGAGTAACAAAAGAAGGTGTTGGCTTCACAAAACAGCCATTCAGACATTTTGTATATTTTCAAAAGAATCAATCACAGACATGTTTAAATTCAAATATAATGCTAGCAGTGATGTGTGCAAACGGCTGTGTACAGGGGTCATGCTTTCTGTGAGACAAAGGAACAGTAGAAAGCATGGCTTTGTACAAAGCCGTGTGCAAACCAAACTCACTGCTACCAATGACGGGAACTATACGACAATTATGCCTCAATGGACCACAACTGTCGTATAGCTATGCTACTGTTCTTGTGGACACAGATCTGTGCGCTCGGAGTCATTTAACGCCCCAGTTAGGAGGTGGCCAGTCCCCCGACGAGGTGTAAAACAACATCTCTAAATGGAGCAAACATCGCTGTTTCCATAGGAAGATTTTCCCACCACCGATCTTCCACCAACGTCTGTATGTGCAAATACGCTCAGATGAGCGCATTACAGCAAAACTGACATTGGGGGGACATCTGACAACATAAATTAATAAAATATTCCACAACAGTCCTCCCTTTTTTGTCATATGCACCCCATGTCCATCGATGAAACTTGATCTGCTTCTTACACCTGGAAATGAATCAGTCCTTAGTCCATAAAAAGGAAAACACGGCTTGACATGTAGACTCTACTCTTCAGGGGCATGACTTATAAAGGAGGACACGACATGGTGAGCTGTAGTAATCGCCGATCTGTCTGTGATCCTCTGTGTCTTGTATGTGGGTCCGGCTCTGGGGCGTCTCATCAAGGAAACTCTGGTCACACGTCAAATCAGGCAACAGGCGCACCTCGTCACGGCATAGAAAGAATAGAAATAAAAACGACATGAGTATATATATTCCCACTTCCTTTAACCACGATCCGCTGTAAAAATAAAAATTAGATCCCCAAAGATCCCCAGACACTTAAAAGGACTCCCAACCTTCACTTAGCTACAGCTCTGGCTTCAACAGTTACATGAAGAACCCTATCCTTAACGGATGAGAATTGTTCAATCGTATCCCAAGCCCGAGCCCCCCCCACCTTGTACATCCAGGACACCATGCCCAGACCTGGTCGGGGTTGGTGAACAAATCCCTTCTAGCTGTCCCTGCCATTCTTCATTTCCTGCGCCATCAGATCCTCGCGATCGGCCGTGACATAAGGTGCTGGGACAGCTTCACCATCACGCATGAAACTCTTGCTTTGGGGGAATTACCTTATAAGCTGAAGATCCACAGAAGCACCAAACTAAAGTTCAAACACATTTGTGGGCTGCCTAGATACCCAAACCGACAAGAGGCAGAGCCATTAAAACTAACCAATTTTACACTCTAAAAATACATCGTTAGATTCCATTGACAAGTGTCTGTTTGGAGTCTTCACCAGTCTGTCAAAACTCCTCATACCCATAATAACATCATAAATGGCATGTAAATAATAACTTGGGATGCTTTTCATCGTTACCCTTGCTGAAATTTACTAAACAACAAAAATATAAATAAACAAAGATACTCCTCATTCTTTGGTGTGGTTGAGCCGCTTCTTGCAGTGGCTGGCGTGGTCTCATCCCTCAAGCTTCTTTTCAACGACCCAGTCACCTGGTTGGAAAGAATGTAAACTGATTATTGTGTCAGGGTCCAGGAGGGACTCGTGAACCCTGTGGTGGACATTTTGAAGTTCATGTCACAGCGATCGCACCTCCCCCATCAGCCGAGAATATAAGTGACAGCTAATGAGGAAAGTACGACTCTGGTTTTGATTGACCTCCAAACAACCCTCATATGACAATAACCCAGATATCGGGACTGTGGTCACCGCATAACCTGTGCGTGGCTTACAATACCTGGAACCATTGACAAAAGGTTCTTAGCATCTGGGATGGGAACCTACTTCACCAGACTGCTGCTTGCCGATTCAAATTCTATCAAAGAAAGACAGTCTTGGCACAAACTTGGTTAGAATTACAGAGGTTATTATTAGTTTAAAAAAAAAAAAAAAAAACTGTCATTCTTACATTTATCACTTCTCCCCCCTTTTCTTCCTCATTACAGACTGAAGGAAGAAATGAGTGGTGCAGGAAAAAAGAAACAATGAAATAGCCTATGATACTTTTACCTCCCTTAGACTCATGTATTTATCCATATGTACCGCTGTCTACATACACCTGCTCTCTGTGTACAAACTCCTTGGACCTGAAAAATACTTATAAGCAAAATCATTACTCTATCCTTCATATTTAACCTGCAAAGAATGGTAAACAATAATGACATTCCTGTACATTGGTAAATTGTCAATGACATTCTTTCAAAACTGATTCAAACAAAACCCTCCGTAACCCTTACTTTTCCCGTTCCTACAAACATACAACAGCCGCGAAGCATCGAAGGATCGCCGCGATAAGTTCGAACATATTCACGTTACTACATACAAACACTCAGATACAAACGTGGGGGATATACTTCATCGTTTCCAAAACCAAAAATGAAAAAAAACAAAAACAGCCAGAATTCTCCCTTCACTCTTTCAGCAATAGAAAAAAATACAATGGGACAAACATGAGAGCAGCTCGAGAACCTTGCATGGACCAGCCATACAAAGTTCAAACAAACGGCGTGAGACTACACCGTTCCTCCATCAACACACTAATCATTACAGATTTCTGAAGCCGCAGCTCAACTGCATCCACTCCAGAGGGATACCCAAAATAGTATCCTTGGACCGACTATGTTAATCTTTTTGGGGTTCAAAGGCCTTTGCCCCAAAACTAGGCTTCGTGCACTGTGTGACCGTCTGACTGTGGGAAGCCTCCATTCCTTCCCTTTTCACAGACCTCCTTGTGTCCATGGCGATTTGAATCGGCTTATCGTCTTAAACCTGCGTCCAGGTTAAACCGTTGCACCCATTTTGGAGAGCACCGCCTGGTGTCTTATTATACGATGGATTGAAGAACTACAACCACTATATCTGGTCAAGTCCTCCAACTAGAAACCCTAACCGAGGCGTCAACTCTATGGCTTGTTGTCCCAACACTTTTGGAACTACAGCAACAACCACAGATCAACCCCCAAATTAGGCCTCTACCCCTCACAGTGCATGCATACACCCATACACTGCGTTGCCAGACTAAACCACACAGAACACTTACGCCAGTTTACCACCTGCAGAACAATGTGGCTTCTCTCTGTATCTAGATGATAAAACAATGGTGATGCCCCCCTGTTTTGCTCTCTACCCAAAACTGTATTACAGTACAAAACTTCACAAAACTGGAACAAAATATAAAACACTTTTAAACGCAAAAATGCTTTCCATTTTCCTTCCAAACACAAATCCCATTGGCCAACCTTTCAGACAACCCCAAGCTCCTCCCACCAACTTTCTGCTGATATATAAATGCTGAAAAGAAACTTCTGGTTACATGCTCAGCTCTCAAAAAAAACAAACTGGTTATTTACATATCCATTGTTCAGGGAGCGGGAGGGGGGAGCCTAGCCCCAATCGCCTTGTCTATCAAGACTCCAAAAAATCCATGGCTAAACATCATATATATTTCAACCATTAAAAAAAAAAACCTTTGTCAAGGAAATGATGGAATAAACCCCCCTTTGCAAGTGGGAGGGAATCCCCCCCTGACCCAAATATCCCCTGGAAACAAAACCACAAGTTGAGACGCAAATACAAACTCCTGCCAAAAGATGGCTATACAGTACAAGCTTCAAAACATGAATTGCCTTCTGGGAAACTCCCAAATATTTAAACATAAAAACACACCATTGTACAAAAACTCTGTTAGTCTTACAATCTATCAAAATTCAGTGTAAAGTGGAGTTTTTACTTAAAAACGAAATCCAATACAAAAAACCGCCGCTCATATACTGCAAAGTCAGCCGACCCTGCAATAGCTTACATTCACTTAAATGAAAACAGAGAAATCCCCATCCTAACACCATCTGCATGGAGTTTGCATGTTCTCCCGGTGTCTCACTTCTCTCCCCAGCAGTGCACAGGTCAAACTGCAAACGCATAAAACAGGACAAAACTGCGCCAATCAACAAATGCCAATACAGCATATTCAGGGGCCGTGTTTGCTAAACTGGAACTTCCTATCTCAAACTGTAAACGTCTCTCAAAATGACCGACAAGCCAGGACAACAAAATGGTGGATGACCACTGCACACTTCATGGACAACAACAAAAATGGCGCCATTAACGCATGCAATTTTTCCCGCCAAAACCAGCATGGGCCATCACAATGAACACCACATGGGTTCCCCCACACAAAGAAAAACAAAAATGGCCTCCAGATTCCAACGCAGAAAAGACCGCACTACTCAATTCGCACCAAACATCAAAAACTGAGAAATTCCACCAGCAAAATAGCCGACGAATGCCACAGCACGGTCACATGATATCACACCCAAAGGGAAGGTGGCTGCACCTTCCCTTATAGGATACCCACAGGCTAAAGAAAAACTGTGTCTCAAAATGGCAGACAAACCACAAGGCTAACAAAAGCCAAGAAATGGCGCCATTAATGCATGTATTTTTTTCCCGCCAAAACCAGCATCTCTTTAAAAGAAAATCAAAAATGTTTTTCTCCACAAAGACAGACTACACTTGAGATTCACACTCAACCATAGACACACACTCTAGTTGGCCAAAGGGTCTGAGTTGAAGTAGCCTAAACAGCACATTTAAAAAAATGTTAGTTACATAAACAATATTAAAAACATATTCATTTCTCTAAGTTAATATACTCTGAGATATTCACCACACACATACAGTACAATGTTGCCTGCATGCCTGCTCAGAGTTTCCTTCCCTTAGGGCAGGGATATGCAATTAGCGGACCTCCAGCTGTTGCCAAACTACAAGTTCCATGAGGCATAGCGAGACTGACAGCAGCAAGCATGACACCCAGAGGCAGAGGCATGATGGGACTTGTAGTTTTGCAACAGCTGGAGGTCCGCTAATTGCATATCCCTGCCTTAGGGCATAGCCCCTGCAACACAAAGCAGTGGGCAAGCCCTTCCCCCATTCAAGCACATGGCTCAATGCAGCGGCCATCCTCAAAAATGCCATGGCTGCACAATACATTGCACAAAGGTCATTTCCCCAAACAGCCATCTCTCTTACATTTCATCCACAATATACAGTTTCCATCAGCATTCACACAGGCTCAAACTCTACACACAACTTTGTTCTGAAAATTGGAAAGTCAGATATACACAACTTTCAAACATGTTGGCAGTGATAGCCATGCTGCCTGCCCCTCCCCCGCTAAAGCACATTGCTTATGGCTCAATGCAGCGGCCATCAATAACAATGCAGCCAAACACTCTTACAGCAAGCGGCTTCCCCACATAAACATCCAGGCTCATACGATCGGATTCACACACACACACATTATTTCAAAAAGACGAAAAATGTGTTCTTTTACAGAGCAGAGCCCCCACGCATCGGGTCGTGCATCCATTCTTCCCCCCATCTCGACCTGATGCATAAGGGGCTCTATCTAGTCCCTTCAGAGTCACCATCCTGTCGTGGAAAGATTGGTTGTTTGCAGAGCACACAGCCATCTTTGCCTTGTGCTAATCATGCACACTTCAGATTCATCTTTTTGCAATAATGCTATCTATAGGCTAAGTTCCACTCACCGTTCATCCCATCATTCATTCCAAGAAGCAAGCCTCACACACAGGTCTCATCATCAGGCCATCCCAGAGCAGAGTGTCCCCTGGGATAGCCAGCTCTCTTTATTTATAGTCAACATGGGCAACAAAAGAAGGTGTTCGCTTCACAAAACAGCCATTCAGACATTTTGTATATTTTCAAAAGAACCAATCACAGACATGTTTAAATTCAAATAAAATGCTAGCAGTGATGTGTGCAAATGGCTGTGTACAGGGGTCATGCTTTCTGTGAGACAAAGGAACAGTAGAAAGCATGGCTTTGTACAAAGCCGTGTGCAAACCAAACTCACTGCAACCAATGACGGGAACTATACGACAATTATGCCTCAATGGACCACAACTGTCGTATAGCTATGCTACTGTTCTTGTGGACACAGATCTGTGCGCTCGGAGTCATTTAACGCCCCCGTCAGGAGGTGGCCAGTCCCCCGACGAGGCGTAAAACAACATCTCTAAATGGAGCAAACATCGCTGTTTCCATAGGAAGATTTTCCCACCACCGATCTTCTACCAACGTCTGTATGTGCAAATATGCTCAGATGAGCGCATTACAGCAAAACTGACATTGGGGGGACATCTGACAACATACATTAATGAAATATTCCACAACAGTTTCCCAATTGTATGTTACATGCTTAATTTTAGCACCCCCACCCCCTACACAAAGAATAGCTTTACATTTATTCACATTGATCCTTTAGCAATTAGATAACTTCAAAGATAGTATAGCTGCTTATGCTGTAATGAAGTAGGCAAAACCAAAGTAGGAAGTAGGAACCAAAGATTTTCAACTAAGGCATAGCAGTGGTTTTACCCTCCTTAACCCAACACATCAACTGGATGTGGTTGTATATATGCCACGGCAAAAATTATACCCCCTGTTGTATTAATCGGGTGGTAATGCCACTGAACACGATGCATTCAAGTTAAAGGGGCTGCACCACAACCCCCCTGTAGGGATGAGCCGAACAACCCCTTGGTTCGGTTCGCACCAGAACCCGCAAACGGACCGAAAGTTTGCACGAACGTTAGAACCCTATTAAATACAATGGATGCGAATGTTCGAAATCTAAAGTGCTAATTATAACGACTAATATGCATGTTATTGTCCTAAAAAGGGTTTGGGGACCCGGGTTCTGCACCAGGGGTCATGTATCAATGCAAAAAAAAGTTTTAAAAACGGCCGTTTTTCGGGAGCAGTCATTTTAATGATGCATAAAGTGAAAAAAAAAAGTCAAATATTCCTTTAAATATCGTACCTGGGGGGTGTCTAAAGTATGCCTGTGAAGTACCACGTGTTTCCCGTGTTTAGAACGGTCCCTGCACAAAATGACATATCTAAAGGAAAAAAAAGCCATTTAAAACTGCTTGCGGCTTTAATAAAATGTCTGGTCCCGGTAATATGGATGAAAATCTTTGAGAAAAATGGCATAGCTACCCCATCATCCCCCCCCCCTACCCCAGCCCATTACCAGCCCCTTTGGGTCTTGTATGGATATTAAGGGGAACCCCGCACACAAAATAAAAAAGGCCCTATATACTCTGAACAGCCGTATACAGGCGGTGCATACAAGACAGGGACTGTAGGTTTGTTTTTATGTAGAATCTGTTTGTAATTTTGAACAGGTACATTGTTTAAGTGTAGCTCCAGCCAAAAAATCTATTTACTCTTTCGTCCATGGACCGACACAGCTTCTCTATTGACAAAGTGGGTATTATCCGTTAATTAGGAGTGACTAGGCAGAAAAACTTGTAAAAAGTGTTGCATCACACCTTCTACAGTACCGCCCAGGGGGCGGACCCTCTGGTATAACCTCTCAGTCTGCATCTCGCAGATCAGTTTTTTTCTGTCTAGCAAGGAGTAGGACATGGCTCCTTTCGGGCCCATTGGTCCGGGGGAAAAAAAAATAAATATTTTTTGCTACATTTATTGTTTCCTGCGATCTTCGATCAACTGCCGACTGGGTGACAGGCTGGATCCTCGATCCTTGTAGTCTCCCCAGTTTCGGCCATCGAGCATGTGCCGACCCTAGCTACGCACTGGGTTTTCCACGACATGCCCGTCGCTCCACGGGTGGCCGGTGAGCCTACGCTCCAGGGCCTGCATCGGACCACTCAGCTTCGGCTGACCTTACGGCTGAGTCGCAGCAGCCTGGCCGGTGAGCTTACGCTCCAAGGCTTGCATCGGACCGCTCAGCTTCGGCTGACATTACGGCCGAGTCGCAGCAGCCTGTCCGGTGAGCGTCACGCTCCAGGGCATACATATGATCGTCCCTTTTGGGTCCAATCACAGCATGCCTGGCCAACAGTCACCTTCCGTGCGCGGACGATGATCTGTTTGGAATGTCTTCCAGCATAATACATGCAGGATAGGTAAGTAAAACTCCCCTGCCTCGGCTGGGTGATTTAGCTGGACATTCCTGGAGAGACCAAGTAAGTGGTTGTGGCCCCTTTCTTCCCTCTCTCCCTGCCTTTCCCTCCTCCCTGGGCTTCTAGCTAAAGGTTGCTGGGTGCTGGGGGTCACCTAAGGGGTTCCACTGGAGCGGGGCTGGCTGTAACTAACATTTAAAAGAAATGTAATTTCTGCTTACCTGTATGTGCTTCCTCCTCCATGCTGTCGGCGGCCATTTTGGGGTGGTCCATGCCGAGTTCGGCCTCTTGTGACTGCGCGGCGGCCATCTTCCTGTGGTTCGGCCACACCCACTGGCCCCTATCAGCTGATTGGCGGCCATGTTTGTCCACCCTGTATGTATATATTGCCGTTCGGCGGCCATCTTTTTGTGGGCTACAGCTGCTTGACCTCTATCTTCGGCTCGGCGGCCATTTTCTTAGAGCCCACATTATCTTCCATACAGACGTTTTGGCAACCATTTTGCGAGAGCCTCCGGCCTCTTGAGTGCATTACACTGGCGCGAAAATTCACACAGGAAGTGCTGATAAAAGAAGCAGACTGATACAGCAGCAGTGGGACAGCATCACAGGCGCAGCAACACGGCAGCATAGCAGTACCGGTCCAGGGTGGTCAGTCCTCTGGGTAACCCAGCATCTCTGCAGCGCAGGAGGGTGGCCCATTGATATCTTGCCTGGAGCCCTGTGGGTGTCAGCGTGTGGTCAGCATGGCATCTGAGCCAGATATCTTCTCCCCTGAAACACCAGATTTAGCAACTGGTGCCCCTGAGGTGTCTATAAACGCTATGACGGCAATCCTAGAGGCGTTTGCTGCCAGGGTGGAAGCAGCACACGGGAATACAGGGGGTAGTAAATGCCCCGTCCCCTACAAGCTTCTGGGGATAATTCTGATGCAGAACCAGGTCCAGCTACGGCTCAGGGCCCAGATTCTGACGCATCAGAGACTGCAGACCGTGACCGGACAGTGAGGAGCACTCCAAGTCCAGGTCAGTACGCGAGACGGCATTGGTATCTGACCTTATTACTGCAGTGCGGGATACGCTAAAGTTGGAAAATACTGCAGAAGCAGCAAAGACTCCGGTCCACTTGGGTTTCATAGACCTGCCCGCACTGCTAAGGTGTTCCCTTGTGTGTCTTTTGATAAACTCTTATACAAGGAATAGGAGAACCCACTGAGGGTCTTTACAGCCCCAAAGACGTTTGCGGTACGATACCCCTTTGAGGAGAGTTTTCTGAATAAATGGACCTCTCCCCCTATAGTGGACCCTCCGGTGTCCAGACTTAATAGAGCCACCACAATTCCTGTAGAAGGGGCTCCTGTTTTCAAGGACCCTGTGGATAAGAAGGCTGAAGCACTCGCTTGCTACCGATACTCAGTGGTAGGCTCGGCAGTACGCCCGGCATTTGGTGGGGGCCCTAGTGTTTCACACACTTACTGAATGGGCAAGATTGCTACTCCAGGGGTTAAGGAGCGAGATGCTCCTCCTGATGAGATAACATTGGCCGACCAGTTGGTCCCGGGCCTTAGGTTTGTCTGTGAGTCAGACATGGATACTATTCCCCTGCTGTTTAAAGCTTTGGTTTATGCAGTAGCAATACGCCGCCTGATCTGGCTAAAAGGCTGGTCTGCGGACCAGACTTCCAAGAAAGCCCTGTTGGATCTGCCTTTTAAGGGCGACAGACTTTTTGGGGCTTCTCTGGATGACATCATCAAGGATGCCACAGGAGGTAAAAGCACTTTGCTTCCCCAAATTAGCAAGGGTAAGGGGCCACGCCAAGGGCAAGGGCCCTCCTTTACTGCACGCAAGCGTTTTTTTCGTCCCCCTAGGGCGACAGGGAAAAGACCCCAGGTCGATAAAGCGCCTGCCCAAGGACAAAGGCGTCCTTGGTCCCGCATACCCAACAAGCCTGCGGACAAATCTGCGTCCGCATGAAGGTCCGCCCCCACCCAGCTCTTGGGTGGGGGGATGTCTTCACAAATTCGCAATTTAGTGGACAGCTCTAGTCTCCGACAGGTGGGTTTGCGAAGTAATCTCCTCAGGCTACAAGATAGAGTTTCTCTCTTGTCCACCGGACAGATTCATCACCTCCAATCTCCAGCTACTACCGACCCGTCGGGAGGCCCTGTATGGGGCGGTCCAGGGTCTACTGGAACGCGAGGTAGTTATTCCAGTTCCAGAACAGGAACGGGGTCAGGGTTTTTACTCAAATCTGTTTATTGTGCCAAAGAAGGAGGGGGTTCGTCCAATCTTGGATCTCAGAGCCCTCAATTGCTTTGTGAAAGTACAAAGATTTCGGATGGAGTCGGTTCGATCTGTAGTCACGGCTCTCCATCCGGGGGACTTTCTGGCCTCCTTGGACATCAAGGACGCATACCTGCATGTCCCCATATACTCCAGACACCAGAAGTCTCTGTGATTTGCTGTCGGGAAGAACCACTACCAGTTTGTGGCCCTCCCGTTTGGCCTTGTCTCAGCACCCAGGACGTTCACCAAGGTGCTCGCTCCGATTCTGGCACTTCTAAGACAGCGGGGTATCGCTATCATGGGCTACTTGGATGACCTTCTACTGAAGGCGCCTTCAAGCTCAGAATTTAGAGGTAAGCGTGTCCATTACCTGTCAGACTCTTCGAGACTGTGGTTGGATACTAAACACGCAAAAGTCAGTATTGGTGCCCACTCAATGCCTAGTGTACCTGGGGTTGATTCTGGATTCCTCCGAGGCAAAGGTATTCCTCCCTGTGGAGAAGTTGCAGACCCTTCGGGGCTGCAGTACGGCAGCTGACTTCCAGGAATTGGTCGTCACTCCGTTTTGGCATGCGAGTGTTGGGCCTCATGGTAGCCTCCTTCGAGGCGGTCCCATATGCTCAATACCACACTCGAGTGTTACAGAAGGAAGTTCTGTCCAGATGGAACAGATGCCCTTCATCTCTGGATTATCAAATCCGAGTGAGCCACCTAGTCAGGAGATCCCTGGTATGGTGGCTGAGAGCACCGGCTCTAATGGCCGAGAAGAAATTTCTTCCGGTTTACTGACGGACGCCAGCCTTACAGGTTGGGGGGGGGGGGGGAGTCTGGGGTGTTCAGTCGGCACAAGGTCGCTGGACCCCAGAGGAAGCCCTCCTGCCGATCAATGTCCTGGAAATCCGGGCGATCAGTCTGTGCCTCTTCAAATGGTCTCAGAGGCTGCAAGGGCGTCCAGTCAGGATCCAGTCAGACAACGCCACAGCGGTGGCATATGTCAATCATCAAGGAGGAACAAGAAGCTCAGCTGCAGCATCTGAGGTTGCTCGCATCCTGAAGTGGGCAGAGAAGAGCGTACTGGCACTGTCGGCCGTGTACATTCCGGGTGTGGAGAACTGGCAGGCGGACTACCTGAGCCGCCAGATGCTGGACCAGAGAGAATGGTCCTTACACCCGGGGGTGTTCCAACTCCTCTGCCAAAGATGGGGCACACCAGACGTAGATCTTCTGGCTTCCCGACTCAATCGGAAGGTATTGAGGTTTGTGGCCCAGTCAAGAGACCCATGGGCAGACGCAACGGACGCGTTGGTGGCATCGTGGGGTCAGTATCGGCTAATCTATGCCTTCCCTCCCTTAAGGCTTCTTCCTCTTCTGCTCCACAGAGTGGAGGCAGAGGGAATTCCAATGATCCTAATCGCTCCAGATTTGCCTCAGCGTCCTTAGCACGCCGATCTAGTACGTCTGGTAGCAGACGTCCCCTGGCGCCTACCACTATGGAAGGACCTGCTATCGCAAGGTCCCATACTCCATCCTGCTTTACAGTCATTGGCTTTAACGGCATGGCTGTTGAGAACCAGGTACTGAGAGACCGGGGCCTGTCAGATTCAGTAATCTCTACTATGAGAAGTGCTCGAAAACTGTCCTCTAGGAAGGTTTATCACCGCACTTGGAAGGCCCACATCTCCATGTGTGAGGAGATGAAATGGCATCCGCGTACCTATTTGGTTTCCAGAATCCTGCTGTTTTTACAGCATGGGGTGGACCAAAGGCTTGCCCTAAGTACGATTAAGGGACAGATATCTGCCCTGGCTGTCTTTTTTCAGCGACCCCTGGCGACTCACTCTCTCGTGAGTACATTTGTGCAGGGGGTTCGACATGTGGCCCCTCCGGTCCGTCCCCCGCTACCTCCGTGGGACTTAAACCTGGTCCTCTCGGTGCTTCAGAAGGCACCGTTTGAGAATATTAGAGATATTCCCCTGTTGACACTTTCTCAGAAAGTGGTCTTTTTGGTGGCTGTTACGTCAGTTAGACGAGTCTCTGAGCTGGCAGCCTTGTCCTGCAAGGCTCCCTATTTGGTTTTCCACAAGGATAAGGTGGTGCTGCGGCCGCAGCCTTCCTTTCTTCCGAAAGTCGTTTCGGCTTTTCATCTCAATGAAGACATTGTACTTCCATCCTTGTGTCCTCATCCGTCGAATCCTAAGGAGTCGGCGTTGCATTCCTTGGACATTGTCCGAGCTTTGAGAGTATACTTATCTGCTACTTCCCTGTTCCGGAAGTCAGACTCACTGTTGGTTTCAGTGGCTGGTCCCAAGAAGGGCCAAGCAGTCTCGTCGGCCACCATCTCTAGGTGGATCCGACAGATAGTAATCCAGGCTTACGCCTTAAAGGGTCAAGCGCCCCCTTTCTTGTCACGGCTCATTCGACCAGGGCAATAGGTGCCTCTTGGGCTTTCCGACATCAAGCGTCTGTTTCCCAATTATGTAAAGCGGCGACTTGGTCGTCCGCTCACACTTTCACAAAATTCTACAAAGTTGATGTAGGTGCATCTTCGGATGCCTCTTTCGGCCGCAAGGTTTTGCAAGCGGCTGTTTAGAGTTGCAGCTCTTCCGTTGGAGGAGTGCTGTTTTGTGTTTTGGGGTGAAGTTTATTTTTATGCTGTTACCACCCCTTGTTTTTTCTCTGACACTGCTTTGGGACGTCCCACTTTGTCAATAGAGAAGCTGTGTCGGTCCATGGACGAAAGAGTAAATAGGATTTTTTACTCACCGTAAAATCCTTTTCTCTGAGTCCATGGACCGACACAGCACCCACCCCTCCTTTTAAGTTTGTACTGCTTTTTGACAAACTGATCTGTGAGATGCAGACTGAGAGGTTATACCAGAGGGTCCGCCCCCTGGGCGGTACTGTAGAAGGTGTGATGCAACACTTTTTACAAGTTTTTCTGCCTAGTCACTCCTAATTAACGGATAATACCCACTTTGTCAATAGAGAAGCTGTGTCGGTCCATGAACTCAGAGAAAAGGATTTTACGGTGAGAAAAAAAATCCTATTTTTAAGCTTTTTGGAAAACATAGGGAAGGGTTATCACCCCTGTAACATTTGTTTTGCTGTCTGTGCCCCTGTTCAGAACATTTCACCTCACTTTCCGTCCCAATGACAAATGTTTTTGAAAAGTGGGGTTTTTATTGAAACAAGGATTGGTGATAAAGCATCAGTAGAGAGGAGACACCCTTTTCCCATATTAACTCTTACAGGAGAGAATTTCCCTTCCTAGGGGTAGATTTCCTCTCACTTCCTGTTGTCTCCTTTCGTTTGCAAGTAGGAGTCGTTTGTAAGTTGGATGTTTGAAAGTAGGGGCCTGCCGTATATACTCTGCTGAAATTTGCCCCTTACATGTTGGTGTTGCCACAACACTGTAAGCCCTCACAGTTACTCTTGGTGGGCGCATGAATGGGCCCTGCTGTGAATTATTAGATCAAGAATTGTAATTGCATGCCCCTGTTGAACAGGGGCTGAAAAATTGGGCCTTTGGTGGTGGTGGTGGTGGTGTTGACACAACACTGTAAGGCCTCAGTTACTCTTGGTGGGCGCAGGAATGGGCCCTGCTGTGAATTATTAGATCAAGAATTGTAATTACATGCCCCTGGTAAACAGGGGCAGAAAAATTGGGCCTTAGGCACTGGTGCTGGTGCCACGACACTGCAACCTCTCCCAGATACTCTAGTTGGAGTGCAGGAATGAGCCCTGCTGCAAAGCATTGCATAAAAAATTGGAATTACATGCTCCTGGTAAACAGGGGCTGAAAAATTAGGCCTTAGCCACTGGTGGCGGCACCCAGAAACAAAAATGTTCTTCCAAGCTATCATCATCAATCGGATCATTGAGGAGGAGGAGGATAGTCAGTCAACATAACAGGACAGTCACTCAGCATCACCATCAGTCTTGAAGGGATGTGACATTTGAAAATAAATTAGTCTGTTATATCAGCTTCAGGTGTTTGGTAGCTGGTGGTGATCCAAGACTGGTTCATCTTTATGAAGGTCAGTCGATCAACCGAGTCGGTGGACAGGCGCACCCTGTGATCCGTGACAAATCCTCCAGCAGCACTGAATGTGCGTTCTGAAAGAACGCTGGATGCAGGACAGGCCAGTAGCTCAATTGCATACTGTGCAAGCTCGGGACAGTGATCCATCCTCAAGACCCAGTAAGCCAGAGGATTTTCGGTGGGGAAGGTGTCCAAGTCTGACCTTGCCCCTAGGTATTCCTGCACCATGTATATCAGACGCTGGCGATGGTTGCTGGAACCGATCATACCTTGGGGCTGCGGACTAAAGAATTGTCTGAACGCATCGTTCAGACGGCCACCTTCCCCACCGCTCCTTCTTTGACTGACCGAAGCCTCAGCAACTCGTTGTCCAGGACCAGGAGTTTGTAACCTCCCAGTCTCTGGGAACGCGTTGCACAGACCTTTCTGCAAGGCCTCCCGGAGTTGTCTCATCCTCTGCTCCCTCTGCGACAGTAAGATAAGGTCCGCAACATTACCCTTGTACCGTGGATCAAGGAGAGTGGCCAGCCAGTAATGGTCCCCCTCCTTGATCCGAAGAATACGAGGATCCTTCCGCAGACTTTGCAGGATCAGGGAGGCCATGCAGCGTAGGTTAGCTGAGGCATTCGGTCCGGAGTCCTCTGGGTCACTAATGACGATATGATCCGCAGCCACCTCCTCCCAGCCACGTACAAGTCCACGGGTTTCTTGGGACTGTAAATCATCCCTAAAAGACTGCTGCTGATGATGCTGAGTGCCAGGCTCCACCTCCATGCTGACACAATCCTCCTCCTCCTCTTCCTGTGCGATGGGTGGGACAGAAGGAACACTGTCTGGGTAAAGGGGGCCTTGAGAGGCAAGGAAGTCCTCCTCTTCCTGCCTCTGTTCTGCCTCAAGTGCCCTGTCCATTATTCCACGCAGCGTATGTTTCAACAGGTGGACAAGAGGTACAGTGTCACTGATGCATGCACTGTCACTGCTCACCATCCTCGTGGCCTCCTCAAATGGTGCCAGGACAGTGCATGCATCCCTGATCATGCCCCACTGGCGTGGTGAAAAAAACCCGAGCTCCCCTGACCCTGTCCTGGTGCCGTAGTCGCACAGGTACTCATTGATGGCCCTCTGCTGCATGTGCAGCCGCTGCAGCATGGCCAACGTTGAGTTCCACCTGGTGGGCATGTCACATATAAGGTGGTTCTTGGGCAGGTTAAACTCCTTTTGCAGCTCAGCCAGGCGAGCACTGGCATTATAAGTGCTGCGGAAATGCACACAGACTTTCCTGGCCTGCCTCAGGACATCCTGTAAGCCCGGGTACCTGCCCAAGAACCGCTGCACCACCAGGTTAAAGGACGTGAGCCACACAGGGCACATGGGTCAGTTGTCCCTGTCGGAGGGCGGAGAGGAGGTTGGTGCCATTGTCGCAAACCACCATTCCTGGCTTAAGCTGGCGTGGCGTCAACCACCTCTCGGCCTGCCCTGCAGAGCAGACAGAACCTCTGCCCCAATGTGGCTCCTGTCCCCCAAACACACCAGCGCAAGCACGGCATGGCATCTTTTTGCCTGCGTACTTGCGTAGCCCCTTGAACGCCTACGGAGCACCGCTGGTTTGGAGGACAAAGCACAGGAAGAGGCCATGGAGGAAGAAGAAGAGGAGGGGGTGGAGGAGAGAGGTGTGTCACAACCAGTAGTAGCATTTTGGAGGCGTGGCGACGGAACAACCTCCAACACTACTGCACCTTGTCCTGCATCCTTCCCAGCTGCCAAAAGAGTGACCCAATGGGCCGTGAAAGAAAGGTAACGTCCCTGTCCATGCCTGCTGGACCATGAGTCAACGGTAATATGCACCTTACCGCTGACCGCCCTGTCCAGCGAGGCCAAGACATTGCCTTCCACATGCCGGTAGAGAGCCGGAATCGCCTTCTGTGAGAAAAAGTGGCCTTTGGGAACCTGCCACTGAGGAACCGCACATTGCACAAACTCACGGAAGGGGGCAGAGTCTACCAACTGAAAAGGCAGCAGTTGAAGCGCTAGCAATTTAGTCAAGCTAGCATTCAACCGCTGGGCATGTGGATGGCTGGGAGTGAACTTCTTTCGACGGTCCAGCAGCTGGGGCAGGGAAATTTGCCTGCTAGAATCGGACGTCGGTGTACTGCTAACAGAGTGCCCGCAAGTACTTGGCTGTGACACACCTAATTCTACACCTTCATTCCTCTCAGTGCAGGTTTCAGAGAGGACTGAAGGTATAGTGGGGTTGGAGATCCCAGCTGATGCGGTGCAAGGAGAGGTCCGCTTTGTTCTTTGGTGTGGGTCTTTAAGGTAGGCTTGCCAACGAGCTGCATGGCAGGTCAACATATGTCTGGTCAAGCATGTGGTGCCCAAGCGGCTGATGTTTTGGCCACGCGATATACGCTTGAGACATATGTTGCAAACAGCAGCTGTGCGATCTGATGCACTCGACTCAAAAAAGGCCCACACCAAAGAACTTTTTGAATAACGGGCAGAGGCAGCGCCCTGCACAGGCGGAGCTCTGCGGTGTGATTTAGTCGGTGTGCTGCCCTTACGCTGGCCCCCCGAGGGAAACCTGCCTCATTGGAGATGTGCCTCCTCCTCATCATCCTCCTCCTCCTCTCTCCTATTAGGCACCCACGTGGAGTCAGTGACCTCATCATCCCCTCCCTCCTCATCACTGGAGCCAATCTGGCAGTATGCTGCAGCTGCTGGAACATGACTGCCAGATTGGTGTCCTTCTTGAGCATCCCCTCCCTCTGCTCTCATGCTACTGCCTTCCTCTAGCTAGGTATCATCATCAGACCCTTTGAAACGCTGGGCATCCTCCTGGAGCATGTACCCAACACTGTGCTCAAACAGTTCGGGGGACTCCTCAGGAGGACATGGTGGGTCTAGGGAAGGAGTGACTGATGATGACATTGATACCAGGGAAGAGGACGCTTTGGCAGCTGCTTTGCCAGTACCCTGAGCCTGGGTGAGAGAGGATGAGGAGGATGAGGAGGGCTTGGTCATCCACTCTACCAAGTCTTCGGCATGATGCGGCTCAACGCGTCCAGCTGCCGAAAAGAAGGACAAGCGTGTCCCATGGCCACGTGCTGATGACGATGCACCGCGTCCACGACCAGCACTGTTGTCTCTAGACACAGAGCCTGCTTGCCCTCTTTTATTGGCTCCTGACTGTCTGCCTCTCCTTGTTTGCCTTCCAGACATTCTAATGGCCTGCAGGGAGATGGGAAAACCAGCAATAAGGGGTAGCTTCAGGTGTATATTTTGCAGGAAGCACACTACGCCCGCTGTAAGTGCTGCAGATGACTGCCTGTGTTACACAACAGGAAAAAACAGCAATAAGGGCTAGCTTCAGGTGTTTATTTTGCAGGAAGCACACTCCGCCCGCTGTAAGTGCTGCAAATGCCTGTTAGTGTAACACAAAAGAAAAAAAGCTCCAGCAATAAGGGCTAGCTTTAGGTGTATAATGTGCAGGAGGCACACTCCGCCCGCTGTAAGTGCTGCATATGCCTGTTAGTGTAACACACCAGGAAAACACAGCAATACGGGCTAGCTTCAGGTGTATATTTAGCAGGAAGCACACTACGCCCGCTGTAAGTGCTGCAGATGACTGCCTGTGTTACACAACAGGAAAAAACAGCAATAAGGGCTAGCTTCAGGTGTTTATTTTGCAGGAAGCACACTCCGCCCGCTGTAAGTGCTGCAAATGCCTGTTAGTGTAACACAAAAGAAAAAAAGCTCCAGCAATAAGGGCTAGCTTCAGGTGTATAATGTGCAGGAGGCACACTCCGCCCGCTGTAAGTGCTGCAAATGCCTGTTAGTGTAACACACCAGGAAAACACAGCAATACGGGCTAGCTTCAGGTGTATATTTAGCAGGAAGCACACTCCGCCCCCTTTAAGTGCTGCAAATGCCTGTTAGTGTAACACAACAGGAAAACACAGCAATACGAGCTAGCTTCAGGTGTATATTTAGCAGGAAGCACACTCCGCCCGCTGTAAGTGCTGCAAATGCCTGTTAGTGTAACACACCAGGAAAACACAGCAATACGGGCTAGCTTCAGGTGTATAATGTGTAGGAGGCACACTCCGCCTGCTGTAAGTGCTGCAAATGCCAGTTAGTGTAACACACCAGGAAAACACAGCAATACGGGCTAGCTTCAGGTGTATATTTAGCAGGAAGCACACTCCGCCCGCTGTAAGTGCTGCAAATGCCTGTTAGTGTAACACACCAGGAAAACACAGTAATACGGGCTAGCTTCAGGTGTATACTGTTCAGGAGGCTTAGCAACAATGACACTGACACTGTCCCCTGCCTATCCTTCTCTCTTCCTGCACACAAGGTTTATCAAAGAATATGACACTGACACTCTCCCTGCCTATCCTTCTCTCTCCCTGCACACAAGGTTTAGCAAAGAATATGACACTGACACTCTCCCTGCCTATCCTTCTCTCTCCCTGCACACAAGGTTTAGCAAAGAATATGACACTGACACTGTCCCCTGCCTATCCTTCTCTCTCCCTGCACACAAGGTTTAGCAAAGAATATGACACTGACACTGTCCCCTGCCTATCCTTCTCTCTCCCTGCACACAAGGTTTAGCAAAGAATATGACACTGACACTCTCCCTGTCTATCCTTCTCTCTCCCTACACACAAGAATAGCACAAAGAATAGCACAATGACACTGTCCCTGCCTATCCTTTTCTTTCCCTGGGCCGGAACACACTACACAAGGCCGCCGCGCTGGCGGTCTTTTATAGTGTGGGGCGTGTGCTAAACCCCCTTAGCTATAATTGGCCACAGGCAACCTGCCTGTGGCCAATTATGGCTCTCCTAGCTGCCGGCGCTGTGATTGGCCAAGCATGCGGGGTCACAGTGCATGCTTGGCCAATCACAGCGCCGGGATTGCACTGCGATGGCGCAGTGTATTGTGGGCCGTTCGCGTCACTCGAATTTGGCGCGAACGGTCCAAATAGTTCGATCTTCGTTGAACGATCGAACAGCCGATGTTCGAGTTAAACATATGTTCGACTCGAACACCGAGCTCATCCCTACCCCCCTGCAATTATGTGCAATGCACAAGGTTGCGGTGTAGACGCTTATGGGGCAAAAACCGGTGGTAAAGAGGCAACATGTCTCCTCTCAGCCACCTGTCAAATGCCCACTGAAAAGCAATTCACCGTAAATGTAAACAAGCCCTAAAACCATTACGAGATACTGTAGATCACTTCAAACATAAAGACTTCATACACCACCTTCTTATTTATTATTCCAAATAATAAAAGACCTGATTTGCCTTTGCTGAAATGTGATCACGTGTCCCAATAACAAAATTATTATTCCTCATTTCAGGTTAGTGGGAAGGGGCATGCAAATCATTCCTAATGGCCAACTGCACACCCAGAACCTCTGGTTTATAGTACAGATATAGCCTTTTATTCCAAACTGCAAACAGCTGTTTCCGTCTATTTGGCCATCATCAGTACAGTGTATGGAAACCATAACTTTTGTTAAGTAGGGCTTGGGACCCTTCTCACCATAACCTTCTGAGATGTTACTCGCTAACATGTCACTCATCCCAAAACAAAATAAGGATCATACATTACCCCAAAATTATAGGCCAATTTCAGTTATAAATAATGACCTTAAGATTTTCAGTAGACTCCTAGCAAATAGACTTTCCACAATTATCCCCACACTTATCTCCCCGATCCAATCCGGATTTATCCCTGGAAGACAGATCACTGATAACATCAGATTAGTCACAAACATTATACAAGACGTGAATTTACATTCGAGACCACTTTTAATGCTGAGCCTAGATATTAACAAGGCATTTGATAGTGGGAATTTTTAGATTTAATTCTCCAGAGATATGGCTTCAAAGGTGAATTTGTACATGCTTTTCATGCACTCTATCATAACCCCTCCACCAGAATAAGGCTACCAGGCTGCAACTTGGATTTTTTCAATATAGGCAGAGGCACAAGACAGGGCTGCCCTCTCTCCCCATTGCTATTCGCACTAGCGATTGAACCATTAGCTACAGCAATCCTACTCCATACAGACATTAAAGGTTATACAACAAACAATAATACATATAAACTGAGTATGTATACAGATGATATGCTATTATTTCTTTCCCAACCTAATACTGCATTACCTAATCTTTTACACACCCTCAACATTTTTTCATCCCTATCGGGCCTTACGGTCAATGTATCTAAATCACTGGGTATGCCAATCAACATCCCACCCTCAAATAGCGCCCCCATGCTTCGGCATATATAAATGGTGCATGTTTGCCCATCATTAGAAGTGGGTGGATGAAGGGCGGTATTCTAATGGTGGGCATACCCACCGATCAATCTTTTTTTTTCGTTCAGCCAACAGGCTGCATGAAAAAAAAGATTACAATACATGTCCAACAAGGACCAGCAACGTACTGGTATGTTGCTGGACTTTGAATGGTTATACCAGATTGATGCCTGCGGGTTTAGGTATCATCTTGGTATCATTCTTTTCAGCCAGCGGCCGGCTTTCATGTAAAAGCAATCCTAGTGGCTAATTAGCCTCTGGACTGCTTTTACAAGCAGTGGGAGGGAATGTCCCCCCCCGGATATAAAAAGCGCCATTGGGAAATTGGGAAAGCATTTTATCACACCGATCTTGGTGTGGTCAGATGCTTTGAGGGCAGAGGAAAGATCTAGGGTCTAATAGACCCCAGTTTTTTTTAAAAAAAAGAGTACCTGTCACTACCTATTGCTATCATAGGGGATATTTACATTCCCTGAGATAACAATAAAAATGATAAAAATAAATAAATATGGAAGGAACAGTTTAAAAATAAAATAAAAAAACAAAATTAATAATAAAAAAATAAAAAAAGCACCCCTGTCCTGCCCTGCTCTTGCGCAATGGTGAACGCAAGCGTGGGTCTGGCGTCATATGTAAACAGCAATTGCACCATGCATGTGAGGTATCACCGCGAAGGTCAGATCGAGGGCAGTCATTTTAGCAGTAGAGGTCCTCTGTAAATCTAACGTGGTAACCTGTAAAGGCTTTTAAAAATGTATGTAGTTTGTCGCCAATGCGCGTTTGTGCGAAATTTTAAAGCATGTCGTGTTTGGTATCTATGTACTCGGCCTAAGATCATCTTTTTTATTTCATCAAACATTTAGGCAATATAGTGTGTTTTAGTGCATTAAAATTAAAAAACGTGTATTTTTTCCCCAAAAAATGCGTTTGAAAAATCGCTGCGCAAATACTGTGTGGAAAAAAAAATGCAACACCCACCATTTTAATCTGTAGGGCCTTTGCTTTAAAAAAATATATAATGTTTGGGGGTTCAACATAATTTTCTTGCAAAAAAAAAAATGTTTTCATGTAAACAAAAAGTGTCAGAAAGGGCTTTGTCTTCAAGTGGTTAGAAGAGTGGATGCAAGCTTCCTAATGTTGTGTATAAAATGCCAGGACAGTTCAAAACCCCCCCAAATGACCCCATTTTGGAAAGTAGACACCCCAAGCTATATACTGAGAGGCATGTCGAGTCCATGGAATATTTTATATGTTGACACAAGTTGCGGAAAAAGACAATTTATTTATTTATTTATTTATTTTTGCACAAAGTTGTTACTAAATGATATATTGCTCAAAAATGCCATGGGCATATGTGGAATTACACCCCAAAATACATTCTGTTGCTTCTCCTGAGTACGGGGATACCACATGTGTGAGACTTTTTGGGAGCCTAGCCGCGTACGGGACCCCAAAAACCAATCATCGCCTTCAGGCTTTCTAAGGGTGTAAATTTTTGATTTCACTTCTCACTGCCTATCACAGTTTCGGAGGCCATGGAATGCCCAGATGGCACAAAACCCCCCCAAATGACCCCATTTTGGAAAGTAGACACCCCAAGCTATTTGCTGAGAGGTATGGTGAGTATGTTGCAGATCTCGCTTTTTGTCAAAAAGTTTTGAAAATTGGAAAAAAAAATATATATATTTTCTTTCTTCATTTTCAAAAACAAATTAGAGCTGTAAAATACTCACCATGCCTCTCAGCAAATAGCTTGGGGTGTCTACTTTCCAAAATGGGGTCATTTGGGGGGGGGGTTGTGCTATTTTGGCATTTTATGGCCTTCGAAACTGTGATAGGTAGTGAGGAGTGAAATCAAAAATTGGTGCCCTTAGAAATCCTGAAGGCGGTGCTTGGTTTTCGGGGCCCCGTACGCAGCTAGGCTCCTAAAAAGTCCCACACATGTGGTATCCCCGTACTCAGGAGAAGCAGCAAAATGTATTTTGGGGTGCAATTCCACATATAACCATGGCATGTGTGAGCAATATATCATTTAGTGACAACTTTTTGTAATTTTTTTTTTTTTTTTTAGTCATTATTCAATCACTTGAGACAAAAAAAAAATATTCAATGGGCTCAACATGCCTCTCAGCAATTTCGTTGGTATGTCTACTTTCCAAAATGGGGTCATTTGGGGGGGGGGGTTTGTACTGCCCTGCCATTTTAGCACCTCAAGAAATGAGATAGGCAGTCATAAATTAAAAGCTGTGTAAATTCCAGAAAATGTACCCTAGTTTGTAGACGCTATAACTTTTGCGCAAACCAATAAATATATGCTTATTGACATTTTTTTACTAAAGACATGTGGCTGAATACATTTTGGCCTAAATGTATGACTAAAATTGAGTTTATTCGCTTTTTCTTATAACAAAAAGTAGAAAATAATATTTGTTTTCAAAATTTTCAGTCTTTTTCCGTTTATATCGCAAAAAATAAAAATCGCAGAGGCAATCAAATACCATTAAAAGAAAGCTCTATTTGTGGGAAGAAAAGGACGCAAATTTCGTTTGGGTACAACATTGCATGTCCGCACAATTTCCAGTTAAAGCAGCGCAGTGCCAAATTCTGAAAACACCTCTGGTCCTTTAGCTACAAAATGGTCCGGGGCTTAAGTGGTTAAAGTAAAATAATTTAAAAATATAACCAAAAACAATGTATAAACTTTTTTGGCTGCCGATCCTTGGAGGCACTAACTATAAAATCTTTTTAACCTTATATCTGCTTAAACACTACCCTGGTCCCTGCCGCATTGCACCGACTCGGGGACCACCACCTTCAGCAGATATACCATACACTTCCCAGTTAATCCACCATAACTGTTATTCACCGGGGACCCATACCTCAGATGTGTCCCCATACCCCTCAAATTCCAGAAGTCTGTTTAACAAAGCCTCCAAAGACCCAACCACCACCGCGAAAAGTGTGAAGCCTCACAACTTTGCGCCCCGCCAACAGCGAACCGCTCTTTGGATACCCTCCAGCAAGCCCAGGGACCACAAGTCAGTGCCCACAGAATTAAGGTGGACCCCGTCACCACGGAGGTACCGCCAGGTGTCAACTTCCAGCTCCTGATGACGGACTACCAACCCCCCTGCTGCGAGCCACGAACTTCCCAACCTCCTTATTGGCCTTAACCCGGGCCCTGTTGAGCTTAGACACCGACCTGGCTTGACACCAGGTGGTGCGAGCTATCATGTCAGACCACACCAACAAGGTGTGGGGAAATGCAGCCTGCAACCTGAGCACATCGAACTTGACGTCCCGGATGAGGTGTCTGCTGGATTGTACCCCCAGGTCATTGCCGCCCGCATGTAACACCAGCACATTGGGGGGCCTGTCCCATCTGGCAGCCCTATTGACCTCCGGAACCACCCTGCACCATAGAAGCCCTGGCAAACCTATCCACCTGACGCTGACCTCAGACCTGGGAAAGCCCAACTGACGGCCCTCAGGCCTGACATCTGCCCTCTTAGCCCCCCAGTGTACCAACGAGTGCCCCAAGATCCACACGAGGCAAACACGATCTGAAAGGAAAAAAAAATTGAGCACACATAACACACCCACACCTCAGTGACACATAACAGCCAGTAACCGGAAATGTGGAAAAGCATACGAACAACACTAAGAAGCCCCACACAGCAACCCTCCATGCCCTAAACCAGACGGGGGCGGACATAAAGCTTGAATCTGTCCGACTCCCACCTACCAATGCGCTTGACAACTGCAGCATCCAAACCCCACTGGGCCGCCTCCGTGGCTGCCCCGATCCAAAAAGAATGCATGGAAAATTTGCGATCAGCGATACCCGTCGCCGAGAGGCAGCACCGCATGACAGATACAAACTGAAAGGTCGACAATGCCGAGCCATCGGCATGTACCAAAAAGGAACCCGCGCTGCCAGGGCGGACATCCACGTAAGCACCCACTGCAGCCACCGGGCATATGTCAGAGCCTGGAACCCGTAGCAAATGTACCTGCGCCCCCTTACCAGCCTGATCTGTCTTGGACCGCCGGATGAACAACCTGACCATCTCCCCCTCCCAGCGAACATCGGTTGCCGATAACCCCCATGGGCCATCCTTGACGGACTAACCAATTTCCCAACTCTGAGGGCTCCGTAAAATGCCAGAGCAAAAGCCGCCTTGAACAGCAACGCCTCAAAAATGGACGTGCAGACCACGGACGTCTGACAAAACAACGTCCGCAAAATCTCAAACGTGATAAGGGGGCGGCCGCCCCCTTTCGATAACCCCTCAGGGCCTGTTTCACCGAGAAGTCCTTGGTGTAATCCGGCATGCCCCTGAGCTTGAACCAAAAGGCCAAGCCGGACAACTTGCGGCGCATGGCTGAAAGGGACGTCCCCTCCGCAAAACCCAAAAATACATAATATATAACCAGCTGGAAAAACTCCCCGCTGGCGCCCCCTGAACCTACCCGCTGTGTCCACGCCCCCCACTCCCTCCAAACCTTAGAGTAGAAGGACCATGTCGACTCACTCAAGGAGTTCCGAATCAAACCGGAGGCGATTCCAACGCAACCCGCCACAGATGAGGAGGACAAGGGGTTCCGTGTTGCTCCGCGCCCGGCGCCAAATTCCCGAAACCTGTCCAACTGAAAACGGGAAAGGGCGTCAGCCACCGTATTCGCCACCTAGGAATATGCATAGCGTACCGGAAAACATTGTGACGAAGACACGCTAAAACCAGATGCTGCAACAACCGGATACCCGGGGGGGAGGACCCCGACAGAGAGTTGAGCACCTGAACCACCCCCATGTTATCACAGTGGAGACTAACCTTTTTGTTGCTAAAAGCCATACCCCAGAGCTCCAAAGCGACCACCACCGGGAAAAGTTCCAGCAGCGCCAGATTCTTTAAGAAGCCCGCCTCTCTCCACTCATCGGGCCAGCGCTCCGCACTCCACTGACCCCCCAAGAACGCGCCATATCCCGTAGACCCGGCCGCGTCCGTGAAAAGCTCAAGGTCATAGTTGCTGACCGGCCCCTCCATCCAGATGGACCTGCCATTGAAGTCATCCAAGAAAATCCGCCACACCCGTAAATTAGCCCTGTGTTCCTTGTTCAGCCGGATGAAATGCCTGGGAGAAGTGACCCCAGCCGTGGCAGCCGACAGCCGTCGGCAGAAAACTCTGCCCATAGGCATAATACGGGAAGCAAAATTGAGCTTGCCCAGCAGGGACTGCAGGTCCCGTAACCATATCTTGGATTTTTTTGCCGCCAAACTAACCTCCTCCTTCAACGCCCTCAACTTATCATCAGGCAGACAACATTCCATGGCTCTAGAATCTATCTCAATCCCCAAAAATTCGCCAACAGCACACCGCACAACCTGGATGCTGGGGGGCCAACGCAGAGAAAATCATCGAGGTAATGAATCACTGAGTTGACCCCCGCCACGTCCCGCACCACCCACTCCAAAAAGGAGCTAAATGCTTCAAACAATGAGCACGAAATAGAGCAGCCCATAGGCAAGCATCGATCAACATAAAAAGCCCCCAACCATTTGCAACCTAAAAGGTGGAAACTACGCGGGTGAACTGGTAGCAGGCGAAAAGCCGCCTCTATGTCAGTCTTGGCCATAAGGGCCCCCTTTCCGTAGCGCCGAACCCAAAACACAGCAGCATCAAAAGAGGTATATGACACTGCACATGCCTCAGGGTCAATGACATCATTGACTGAGCCGCCTTTCGGAAACGAAAGATGGTGGATAAGCCAAAATTTATTGGGCTCCTTCTTCGGAACGATGCCCAACGGCGACACCACCAAGCCCTCCAAGGGGGGTACTGAAAAGGGCCGCACATGCGACCCAGAGACACTTCCCTGGCCAGCTTTTCAGAAACCACGTCGGCGTGCAATAAGGCGGACCGAAGGTTGTCCGCCGCGGGAGGAATATGCGTGAGGGAACAAGGAATCAAAAACCCGTCTGCGAAACCCTGCCGTAACAACCTAGCCGCAGGACGATCCAGATAACTATCTAGAAAGGGGGACATCCTGTCCACCCTCACCAGAGTCCGGCCTTTTTCCTGCAGCGTCACCGGTACGGGATTTTCCGGCCTTAAAGCAACGAGAGAGGGGGTGAGCCCCCCACAGTGCGAGCATTCATGTTTGTACCGGCAGCTGGTACCGGACTTACAAGAACCCTCGTTGAACTGCCAACACTGACCCCGCTTTCTTGTGGCCGATTATCCAGGGGTGGTAGGACTCCCGGCCCCTGTTGGAAAAAACGACGTTGACGCACGCGGGGAGGACATAAGCTTCATCCGCAAACTGATGTCCTTATGATCCCGCTGCAGTGCCGGGCGAATGGCCTTGCGCTGACGAAATTGCTCGTCGTACCGCAGCCATGCCACACCACCATACACTCTCTGGGCCTCGCCAATGGAGTCCAGGTAGCAAAACAGCGGGGAACAATTTTCCGGTTGTCTTTCACCAATAACACTCGCCAAAATGGCAAATGCCTGCAACCAGTTACTAAACGTACGGCGAATTAACCGAAAGCGACGCTTCTCCTCGTCCTCCTTCTTGGATTCCTCAGGCTTAACCCTGTCCAAATTACATTTCTCGAGAGGGAGCAAAGTGAAAATCTCCACATACTCCCCCCGCCAAATCTTCTCCCGAACCTCTGTTTTAAGGTGAGCACCCAGGGGCCGCTCAAAGCCTATGTAGACCTCGCACTTGGCGGAATCCGCCAGGCGCACCAGGTCCGCGTTCTTACCCGCATCCTTATCGGCCCCAGATGTGGGAGCAGCACCCGGCCCCTTGTCCACCACTGCTGGAGCCCCCACTACCGCGGCCCCCGGCACGGCCGTCACAGGGGCCGCCACGCCGGCCTCTCGCCCCTGACTACCCGACACCCAGGCCGATACCGGCGATGAGTCCGCCGGTGCGCCAGCATCAAACCTTTGCACTAACGACCGCAGCCCGACCAGCAGGTCGCGCACAACCGCAGCATCACCAAAAGGAACCGAAGAAGTGGCCCCCCCAGATCCCGCTGCGAGAACCCCAACCCCCGTGGCCTGCCCCCCTTCTGCAGACACACATGTAGAAGGAAGCATAAAGGAAGAAGGAGATTTAGACATGGACTTACCGGGCCGACCAGGATGAGATCCCGCAGCCGCCGATCCAGAATCCATCGTGGTCATCCGCCTCGGAGCGATATACTCGGTCTCGCTGGAAAGTTCACCTTCAGAGCCGGACGATTCCTGGATGCTGCCACTAGACTGGGCTGGGGATGCACAGCCCGCCGAAGGCCCCGGCTGCTCCTCATCAGATTGTCGCCTCCGACCCGCAGGACTGCTGGACCCGGTCGTGGCAGTGTGGCCCCTCTTCACCCCCCACAGCTGGGAGGGGCCTTGCTTCTCACCTCAGGTGCTGCAACCCTTGGACCCCGACTGGGCCCAGGTGTGCAGGGGTAGCCGGCCATAGTGGGAGACATGCCCTGATCCGCTGTGCGATTCCTCCCCCGATGAGCTGCCATAACCGGCGCAACACGCACCGGAGATGGCGCTGCCTTTCCGCCAGTCTTCCTGCGATCCGAGACCGGGGGTGGGGAAGGACTGTGGCCCCATCTCGCAGGGCTCCGCCTCCATCAGGAATTCCTCCCGACACCCGCACCCGCTCCCGGCATAGGAGGACGTGCAGACAGAGCACGAGGGTCCACATCCGGGCTCCCAAAGTGGCGCTGAGCCCTAGGTGATGTGGGGGGACTGTAGCGCTCCGGCGGCTGAGACCGCCTAGCACGTGGCCCCCGAGAGCCGGCGCTCCCCGTGGCGGCCGCACCTTGGATGGCTGCGATCTGCACCTGCAGCCACTCCGTCCCCATTGTTTCCGCCATGACCTGGAGCTGCTGAGCCAGATCCCGGAAGTCCGCCATTGAAACGAGAGGAGAGAGCAGGCAGCGCGGTCAGCACACAAACGTTTCTCCTCCTCGTGTGCTGGCCAGAAGCTGCTGCGTGAACTGTGACCCCCACACTGTCCCAGTGTCCCTGTGCTAGCCGGCCAATCACGCTCCCCTCTCCTTTCCTTACTAGAACAATTAACCCCCACTAGCCCAGTCTGCCTGGGCACCTTCTCATGCCACCCTGCGCTCATTGCTGGGGTCTGTCTTTGCTTCGGGCTTACTTTCAAGTTAGCTAAATACATTACAGGTACAAAAAAACTAAAAGTATGCAAAATTATACAGTTTTTCTTTTTTTAAATCAGCCACATCCTAACTAGATAAGCCTGTGACCTACCAGTATGCTGCAGAGTGGGACCTTTGCTCTCTGTATGGCAGCTGCAATCACTTTGCAAAGGTCCAACATGCTTGTGCTGAGTCAGAGCTCTCCAATCAGCATGGAGTATGCGTTTTGCTAGAGTCTTTTTTTTTGATTGTTTGTTTGTTTTGTGATGATTAAATGACTTAGTATGTATATGTATTCCATGTAAATAGATTTTTTGTCACCTGTGCAGACACCCATGGCAGTCTGTAATTTTAAATGATCTGTTATTGGTTTTAAATGCTGTCTGTGCACAAACACATTAATAAATTATTGTTTTATTAACTCCTTTTTTTTATTATTCATAACAGGGGTGCAGCTGCATTTTGCTGTACTGTAAGACAATGGCTGCCTTTAGTTTGCAAATTGATACTTAAAGCACAAACGTACTAGAGCACACTTGTATTGGGGGAGGGGTGCATTATTTCCAGAGGGGGTTTCATAATGACCATTAGTGAGTCAGCAGGAGAGAGGATGGTGGTGGTTTTATATTACTAATGTGCTCAATGCAAAGAGCTGGTTCAGCCAGCTTTTCCACTTCATCTTAATGACACAAAAATTCCCACATATTACACATTCACCCCCTTTACATATTCTGGGCTCCTTCCCAGGCAGCTCTAGGGAAGTTTAAAAGGAGAAATCTGGCCCCTACACATGGATGATGCTGTGTTTCTATATATATTATTCTAGACGAGAAACACAAACACAGATCGGTTGAGGGATAGTTTGTGACATTTCAGATGAAAAGACATCCCTCTGAGTCACACAAGAGTTGATATGTCAGATTCCAAGTGGTATTTTAGGTACAGAGAGATTGAACTGCAGCCAACAAAGTTTTTATGCAATGAAATATTAAAAGTACCGTACTTACTTCAGAAATTAGAACATTTCACTTAAACTGGCTTAAAAATAAAGCTGCCACGGAGTGCATGGCATTTGATGACAAAATGTGTAAACAGAGGAACATTTTAGGCCCCATGCACACGAGACGCTGTTATTTGCTGTTGAACGCGCGTTCAGAGGCAGTTGGACGCTTTTTTCAACTGCTCCTGAACCCATTCAATGTTATCCTATGTGTCCATGCACACACTCTCGTTTTTTGGCGTTTACAAGCAGTTGCGTTTAACCTCGTTTTTCCAGAAGCAAAAAAATGGGTTCAGACGCAAAAGTTTTCCACGTTTCAGACGCTAAACGCTGCTAAACGCGGCTAAACGCGGCTAAACGCGGTACCGGCGTTTTGCCGCGTTTGCGTTTATAAGCATTTTTAAAGGTGACCTATTTTTTAACATTAGAAATCTCAAAAATGATGGCAAATGATGAAAAACTATTAAAAAATATAAAAGAAAACTGTAATTGCTTGCATTAAATTGTGGACAATCCACAACTTGTGGCAGGTAACCTGGCAAGTGGACAATCAACAACTTGTGTCAGGTGATGTGGCCAGGTGACGTGGCAAGTGGACAATCCACAGCTTGTGGCAGGTGACGTGGCCAGGTGACGTGGCCAGGTGACGTGGCAGGTAACGTGGCCAGGTGACGTGGCCAGGTGACAAGGCAAGTGGACAATCCACAACTTGTGGCAGGTGACGTGGCCAGGTGACGTGGCAGGTGACGTGGCAAGTGGACAATTCACAACTTGTGGCAGGTGACGTGGCACGTGATGTGGCCAGGTGACGTGGAAAGTGGACAATCCACAACTTGTGGCAGGTGACGTGGCTAGATGACGTGGCAGGTAATGTGGGCAGGTAACATGGCTAAGTGACGTGGCCAGGTGACGTGGCAAGTGGAAATCCACAACTTGTGGCAGGTGACTTGGCCAGGTGACGTGGCACGTGATGTGGCCAGGTGACATGGCAAGTGGACAATCCACAACTTGTGGCAGGTGACGTGGCCAGGTGACGTGGCAGGTGACGTGGCAAGTGGACAATCCACAACTTGTGGCAGGTGACGTGGCCAGCTGACGTGGCAGGTAACGTGGCCAGGTGACGTGGCAGGTAACATGGCCAGGTGACGTGGCCAGGTAACGTGGCAAGTGGACAATCCACAACTTGTGGCAGGTGACGTGGCCAGGTGACGTGGCCAGGTGACGTGGCAAGTGGACAATCCACAACTTGTGGCAGGTGATGTGGCAAGTGATACACTAAATACAAGTACACTGCTGCTCTCTCAGCTGCTGCTACTCACTCTGGTCTCACAAACTGGCTGAAATGGTTAAAATTTACTGTTTTTTGAGCTTAGGGAGGGTCTATGATGAAACGCTTATAAACGCAAACGCGGTAAAACGCCGCTAAACGCGGCCGCAAACGCGGCAAAACGCGCGTTTATAAACGCCAGTTTCAGCGTTTAAAAACGTGTGTTCAGCAGAGTTTGCACCTGCGTCTCGTGTGCATGGGGCCTTAGTGCAGAAATCAGCCAGCTGACTTTTCTTTAAAAAAAATAATTAATTCTTGTACTTGCCCTCACCTCCCTATTGCATCTTCAATGTAATAATGGCCAGCCTTAAGCCCTGTACACACGGCCGAGATTCTCGTCAGGAAAAAAACGTTGTTTTTCCTGACGAGAATCATGACAAGAAACTTGTCCCGGCTGAGTGTACACACGTACGATTCAAAAGAACTTTTGAATGGCACGAACGCGGTGACGTCATCGACTACGACGAGTGTGCGCTCGTCACATTCAATGCCATCGCCGCCATCTTGCTACACCCTATGCCTATGCCTAGGAAGCTACCGCGCATGCTTCAAAGTCATTTCGAGCATGCGCGGGTTTCCACGGCGACAGGTAAGTGTACACACGCTCGGGTTTCTCGTCGAGAAACAGGCCGACGAGATTCTGCAGGTCGTCTTTTTTTCTCGTCGGGGAATCTGGGCAGTTTTCTTGACGAGAAAACTGAAACCCGCATACACACAGCCGGTTTTCTCGGCAAGAAAGCTCTCCCGGCAGTTTTCTTGTCGTTTTTTGCCGAGAAAACCGGTCGTGTGTACACGGCCTAACTGTCCAAAAGGGAGCCTTCAAAAGTAACAGAGGCAAGTTACACTTCAGGAAAATTTTGTGAACATATGTTCAACTGCCTATATCTTTGGATCTAACTAATCATGTATTTGTTGGATGGGCGCAAAGCCCATTTCAATGTGGCCTTCACATGCAGCCAGGTGCCAGCCTCTACATACAGATTGCAAGCTGATAATCCTGAACCAACACTGTTCCATGCACGGATGGCAGCCCTAGGCAGTGGCGTAGCGTGGGGGGTGCGAGGGGGGCCTAGGCCCCGGGCGCAACATTTGGGGGGGCGCAATCCCGCGCCAGTGTCACTCTAGCTGCATTTATTGAAATTACAATTTCTGTGACCCCGCGCTCCGGCTCCGGCCGCCATCTTAGATCTTAGGCCGGCCCCTGGCGCCCTGTGATTGGGCGAAAGGGGTCATGTGGCCTGTGCTCAATCGCGGGGGAGCGGGGCTGGCCTTAGCTGTCTTCTCCTCCTCCTCCTCCTCTCCGGCCCAGGTCACCAGGTCATCATGTCCCGTCGCGGCAGGCAGGCTGTGGCTGCCGTCTTCTTCTTCTCCTCCTCCTCTCCGGCCCGGGTCTCCGATCATGTCCCCGTCAGGACAGGCAGTCCAGCAGTGTGATAGGCAGCGGCGGCGCAGAGGCAGAGCAGATGAAAGAAAAAAAGGTAAGACTCACTCGGCCTGGGGGGAGTAGATATGGTCTGGGGAGAGGGAGCAGCCAGAAAGTCAGTGTATAGTGTAATGTATTGTGTGTAGTGTATAGTATAGTGTAGTGTATTGTGTCTATAGTGTATTGTGTATTGGTCTGTGGGTAGAGTATTGTGTAGCGCTCAGTATGTAGTGTATTGTGTGCAGTGTGTAGTGTATAGTGTGTATTGTGTGCTGTGTATAGTGTAGCGGTCAGTATGTAGTGTATTGAGTGATGGTCTGTGGGTAGTGAATAGTGTATTGTGTGTAGTGTATAGTGTATTGGTCTGAGGGTAGAGTATTGTGTAGCGGTCAGTATGTAGTGTATTGTGTAGCGGTCAGTATGTAGTGTATTGGGTAGTGGTCTGTGGGTAGTGTGTAGTGTATTGTGTATTGGTCTGTGGGTAGAGTATTGTGTAGCGGTCAGTATGTAGTGTATTGTGTGTATTGTGTAGCGGTCAGTATGTAGTGTATTGAGTAGTGGTCTGTGGGTAGTGTGTAGTGTATTGTGTATTGGTCTGTGGGTAGAGTATTGTGTAGCGGTCAGTATGTAGTGTATTGTGTAGCGGTCAGTATGTAGTGTATTGAGTAGTGTATTGTGTGTGTATAGTGTATTGTGTATTGGTCTGTGGGTAGAGTATTGTGTAGCGGTCAGTATGTTGTGTAGTGAGTAGTGGTCTGTGGATAGTGTGTAGTGTGTATAGTGTATTGTGTGCAGTGTATAGTGTAGCGGTCAGTATGCAGTGTATTGAGTGGTGGTCTGTGGGTAGTGAATAGTGTATTGTGTGTAGTGTATAGTGTATTGGTCTGTGGGTAGAGTATTGTGTAGCGGTCAGTATGTAGTGTATAGTGTATAGTGTGTAGTGTATTGTGTGTATTGTGTAGCAGTCAGTATGTAGTGTATTGAGTAGTGGTCTGTGGGTAGTGTATAGTGTATTGTGTATTGGTCTGTGGGTAGAGTATTGTGTAGCTGTCAGTATGTAGTGTATTGTGTATAGTGTGTAGTGTATTGTGTGTATTGTGTAGTGGTCAGTATGTAGTGTATTGAATAGTGGTCTGTGGGTAGTGTGTAGTGTATTGAGTGTAGTGTATTGTGTATTGGTCTGTGGGTAGAGTATTGTGTAGCGGTCAGCATGTAGTGTATTGAGTAGTGTATAGTTGTCAAGTCTCTGGTGTGAGGCCGGATTGCTGAGAGGGCGCCCCTTGCGGCTAAGTGCACCGCACCCCTGGAGATGAGACAGGGAGTGCGGGGCCCAAAGGTGCACGGATTGCCGGTACTGCTGCTGACTGGGCCGATGCAGGCAGAGGGTAGCTGGGGTGTGCTGGGAGAACAGATTTAGTAGCCGTGCAAGGAGAGGTTCTGGTGTGGAGCAGTAGGTAAACCACGAACAGAGTCTGGAGCGAGGCCGGGGGTCAAACACAGGAATCAATCCGAGAGTAATCACAGGAACAAGCAGGGTCAAGCACGGGAGCAGAAGATAATGGAGTAGTCAGCCAAGCCGGGGTCAGATACGAGGAGGCAGGCAGGGTCACAGGTCCAGATACAAGCCAAGGGTCCAGCCGGGGATTCAGGATAAGCAGGATACAGGAGACACAGGAGATACAGGAAGCTGATGATAATCCAGCAATTTGTGTGCGCCAGTGACAGGTTTAAATAGGCCGGGGAGCGCGCCCACGCCGTCTGCGTGCGCCTGTGCGCGCCGCGGCACATCTGTGTGCGCCTATGCGCACCGCGGCGCATCTGCGTGCACGCATGCGCATAGGAATGAGTCTGGCGCGGCCATGACGAACACTGGCAGGAATGCCAATAACTCGGCCATTTCCCTGACAGTGCCCCCCCCCAAGGGGCAGCCTCCGGATGCCCAACCGAGCCCATCTTTCAGGGTAACGGGCTTGAAACCTCTGCAAAAGTCTAGGGGCGTGTATATTGCCTTTGGGTTCCCAGGAATTCTCTTCTACTGGGTAACCTTTCCATTTTATGAAAAATTGAATGGTCCTACCTCTCCTACGACAGTCCAGGATGGCTTCTACTTCAAACTCAGTTTCATCTCCCACAGCAACTGGAGGCGGAGGAACTTCTCTTCTTCCTGGAAATGGACTAGAGATAACAGGTTTAAGTAGAGAGACATGGAAAACCGGGTGGATTTTATAGGAGCTAGGTAGCGCCAGTTCAAAAGCTACTGGATTAATTTCTCGTCTGATCTTAAATGGACCGATAAATTTGGGTCCCGACTTCCGGGAGGGACAAGAAAGCTTGAGATTCACTGAAGACAGCCATACTGCGTCACCAACTTTAAAGGCAGTGTTCTCTCTCCTTCTCTTATCATACTGTTTTTTATTATTTTCCTGGGCTCTTTGCATAGTTAGCTGGAGGGTTTGGTAGTTAGTCTGGATAGAATTTATCCTGTCTTGGACCGCTGGGACTGAGGCCTCCGGAATGACATTAGGCAAAAATGAGGGGTGGAATCCGTAATTAGCCCAAAAGGGTGATTGATTGGTGGAAGTATGTACAGAATTATTGTATGCGAACTCTGCACACGGGAGTAACGAAATCCAATCATCCTGGGAGAACGAGCAAAAACAGCGTAAGTATTGTTCTACAGTCTGATTCGTTCTTTCGTTTGACCGTTGCTCTGGGGATGATAGGCCGAAGATAGGCACAGCTCGATTGACAGCATCTTACAGAGTTCTCTCCAGAATCGGGAGGTGAATTGTGCCCCTCTATCGGACACAATATTATCGGGAAGGCCATGGAGTCTGACTATTTCTTTTATAAAAAATGTTGCCGTGTCTACAGCAGATGGTGTGCCCATCATAGGCAAAAAGTGGGCCATTTTGGACAAACGGTCCACTACTACTAAGATAGTTGTGAACTCGTCAGAAGGAGGCAACTCTACAATAAAGTCCATTGATATTTTCTTCCATGGTTGTTCTGGTACCGGCAGTGGTTGTAACAGACCCCAGGATCTAACGTTGGACCCCTTGTTTCGTTGGCAGGTGGTGCAGGAGCTAACATATTCCCGGCAGTCTGATTTCAGAGTAGGCCACCAAAAAGAACGTTGGATGAGATTCATTGTTTTCCGTACCCCAAAGTGGCCAGCAAGTTGGTGGTCATGAAATGTCTTTAGGACCTGGATTCTGGCTGGTTGTGGAACAAAGACCTTATCCTGATACCAAAGGTACCCCCCCGACTTCTTAAAGAGGATGCCTCTGGTTCTGGGCATTGGATGGATGCCTGTTCAAGTGAGGCCCTTAGCTCAGGTTGGATCATGAGGAAGTTCTGTGGTGATAGGATTGTACTGGGAGCTGTTTCCTCTGGGGTATCGGGAAACATCCGGGACAGGGCGTCAGCTTTTCCGTTCTTGGAACCAGGGCGGTATGTGATGTGAAAATTGAATCTTGAGAAAAACAAGGCCCAGCGAGCTTGTCGGGGTCTCAGGCGTTTGGCAGTGCGAAGGTACTCCAAGTTCCTGTGATCTGTGAATATCATAACAGGGTGAGAGGCCCCTTCGAGAAGATATCTCCACTCCTCTAAGGCTGTTTTAATGGCCAACAGTTCACGGTCACCTACATCGTAGTTCCTCTCTGGCTGGCTCATTTTCCGAGAGGAGAAAGCCACGGGGTGAAGCAACGACTTAGGTCCCTGGCGTTGCGAAAGTACTGCCCCTGTGGCTACTTCTGAGGCATCAACCTCCAAGATGTAGGGCAGGGCAGGATCAGGATGCTTTAGGATGGAAGCTGAGGTGAACAGAGACTTTAGTTCTTCAAAAGCGGATTGTGCTTCTGGGGACCACTGGAACCGGGTGTGTAGGCAGGTGACTTGGGTGATAGGTGAAATGATGGAAGAAAAGTTCCTTATGAACCTTCTATAGAAATTTGCGAAGCCTACAAATCTCTGCACCCCCTTTTTGTCTGACGGAGTTGGCCAATCCAGGACTGCTTGTACCTTTTGTGGATCCATAGCTACCCCGTCGGTGGATATGATCAGTCCAAGAAACTGGATTGAGTCCTTTTCGAACTCACACTTTTCCGCTTTTGCGTAAAGTCCGTGTTTTCTTAGTGTGAGTAATACTGTCTTCACATGTGTCCGATGGAGTTCCAGAGTAGCTGAGAATATGAGGATGTCGTCCAAGTAGATGATGACAAAGTAATCTAGATATTCCCGAAAAATATCATTAACGAAGTGCTGGAACGTTGCTGGGGCATTACAGAGCCCGAAAGGCATTACAAGATATTCAAAATGTCCGAACCGCGTTCTGAAGGCCGTCTTCCATTCATCACCCTCACGGATGCGAACAAGATTGTAAGCCCCCCGTAGATCCAGTTTGGTAAATATCTGGGCGGTGCGGAATCTCTGAAAGAGTTCAGGGACAAGTGGAAGTGGGTAGAGTTTTTTTAGGGTAATCCTATTAAGTTCCCTATAATCAACACATGGTCTCAGAGTCTTATCTTTTTTTTCTACAAAGAAAATGTCGCCACCGGCTGGAGAGGAGGAAGGGTGGATGAAACCCTTTGCCAAATTTTCATCTATGTATTGCCTTAGAGTTCCTAACTCCGTCTCAGAGAGTGGGAAGATACGCCCGAATGGGATTTCAGCCCCAGGGAGTAATTTGATAGGACAGTCGTATGACCGATGTGGGGGTAGGGTATCTGCTTTTCTCTTATCAAAGACATCCAGGAACTCTTGATAAGCTGGTGGTATATTCTGGTTATTGGCAGATGTGGGTTGAACTGTCAGGCAGCTGGTGGTATCTCCAGATTCAGGGACCAAGCAGTGCTGCTGGCAATACGACGAGGTAAAAAAAACTTCCTTGGTGCTCCAATTGACCTGAGGATTGTGTGCTTGGAGCCAGGGGATCCCCAAGATGACTGGGAACATAGGTGAACTTAAAGCGTCGAAGCGTAGAAATTCCCGGTGGCCATCAGGAGTAGTGACAAGAAGAGGAGCAGTCTCTAGGGTAACAGGGCCAGAACTAGGTATTGTACCATCTGCCAGGAGAACTTCCAGTCCCCGTTCCTTGTGGAGAAGGGGTAAACTAAGGTTGTTTGCTAGGCTTAAGTCCACAAAGCAGCTACATGCCCCAGAATCGATTATGGCCCGGAGCTGTACTTCCTCTTTCCCTAACTGCAACGTAATGGGAAGAACAATATAGGGAAGGAGAAGTTCCGGAGACCTGGAAGTACACTGGGGTGTATGACCGTGGCTTCTTGGGCCTTATGGGGCAATGGCAAAGGAAATGTGCGTTCCCTCCGCAATAGAGGCAAAGATTGGCTTGGCGACGACGACGTCTCTCATCAGGGGTCAGTGCCGATCGTACCAGTCCTACTTGCGGCGGTGCAGATGGAATGGGAACTTCAGGTGGCAACCTGGTGGGTCCGGAGGTCTGAGACCGTTCTGACTGTCGCTCCTGCAGGCGTCGGTCAAGCTGAATGACCAATTTAATGAGGCCCTCAAGAGTAGTGGGGATACCAACTCTGGCTAACTCATCCTTGAGGGACTCGGAAAGACCCAGGCAGAACTGGTGTTTTAGGGCCGCTTGATTCCAGTCTGTGTCTGCAGACCATCGACGGAAGTCCACGGTATAGTCCTCCACTGGCCGCTTCCCTTGCCGCAGGGAGTGCAGGTTGGCCTCTGCAGTGGCCGTCCGCTGGGGGTCTTCGTAGAGCTGTGCCATGGCGGAGAAGAAGGAGTCCACCGTGCTGATAACCGGGCTCTTCTGTTCCCATAGGTGGTGGGCCCAAGTCTGGGGTTCATTAGACAACAGGGAAATGAGAAACCCAACCTTAACATTCTCTAGAGCAAAAGTCCGGGGTTGCAAGGCCAGATGTAATAAACAGGCATTTTTGAAGGACCTAAACTTTTTCCGATCTCCAGAAAATCGTTCAGGGATTGGAACGCAGGGTTCAGGAGGAGGAGGAGCCAACATCGTCAGGGCTGCTGGGGTTTGCCCTTGGATGGTTGCTGAGGAGCAGGTAGCGGATGGTCCTGGTTCCACAGGAGAAGGTGACACTGTCATGTGTTGTAAACGTCCTTCAAGCTGAAGATGTGCTTCCTGCAGTTTCTGGACTTCATGGGCCAAAGTTGCAGTTTGTTGGCACAGAGCCTCTAACGGGGATGCACCTCTGCCGACCTCAGACATGGCTGGATTATACTGTCAAGTCTCTGGTGTGAGGCCGGATTGCTGAGAGGGCGCCCCTTGCGGCTAAGTGCACCGCACCCCTGGAGATGAGACAGGGAGTGCGGGGCCCAAAGGTGCACGGATTGCCGGTACTGCTGCTGACTGGGCCGATGCAGGCAGAGGGTAGCTGGAGTGTGCTGGGAGAACAGATTTAGTAGCCGTGCAAGGAGAGGTTCTGGTGTGGAGCAGTAGGTAAACCACGAACAGAGTCTGGAGCGAGGCCGGAGGTCAAACACAGGAATCAGTCCGAGAGTAATCACAGGAACAAGCCGGGTCAAGCACGGGAGCAGAAGATAATGGAGTAGTCAGCCAAGCCGTGGTCAGATACCAGGAGGCAGGCAGGGTCACAGGTCCAGATACAAGCCAAGGGTCCAGCCGGGGATCCAGGGTAAGCAGGATACAGGAGACACAGGAGATACAGGAAGCTGATGATAATCCAGCAATCTGTGTGCGCCAGTGACAGGTTTAAATAGGCCGGGGAGCGCGCCCACGCCGTCTGCGTGTGCCTGTGCGTGCCACGGCGCATCTGCGTGCGCCTATGCGCGCCGCGGTGCATCTGCGTGCGCGCATGCGCATAGGAATGAGTCTGGCGCGGCAATGACGAACACTGGCAGGAATGCCAATAACTCGGCCATTTCCCTGACAATAGTGTATTGTGTGTATAGTGTATTGTGTAGCGGTCAGTATGTTGTGTATTGAGTAGTGGTCTGTGGATAGTGTATTGTGTGTAGTGTATTGTGTATTGGTCTGTGGGTAGAGTATTGTGTAGCGGTCAGTATGTAGTGGTCTGTGGGTAGTGTATTGTGTAGTGGTCAGTATAGCAATTAGGTAGGTTAGTGTGCAGTGTAGTGGTCAGTGTGTAGTGGTCAGTGTGCAGTGTAGTGGTCAGTGTGCAGTGTAGTGGTCTGTGGTCAGTGTGCAGTGTAGTGGTCTGTGGGTAGTGTATTGTGTAGTGGTCTGTGTGTAGTGTATTGTGTAGTGGTCTGTGGGTAGTGTATTATGTAGTGGTCAGTGTGTAATGTATTGAGTAGTGGTCTGTGGGTAGTGTATTGTGTAGTTGTCAGTATAGAAATCAGGTAGGTTAGTGTGGTGTGTAGTGGTCCGTGTGTAGTGTAGTGGTCAGTGTGTAGTGGTCAGTGTGTAGTGGTGTGTAGTGTAGTGGTCAGTGTGTAGTGTAGTGGTCAGTGTGCAGTGTAGTGGTCAGTGTGTAGTGGTGAGTGTGCAGTGTAGTGGTGTGTAGTGGTGAGTGTGCGGTGTAGTGGTGAGTGTGCAGTGTAGTGGTGTGTAGTGGTGAGTGTGCAGTGTAGTGGTGAGTGTGCAGTGTAGTGGTCAGTGTGTAGTGTAGTGGTCAGTGTGTAGTGGTGAGTGTGCAGTGTAGTGGTGTGTAGTGGTGAGTGTGCAGTGTAGTGGTCAGTGGTCAGTGTGTAGTGGTGAGTGTGCAGTGTAGTGGTCAGTGTGTAGTGTAGTGGTCAGTGTGTAGTGGTGAGTGTGCAGTGTAGTGGTGTGTAGTGGTGAGTGTGCAGTGTAGTGGTCAGTGGTCAGTGTGTAGTGGTGAGTGTGCAGTGTAGTGGTCAGTGTGTAGTGTAGTGGTCAGTATAGGAATCAGGTAGGTCAGTGTGTAGTGGTCGTTGTAGGAATCAGGTAGGTTAGTGTAGTTGTGGGTATAGGAATCATGTAAGTCAGTGTAGAGGTTAGTGTAGTGGTCAGTATAGGAATCAGGTAGATTAGTGGTCAGGTAGGTCAGTATCAGAATCAGGTAGGTCAGTACTATTGTAGGACGGGAAGGTAGTGCGAAAAGTCCACAGGTTAGGGGGGCGCAAATTACTTGCCTTGCCCCGGGTGCTGACAACCCACGCTACGCCACTGGCCCTAGGACTAGACATTTTATCCTCCTAGCCCTTACACAGTTAGTCCCCACCTCCCTGGGAGTACTCACATTCTTGGTCCACATGCTAGCTTCCAGGACCTGAATGGCCAGGTCTGCACCAGCAAGTATGCCTCTCCCATCAGATTACCACACAGATGGGTTGATTTGCTAAAACTAAAGCGTGCAAAATCTGGTACAGCTCTACGTAGAAACCAGTCAGCTTCCAGGTTTTATTGTCAAAGCTTAATTGAAAATGCTGAACTAATGCAGCGTACACACGAGCGTTTTTAATGTCAATGAAAAAAACTGCATTTTTCTCAACGTGATTATTCTCAAGCCTGCCTTGCCTACACACTATCGTGAAAAAAAATGCTCGAGAAAAGCGCGGTGACGTACAACACGTACGACGGCACTATAAAGGGGAAGTTCCATTCGGATGGCGCCACCCTTCATGTTAGTAAAGTTTGTTGAGCGACGATTCGCGCTTTTTAGTCCGTTACAGCGTGACGAATGTGCTATCTCCATTACGAACGCTAGTTTTACCAGAACAAGCGCTCTCGTCTCATACTTGATTCTGAGCATGCGCATTTTTTTTCACGTCGTTAAAGCCCACACACGGCCGTTTTTCATGACGAGAAAAACGACGATGTAAAAAACGACGTGAAAAATTAAAGCATGTTCCAATTTTTTCATGGCCGTTTTTCACGTCGTGAAAAATGCTCTGAAGCCCACACACGATCATTTTTAATGACCATTTAAAAAAAAAATTAAAAACGGTCGTGTGTACGCGGCATTAGAAGCTGATTGGCTACCATGCACTAGATTTTGCACTTTCAAGTCTTAGTAAACCAACCCCAGAGTCTTCTAGTTGAATCAAGTTTTTTTACTTGAATAATTCTTCAACTTAACAATCCGAATGGTGGCAGTAGCAAAGTTCAAATATTGCCATGAAAATAATGAATAAGGACATGAGGTAGTATTTAGATTTCGTCTCAGAAGGAGTATTTATCCTTTCTGTCCCAAGTTGTTATTTCTCCCATGGCCATACAGTTCTTTCAGGGGACACACCAATTTCTCCCTCCCTCTAGGCTCCTGCTCATGCCATTGTGTTTTAAGTCCTTGTATCCATTCTCCCTCTAGTGATCGCCAAAGAATGGGAGAGCACGAGCCCAGGAATAAAACCTCTTCTCTCTCTCTAACTGATGGTCAGAAGCCCCTAGCCTAAACTCCACTAAACTGCACCCACCATACAAAGCACTCCCCATAATGCACTACCAAGTAGGGGGAGTAACCATTATGGGGAAGTCCACCTGCCTACACATTTTCTACTGAAGTTAAGACCCCGCCCAACCCCACCCCCGCTCGTGCAGTTTTTTTTACAGTCTGAACAGCCACAGTCTAAGTAGAAAAGTCTGACCGCTGCTAGCTATTGCCGTGTGGTACCCTTGCTCTCTGTGGGAAGCCATAATCTCTTTGCAAAGGTCTGACATGTCCCCTGCTAAATGAAAGCTCAGAGAAAATTAAGTACTGTCCGTGATACTTTTTTTATTTGCACTAACATAGAATTTTTCAGGACAAGCTTTCGGGGTATGTCCCCTTCTTCAAGGTCCAAGCAGTACTGATTCACAATTTTTTTAGCAGAATGTTGAAACAAAACAAGAAAAAAATCTCAGAGGGAAAGGAAAAAAAACACATACAAATCAATGGTAATAAAGATAGCAGCAGAGTTAGTGAGACAAGACAGAGTTAGTGAGATAAGACAGAGGGAGAGCTATAGACTTGAGGGGGGAGATGCTAGTCACAGAGGGGGTCATAAAACCTTAGTATAATGGGTAAGGAAACCAATATCTAAATTTAGGCCATTCGTTTTTGTGTTAAAAAGAATTATCATTCTTAGTTCAAATGTTTTCCTTTCCTGGATAGTTCTGAAATTCCCTTTAAGAACTAAAACATTGAGGTCTTCTATAGTGTGGTCCGGTTGTGAGAAGTGATGTCCCACAGGTGTGCAGAAACTCTCTTCTTTATGTTCCTTGATGGTATGTCTGTGAAAATTCATCCTCGCTTGCAACTTCTGTCCTGTTTCACCAACATAAGATCCTTTGCCACACCTGTTGCATTGGATGAGGTACACAACATTACTGGAGGTACAGTTGTAAGATCCCATGATAGTGAAGGTCCCATTTGTGTGTGTGACACTTTTGGATAGATTGATCTGGTTGCACAGTTTGCAGCGTTTTTTATTGCAGGGTTTGCTTCCATTATTTGTGACTTCATAATCAGAGTGAAGTTTCCTGCTGATTAGTTTGTGTCTGAGGTTGGGTGGTTGTCTGAAAGCCAATAATGGGGGTTGTTGGAATATTTCTTTCAGAGTTTCATCCTCTGTTATAATGGGCTGTAAATCTTTGATTATCTTTTTGATCCCTTCTAGTGTTGGGTTGTATGTGGTGACTAGAGGTACTCGGTTATTTGTTTTTTTCTCTTTGTATTGGAGGAGATTTTCTCTTCGGGTTTTCAAGGCTGTGTTTATGCTGTTGTTGATGGTTTTGTCTTTATATCCTTTCTTCTGGAAAGAGCCTGCCAGTGTTCTGAGATGTTTATCTCTGACTTCTGGGTCTGAACAAATTCGGTGGTATCTGATGGCCTGGCTGTGTATGATGGCTCGTTTAGTGTGTTGGGGATGAAAACTGGAACTATGAAGATAGCTGCATCGGTCAGTCGGTTTTCTGTATATGGAAGTGTGAAGCTTGTCATCCCTGATGTATACTGTAGTGTCTAGGAAGTTGACATGTGTGTTCGAATAGTCCATTTTTAGTTTGATAGATGGGTGAAAAGTGTTGATCAATGAGAAGAATTGGTTTAGATTTTCTTCACCTTCAGTCCATATCATGAAGATATCATCAATATAGCGATAATATCTGTATGGCTTTTGTTGTATGCTGTTCAGGAATTTGTCCTCCAGGTCAGCCATAAATAAGTTTGCATATTGGGGTGCCATTTTGCTTCCCATAGCAGTACCCATACATTGGAGATAGATGTCATTGTTGAAAGTGAAGTAGTTGTGTGTAAGAATAAATTCGATGAGCTGTGTAACATCCTCAGCCGTGTATTTGTGGTTTGGTGTGGATGATAAGAATCTGTGACATGCTGCCAACCCATCCTTGTGAGGGATGTTACTGTACAGAGATTCTACATCCATAGTGACTAGAAGTGTATTTGGTGGTAATTGTTGTATATTGTTAAGCTTGTTCAGAAAATCAGTGGTGTCTTGCAGGAAACTAGTAGTGTTCATGACTAACGGTTTTAACATGTTTTCTACAAGGCCTGAGATATGTTCGGTAAGTGTATTCATACCTGTTATAATGGGTCTGCCTGGATTTCCTGGCTTGTGAATTTTGGGCAGCATGTAGAAGTCTCCAATATCTGGATTATCTGGAATCGCATTGATGAGTTCTGAATGCAGGTGGCTTGGTATGGTCGCAATCAGACCTTTTAATTGCTTAGTAAATGAAATGAAAGCTCCAAAGCAGTGGAGAACATGACTATTGTATAACAGATGTATTCCTGGTCTGCCAACCACGTTATACCCCATACCTTACTTATACTTAATCAATGAGACCACACCTTTTAGTTTGGAGTAAAACATGGCCGTAGCAGCCTCCTTTATTATAACTGTAACATCAGTTATCAAAACATCAAACCATCAAAACATAATCAGAACATAATTAGAACCCATGTTTCGGGAATATTGCCTCCTGGTGTTGGTCTTTGCAGGAACCTCAAAATTACCATAATCATATTAATCATAATGATATTAATCATCTTAATCATATCAATAACAACCCATGTGACACTGCGGTACCTTAAATGGTCATAGGCCTCAAGCCGACCAGCTGCTCAGAGACGACCACTGACCGCAGTGCCCCCATTATCAAACTCTTCCAGCTAAATCCCTGTTAGCTGGAATACACCCTCAGAACCCATACCACCGATAGGTCCTGACCACTTGCTTTTTGAGGTACTTCATTCTCCCGCAAAGACCAAAACACCTGCCACAGCACCCAAGGGAAAACACCTGTAATGAATGAAACAAACAGAACCCAATCTTCACCCAACAAATAAAATTAAACATTCCAACAACTCAACAATAGGGAGGGTGGGTGAGAACTTTCCCCCACGCTGTGTTGTCTTAGGGGGGCGGGGACTCCCTTTTATCTGGCCTTTTCCCCTCCCCTCCATATTTCCTTTATCCAATCATTAATCCCCTTACATCTCATACCCTGTTCACTCAGTCATGCCAGCCCTCCGCCTATTGCATTCTGTCTTTCTGCTCCGGGCTTTTCTTGACTATTGTATAACAGATGTATTCCTGGTCTGCCAACCACGTTATACCCCGTACCTTACTTATACTTAATCAATGAGACCACACCTATTAGTTTGGAGTAAAACATGGCTGTAGCAGCCTCCTTTATTATAACTGTTACATCAGTTATCAAAACATCAAAACATAATCAGAACATAATCAGAACCCATGTTCTCAGAATATTGCCTGGTGTTGGTCTTTGCAGGAACCTCAAAATTACCATAATCATATTAATCATAATGATATTAATCATCTTAATCATATCAATAACAACCCATGTGACACTGCGGTACCTTAAATGGTCATAGGCCTCAAGCCGACCAGCTGCTCAGAGACGACCACTGACCGCAGTGCCCCCATTATCAAACTCTTCCAGCTAAACCCCTGTTAGCTGGAATACACCCTCAGAACCCATACCACCAATAGGTCCTGACCACTTGCTTTTTGAGGTACTTCATTCTCCCGCAAAGACCAAAACACCTGCCACAGCACCCAAGGGAAAACACCTTTACCCTTTGGTGCCCCTCCAAACCCTAAGGGCTCGTTGGATCCCATCCTGCAAACCAAAAGCCCACAAATCAGTCCCCACTTCATTCAGATGGACACTATCCCTCCGTAGATACCGCCACGTATCCACCTCCAATTCCAAGTGTCGGACCACCAACCCCCTGTTCCGGACCACAAACTTACCCATATCACAATTGATTTTCCTGCGAGCCCAAGTGATGCCTTTCACAGACCTCGCCCCTCTCCAAGCTGTCCGGGCCACCAATAAAGCAACGATACCAGCCGCCTGCCGTCTGCTTTCTGCCCCCCCTCGACCATATCCCTTGAGTATCCCTTGAGACGACCACTGACCGCAGTGCCGCCATTATCAAACTCTTCCAGCTAAACCCCTGTTAGCTGGAATCAGGGATGAGCCGAACACACCCCTGTTCGGTTCGCACCAGAACCTGCGAACAGACAAAATGTTCGTGTGAAATTTAGAACCCTATTAAATACAATGGACTCGAACGTTTGAAATCTAAAGTGTTAATTATAAAGGCTAATATGCAAGTTATTGTCCTAAAAAGTGTTTGGGGACCTGGGTCCTGCCCCAGGGGACATGTATCAATGCAAAAAAATTTTTTTAAAACGGCAGTTTTTTCGGGAGCAGTGATTTTAATAATGCTTAAAATGAAAAAATAAAAGTGAAATATTCCTTTAAATTTCGTACCTGGGGGGTGTGTATGATATGCATGTGAAGTGGCGCATGTTTCCCGTGCTTAGAACTGTCCCTGCAAAAAATGTCATTTTTGAAAGAAAAAAATGCATTTAAAACTGACTCGCGGCTATTAATGAATTGTCGGCTCCCGGCAATACATTCAAAAGTCATTGATAAAAAATAAAAAAAAAGCGTGGGGGTTCCCCAGAATTCAATTACCAGGCCCTTCAGGTCTGGAATGGATATTAAGGGGAACCCCGCTGCAAATTTTAAAAAAAATTGACGTGGGGTTCCCCCAAATATCCATTCCAGGCCCTTCAGATCTGGCATGGATTTTAAGGGGAACTCCACCCCAAATTTTAAAAAAAAATGGCGTGGAGTCCCCCTAAAAATCCATACCAGACCCCTTATCCGAGCACGCAACCTGGCCGGCCGCAGGGGAAAAGGGGGGGACGAGAGAGCGGCCCCCCCTCCCTCCTGAACCGTACCAGGCCACATGCCCTCAACATGGGGAGGATGTCCCCATGTTGATGGGGACAAGGGCCTCATCCCCACAACCCTTGCCCGGTGGTTGTGGGGGTCTGCGGGCGGAGGGCTTATCGGAATCTGGAAGACCCCTTTAACAAAGGGGACCCCCAGATCCCGGCCCCCCCCTATGTGAATTGGTAAGGGGTACATTGTACCCCTACCATTTCACAAAGAAAGTGTAAAAAAATGTTTAAAAAAAACACACAAACACCTTGAAAAAGTCCTTTATTTAAAAAAAAAAACAAAAAACATTCCAGCGGTGAAATCCAGTGTCCCGCGGCGATCCCGATGTCCAGCGCTGTCCTTCATTGGTTGTGCCTGAGCGGACCTGATGGGGAACTCCCTCTCAGTGTTTTAAATGTATAGACCCGCCCCTTCTAAAGTTCCCCATCAGGTCCGCTCAGCGGACCAGATGCGGAACATGAGAAGGGGCGGGTCTATACATGTATTACCAAAGTGAGAGCAGTTCCCCATCAGGTCCGCCCCCTCGGTATGCCGGACCCGCCTACGTCATTGGCTTGAGCGGGGAACTTCCTTCACTATGTAAATTTAAATTACACAGTGAAGGAAGTTCCCCGCTCAAGCCAATGACGTAGCGGGTCCGACATACCGAGGGGGCGGACCTGATGGGGAACTGCTCTCACTTTGGTAATACATGTATAGACCTGCCCCTTCTCATGTTCCGCATCTGGTCCGCTGAGCGGACCTGATGGGGAACTTTAGAAGGGGCGGGTCTATACATTTAAAATACTGAAAGGGAGTTCCCCATCAGGTCCGCTCAGGCACAACCAATGAAGGACAGCGCTGGACATCGGGATCGCCGCGGGACACTGGATTTCACCGCTGGAATGTTTTTTTTTTTAAATAAAGGACTTTTTCAAGGTCTTTGTGTGTTTTTTTAAACATTTTTTTACGCTTTCTTCGTGAAATGGCAGGGGTACAATGTACCCCTTACCAATTCACATAGGGGGGGGCCGGGATCTGGGGGTCCCCTTTGTTAAAGGGGTCTTCCAGATTCCGATAAACCCCCCGCCCGCAGACCCCCACAACCACCGGGCAAGGGTTGTGGGGATGAGGCCCTTGTCCCCATCAACATGGGGACATCCTCCCCATGTTGAGGGCATGTAGCCTGGTACGGTTCAGGAGGGAGGGGGGCCGCTCTCTCGTCCCCCCCTTTTCCCCTGCGGCCGGCCAGGTTGCGTGCTCGGATAAGGGGTCTGGTATGGATTTTTAGGGGGACTCCACGCCATTTTTTTTTTTATTTGGGGTGGAGTTCCCCTTAAAATCCATGCCAGATCTGAAGGGCCTGGAATGGATATTTGGGGGAACCCCACGTCAATTTTTTTTAAATTTGCGGCGGGGTTCCCCTTAATATCCATTCCAGACCTTAAGGGCCTGGTAATTGAATTCTGGGGAACCCCCACGCTTTTTTTTTTTTTATCAATGACTTTTGTATGTATTGCCGGGAGCCGACAATTCATTAATAGCCGCGAGTCAGTTTTAAATGACTTTTTTTCTTTCAAAAATGACATTTTTTGCAGGGACAGTTCTAAGCACGGAAAACATGCGCCACTTTACATGCATATCATACACACCCCCCAGGTACGAAATGTAAAGGAATATTTCACTTTTATTTTTTCATTTTAAGCATTATTAAAATCACTGCTCCCGAAAAAACGGCCGTTTTTAAAACTTCTTTTTGCATTGATACATGTCCTCTGGGGCAGGACCCGGGTCCCCAAACACTTTTTAGGACAATAACTTGCATATAAGCCTTTATAATTAGCACTTTAGATTTCTCCCATAGATTTTTCGAATTTGCCGCGAACACCCCAATTTGTTCGCTGTTCGGCGAACGGGCGAACAGGCAATGTTCGAGTCGAACATGAGTTCGACTCGAACTCGAAGCTCATCCCTAGCTGGAATACACCCTCAGAACCCATACCACCGATAGGTCCTGACCACTTGCTTTTTGAGGTACTTCATTCTCCCGCAAAGACCAAAACACCCGCCACTGCCACGACAATCCGTTCACCTGTAATGAAAGAAACAAACAGAACCCAATCTTCACCCAACAAATAAAATTAAACATTCCAACAACTCAACAATAGGGAGGGTGGGTGAGAACTTTCCCCCACGCTGTGTTGTCTTAGGGGGGCGGGGACTCCCTTTTATCTGGCCTTTTCCCCTCCCCTCCATATTTCCTTTATCCAATCATTAATCCCCTTACATCTCATACCCTGTTCACTCAGTCATGCCAGCCCTCCGCCTATTGCATTCTGTCTTTCTGCTCCGGGCTTTTCTTGAGCTTTGCTGATTGTAGAACTATGGGTCTAATTCAGTATGGTATATAAGACCTCTACAAATATAACAACTGCTTCCCCAAAGGTCCCAATCCGTAGCTGCTGACAGGCTTATTTACCAAGGCCATAACTATTTTACAAAGAAAATGAACTGTATGACCTTAAAAACCTTTTTGAGAAGTTTTAAGTGGTTGGTGTGTCCTCTGTGAGATACGGCACCTCATCCCTTCATTTTAGTGAAAAAGGAGGTAGGGACTATGGGATTATAGCGGTGTCAAAAATAAAAAAAATTCAACAGATATAGTAAAAAATAGAGATATTTTATTATTACAGCAATGACAAAAAAGCACAATAGAAAAGCAGTACACGTTATTCACTCATTGTACATAATCAATGGATTAACCCAACATGTTTCACCAATACATTGGCTTCATCAGGGGTAGGTGATTGTACAGTGTAGCTTAAGGGAAGATCTATAAAATAAAATGTATAGCCACCCAGCGTCAAACGTCACCGAGCGGCAGCGGACGTAAGGTAACCAGCGCACATGCGCAAAGGGGCCATAAGCCTACAATGACCATAATGCTGTGCGGATGGACATCATATGACGCGGCCAAAGCGTACAACCGGAAGGGACGCAAGTGGTGAAAATGGAAAGTGGAGAAATGGAACCATGGCAACCTAGCATGAAGGCGTGGCTACAAGGCGGGTAAGGTGTAATAAACACCTGCCCTTGGGTGTCCATACAGACACGAGTCAGCGACCAAGTTGGAGCCTATGACAGCCACGATACCACACCGCCCAAGGGTCCAGCATGTGTATAGCAGGCAGTGCATTAACTCAACCACATAACCCATATGTAGTGGCCTCCACCCTCTCCTCTCTACTCTTCTTTACTCTGGCTCTCGTTTAGGGGTACTCTGGAGGAGAGAGTCTGGGGTCACCACGCCAAGTCCCCCTGCAGAGTATGTGCAGTGAGGGACAATCCTCTTTTACCTTCGGGTCGGTGTTCTGCATCTGGAGACCTCCTCCTGGTTTTCTCGAACAGTGTCTGCCAGTAAATGAGTCCCACACCACTAAAGTCCAACACTTCTTTATTCTTCCAATGACAGAGTAATGCACAGACAGTTGGACTCCCTCAACGAACAGAACAGACAGGGGGGGTGTGGATGCGAGTAGGCCCAGGCACAATGACTCTCCACTTTCCTTCCTGAAAGTGGGTTGCGGTCTCCAACCGAAGGGGGATTTCCTTCCAGGCGGTCTCCGATGGAAGGCTCACCTGTCACCGGCAATATGCTGCACCAGGTCTTCAAGCAAGTATCTCCCACCGTTCCATTACGCCCTCCGGATTGGGGTACTCACTCCCAGGGTCCCCTAGGACCTCCTTCCCTCGCGGAACTCAGTGTTGGGCACTGAGCTCCAGGCCTCTATCCAAGTACCTCACCCCAGGCTAAAGGTGCCTGGGATGGAACACGACCTCCGAACGTCCTTTAGGCCTAGGCCGCCTAGAGGACCGACACGAACCACCGCCCACAGGCTGAAGGTGCCCGGGACTCGACCCCATGACAAAGATGGCCGGCCCCTTTATACCCTCTCCCAGCAAGCACGGCGGGTTCCCCGCCCCACCATACTGCTGCCGAGGGAGGACAAAAAGGGGGCCCGGCACACAGCAATGGTTCAACCCCAGCCCAAGGCGACAGCGCCACCCGCTGAGCTGCAGGGAACTGCACATCACTGGTGTCTCTGCCAGTTTTAAATACACAGAAAAGTGTATACCCGCTACACTCTCCCCCTGGTGATTTGGCACTGGTCCCCAGTGTCTGGAACAAACCATGCCCTCAAGGGCTGACATAGTCCAATCCAGAAACCGACTGAAAATTTAAAAAAATCCAAAAACTTTAGAAAACTAAAACTAGTTAGAGCAGTTGTTCCTGAGCCTCACATGAAAAGGGAGGGAAAGGGAAACAACAACACTTAACAACAACCTTGAAATTACATTTTCACATTACCCCACCCATCCTAAATAAGACCCACCCCATACTCAGTGGTCTTGATGGGATGCTCTCCTGCAGAGGGGAAAAGAAAATTAACACACATAAACCCTGACACATGTATTCGTGTGAGAATGAAAAAACGTCTCCGCAGAGAAATCCTTTCCTTCATAAAGTGTGTGTGTGAACAGTGATATCGATGCGCAACACTGCCACCTGGTGACAGCATTGCGGTAACTGCACTCGTGGAATTTTCCTTCTTCTCTTTGGCCCTATCTACCCCAGAGTCCATGATTTCTTGCTGGAGAATTGAAGAACAAACAGGAACAGTCCTTCTTCTTCTGGGTAACAAGAAAAACAACCCCAGGAAGGTTTAGCAGCATAAAGAACAAAAACGGAGTCTCTCTTCTCCTATAGATAGAATTGAGGGTGCGGCAGGACAAGTGGCTTCAAATGCTGATCCATGGTCTCCAGATGGTACTCGACATCTTCCCCTTCCTTGCGTCGGATCAACACCTTGTCCGCGTGGATATGTCGTCCCAGCATCCATTCTGCCTTGCAATCTTTAAAGCGCTGAGAGGCCTTGGGGGAACACGCAAGGTACCTGTGGGCGTGTGGAACCTGAAGGTGGGTCCACACAAAGTCATTGTACCAGCGCTCCCGGCAAACTTCCACTTCATACAATAGCTCCTTGGACAAGTACGGGTACTCCCACCCATACTCAGCAGCAACCTTCTGGCCAAATAGGCGTTGTAGTCTTGCCAGAGGAGGCATAGTGGCTCTGTCCCCTTCGCCAGGCAAAACTATTGAGTCTGGGTGGCGAGGGACCTTGATTACATCTGGTCTGGGCATAGGTGCCCGCAACAACAGTCTCTTTTCCCCGGCATTAGGTGCAGGAGGCACCGGGAAGGCAAGAGTAGGCTGGGAACGGGACCCCTCCTCAGGCACTGGTGCCTCCACCCGGGGTGTACTATCCCCTGTAGACATGGGTGGGTCCCTGGTTCTGTGGGATGAGGCGAGAGGTACTTTGTCCCAGCCCTTTTGAGCAAACAGTTCGTCTATGGCGACATCGTCTCCCAGATCGGAGAGCGACTCTAGGTCGGATGTGTCACACTCCTCCGCGGGTATGTAGCCTGTAGTGGAAATGGGATTACCACCCCCCACGGACACACAGGGTTGTGGATCCCCGACACCTCCGCCCACACACCAAGTCCCTCCGCCTGGCTTACCTCGGCCTTTTCTTGAGGCAGGACGTCCAGAACTCTTCTTACCGGATTCATCCGGGCCGGGCGTAGGCAGGCGAGATGATCCACCGCAACCGCTGGACGGGGCTACCATACCGGTCTTTCTCTTCGGCGGTGGACGCTGTGAGACAGTGGTGACCGAGTCAGCATCCTCGGATTTCTCCCTTTGAGTACTCACGACCTCCTCCGCGGTCGCTGCAGTGCGCACAGGGATGGCTGTCAAAGCAGTGATTCCTCCAACTTGAGTGGTGCTGCCTGTGGTACGGCCGGGGTAGATGGTTCTTGGCTTCTCAATGACTGTATCTACCTCGAATAGAAACTCCCCACAGACTTTGCATCGCCCAAATGGCTTCAGATGACACACCATGTCAGGGAAGGTTCCATCCGCTGGTGACACTGCCTGATGTTTGGTGTGCAGTACTGCGGTCCACCAGCAGATGTCTCCTGGCAGACTGGAACTGCCAGGGGAGCTTCCCCCTGGTAATGTTATGTGATGTTTGGGCCGCAGTACTGGTGTCCACCAGCGGGTGGTTCCTGGCAGTGTGGGACAGACAGCACCTTCTCTGCTCAGCTGTCACATGAGGACAATCACCACAGTCCTATAAATACCCGGCAAGTGCACACACACACTGGCCTGGTATTGTCCTCGTGCCCCTACCTGATCCTTGCTCTGATCCTTGCTCTGATCCTTGCTCTGATCCTTGCTCTGATCCTTGCTCTGATCCTTGCTCTGATCCTTGCTCTGATCCTTGCTCTGATCCTTGCTTGTCCCTGCTTGTTCCTGTCTGTCCACTCCTGGCCCCCTTCTGCTGACCTCCCGTTGATGATTCTGGCCTGGCCTGACTACGATTCTGGTTCCCCTTTACTACTGATGCTGGTTAGTTATTATCACTATTTGAATATTTGGTTGTTCATTTACGCTGGTGGTGTGCTCACGTTTATATTTACTTATATATATTTATATTAATAAACCATTTTACTTTATCTATTTCTGTTTGCGGTTTCCTCTGTTGCAGTCCACACAGTTCTGATCATACCTGATTCCTGACAGAATACCAGGGCCATTCCTGATCAGAAGTGATTGCACAGGGGAACCATTAGTTTGCAAACATGAATGCTGATGTGATTGTTTATTTGTCTCGGCTGGCATCTGAAAGCAGTGATTATTGTCGCCAGGCTTTGAAAGAATGGTCTAGTGACCAGTTGTTTACAGCCATCCGATCGGCTCACTCCCTGGTCGATCAGGGTTATATGCCGTTTGGGAAAGTGCAACCTTTAATTAAAATCTGTACTGAGCTGGCCCTGCCCTGTATTCCAGAGGGCCATGATGATTTCACTCCTCCTTTTAATGTGAATCAGGTTGTTTCCTTAGTTTGGCTTTTTGAAGACGATCCTGCCGATTTTTTTGAGCACTACTCAGCCTGCTCCCCACAGGTGATTGCTGAGTGCATTAAGTCTGCTCAGTCTTTTGTTAGACAGGGAGATCTAAAGTCACAGTTTGTACAACCCATACTTTCGGCATGGACTGGCATGGTGCAATCAGCCCCAGCCAGACAAACCACCTCTTCCATCAGACACCAGCCGACCCAAATGTATGTTTCTCCATCACCCATGGCAACCCCAGTCGCAGTTCAGTACACACTGCTTCCCACCAGATACCAACATCCAGTCTCTTCTCCCTGTACCTATCCTGCATTTAACCCACCTGCCTCTTCTCAGCTGCCTACAAACCCACAAGAACTTCCCCCAGCTACTGTTACCCCTTTTCTGCCTTATTCCGATCCTCCTTCCCAGTCTGCTGCACCCCTTACCTACAAGGCTTCAGTGGTTAAGCCAAAGAAGAGACAAAAGTTCTTTCCGACCAGTACGATCCTGCCAGTAACCCAACCTGCCTCCACACCCACTAACCTGCTCCAGCCTGCAATCCCCGAGCCAGCCTTCCAGCCTGCAGTTTCAGAGCCAGCCTTCCAGCCTGCAGTTTCAGAGCCAGCCTTCCAGCCTGCAGTTTCAGAGCCAGCCTTCCAGCCTGCAGTTCCCGAGCCAGCCTTCCAGCCTGCGGTTCCCGAGCCAGCCTGCCAGCCTGCGGTTCTAGAGCCAGTCTTCCAGCCTGAGGTCCCTATGTCGGTCTGCCAACCTGAGGTCCCTGTGCCAGTCTGCCAGCCTGAGGTTCCTGTGCCTTTTGCCCAGCCTGAAGCTCCTGTGCCAGTTTGCCAGCCTGAATTCTCTGTACCAGCCTGCCAGCCTGAAGTTCTTGTACCAGCCTGCCAGCCTGAAGTTCTTGTGCCAGCCTGCCAGCCTGAAGTTCTTGTACCAACCCGCCAGCCTGAAGTTCTTGTACCAGCCTGCCAGCCTGAAGTTCTTGTACCAGCCTGCCAGCCTGAAGTTCTTGTACCAGCCTGCCAGCCTTAAGTTCTTATACCTGCCTGCCAGCCTGAAGTTCTTGTGCCAGCCTGCCAACCTGAAGTTCTTGTGCCAGCCTGCCAGCCTGAAGTCCCCGTATCAGCCTGCCAGCCTTAAGATCCGGTGCCCGTTTCCCGGCCTGAGGTTGTGGTACCCGCTGTGGTGCCCGTTTCCCGGCTTGAGGTTGTGATGCCCGTTTCTCAGTCTCTGGAGTCTGCTGCTCAGCCTGAGATGATCCCGTCTGCTGCCCAACCTGATGACCCGAAGCCTGCTGCCCAGCCTGATGTGTTCCTGTCTGCTGTCCAGCCCGATGTGTTCCTGTCTGCTGCCCAGCTCGATGACCCAGAGCCTGCTGCCCAGCTCGATGACCCGGAGCCTGCTGCCCAGCTCGATGACCCGTTGCCTGCTGCCCAGGTCGATGACCCGGAGCTTGCTGCCCAGCTCGATGACCCGGAGCCTGCTGCCCTGCCCGATGTGTTCCTGTCTGCTGTCCAGCCCGATGTGTTCCTGTCTGCTGCCCAGCCCGATGACCCGGAGCCTGCTGCCCAGCTCGATGACCCAGAGCCTGCTGCCCAGCCTGATGTGTTCCTGTCTGCTGCCCAGCCCGATGTGTTCCTGTCTGCTGTCCAGCCCAATGTGTTCCTGTCTGCTGCCCAGCTCGATGACCCGGAGCCTGCTGCCCAGCTCGATGACCCGGAGCCTGCTGCCCAGCCCGATGTGTTCCTGTCTGCTGCCCAGCCCGATGTGTTCCTGTCTGCTGCCCAGCCCGATGTGTTCCTGTCTGCTGCCCAGCCCAATGTGTTCCTGTCTGCTGCCCAGCCTGAGATGATCCTGTCTGCTGCCCAGCCTGAGATGATCCTGTCTGCTGCCCAGCCTGGGATGTTCCTGTCTGCTGCCCAGCTAGATGACCCAGAACCTACTCCCCAGCTCGACGACCCAGAGCCTGCTGCCCAGCTTGTCTGCCCGGATGTGCCCGCCGTCTCCCTGGATGTGCCTGTTGCCCAGCCTGATGTCAGAGACTATGGACAATTTCAGCTAGCTGGAGCGTCCGGAGGACGCTCCTTTGAGGGGGGGTACTGTCAGGGAAGGTTCCATCCGCTGGTGACACTGCCTGATGTTTGGTGTGCAGTACTGCGGTCCACCAGCAGATGTCTCCTGGCAGACTGGAACTGCCAGGGGAGCTTCCCCCTGGTAATGTTATGTGATGTTTGGGCCGCAGTACTGGTGTCCACCAGCGGGTGGTTCCTGGCAGTGTGGGACAGACAGCACCTTCTCCGCTCAGCTGTCACATGAGGACAATCACCACAGTCCTATAAATACCCGGCAAGTGCACACACACACTGCCCTGGTATTGTCCTCGTGCCCCTACCTGATGCCTGATGCCTGATGCCTGATCCTTGCTCTGATCCTTGCTCTGCTCCCCTGCTTGTCCCTGTCTGTCCACTCTTGGCCCCATTCTGCTGACCTCCCGTTGATGATTCTGGCCCGGCCTGACTACGATTCTGGTTCCCCTTTACTACTGATGCTGGTTAGTTATTATCACTATTTTGAATATTTGGTTGTTCATTTACACTGGTGGTGTGCTCACGTTTATATTTACCTATATATATTTATATTATTAAACCATTTTACTTTATCTATTCCTGTTTGCGGCTTCCTCTGTTGCAGTCCACACAGTTCTGATTATACCTGATTCCTGACACACCAGTCCCGAGCAGCTGGGACAAATCACACCCAGGGCCTCAACGTCCATGCATGAATACAGGGCAAATCGTCCCCTTGGCTTTAGCCGAATCCCTGTATCGGTCACCGGAGCGGCAGCAGTCAAAGACGTGGTAGAAGGATGAAGTGGAACCTGCGCTGTTTGTCCGAACATGGTGACTTTCTGTTGGTCCATCGCGCACTGCAAAGTTTTGCGCCAACGTCCCACGTGTAGTCCTTCACACGTATTGGACTCCTCCCCTTTGCTCCAGTTTGCTGGCTTTTTCTTCCTGAGTCACGCCCACGAACTAAGCGGTGGGGGTGTGCCTGGTGGCGCAGTGCAAATAGAAGCCCCCACGTGTAGTCCTTCACACGGCTGAGCTCCCCCCTTTCCTCGCTCTTCTGTGCGGGCCTTTCCCTTCACTGGGTCATGTCTACGACTTCGAGCAGGGATGCACTTTGGCCAATAATATGGCCGACCTACTCGGAACTCCTCCGGGCAGACACGTTCAAACTCCGTAGTAGCACGAACACCATCCCGGACGAGCCCCCACGTGTAGCGGCCTCCACCCTCTCCTCTCTACTCTTCTTTACTCTGGCTCTCGTCTAGGGTTACTCTGGAGGACAGAGTGCGGGGTCACCACGCCAAGTGCCCCTGCAGAGTATGTGCACTGAGGGACAATCCTCTTTTACCTTCGGGTCGGTGTTCTGCATCTGGAGACCTCCTCCTGGTTTTCTCGAACAGTGTCTGCCAGTAAATGAGCCCCACACCACTAAAGTCCAACACTCCTTTATTCTTCCAATGACAGAGTAATGCACAGACAGTTGTACCCCCTCAACGAACAGAACAAACAGGGGGGGTGTGGATGCGAGTAGGCCCAGGCACAATGACTCTCCACTTTCCTTCCTGAAAGTGGGTTGCGGTCTCCAAGTGAAGGGGGATTTCCTTCCAGGCGGTCTCCGATGGAAGGCTCACCTGTCACCGGCAATATGCTGCACCAGGTCTTCAAGCAAGTATCTCCCACCGGTCCATTACGCCCTCCGGATTTGGGTACCCACTCCCAGGGTCCCCTAGGATCTCCTTCCCTCGCGGAACTCAGTGTTGGGCACTGAGCTCCAGACCTCCATCCGAGTACCTCACCCCAGGCTAAAGGTGCCTGGAATGGAACACGACTTCCGAACGTCCTCTAGGCCTAGGCCGCCTAGAGGACCGACACGAACCACCGCCCACAGGCTGAAGGTGCTCGACCCCGTGACAAAGATGGCTGGCCCCTTTATACCCTCTCCCAGCAAGCACAGCGGGTTCCCCGCCCCACCATACTGCTGCCGAGGGAGGACAAAAAGGGAGCCCGGCACACAGCAATGGTTCAACCCCAGCCCAAGACGACAGCACCACCCGCTGGGCTGCAGGGAATTGCACATCACTGGTGTCTCTGCCAGTTTTAAATACACAGAAAACTGTATACCCGCTACACATAGATGGAAGAAAGGCAAATCAGTTCACTCTGAGGGCACCCAGCTCCCCGAATCGCGATACACTAAACCTGAATAGAGTAGAAAAAATATGCAATTATTAAGGCAAGGAAAATAAATACATAAGAAAAGGGGACATAGATTGAGTATTCAAAACAAGTATGTTTACAACAATAATATGCAAAAAGTGTCATTTGGTGTAAAAACTTAATTACAAGGAAAATGCAAAACTACATAGAGAATGGGAAAAAAACACTTCCCATTATTAACAATTCTCAGTGGATCCCTGGTGTCATGGATATGCATTAATGTCTGTCTGCCATCTTACCTTCCTCCTCATGTGTTCATCTAGAGACCAGACCTCCTTCACCTGGCTTCCTTTATAATCTCCTCCCAGCCTGACTCCACCCCAGGCCCTATCACAGAACACTATATTAACCTGTGCACTGCAAGCCTGCTTTGCTGATCAACGTGTTTGTTAGGCATTGTGTGTTTGGGTTCCTGCCTGCCGTGTGCTACGTCTGTCTCTCTGTTACGTTATTGGCTTGTCCCCAACTATCCCTGTCTGCTCGTGACCCTTGACCTTCGGCTCGTTCTTCGTTATCCTTGTCTGCTTGTGGCCCCTGACCTTCAGCTTGTTATTCGGTTCTCTCTATCGTGTGCTGCTGCTTCCCCTCTTTTCCCCTTATCCTACTGGGCATGAGCTAGGAAACTCCAGGGGCCGCGACCTGGTCCCAGCCTGCAGCGTAACATCCTCACCACTAGAGGCCCTGGAGAAGACCAGCTGGGTCTTAGACTCCGCGCCCTGGGGAATCTTGGCTCTCGCTTCCGTTAGGATCCCGGTTGTGCTCCTCTGGTCCCGCTTTCCACAACCACCCCGTTTCCTATCCGCAGAAGCCAGCCATAGGGTTCACTACCCCGCGGTGCACTCCTGTCCCCCTACGGTGTGCATCTGTCACCTGGCCACAGGTGACCCCGACAGTTTGATCAGCCATGAACCCGGCTGACATCCCGCTTCCCGCGGATGATCCATTGCAGGGCATAGTTCGCAGACTTGAGTCCCAGGAATCAAATCAGACCCAGGTGATGCGATTCCTCCAGGATCTTCGATTCTCGATTCGAGCAGCTTCAGGTCTCCTTGGGAACCCCGAATCCGCAACCCCAGGTACAACCAGCGGCTGTACCTATCGCACCAGTCGCAGCCTCACACTCACTAAGATTGCCAGCTCCGTTCCGTTTCTCTGGGGACTCCAAGGCCTGCAGGGGCTTTCTCAGCCAATGCACAATTAATTTTGAGCTTCAGCCTCAAAGCTTCCTGTCTGACCGGGCTAAGGTAGCCTATATCATTTCCCTCCTCTCCGGTGAAGCTTTGGCCTGGGCTGCCCCCCTGTGGGAGAGGAACGATCCGGTGGTTTCCAGTCTGTCCGATTTCTTGAAGCTCTTTCGTAATATCTTCGAAGAGCCGGCTCGGGCTTCTTCAGCGGCTAGTGCTGTCTTACGTCTTCGCCAAGAGTCTAGTTCAGTGGGGCAATATGCTCTTCAGTTCCGTATCCACACAGCTGAATTGAGCTGGAATAATGAGGCCCTGATCGCTACCTTTTTACATGGCCTCTCTGACCGAGTGAAAGACGAATTAGCGGGAAGAGCCATTCCAGTCGGTCTGGACGATGTAATTTCATTATGCAACCAGATCGACATTCGTTTTCAAGAGAGGTCCTTAGAAAAAAGACGCCAGCACTCTCTGGGTCCTAGCCAGTCTGAGCTCCCCTCCCTTCATTCCGTGGAGCATCCTCTACCTGCTGAAGAACCTATGCAGCTGGGCCGGACCAGACTAACCCCCGAAGAACGTGCTAGGCGCAGAACTCTGGGCTTGTGCCTCTATTGTGGGGGCAAGGGTCATTTTCGTGACTTTTGCTCGCTTCTGTCCGGAGAACGTTCGGGCGTAATACATTTGGAAGGTGGAGTATTGGACCCAGAAACATCACCTTCTCGCCTGCTCTTGCCGGTGTTCCTTCATGTAGGCACTTCTCCTCAGTCAACCCTTGCATACCTGGATTCCGGGGCTGCCGGCAATTTTATGGATTGGAGAACTGCTTCTTCTATGAAGCTTACCCTTTCACCTCTCACTACCCCATTGGTAGTCTCGGCAATTGATGGCACTGTTCTCCCAGGGGGCCCTATTCGCTTCCAGACGATACCCATTAGGATGTCGGTAGGGATTCTCCACCAGGAGTGGATATCCTTTCTTATTCTACCCAAGGCCTCTACCCCAGTTGTATTGGGCCTCCCTTGGCTACAGCTCCACTCTCCACATGTGGACTGGGTCTCTGGGCAGATCCTGGCCTGGGGTTCCTCATGTTTCTCGTCGTGTCTTCTCAAGGTGACCCCCAGGGAGAGTCTTCCGGTTGCTGCCACTTCTGTTTCTTCTGATCTTCCTGCTGCATACAGCGATTACCGGGATGTGTTCTGTAAAAAATCAGCTGAGGTGCTTCCTCCCCACAGGTCTTTTGACTGTGCTATTGATCTTGTCCCCGGAGCAACTCTACCCAGGGGTCGTACCTACCCTCTGTCCATCCCAGAGACCCAGGCCATGTCGGAGTATGTCGCAGAGAATCTGGAGAGAGGTTTCATCCGGAAATCCTCATCGCCTGCAGGGGCAGGGTTCTTTTTTGTTGCCAAAAAGGATGGTACCTTAAGACCCTGCATCGATTATCGGGGTTTAAATGCGGTTACTATTAAAAATCGATACCCCTTACCCTTAATATCTGAGCTATTCGATGGGTTGAAGGGTGCCTCCATTTTCACCAAGTTGGATCTCAGAGGCGCGTACAATCTCATTCGAATACGGGAGGGTGACGAATGGAAGACTGCATTCAACACTAGAGACGGGCATTACGAATATCTGGTGATGCCTTTTGGTCTGTGTAATGCTCCAGCCGTGTTTCAAAACTTTGTCAATGAAATCTTCAGAGATCTGCTGTACCAGTTTGTTGTCATCTATCTGGATGACAATCTGATCTTTTCTGAAAATCTGCTCGTCCACAGAAACCATGTCCGCACTGTACTTCAACGTCTTAGAGAGAACAATCTCTATGCCAAGCTGGAGAAATGTTCCTTTGAATGTTCTGAGGTCCTGTTTTTGGGGTGCTTCGTCTCATGTTCGGGGCTTCGTATGGACCCTGGGAAGGTCTTGGCTATCACCAACTGGCCTCTTCCTGCTAGCCTCAAGGCCACACAGCGCTTTCTTGGCTTCACTAATTATTATAGGCAGTTCATAAGGAATTACTCTTCCATTGCCGCGCCTATTATCGCTTTGACCAAGAAGGGTGTGAATGCCAGAGACTGGCCTCCCGAAGCTGTCTCTGCATTTCACAACCTGAAACAGGCCTTTGTTTCTGGCCCCCTCTTGAGGAGACCAAATCCTGGGAATGCATTTTTTATTGAAGTGGACGCTTCCTCAATGGGGGTGGGAGCTGTGCTTCTTCAAATCTTTGAGAAGAGACGCCAACCATGTGCGTTCTTCTCCAAAAAAAATTCTCAGGCAGAGAGGAATTATGCCATCAGTGATCGGGAACTTCTCGCAATTAAATTGGCGTTAGAGGAGTGGCGTCATCTCTTGGAGGGTTCCCCTCACTCCATAACGATCTTTACCGATCACAAGAATTTACAGTATCTACAGAATGCTAAACGTCTGAATCCTAGACAGGCCAGGTGGAGTCTCTTCTTTGCCCGTTTTAATTTCACGATTACCTACAAACCTGGTTCCTGCAACGGTCGGGCTGATGCGCTCTCTAGGTCATTTGACACTTTGGACGAGGAGTCCGCCCCTGAACCTGAGCCGATCATTCCCACCTCATGCATTGTTGCCCACTCTACCACCCTGAAGTCTAAAATTCCGCCTGGTAAGACCTTTGTCCCCACTGAGCTAAGAGCTAAGATCCTTCGTTGGGGACATGATTCCAAGGTGGCAGGGCATTCTGGATTCCTCCGATCCTTCCTACTCATCAGTCGTCACTACTGGTGGCCTAATCTCCGCTCAGACGTCAAAGACTACGTTAAAGCTTGTCATGTCTGTGCTCAGTCCAAATCCTCCACACAAGCTCCTGCTGGTCTCCTCATGCCCTTGCCCATTCCTAAGGAACCCTGGGCCCATATTGCCATGGATTTTATCACCGATCTCCCACTGTCTGAGAATAATACAGTCATTTGGGTGGTAATCGATCGATTCTCCAAGATGGCTCATTTTGTTCCTCTTCCTGGTCTTCCTTCTGCCCCTGCCTTGGTTCCCATTTTCATTCGGGAAATTCTCCGCCTACATGGGGTCCCTTCTCATATTGTTTCCGACAGGGGAGTCCAATTCACGTCTCGTTTTTGGAGAGCCTTTTGCAAATCCCTCAATATTGTCTTGGATTTTTCTTCCTCTTACCATCCCCATTCCAATGGACAGACTGAGAGGGTTAATCAGGAGTTAGAGGTCTTTCTTCGCACCTTTGTGTCTTCTCACCATGACGATTGGTCCTCTCTACTCCCGTGGGCAGAATTCTCCCATAACAATCATGTGAATACCAGTTCGCAGAAGACACCCTTTTTCACAGTTTATGGAAAACACCCTCAACTTCCTCTTCCCATGATCTGTTCTCCAGACATTCCAGCTTTGGCTTCGGTTCAGGAGTCTCTCAATTCCGTTTGGGGTCACGTTCATGATTTCCTCCGGGCAGCTGCTGAAAAATTCAAAGGCTTTGCCGACCGCCGCAGGCGTAAACCGCCTTCTCTTCAGCCAGGGGACAAAGTCTGGCTCTCTACCAGGAACATCAAGCTCCGAGTTCCTTCTCTGAAGTTTTCTCCACGATTCATCGGTCCATACACGGTAACTGCTAAACTGAATCCGGTTTGTTTCAAACTCCAGATTCCTAAGAGCCTTAAAATCACTAACTCCTTTCATGTTGCTCTTCTAAAGCCTTTAGTCCTCAATAAATTCTCTCGTCCTCTCCCTACTGTGGCGCCTGTCTCTGAGGATAATCAGGAGTACGAGATCAGTCAAATTCTGGACTCCCGACTCTGTAAAGGCGTTCTTCAGTACCTCGTTCATTGGAAAGGGTTTGGTCCTGAGGAGAGGTCTTGGATCACTGCATCTAAGGTTTTTGCACCTCGTCTGTTAAAGGAGTTTCATCTGAAGTTTCCCTCTAAACCTGGGCCCAGGCGGGGAAGGGGGAGGCCTCGTAAGAGGGAGGGTACTGTCATGGATATGCATTAATGTCTGTCTGCCATCTTACCTTCCTCCTCATGTGTTCATCTAGAGACCAGACCTCCTTCACCTGGCTTCCTTTATAATCTCCTCCCAGCCTGACTCCACCCCAGGCCCTATCACAGAACACTATATTAACCTGTGCACTGCAAGCCTGCTTTGCTGATCAACGTGTTTGTTAGGCATTGTGTGTTTGGGTTCCTGCCTGCCGTGTGCTACGTCTGTCTCTCTGTTACGTTATTGGCTTGTCCCCGACTATCCCTGTCTGCTCGTGACCCTTGACCTTCGGCTCATTCTTCGTTATCCTTGTCTGCTTGTGGCCCCTGACCTTCAGCTTGTTATTCGGTTCTCTCTATCGTGTGCTGCTGCTTCCCCTCTTTTCCCCTTATCCTACGGGGCATGAGCTAGGAAACTCCAGGGGCCGCGACCTGGTCCCAGCCTGCAGCGTAACATCCTCACCACTAGAGGCCCTGGAGAAGACCAGCTGGGTCTTAGACTCCGCGCCCTGGGGAATCTTGGCTCTCGCTTCCGTTAGGATCCCGGTTGTGCTCCTCTGGTCCCGCTTTCCACAACCACCCCGTTTCCTATCCGCAGAAGCCAGCCATAGGGTTCACTACCCCGCGGTGCACTCCTGTCCCCCTACGGTGTGCATCTGTCACCTGGCCACAGGTGACCCCGACACCTGGATGTTAATGGGGATCTATGTCAAATGGTCATAAGGAAGAAAGTGGCAGGGAAGAAACAAAAGGGAGAATCATGGACGAGATGGATCAAATTAACAGCTACAGAAAAGATTTGTAGCTAATATACTCGTTAAGTGCAGGGAATTTAACAGCATCAATGGTGCGTATCTATCGAGTCTCTAATTGTAAGAGTGCTGTATCTATATTACCTCCACGAACATGCAGAGGCACATGCTCGAGGGCATAAAAGGTGACAACTTGGGCGTCATAATTGTGTTGATACCCGATGTGGTGATTTAATGCTGTTGTGGTTAACTTTTTGTATGTTGGCAGAACATGGTCCCTAATTCTTTTGAAGAAGGGTCTCTTAGTTTTACCAACATAGAAGCAGCCGCATTGGCAGAGTGCTAGATAAACAACCCCAATTGTCTTACAATTAATACGATACTTGATATTATGGATACAACCATTGGGTAATGGAACATCATGAGAACTAGGTATAAAGCAACAGACATCACATTTTCCACATGGGAACGTACCCCCCTTTGTCAAACATGAGAGTCTTGGGGGATCGAAATGACTAGAGACCAAGTGATTTTTAAGTGATGGAGCACGACGGAAGGTAATCTCTGGATGGGGTTTAATGTATTTTTTAACAGTTTTGTCAGCCAACAGAATGGGCCAAAATTTCTGAAGAACATTTCTAACTTGACCATGTTGGTTAGAAAATTTAGTGATCACACGAACTGAGGTTTTTTTATTGTTTTTTTAGTAGAATGAATAAGGTCAGTCCTGCTGAGCTTGACAACCCTGTTAAAGGATTTTTTTAGAAGAGAATGGCTGTATCCACGAGCAATCAATCTATCACGTAAATCATTAGCAGCCATGTAGAAATCTGAGTCCCGAGTACAGTTACGCCTGAGCCGAAGAAATTTACTATATGGAATGCTATTTAGAAGAGGTTGAGGGTGTGCACTGGAAGCGTGCAAAAGAGTATTTACGGTATAGAGAGGAGTGGAGTAAACCATCCTGATCAATATGGATTGTTAAATCCAAGAAATTAATGGATTGTTGGCTACATTCCATTGTAAAGGACAAATTATAATCATTAATGGCCAGTTTGCTCGTCAACTATAGGAGTTCATCTTTGGTACCAGACCAAAGGATCAAAATATCGTCTATATACCTATACCAGGTAACGACATGAGTAAGCAGTGGTGTAAAAGATTCAGTGGAAAACAATTCCCTCTCCCACCCCCCCAGGTACAAGTTGGCATAGGAGGGGGCACATTTGGTCCCCATAGCCACACCTTGCACCTGGAGGAAGTGGGAGTTGCCAAAAAGAAAAATATTACATGTAAGTATGAAAACCAACAGTTGAAGAACAAACCGGCTATATTGGTCAGAGGAAGAGCCTCTTTCCCTTAATTGGTTCTGGATGGTTAGTATGCCTTTGTCATGTGGGATAGAATTGTATAAACTTTTCACATCCAAGGCAACCAGCCATGTGCCTGGTGGAAACTGCTTACCATCAATGTTACGTAATAGGACTATAGTGTCCTTAACAAAGGAAGATAAGGAGATGACATGAGGTTGTAGATACTGATCGACTAATGCACTGGCATTTTCTGTTAAACCAAGACATCCCGATACAATCGGGCGTCAGGGGGGATGTGTTAGAGATTTATGTACCTTCGGTAATGAGTAGAAGGTAGGTAGGTGATAATATTAGAAAAGGGGTTTATAATGGGTCTATAATAGATGTAAATATGGTAGCTAGGAAACCACAGGAATCATAGAAATAAGGGGAATATCCAGAAGAAATTGACAATTAGAGGAAGGGAGGGAGGGGGAAAGGAGCAGTGCATGGGTAGGTGGGATGGGTGGGGGAGGGAGGAGGGAAAGATATGAACAATAATAGAGCTTAGAATTACACTTACACGGCACAAAGAACGGTCATAAAGTATATACATATTTTTGTTAGGTATATACACACTTAATAAACTGAGAACAATAACACATTAGGACACGCGGAAATAGAGGTACACGTGGGTATTAGTACACCAGTGGTGAGAGATATACAGATATTAATGAGGAAGAGATTGGAACGGATGGGAGTGGCTTTAAAGGGGTTGTAAAGGCAGAAGTTTTTTTATCTCTATACATTAAGAAAAAAACCTGTGTGCAGCAGCCCCCTTCTGCCCCACTAATACTTACCTGAGCCCCATCTCTATCCAGCGATGTACATGAGTGCCTCGGCCGTATGGGACTCTCCCTCCTGATTGGCTGAGACACACCAGCAGCGTCATTATGCCCCGCTGCTGTCAATCAAAGTCAGTTAGCCAATCAGGAGAGAGAGGGGGCGGGCCATACAACAGCTTCTTGTCTGAATGAGCACACAGAGCTGCAGTTCGGGCTCGAGTGCCCGATAGCAAACTGCTTGCTGTGAAGGCACTCAACAGGAGGGAGGGGCTAGGAGCACCCAAGAGGGACCAGAGGAGAGGATAATCCAGGCTGCTCTGTGCAATACCACTACATAGGGCAGGTAAGTATAATATATTTGTTGTTTTTAAAGAAAACAACAAGACTTTAGTATCACTTTAACCAGGTAAGAGGGTGAATTTGTCTAAGAAATTAGTTTATCTTTATAACCTTTAAATGATTCCTATAAATGTTCTCCACCATCACAGCATAATGTTTCCCTATAGTCTGGTTAGTAATTAGTTTTTAGTTTTTCTCCTCTCAGTAAAATGGTATGGCCAACATCTAGAGTTTGGAATCATTTTCACAGTGCAATTTCTGCTAAGAGCAAAGCTGCGATTTGCAAATATTGTGAGGAAGAAATATTCTTTTCCAAATGCTACAAGGATGAAAAAACACATCCTGGCATGCCAAAGGTGCCTTAAAGACATTAAAAATACTTTATGGAATGAAATGATGAGGACCAGAATGAATGTGTGAGGAGCTTTTCCCTCCACAGTTCCCATTCCAGAAACACTCTTTCTGCTGCTTCTGGATCACCACAAAGTGTTTCTTCAAGTAACTAAGTAATACAAACCACAGCCTTACAAAAATATACAATCCCTTGATTTATAGATAAAATGACACCTGAAAATATGGAGAAAATTGATCAAGCTCTTGTAAGAGCAATATATGCTTCTGCAACTGAAAGGCATATTGGCAAGATGCTTTTACATTATTATGAGGGAAAGCAAGGTGGCTACCTGTTCTCATGTATATGTAGCGGGGTCTCCATTGGGGGAGGGGAGGAGGGACCAGGAGTGGCATTATGAGTATGCTATGTGATAGGGTAATATGATTGTAATATGATATTTAAAGAGGGAGGGGAGAGAGTGGGCGGGGGGGAAGGAGAGAAAGGAGGGGATATGGGTAATTATATTTAATGTACTTAACACGGAGTAGATGAGAAATGGATACAAAGTGGAATATTCCGAAGTTATTAGCCTAATATTATTTTGTAATTATTGCTCTGAAACAAAGATGGGCTGGGGAAAAAACTCTACATACATTAATAATTGAATATATAAATGTTATAATCTTGGAGTCCCATAGACAGGTGGTTAATATATAGTCATTTATTTTAGAAAGCATCCCTTCCATGAAGTAAATGGTGAAGCAAAATTTCGAAACTGAGATGTGTTTAAATGTACAAATGTGTTATGAAAAAGGCTGGAGATCTCTTATATAAATAACCTTTGTGTATGCTATTGGAATATGTAGGAAAATGGAGGGGGAAGGAGAAGGAGGAGATAAGGGCGAAATTATTAAAATTATGGTAAATAACAAGACAGCCATAGGGACATGGCCTACTGCTCGGCTATCCGGCCGCCGCTAAACACTTCCCCATATTTGGTACCTACAGGCAGGGCCGATCCTAGGCGGGTGCCTGGGGTGCAGTTCACCCAGGTGCCACAGAGGTGGGGGCGCTCAAGCGCCAGAGTGCTCCCCTCCCTCCTCTCCTTGTTGGTGTCCGAGGCGAGGCTGCTCCCTCCGCCAGTCACCGCCGCGGCGCTGCCGCTGTATTTTCTGCCCTAGTCCGCCCCCCCCCACCCTCCTGTCAGAGCAGATCGAGCGTCTGTCTCTGTTCAGAGAGAGACCACGCTGTGACGTTGTTGGGGGGCGGGGCGGTCCGTGCCGTGCAGTGCCGGTCATGTGAGAGGATTCTGACATCTGACCCCATTCCTGCTCGTGTCTTCTGTCACTGTGCAGTGTCGATGTGATCCTCTCCTGTCTGAGTGTCAATGCCCAGTGCCTCTGTACAGACCGGAATGTGCTTTGTAGATAAATAAGGTAAATGAAGTACGGTAATCTTTCCAGCATCACTGCACACTGATAACTCCTCACACCCGGCACTTTTCTTCTCTCACTACACTCGCAGCCCCCCTCCTCCCCCTTCCTCCTCAGCATTTCCCGGTCCACAATCTACTAGTCTTGTTAACCCTCTGTATGCTCTAGTCTGCAACTGTCACAGCCTCAGAATCCTGCCAGCATGCCATTCATTCCTCATTGCTCCTTCATCCTGCCAGAACTTTTTTCCTTTACTTCACTGCAGGGGCATAACTACAGTGGTCACCATTGCACCACAGCCTGAGAGGAGGGGGGGCGTCATACAAAGGAACCAATGCCTTCCATGTTCTTTCTGCAGCCACTAAATGCCTGCAAGAGAGAGGAGGAAAAGTGGGCATTCAGCAGCTGCAGGAAGAACATGGAGGGCATTGGTTCCTCTGTATGCCGCCCCTCCTCTCCAGCTTTTTCTGCCCGTGGGCCCCTCAGCTTTCTCCTGGCACTTCTGTGATCTTCCCCAGCAACTTCTCTGCTCTCTCCCACCCCACACCCTACTGTAATCTGGCCCCCCCTGTGCTCTTCTCTGCCCCCCCTGTGCTCTTCTCTGCCCCCCCATGCTCTTCTTCTTTTCCCCCCTGTGCTCTTCTCTGGTCCCCCCCTGTGCTCTTCTCTGGTCCCCCCTGTGCTCTTCTCTGGGTCCCCCCCGTGCTCTTCTCTGGGTCCCCCCCCCCGTGCTCTTCTCTGGGTCCCCCTGTGCTCTTCTCTGGGTCCCCCCTGTGCTCTTCTCTGGCCCCCCCCGTGCTCTTCTCTGGGTCCCCCCCCTGTGCTCTTCTCTGGGCCCCCCATTGTGCTCTTCTCTGGGTCCCCCCTGTGCTCTTCTCTGGTCCCCCCTGTGCTCTTCTCTGGGTCCCCCCCGTGCTCTTCTCTGGGTCCCCCCCTGTGCTCTTCTCTGGGTCCCCCCCTGTGCTCTTCTCTGGGCCCCCCCTGTGCTCTTCTCTGGGTCCCCCCCTGTGCTCTTCTCTGGGTCCCCCCCTGTGCTCTTCTCTGGGTCCCCCCTGTGCTCTTCTCTGGGTCCCCCTTGTGCTCTTCTCTGGGTCCCCCCTGTGCTCTTCTCTGGGTCCCCCCCCGTGCTCTTCTCTGGGTCCCCCCCCTGTGCTCTTCTCTGGGTCCCCTCCCCCTGTGCTCTTCTCTGGTCCCCCCTGTGCTTTTCTCTGGTCCCCCCTGTGCTCTTCTCTGGTCCCCCCCTGTGCTCTTCTCTGGTCCCCCCTGTGCTCTTCTCTGGTCCCCCCGTGCTCTTCTCTGGTCCCCCCCTGTGCTCTTCTCTGGTCCCCCCGTGCTCTTCTCTGGTCCCCCCGTGCTCTTCTCTGGTCCCCCCGTGCTCTTCTCTGGTCCCCCCCCGTGCTCTTCTCTGGTCCCCCCCTGTGCTCTTCTCTGGTCCCCCCCTGTGCTCTTCTCTGGTCCCCCCCTGTGCTCTTCTCTGGTCCCCCCCTGTGCTCTTCTCTGGTCCCCCCCCTGTGCGCTTCTCTGGTCCCCCCTGTGCTCTTCTCTGGTCCCCCGCCTGTGCTCTTCTCTGGTCCCCCCCCTGTGCTCTTCTCTGGTCCCCCCCCCTGTGCTCTTCTCTGGTCCCCCCCCCTGTGCTCTTCTCTGGTCCCCCCCACCTGTGCTCTTCTCTGGTCCCCCCCTGTGCTCTTCTCTGGTACCCCCCCTGTGCTCTTCTCCGGTCCCCCCCCCCCTGTGCTCTTCTCAGGTCCCCCTGCTGTTCTCCTTTATCCTGCCATTCTCCTGTCACCCTGTACTGTCTCCTGCCCGCCCCCCCCCCAGCTCTGCCAGGTTCCCCCCTCCCCTCTTCCACCGGCTGCTGTGGGGAATATGTAAGGATGGAGAGCAGGGAAGGCTTCCCTGCCTGAAATGACAGAGTAAGTTATCTGTACTAATCACTTACTCTGACCATCTCCTGTACCATGTCTGGGGGCTCTTTCTAACAGACTCTCTAACAGAAGCCCCCTCTGTGTGCATCAGAGAGACTCCCCTCCAGGTCTCATTAGGGTACGCTCTTCCTGTATTTTCTTTATTGTTAGAAGATCATGGGAGGATCCCAGGGAAACAAAGACTTCTTAGGGGAGCATCTCTGTGTTTGAGTCGTTGCCATAGAAACATGTGTAAAGGGGAGGAGTTTGTAAGATGACCACGCCCATGTGGGGGCGCCAGAAATATTTCTGCACCCAGGCATCTGTGACCCTAGGAGCGGCCCTGCCTACAGGCAATTAGGTAGACCTAAGTAGTGTGAGGGGGTTAGCTCGGCAGCGGGTGTGTGTGACCCCCGGGATGGGCTCCCCACACAAAAACAGGCCCAGCAAACGGAGGTTGTGGTTTTCAAAATCAAAAAGGTGCGGTTTATTTTCTATTTACAGTGACAAAACACAGCAAAGCAAAAGAAACATAAATAAAATAAATCCTGGTCAACTTGACCTCTGAGTAAACATACAGGTTTCCTAACTAACAACTGGGATCAGCCTAGTGCTGTCCTAGTCCCTAAGTCCCTGGTTTTAAATGTCCAAGCAAATAGCCACACAGGCTTTGTCTCACCGCACAGGGGTTCACTCTCCCTAGACAGTCCACACAGGTCTGGTTCCAGGCATGAGCAAACACCTAATGAATCTGGGAGTTCTTATAGAGGCCTAAATGAGCTGACAAGCTTCAGCTGGTCTCATCAACTCCCTGTCTGCACGACGCCCCACACTCTCCCTAGAGGTATGAGTCATCCATGAGCCCACTAGCCTCAGCTGGGCTTATACAACTCTCCACCTAGTTGTATAAGTCGGCGTAAAGCCTGAATCTGGGCGAAATATATCTACCCCCCTGGATGCAACCAGGTGACTTTACCTTCCTGCTGTCACATACCCCCCCTCTTGTTTTAACCTCGGGGTTGGAACACCAGCAATCAGGCATTCATGTACTCGAGACAAAGCATCCACATTCCCCATTTGAACGCCAGGGCGATGCTTTACTGTGAAGTTGAATTCCTGGAGGGCCAGGAACCACCTATTCACTCTTCTATTTGTTTCCTTGTTTTGAGCCATCCACTTTAACGGAGCGTGATCCGTAACCATGTCAAAGTGCCTACCTAGCAGGTAGTACCAAAGGGAATCTAGAGCCCACTTCACCGCTAAACACTCCTTTTCAACGGTGGCGTAATTTACCTCATGGGACTTCAACTTCCTGCTGAGGTAAATGACTGGGTGCTCTTCCCCGTTCCAGACCTGGGACAATACTGCTCCTAACCCCACATCTGACGCATCACTTTGTACGACAAAGTCTTTAGAGAAGTCGGGTGAGTACAACACTGGCTGGCTACATAAGGCTTGTTTCAAGAATTGGAATGCTGCCTCAGCCTCGGGGGTCCATTTAATCATGACCGACCCTTTCCCCTTCGTCAGGTTGGTTAGGGGCACAGCCTTAGAAGCAAAGTGGGGAATGAATCGCCGATAATACCCAGCGATTCCCAGAAAGGCTCGTACCTGCTTCTTGCTGTTGGGACGTGGCCAACTCTGGATGGCCTCGACTTTGTTGAGTTGGGGTTTTATTACTCCCCTCCCAATGGTGTACCCAAGATATTTGGCCTCCTCCTGCCCAATGGTACACTTCTTGGGGTTAGCCGTAAACCCCGCTTCCCGAACAGAGTCCAGGACTGCTTGCACTTTTGGCAGATGTGAGGCCCAATCTGTGCTATGGACAATTACGTCATCCAGGTAAGCCGCAGCATACTTCCGATGGGGCCTCAGCATCTGGTCCATTTTCCGCTGGAATGTGGCCGGCGCATTCTGTAACCCGAACGGCATTCTTTTATATTGGAACGCCCCGTCTGGGGTTACAAATGCGGTTTTCTCTTTGGCCGACTTGGCCAGGGGGATTTGCCAATACCCTTTTGTGAGGTCAAGAGTCGTCATGTATCGGGCTGTTCCCAGCCGGTCGATCAACTCATCTATACGTGGCATGGGGTAGGTGTCAAATTTTGTAACTTTGTTCAACTGACAAAAATCGTTACAAAATCGCCAGCTCCCATCCGGTTTAGGCACCAACACAATGGGACTAGACCAATCACTTTGGGACTCCTCTATCACCCCTAAGTTCAGCATTTTCTGTACTTCCTCCCGTATTGCCTCCCGTCGGGCCTCTGGGATCCGATAGGGTTTTAACTTCACCCTTTCACCGGGCGGGGTAATGATGTCATGCTCTACCCCAGATGTTTGTCCCGGCAGCTCAGAGAATACCTCCTTGTTGCGAAGCACAAACTCCTTAACCTCCTGTTGTTGGGGTTGTGACAAGGTGGCTGCTATTCCAACCTCAGGAATCACGCAACCAGTTTGAGCTGGTGACCAAGTGTCTGCGACTAGGGACTCTCTATCCCTCCAGGCTTTCAACAGATTAACGTGATAGATCTGTTCGGGCTTTCGCCTTCCTGGTTGTCTGACCTTGTAATTCACTTCGCTCACTTTTTCCATTATCTCATAGGGGCCTTGCCATTTGGCAAGGAATTTACTTTCAACCGTAGGGACAAGTACCAGTATCCTATCCCCCGGGGAAAAGGTACGGGTCTTGGCTCCACGGTTGTACACTCTCTGCTGTGCTAACTGCGCTTGGGCCAAATGTTCCTTCACGATGGGCATTACCTGTGCAATTCGGTCTTGCATCAGGGCGACATGCTCAATCACACTCCTGTGGGGAGAACTCTCATTTTCCCAAGTTTCCTTGGCAATATCCAACAGCCCTCTTGGGTGTCTCCCATACAGTAACTCAAAGGGGGAGAATCCCGTAGAGGATTGGGGCACCTCCCTAATAGCAAACATCAGATAAGGAAGTAGACAGTCCCAATCCTTTCCATCTCTATCCACCACTTTCTTCAACATTTGTTTTAGGGTTTTGTTGAATCTTTCAACCAGCCCATCGGTTTGGGGGTGATACACAGATGTACGTAATTGCGTCACTTTGAACAATTTACACAGCTCCTTCATAACCCGGGACATAAAGGGTGTACCTTGGTCCGTAAGCAGTTCTTTACAAATACCCACCCGGCTAAACACAAGAGATAGCTCTTTGGCTATGGTTTTGGCCGAGGTATTTCGGAGAGGGATCGCTTCTGGATAACGGGTGGCATAGTCCATTATAACTAATATGTACTGGTGCCCCCTAGCAGACTTGATTATAGGCCCTACCAAATCCATGGCGATCCTCTCAAACGGGACCTCAATGATGGGTAGAGGGACCAGCGGGCTACGGAAATGTGGCATCGGGGCCGACCTCTGACACACAGGGCAGGAGGAACAATAATTTTCTATGTCCTTCATCACCCCCGGCCAATAGAATCTCTGTAATACCCTCTCTCGGGTTTTCTCTGTCCCCAGATGACCTCCAAGAATGTGCCCATGGGCCAACTCCAACACCAACTTCCTGTAAGGTTTGGGCACCACAAGCTGCTCAACGGTTTCTTCTGCCCTTTTTGCCACCCGATACAGTAGGTCCTTCTCTACGCTGAAGTATGGGTAAGTGCAGGTATTATCTGGGTTCACTAACTCGCCATCTATTTTCACTACGTTTTCCCGTGCCTTTATTAGGGCGGGGTCTTTCAACTGTTCTGTGGCAAAGTTTTCCCTGTGAACCTCAAGATCAGAAAACTCCACAGACGGTAGGTTTTCGTCTGAGGAGGTGGGCTCCTCTCCAGTTTCTTGAGTCTCCCCTGCCAATACTGATAAGGGAAATTCCGGAGAGTCCTCACCACTCTCAGGGGAGTTCTGGCCATCACATTCCTGGTACATAGGGGCACCAGTGGGGGGCTCAGGATCATCCCACAGTTCCCAGAACTTCGGAAAATCCCTTCCCACAATGGCGTCATGCGGTAACTGAGATACTAAGCCCACTGGATGAGAGAGGGTACCTTTGGGGGTCTCGAAACACACTGTAGTCACTGGATACTCTCGGGTGTCCCCATGCACACAAATAACAGCTACCTTGCTATTCCCAAAGACCTCTGTTTTAACTAACTCAGCCTTTATCAGGGTCACAAGGCTACCTGAATCCAGCAATACCACAACATTTCTACCATTAACACACATTTTGCATAAATGTTTCTCAGTTCCTCGAATGGCAGTGCATGCGACTGTCGCACACAGCGACTGACGTCTGCCCGTCAGAAAGTCACACTGCATGGGTTCCTCCACAACCGGGCAATTGGCTGCAATATGTCCCGCTTGCCGGCAGCGGTAGCAAACGATCCTTCTTGCCGCCTCTTGAGCCGCTGATTTCCCAGGCTGTTCTCGCCAAACTTGGGGTAGAGCTCCCACCCTCTCACTCTCTCCACCCTCACCCCTTGGAATCCTCTTATCCGCCCCTGGGGATGGTCTGGTCTTAGGGTGGAAAGTCCGAGTGTCTCTGGAAGAGGCCGTCAGGTTCTCTGTAGCCAAGTATTTCTCCACACGATCCACAAGACCATCGGCCGTCTCTGGGTCTCCATGGCTTACCCACTTTTGGATGGCAGTAGGAAGAGCTCTCAAAAACCGATCCATTACAACACGTTCCACAATCTTTGGTGCGGACAAAGTCTCTGGCTGTAGCCACTTTCTGCTCAGGTGAATGAGATCATACATTTGAGACCTGGGGGGTTTTCCAAGCTGGAAAGTCCAGTTATGCACACGCTGAGCCCGGACAGCCTGGGTGACACCCAGCCTTGCCAAAATTTCAGCTTTTAGCATCACATAGTCTTTTGCTTGGTTAGGCTCTAGGTCATAGTAAGCTTTCTGCGATTCACCAGTTAACAGAGGAGCCACCAGTCCAGCCCACTGCTCCTCAGGCCACTTTTCTCTTTCAGCGGTCCTTTCAAATGTGGTCAAAAATACCTCTGGATCATCCTCTCCAGTCATTTTTGTCAATAAACGACTCACCCCAAAGGACGCGGTATTAGTGGGACGGCTTTCCTCACTGGTCTGCGGACGTTGCTGCATTACTGCTTCCATTTGTTGTAGTCTCTGCTCTTGCTTCTGTAACAGGTCTATGAAGCGGGCCTCAGATTGCTGCTGGGCTTGTTGCTGAGCTTCCAGACTCTGTTGGTGAGCTTGCTGCTGGGCTGCAAGGCTCTGTTGATGAGCTTGCTGCTGGGCTGCAAGGCTCCTTTGCAAACCTGTATTTGTCTGCTGTTGATTGGCATTTGCTAGAGCCAGCTGTTTCAGTATCTCCTCCATGCTGGCTTAAAAAAAACTGCCACTGGTTCTCCACCAACTGTGAGGGGGTTAGCTCGGCAGCGGGTGTGTGTGACCCCCGGGATGGGCTCCCCACACAAAAACAGGCCCAGCAAACGGAGGTTGTGGTTTTCAAAATCAAAAAGGTGCGGTTTATTTTCTATTTACAGTGACAAAACACAGCAAAGCAAAAGAAACATAAATAAAATAAATCCTGGTCAACTTGACCTCTGAGTAAACATACAGGTTTCCTAACTAACAACTGGGATCAGCCTAGTGCTGTCCTAGTCCCTAAGTCCCTGGTTTTAAATGTCCAAGCAAATAGCCACACAGGCTTTGTCTCACCGCACAGGGGTTCACTCTCCCTAGACAGTCCACACAGGTCTGGTTCCAGGCATGAGCAAACACCTAATGAATCTGGGAGTTCTTATAGAGGCCTAAATGAGCTGACAAGCTTCAGCTGGTCTCATCAACTCCCTGTCTGCACGACGCCCCACACTCTCCCTAGAGGTATGAGTCATCCATGAGCCCACTAGCCTCAGCTGGGCTTATACAACTCTCCACCTAGTTGTATAAGTCGGCGTAAAGCCTGAATCTGGGCGAAATATATCTACCCCCCTGGATGCAACCAGGTGACTTTACCTTCCTGCTGTCACAGTAGGTACTAGTGCTTTTAACCCCAGGGGTTTCTTTTTTTTTTTTCTCCCCTCCCCCCCTTTTGCCTGCGGGATTAGGGAAGATGGCAGGGTTGAAGGTGACTTCTATAAATGCGAGAGTACTCAATATTCCGGAAAAACGTAGGATGCTACATCATGATTTGAGGCAGACTAAAACAGATATGGGAATGATACAGGAAACTCATTTTAAGGAAGGAAAATTCCCATATCTCCAAAACAGATACTTTCCTAACGTATACCTTGTGTCTAACAAAGAGGCCAAAACTAAAGGTGTGGCTATTCTAATATCCAATAGAATTGCATGGTCTTTGCTGGATAAATATGTAGACCTAGGAGGGAGATATCTTTTTTTGAAAGGATTTATAGGAAACATAAAAGTGACTCTAGCTACTATCTATGCCCCAAATGTTAATCAAGATAATTTCCTTGAAAAAAATGTTATCAAAACTGACTAAATTTAAAGAAGGGAAATTAATTTTAGGGGGGGATTTTAATATACCTCTAGATCCAAGAATTGATACCTCTAGTGGCTCTTCCTCAGTCCCTATCGGGACAAGGAAACGTATTCTTCAGAAACTTCACGAAACTCAATTGATAGATGTTTGGCGTATACTGCACACAGGGGAGAGAGATTACACATATTTCTCTAATCCATATCAATTATATTCAAGGATAGATTTTTTTTTTGATACCTCAGCAATTACTATCCAGTGTGCAGGATATATCAATAGGTAGTATAACCTGGTCAGACCATGCCCCAGTTATGATAAAACTCTTACTATCGGGGGCAGTCCATCCTATGGAATGGAATTGGAGATTGAATGAAAGCTTATTACAATCACCCGAAATTCTAGCAGACCTAAGTAAAGAAATTTCATGGTACTTCCAAATAAATGACAGTGCAGAAAGTGACCCAGGTATTGTATGGGAAGCACATAAAACAGTTATACGGGGAATATTAATTAAACATGGTTCCCGAGTAAAGAAGGCCAGAGAAAAGGAAATAAATGAACTACTGGGAAAGATTCAGGAATTAGAGATATTACATAAAGAAAGATCAGAAAGGGGAGTAGGAAATGAATTAGCACATTTAAGAAGACAGATATCAGATATCTTACGATATAAAGCAAAAGCGGTATTACAGAGATGGAGAAGGATGACATATGAATCTGGAGACAAGTGCGGCAAATTACTGGCAAAGAAATTGAAAGAACAACAAACACGATCATATATACCCTATATTAAGGGAAAAGGAGACCAAAAAATCTCGATCCCGAAAGAGATTGCACAGGAATTTGGGGAGTATTACTCTTCACTGTATAACCTAGCACCTCCTTCTTTGCCTCACTCGTCTATAGATGAATATCTTGTCTCCTCTCAATTAGCTCGATTACCATCCCCGGTTCGAAGAAAATTAGAAGCACCCATTACATCAGAGGAAATATTTGCAGCAATACAAATGATAAAACATGGAAAGGCACCCGGACCAGATGGCTTTTCTATACAATACTTCAAAAGTTTTTACTCTCTATTAGGTCCACACATGACCAAATTATTTAATGCGATAGGACAAAAAACGACCTTTACTTCAGACACACTAAGAGCACAAATTACGATATTGCCAAAGGAGGGTAAAGACTTGACATGTTGTAGTAGTTATCGGCTGATATCCCTACTGAATACAGACTTAAAGATTTTTACAAAAACTTTGGCTATTCGATTACAACCCCATGTGTCTCAGTTGGTACATCTAGATCAAGTGGGATTTATTCCCAAACGTGAAGCAAGAGATAGCACTATTAAAGTACTAAATCTAATTCAACAAGCAAACCAATTAAAAAAACCTAGTGTTTTTATAAACACAGATGCGGAAAAAGCCTTTGATAGGGTGAATTGGACATTTATGTTAGGAGTACTGAGACACATGGGTCTTGGAAACCGGATGCTAAAGTGGATAACTGAGCTATACTCGAAACCACAAGCTACAGTTAAAGCAAATGGAGTACACTCTAAAATATTTTCGATATCGAATGGGACCCGTCAGGGGTGCCCCTTGTCACCACTCCTATTCGCTCTGACACTAGAGCCTCTGTTGAATAGAACCAGACAGAATCCGGATATTATGGGTATAAGAATGGGAAGAGAAGAGTATAAGGTGTCAGCTTATGCGGACGACCTGCTGTTTTCTCTAGAATCCCCACAAATATCACTGCCAAATCTTCTGAAGGAAATAGAACAGTACGGATCTCTGTCTGGTTTTAAGATAAATTATAGTAAGTCGGAGGCGATGGGAGTGGCAATGCAGGGACAACTAAGTAAAAATCTACAACATAACTTTAAGTTTAGATGGACGACAACAACATTAAATTACTTAGGGACACAGATTCCCTCAAATTTAACAAAGATCTATGATATGAATTTCCGACCATTACTTGCAACAGTTAAAATACTCTTAAAAAAAATGGAATAAGGGCATGCACTCCTGGTTCGGGAGATGCAACATTTTAAAAATGAATATAGTCCCTAAGTTTTTGTACCTTTTCCAGGCATTACCTATATATATCCCCAGGACCTATTTTAGCCAAATAGGGTTAGAGTTCTCGAAATTTAATTGGGCCTGTAGACGTCCTAGGATAAATAGAGGTTTGCTGACAATGCCGAAGGAGTGGGGTGGAATTGCAGCCCCTGATATGTATAAATATTATCAGGCAGCACAATTAGGCAGGATTATTGATTGGTGTAGGCACACAGAGTATAAATTATGGACTAAAATTGAACAACAAATAAGTAATATTCCATTAAGCAGAGCCATATGGTGTTATACATCTTTACCTTCCTCACTGAAAATACACCCTACGATAGGCCCTACATTATTAATGGGATATAAGACAAGTCGGAACCCTAGAATCTCTACAGAACATTCACCTTTGACACCAATTCTGGGAAATCCAGCATTTCCACCAGGGTTAGAAGCAAGAGGCTTTCAGGGACTCAGAGACAGGGGCTTTCATCAAGTATTACACTTCACGAACTTAGATAATTGGCCATCTATAGAATCCATGGCCCGACAGGGAGGTCAATTTGAAATGTCTGGTTGGCAGGCAAGACAAATGCGACATTTCTTGGTATCCTTAGGCCCGATGGAAAACTACTGTAGACCACATACAAGATTTGAGATATATTGCGAAGAAAAGGAACCAATCTCCCATGTTATATGTAAAATATATGCTCTTTTGGTAACACCTCCAGAAGATTCTAAAATGAGAAGTTTGAGTAAATGGGAGAGAGATTTGAATCAAAGGTTCTCTCCAATCCAGAGCAGGAAAGTGGCACAGTTGGCACTGAGTACCTCTAGATGTACCAAGATACAGGAATCTAACTATAAATTGCTAACACGATGGTACTTCACTCCAGCAACCTTGAATAAATTTTCTCCGGAAGTAACGGATAGATGTTGGAGAAACTGTGGAGAGCGAGGGACTATTTTTCATATTTTTTGGCAATGCCCAGTGATTAGACAGTACTGGTTGGAAGTTCAGAGGATAACGCAAATGTTTACGGAATACCGAGTCCCTGATGATCCAGCCTTCTTCCTGCTACAAAATTCCCAAATCCCGATGAAAAGATATAAAAATTCAATAATATGTCATATGGTGAATGCAGCGAAAAGCTGCATATCTTTGTGTTGGAAAGAAACACGAACACCTCCTATCTCTATGTGGCTTAATAAAATTAGAAGAATTTGGATAATGGAAAATTTATGGCCCAGAGATATGGAAAGACAGGAACAAAATAAGGAAATATGGGCACCATGGGAACAATTCGTAAAATCGGAAGAAGGGAAAAAACTATTTGGAGAAGTTAGAGAAGATTAAAAGTGGGATTTAGACTTGGAAGTTTATTGGCAGAGACACCTTACCGTCTATTGAAACCGGCAGGCAGAGGTGGGGAGATGGGGGTCTCCCCTTTTCCCCCTTTTTTTTTTTTCTCTCTTGGGTTAATGGGGATGGGAGCAGGGTAGGGATGGGAAAAATAAAAATGCAGGCAATTAGTCATATATATTTTATTAATATCATTAAGATAATGCTATCTTTTATGTTTTTGATGATGCCTGTAAGAAAAACATGGAAATAAAGAATAAAAAAAAAAAAAAAAGAAGGTAGGTATTCTTGGGTCCTTAACGTTCAAAAAGTTCCAGGTAGATGATCAATTGTACCTTCATGGTATGCCCTAAATATGATGCTGTAATATTCCTGGACAAAACTGTCCACGAGAGTTTTCGAGATAGGACGGTACCAGAGTCTGTTGTCCAGGATGTCGAGGCACATGCGTTCATATGCCTCGACATCCATGACAACCACATTGCCACCTTTATCGGCGGGCTTGATGACCAGCCCCGGATGGGTCTGGAGGTCTCTTAATGCCGTCCGATGCTTGGAAGATAGGTTGTGCCTGTATTTATCAAAGAATACCATAGTCTGTATCTCCAGGGTACTCTGCTGTACAAATGCCCAAATGTTGGGATTAGTGTGAAGCAGGGGGAAATTACAAGATTTAGGTTTAAAGGAAGTAGGAGGGGGGAAAGACACACCAGGGACCACGACTCCAGGTGTGGTTGTGACAGCAGAGTCCTGGTCATCGGTGCGTTCCCTCCTCCCATAAAGACATAAGGTCATCCATGGCTTGTAAGTCAGCCAAGGATAAATCAAGTGGTGAAAAATCAGTAGTTTCAGAGGAAGCAGGACGATCATAAATTACTTTGTACACAAGTCTACGAGCAAAGAGGTGTATATCTTTAATTAAATCAAATCTATCCATGTTGTTCGAAGGACAAAAGGTAAGGCCCAATTTAAAGTGGAGCTCCACCCTAAATTACAACTTATGCTAATCGGATTCCTCCCCCCCTCCGGTGTCACAATTGACACCTTTCAGGGGGGAGGGGGGTGAAGATACCTGTCTAAGACATGTATTTTCACCCACATCCGGGAGTCCTCTCTCCGGGAATCTGCGGGAGTGACGTCACTTCCCCCAGACTTCCCGTAGTGTTCTGGGAGACACTTGGCTCCCAGAACACAGGAGGACGAATCAGAACGGCGCAGCGCGACTCGCGCATGCGCCGTAGGGAACCGGGCATGAAGCCACAGGGCTTCACTTCCTGGTTCCCTCAGCGAGGATGGCGGAAGGAGCAGCTTTAAGAACTGAAATCTGATCATCAGAGAGTGGTATCGATGATAGATTAATAACTTCTAATCCTGAGGAGTTGGAAGTGCTGGAGTCTCCGCCGGGACCAAAAGAGGCTCAGAGGGTTTCCCTAAAAAAATAGGAGCTATTTTAGGGTCAAAAGCTTGTGTACCGTGGGGAAATAGTGTAGAAATGGAAGATTCACTGCCTCTGCGGCGGACCGCAGAGGGAGAAGGAAGTGCGTGAGTGGTGTCAGTAATAATGTGTGAAGGAAGGTTTCTATTAGTATTAGTTTGAAATCTCGGTGGCATAGGAGTGGAAGTATGTGAAGTTGTAGTCAAGTTACGAACCAATGAAGGCCGGCGAGTAGAATTATGTCCAAAGGTACCATGGAGGGAACCTGAGGAAGTAGTGCTGCGATCTCCTTTGCGTTTCTTAGGGATCATGTCTTGTGAGAGTTCTCTATAAAGAGTGGAAGTGCTGGAAGAAAAAGAGGGAGATACAACATTAGGAGCTGTGTGGGTAGCTTTAGGAGCTTCTGAGGGAGGAGGTTTGGTGGTAAATCTGTCATTAGATGACTAGTTCCATTTATAGGCATAGCCATTGTCATGGGCGGCTTTGTCCCTAAGAAACTTAGCTTCCTTGTTGTTGATGATAGTCATATCATGTCCATCCGCACAGCATTATGGTCATTGTAGGCTTATGGCCCCTTCGCGCATGTGCGCTGGTTACCTTACGTCCGCTGCCGCTCGGTGACGTTTGACGCTGGGCGGCTGGGGGGCTATTTAAACCACCACAGACAGCTCGTTGTTGCTGTCTGCGGGTGTGGGGCGCTGCTGCCATGTTTTGCTTGTTATCAGGTAATCCGGTTACGTATTATTTTCACCATGCTAGCCTCTTTAGGCGCCATGTTTATGAATGCCTTTTATCCATCTCCACTGTTTGGCTGATCTGATGGAAACTTCTCCCTCTCTTTGGGCTCTTTTAGGTTTTTTTCAATACTGTCTTTTTGATCACTCCTTGTCCTACAACCATCGTTAAGCAGGATTGCTGCTGGGAACGCGCCTTGTTCGGGCTGTCTCCCTCTGCTTGCTACATTTTACCCACTGGGTCCCTGCCTTTGCACAACCATATTTTGAGTGATTTTTTGTCTCCATCTAGCTTTACAATTGCAGGTAAGCCCTCTTCCATCCCAATAAGTTTGTGGGCATTTCCCTTGTATCCAGGTGATTAAATGTCCTTCAATTATTTCTGTTTCAGATAAACATTGATGCTCTTCCTTGTGTCTGGACTTCTGTCCAAACACTTCATTCAGCGGCTCTACATTTTTGTATGTCTTCTATACAATTATTGGTATGTATAAGAGACTATGCTAGTCCTTTACTAGGTTGTCTAATAGCTGTGGCAATTTATCCTGCTACACTAGTCATCCTTACATATCATACATTTTTTTATTTTTTTATTTTATATTTTCTAGTAGCCCCCTGCAGTCACAATTTGTCCAGTTTCCCGGTTGGCCCTTGGTGGCTCTGGACTACGTTGTCCTTGGAGACTGGTAGGTATGGCAGTCTTTGCATGTGTATACTCATTCCGCTACCCTTAGGCTTTATTGCTTCCTGCTTTGGGCACCCAATTTTGTCTCTCTTGTTCGTGATGTACAATACTGTGTGATACTGTTTATTTATACTATATACATTTTTATTTATAGATCTTCCCTTAAGCTACACTGTACAATCAACTACCCCTGATGAAGCCAATGTATTGGTGAAACATGTTGGGTTAATCCATTGATTATGTTCAATGAGTGAATAACGTGTACTGCTTTTCTATTGTGCTTTTTTGTCATTGCTGTAATAATAAAATATTCTCATACACAGCACTATCAGTGACTTCTCTCACATTACACTCACTGAAGTGCTGAAATCTCTGTCGACTCTACTGACCATTGAAACATGCTGAAGAGGAGGAGGGAGGGGGAAGAGGGAGCAGGGACAAAGGAGGCGGGAGCAGCTATGCTCTGTGAAGTCTCAGAAACAAGCAGAGGGAGGAGAGCTGACATCAATCAAGCAAAATGACAGGAAAGGGGGTGGATCCAGACTTCATATCCAGACCATTGTCAGGATGTTGCTGTATGAAAGACTGTAGAACCTCCCACAGGTATTTATCTCGATTTTAACAGAATGGGGGCACTTCTGAGATGGCTGGGAGGGTTTATAGATATCAGCAGCTCACATAGAATAGATGTATGTGTAGCGGGGCTTTAAAATCGAAGGGAATGTTTGAGTGGTAGTTGTACTCAAGCACACTATTTGATAGGGTTTTGTAAACCATTCTTTTACTACAGGTGGGATGCTGGTGTATAGTTCCCTGTGGCCTGTTGATGGCACTGCCATTGGAGGCCAGGGTTGAACCACTGGTACAGTGCTGCGCCTTGGATGTCCCCTCGCGGCGGTGGTATGGTGGGCGTGTCGACCTGCTGTGCATGTCGGGAGGGGATATACAAGGGGGAAGACCCTGTCTGTAGGGGTGAGTTCCCGGGGGTCTGACCCCGGGGGTGTGTTGTCCTGTTTGTGGCCACCCCAGGCACCTTTAGCCCTGGGGTGGAGTTCCTGGTCCGGTACACTAGTGGATCAGTCCCAGGCACCTTTAGCCCTGGGGCTGCAACTGAAGGCCTTGGGTCCAGCACCTTTGGCTGGAGCCTACGTAGGGAGGAGGAATCCCAGGGTGCTGCCTTGCGAGGAGACCCGTATCTGGAAGAGGAGGCCGGGGGAGGACCGTTCCGAGGGACTGGTGAGAGATCACAGTGAAGGAAGGGGCCCGGTAACTCTCTGGAGGGAGGTCATCTTCCCGTTAGAGGCATAATACCAGATCCAACGTTCACCAGGTCTGTGGCAGAGTTGTGCAGAGATTGTGTGTAACCTAATTCGAGCATCACTACGGCTGCTAGGATCCACTCTAATGGGAGACTATCCGGATGAGCTGAGACTACCTGAAGATATGGGTAGTGAATAAGTATTCGTTTGTGCCTGGACCTACTCCAACACCTCTTGCTGTCCTGATCTTCCTCCAACCTTTCCTGTTCAATGATTATGCATAAGAGAAAAATAAACTCTACGTTGGAGTTGCAATTGGTGTGGACCTTGGAGTTATTGGGGAATAGAGACTTGTCTTTATTGCAGTGAAGACGGGAACCATTCTTTGGAGAACCTGACCATAGAGACCCAGGTACATTACACCGCTCAACCTCTTCACACAGGAGGGTACGGGCATGTGGCATGGTGTGCCCTTTTTCCTACAAGTGAGCCAAAGGTGAGGAACAAGGGGTCTGTGTGCTACATAAGCAAAAAAATAAATAAACCAATACTTCTCTTTTAACTGAGGATTTAATTTGGCTTTAAGCATCTTCAAAACAATGACCCTACAATAGCAATACAATCACTAATCTGCAGCTTTTACTGGTGAATAGGCAGAAGAGTGACTACATATCAAGCCTCGTACACACGACCGAGTTTCTCGGCAAGAACCAGCAAGAAACTTGCTGGCAGAGATTTCTTGCCGAGAAATTCGTTCGTGTGTATGGTTTCTCGTCAAGAAAACCGACTAGAATCTCGACGAGAAAATAGAGAACCTGCTCTCTATTTTTTCGTCGAGATTCTCGTCAGCCTGTTTCTCGACGAGAAAATTGTGTGTGTGTACACTTACCTGTCCTCCGGGAAGCCCGCGCATGCGCGAAATGACTTCGACGCATGCGCGGTAGCTTCCTAGGCATAGGATAGGGTGTATAAAGATGGCGGTGACGGCATCGAATGTGATGAGCGCATGCTCGTCGTATTCAATTACGTCACTGCGTTCGCTCCATTCAAAGAACCGCGGGTTCTTTCAAATGAGCGTGTGTACACTCGGCCGGGACAAGTTTCTTGTCCAAGGATCTCGTCGAAAAAAACGACGTGTTTTTTACGACGAGATTCTCGGCCGTGTGTACGAGGCTTAAGACTTGATAATTGTTACATTGTTCAAACTAGTCTCTGTGACTGTGCAACCAGGAATGGATTTCAGTACAACCAGCCTAACCTTTTTTTTTTTTCTCATATGATCACTGCCACAGGCTATACCTGGCTGACAGCAGTAATCATTGTATTCTGACAGTAGGGAAACCTCCCACTGTCAAAATACAATAGCGCAGCCAGAGGGATTCCCCCATCAACACTGATTGTGCTGATGAGGGAATTGAGCAATTTTATTTCCTACAATCCTTAGCTGAAGGAAAGAAAATTGCATAATGTATGGCCAGCCTTGGTGTGACCCATGCAGAGAGATTTCCGTATATACTCGAGTATAAGCCGAGGCACCTAATTTTACCACAAAAAATGGGAAATTTTATTGACTCGAGTATAAGCCTAGGGTGTCCATCTGCATGCCTCACTGTGCCTCACTTCGCCTCACTGTGTCCATGTGCATGCCTCACTGTGTCCATGCCTCACTGTGTCCATGCCTCACTGTGCCCATGCCTCACTGTGCCCATGCCTAACTGTGCCCATGACTAGACTGACGTTTAATATGGAAGTCTATGGAAGGAGTGCCCGGCTTTGAAAAATCGGTGCTCCCCAGCCGTAGGTTCTCCAGACAACAAACTTTGCACACTTGTAGAGGAAGTGGGGCTACATGTGTGCCAGATTTGGGGTCCAGGGGACCTACGAACGGCTAGTACCGGGTCCCCAAATTCACCGGAGAAATATCAGTTTAACATGGGAGTCTATGGAAGGGGCTTTGAAAAATCGGTGCTCACCAGCCGTAGGTCCCCAGGACAACAAACTTTGCACACTTGTAGAGGAAGAGTGGGGCTATATGTGTGCCAGACGGTCGGCCAGTACCGGATCCCCAAATCCGGGAGATCAGGTGCAAAAAGGTGACTTGAGTATAAGCCGAAGGGGGCATTTTCAGCACAAAAAAAGTGCTGAAAAACTCGGCTTATACTCGAGTATATACGGTAACTGATATTAATAACAAAATTCACAGTTTAGTAGTTGAGGAACAAAGGTGGCCTTTGGTTGAACAATAGTATGGTCAAGATTTGCCTGAATAGTAAAGGCCCCACAATGCCCTATATTCTGTCCTCTTGAGGCTACAAATAATCAGTGAAGGAATTTTCATTAATTGATTATTATTATATGGAATTTATATGGAGCCAACAGTTTGTCCAGCGCTTTGCAAAATAAAGGCAGACAGTACAATTAAAAATCAAATGCAATACAAGAGGAATCTGAGGGCCCTGCTCATTAGAGTTTACAAAGAGGTGGGGTCAAGTGATGCAAAAGGTAATAACTGTGGGAGATGAGCTGATGATGAAAGTAAAAAGACAGTTTATTAGTTAGAAGCAGGATAAGGCTTCTCTAAAGAGATGGAGATTCAGGGATCACTTAAAGGTGGATAGAGCAGGAGACAGCTTGGGGAAAGGAGATCCAGAGGATGGGAGTGGCTCTGGAGAAGTCCTTAAGGCGAACGTGGGTGGAGGTGATGAAGGGAGCTAGAAAGCAGGAGGTCTTGTGAGGACCGAAGAGAATGGTTTGGTTGGTATTTTGAGACAAGGTTAGTGATACAACTGGGGGCAGAGTTGAGGATGGGTTTATAAGTTGTTGTTGGTATTTTGAATTTTATGGGCATACCTATGTAGCGATACCTTCAGTTAAGAGGGCCGCAGATTTAGTTTGAGCCCTGAAGACAGCTCCGCCAACCCCTGGCAATTTACTCGACCCCCTTCTGGCACAGTTAGTCTAGGGTAATATATATATATCTTATGCTCTATGGTTAAATTCAGACACCAATGCAGTGATAGAAGAATAACGAATTTACTTTCTACTGGCAATAAAATCAACAGTTGTAACAGATCACATGAATCTATCTGCAGAGCCCTGCAGCAATAGTCACACTATAACTAGTAAGATATGGCGCACACGCGCCACGTGTAACAGTACCTCACTATGCACCCTATGGCGCAGCAACTAAATAAACTATCTAGATGGCCAGGCCTGACCATATAACTCAGTCTCTAGGGGGGTAAAATTCTTCGCATGCAAGTCTTTAAACGGTGGTGCACATTTCAGGAACACATTTGTAATCCAAGGGGGGTAAAAATGCCAACACAGTACACTCCACTAGAGATCCGTTTGACTCAGTTCTGCTATGGATCTCCAGGGAGGGGGGAAACTGAAATAGGAACTGGTGGGCCACGGCAGTCTGTAGGCCTAACAATGGTATACAGTATTTGTGGATTGAGCATGTGCTCGCTCACCCCTCCGGACGCGATCCCAGTCCGGGAACTTCCACCTGCTGTGTCTCCACACACAGCGTCTGCAGCGGTCGGGTCTCCGGCTCAGCAGCGGTTGAAGAAACCGAGTCAGATGCCACCCAGGCTCGAGATGGTATGGAAGGCTCTTTTGGGTAGCAGCGCAAGGCCCCAGGCTTCAGGCCTTGCACCACAGTGGATCCGCACAGGAAGATCTCTCCACTGAAGTCTCGTGTCCCAAAGAGGCCGAGCTCCGCCTCGCCTCCTCCTTATATAACCCCTCCCATGAGTCTCTGGGGTGGAAACATTGCCGAAAGGGGTTCTGGGTAAGGTAGTCCTGGGAGTCTTAAAGGGGACCCCGCTACACACTCCCCCCACTTAAACTCTTTGGTCCCCAAAGATAATTCTAGCATACATTGCGTACAACCCTAGACAACATTGCGTAAGATGTTGGCATAGGGAATTCCCACCAAAACCGAGGAGTTGAATTCCCTTGCCCACAGGTCACACTATCATGAGTGGCCTGCCTAACTGTGCCAGAGAGTGAGTGGGGGTTGCCCTCCACCAAATGAACAGTGGAGGGATCCGGATTCTCTGCACTCCTCCTGGCAGTGACCACAGAATCTTCTGAGCTCTTCCCCATTTGTGGGTAAGTCAACTTTTTGGGAGGCCTTATGACTCTTCGAGCCCTTTGGGGTTTCTGGCTCTGGTGCCACAGGCTCTTCTTCTGTAGCAGGTTCGGGCAACACAGCGGGCTCTGGAACATCTGCTTCAGGAGCCGAGGGATACATAGAGTCCCTAGGGTCCTTTTCAGAGTAAGTATCACAGGCATCTTCCCAGTAATCTGATGAAGGACTAGATGGGATGAACTCAGTGGCTTCTGCATTCAGTTGTCCATCTATAGTGTCTTCATTGGTTGGAAGATCTATAGCAGAAGTTCCTGGAGTTGGGGAAGGCCACAGCCAGTCAAGTTCTCTTCCTTCATCTCCACTAAGTTCAGAGGCCTCTCCATCTTCAGCCCGAGAGGTCTGGGACCGAGTGTTTGGCCTGGGGGTATGCAGAATAGAGACTCATTCAGGGGAGTCCCTCACTGGAGGTATCCTGACTGCTTCAGCAAGTGGGAGCAGGTGGTTTCGATGCCACGTCTTCAGTGGTCCTACCTTCCCTTCTGGCTTCAACTTGTAGACAGGTAGGCCCGGCAGCTTCCTACAGATGACATAGGGTTCAGATCTCCATCTGTCTGCAAGTTTGTGTTTTCCAGGGACCCCCAGATTGCGTAGCAGTACTCGGTCCCCGGGCTGCAGGTCTTGCACCCGGACCTTCAAGTCAAAGTTTCTTTTGTTTCGAGCTCCCCTTTGATCTGAGGCCGCTTGAGCTTGTTCATAGGCTACTTTCAGGCTGTGTCTGAGCCTGTCCACATATCCTTTGTGGGATGTGGCTGAGGAATGGTCTAAAGAGGTGCCAAAGGCCAGGTCCACAGGTAACCTTGCTTCTCTCCCAAATATGAGTCGATATGGGGAGTAGCCTGTAGCATCACTGGTGGTGCAGTTGTAAGCGTGTACTATAGCTGCTATGTGTTTGCTCCAATGTTGTTTCTTCTCACTATCCAGAGTTACCAACATGTTGAGCAGGGTTCGGTTAAACCTCTCCGGCTGAGCATCTCCCTGTGGGTGGTAAGGTGTGGTTCGGGTTTTCTTGATTTCTAACAAATCCAGTAGTTTCTGGATCAGCCGACCCTCAAAGTCCCTTCCTTAATCTGAATGAAGTCGCTGTGGCAGCCCATAATGGACAAAATACTTCTCCATAAGTACCTTGGCTACTGTGGAAGCCTTCTGGTCTTTGGTTGGGAAAGCTTGGGCATACCGGGTGAAATGATCGGTTATCACCAGAACATTTCCTAGTCCACTCAGGTCGGGTTAGAGGCAGAGAAAATCAATGCATACCAGATCCATTGGGCCTTGACTTTGTAGATGGCCCATTGGGGCAGCTTGATGGGGTAAAGTCTTCCTCTGGATGCAGCGTGCACATGAATGGCATTACTCTTCTACTTCTGCCCTCATGCAGGGCCAATAGAACCGACTTCTGACAAGTTGAAAGGTCCTTTCCGCCCCTAGGTGGCCGTGATTGTCATGTAGGGCAATCAGTGGAAATAAAAGTATAGCGCTATCTAAATGTGTATAGATATGAGTATATACACAAAAAGCTAAATATGATAATATAGTGATAAACACGTGTATCACCCAAAATAACGTGCTGGGTGACTCCAATGATAAAGTACTCAAACAATATTAACAATAATAAATGGTACAAATGAATGTCCGTTTAAAAATAAAGTCCATGAAACAAATAAAAAAGTGATAAAAATCAATCCAGAGAAAACATGATGAATCAAAACGTGAAATTACAATCCATAGTCTTCTATGTGTGGAAGAAGAAAGCCACCACCAAGGTGAGTTGAAGAAGGCTTACCAGAGGTTTTGGATTTGGCGGGGCATACGCCACCCTAATCAGATAAGGCTTAAGAGTGTAAAAACTCAAAAAGTAATTATGTACAGATGTGATGTGAAATCCGCCACCAAGTATATATTGAGGAGGCTTACCAGAAGTCTCGGATTTGGAGAGGCATACGCCGCCCAAATCTGAGATTGCTTTGAGGGTTAATGGACCCCAATATGGATGGTCTTGAGTGGAGGGGTAGTCTGGAGTCAAAGGGGTTTAACACTTCAATCAGACGGGACATCCAATAACACAAAACACCAATTCATGTAGGGACTCGGTATCCAATGCATACGTGTAGAGATAGAAAAACTCACATAGCATAATTCCGTTTGGAAAGGATTTAATATAAAAAAGCATACAATGTAACACTCACATTTAAGATGGTCTTAAAAGCATGGATGCAGGTACGAGAGCGATGTATATGGACAAATCCACCCGACTAGTTTCGACTAAAAAGTCATCATCTGGGGTATGGACCTTGTCCCACAAACATCGCAAATATATGAACATATTGACCTCCATGACCCAGGAAGCGAACCACACATGGTTCACTTCCGGTTTAAAGTATATATCATGGGTGGTCACAATACTTATATACAGATCTATATCTTTATCTTTGCGTGATGCATATAAAAATAATTTCAAAGGAGCTGCGTTAATAAAATCAATAATAACAATAATAGGGCTCTGAGTCGCCCTGCATTGTGGCGTTATCCATGCCTCGTTTTCCATCCCCTTATTGATCAGCGTGAAGCGGCCGTGACGTGTATCCAGGCCTCGCTATGAAAACGAGGCATGGACTCGGCATCCGCACGCCACTTCCGCAATAACCATGAGAACAGGAAGTGGCCACCAAGCCTCGCTTTGAAAGACGAGACGTTAGGCTGCCGCTTACCGCACCTACGTCACCCCGTCGAGTCACACATAGAGGCGTAAATAAAGCGCCTATTGGTCGAACCGCCCTTGTTGAGGGCGTGACCTACGTCCTTCCTAGAAGGGAAAGAATGCGTCTCAGACTGGAGGACAGAGTGCACGGATCGAACAAACTCAGCGTCAATATGGGACAACAATTGGGCAAATCAAAAGAATGTCAACAACATACACATGTTGCACGTAGGCAGAATTGGAAAACAGTCCCATAATTGCATATGTGACAAGACAAAAATAACCTGCATTTAATAAATCTATGTAATCCAATCCAGACCGTACATCATGCAAATGATATGCACATAGAAGTGCATACAACACATCTAGGGATGTAAATGTATACAAATACAATGATAATTATAAAAATGTATATGTGTGTAATTATACACATATAAACATATTTTAAAAAATGATTTTAAAATAATTTTACAATTTAAAAATGGAAGTTTAAATATGTGAATAAAAGGAATCTGTAAATAAAGAGAAGTCGTCAAATATTTTTTTTTTTTTTTTTAAATGGTCAGGACGCATTAATAAAGGAGTTAATGTCCCACTCGACATTCATTCCCTGTGGCTGATAAGTCTGAAGCTCATATATCCAGAATGTTTCTAATCTGGATACTCCTCTAGTAGTTGCTCCTCCCCTCCATGGAGCAACATATTGATCTATAACTAGAAACTGGGTGCCAACAGGGTTACGGGCATGGTGTTGCCGATAATGTCTGGGGACAGTGTGTTTAATACTTCCAAATTTTATCAAACTCACGTGTTCAGATACTCTAGCAGTAAAATATCTAATCGTTCTGCCCACATACTGTTTCCCGCACGGACAGGTCAACAGGTATACCACATGGGTAGTGGCACACGTACAAAAGTGTTTAATGGGGTAAACTTTATTGGTTACCGAGGATCTGAATTCCTTAGTAGGCCTTCTTCCACATGTATTGTATTTACAAACAATGCATTTTTTGCAGGGATAGTAACCCATCCAGTTAGGAAAAAAGGTGGGTTTTATAGGTGGATTAATGATATTCTGTGCGATTTGATTCTGAAGGGTGGGTACTCCTTTATAAATAACTTTGGGCCTTTCTGGTATCAATGTGCCCAAAACCCTATCATTTTTCAATATCCCCCAATGTTTTTCAAAAATGGCTTTTATGTGTCTGTGTTGAGTGGAAAAGGTAGTAAGGAAAGACCATTTAAAAGTGTCATTTCCTTCTTTGGGTGGTCTGGCTTCAAACAATGTGGGTCTTTCAATGTCAAGCACCTTTTTAAGATCACTATCTATCTCTGCCTGATTGTACCCCTTCTCTAGAAATCTCTTTTTGAGCACATTGGCTTGTGCCACAAAGGTTTCTGTTTCTGTACAGTTCCGGCGAAGACGTAGGAACTGACTCTTGGGGACCGACTTCAACCAGGATTTATGATGGCAACTAGTCATGGGTATAAACCCATTCCTATCGGTAGGCTTGAAATAGGTACTGAATTTAAATTGTTGTTCAGATCTTTCGATCTGTAAATCCAGAAAGTGTAACCTAGATTGACTAGATTCGTGCGTAAGAGATATACCTCTGTCGTTGTCATTCAACAAACTAAAAAAGCTCTCTAAGGTTTCTAAGGTGCCAGCCCATAGGAGGAGGATGTCGTCTATATATCTGGCCCAAAACAGGAGCCGAGGTTCCTGTAGGGCATAGACGACATCCTCCTCCCACTTGGCCATGAATAAATTGGCCAGACTAGGTGCGAATTTCGCCCCCATTGCCACACCTTTCTGTTGCAGGAACGGCTAGTACCGGGTCCCCAAATTCACCGGAGAAATATCAGTTTAACATGGGAGTCTATGGAAGGGGCTTTGAAAAATCGGTGCTCACCAGCCGTAGGTCCCCAGGACAACAAACTTTGCACACTTGTAGAGGAAGAGTGGGGCTATATGTGTGCCAGACGGTCGGCCAGTACCGGATCCCCAAATCCGGGAGATCAGGTGCAAAAAGGTGACTTGAGTATAAGCCGAAGGGGGCATTTTCAGCACAAAAAAAGTGCTGAAAAACTCGGCTTATACTCGAGTATATACGGTAACTGATATTAATAACAAAATTCACAGTTTAGTAGTTGAGGAACAAAGGTGGCCTTTGGTTGAACAATAGTATGGTCAAGATTTGCCTGAATAGTAAAGGCCCCACAATGCCCTATATTCTGTCCTCTTGAGGCTACAAATAATCAGTGAAGGAATTTTCATTAATTGATTATTATTATATGGAATTTATATGGAGCCAACAGTTTGTCCAGCGCTTTGCAAAATAAAGGCAGACAGTACAATTAAAAATCAAATGCAATACAAGAGGAATCTGAGGGCCCTGCTCATTAGAGTTTACAAAGAGGTGGGGTCAAGTGATGCAAAAGGTAATAACTGTGGGAGATGAGCTGATGATGAAAGTAAAAAGACAGTTTATTAGTTAGAAGCAGGATAAGGCTTCTCTAAAGAGATGGAGATTCAGGGATCACTTAAAGGTGGATAGAGCAGGAGACAGCTTTGGGAAAGGAGATCCAGAGGATGGGAGTGGCTCTGGAGAAGTCCTTAAGGCGAACGTGGGTGGAGGTGATGAAGGGAGCTAGAAAGCAGGAGGTCTTGTGAGGACCGAAGAGAATGGTTTGGTTGGTATTTTGAGACAAGGTTAGTGATACAACTGGGGGCAGAGTTGAGGATGGGTTTATAAGTTGTTGTTGGTATTTTGAATTTTATGGGCATACCTATGTAGCGATACCTTCAGTTAAGAGGGCCGCAGATTTAGTTTGAGCCCTGAAGACAGCTCCGCCAACCCCTGGCAATTTACTCGACCCCCTTCTGGCACAGTTAGTCTAGGGTAATATATATATATCTTATGCTCTATGGTTAAATTCAGACACCAATGCAGTGATAGAAGAATAACGAATTTACTTTCTACTGGCAATAAAATCAACAGTTGTAACAGATCACATGAATCTATCTGCAGAGCCCTGCAGCAATAGTCACACTATAACTAGTAAGATATGGCGCACACGCGCCACGTGTAACAGTACCTCACTATGCACCCTATGGCGCAGCAACTAAATAAACTATCTAGATGGCCAGGCCTGACCATATAACTCAGTCTCTAGGGGGGTAAAATTCTTCGCATGCAAGTCTTTAAACGGTGGTGCACATTTCAGGAACACATTTGTAATCCAAGGGGGGTAAAAATGCCAACACAGTACACTCCACTAGAGATCCGTTTGACTCAGTTCTGCTATGGATCTCCAGGGAGGGGGGAAACTGAAATAGGAACTGGTGGGCCACGGCAGTCTGTAGGCCTAACAATGGTATACAGTATTTGTGGATTGAGCATGTGCTCGCTCACCCCTCCGGACGCGATCCCAGTCCGGGAACTTCCACCTGCTGTGTCTCCACACACAGCGTCTGCAGCGGTCGGGTCTCCGGCTCAGCAGCGGTTGAAGAAACCGAGTCAGATGCCACCCAGGCTCGAGATGGTATGGAAGGCTCTTTTGGGTAGCAGCGCAAGGCCCCAGGCTTCAGGCCTTGCACCACAGTGGATCCGCACAGGAAGATCTCTCCACTGAAGTCTCGTGTCCCAAAGAGGCCGAGCTCCGCCTCGCCTCCTCCTTATATAACCCCTCCCATGAGTCTCTGGGGTGGAAACATTGCCGAAAGGGGTTCTGGGTAAGGTAGTCCTGGGAGTCTTAAAGGGGACCCCGCTACACACTCCCCCCACTTAAACTCTTTGGTCCCCAAAGATAATTCTAGCATACATTGCGTACAACCCTAGACAACATTGCGTAAGATGTTGGCATAGGGAATTCCCACCAAAACCGAGGAGTTGAATTCCCTTGCCCACAGGTCACACTATCATGAGTGGCCTGCCTAACTGTGCCAGAGAGTGAGTGGGGGTTGCCCTCCACCAAATGAACAGTGGAGGGATCCGGATTCTCTGCACTCCTCCTGGCAGTGACCACAGAATCTTCTGAGCTCTTCCCCATTTGTGGGTAAGTCAACTTTTTGGGAGGCCTTATGACTCTTCGAGCCCTTTGGGGTTTCTGGCTCTGGTGCCACAGGCTCTTCTTCTGTAGCAGGTTCGGGCAACACAGCGGGCTCTGGAACATCTGCTTCAGGAGCCGAGGGATACATAGAGTCCCTAGGGTCCTTTTCAGAGTAAGTATCACAGGCATCTTCCCAGTAATCTGATGAAGGACTAGATGGGATGAACTCAGTGGCTTCTGCATTCAGTTGTCCATCTATAGTGTCTTCATTGGTTGGAAGATCTATAGCAGAAGTTCCTGGAGTTGGGGAAGGCCACAGCCAGTCAAGTTCTCTTCCTTCATCTCCACTAAGTTCAGAGGCCTCTCCATCTTCAGCCCGAGATTCTGTTTCTGTACAGTTCCGGCGAAGACGTAGGAACTGACTCTTGGGGACCGACTTCAACCAGGATTTATGATGGCAACTAGTCATGGGTATAAACCCATTCCTATCGGTAGGCTTGAAATAGGTACTGAATTTAAATTGTTGTTCAGATCTTTCGATCTGTAAATCCAGAAAGTGTAACCTAGATTGACTAGATTCGTGCGTAAGAGATATACCTCTGTCGTTGTCATTCAACAAACTAAAAAAGCTCTCTAAGGTTTCTAAGGTGCCAGCCCATAGGAGGAGGATGTCGTCTATATATCTGGCCCAAAACAGGAGCCGAGGTTCCTGTAGGGCATAGACGACATCCTCCTCCCACTTGGCCATGAATAAATTGGCCAGACTAGGTGCGAATTTCGCCCCCATTGCCACACCTTTCTGTTGCAGGAAATAATGTCCATCAAACCAAAAATAGTTGTGTAGCGTCGCAAATTCTAATAATTCCATAATAAAATTGACCTGTGGAACTGCCAACGTGAGGTCCCTATTAAGAAATTCTTGTGAAGCCTCCATGCCTCTATGATGTGGGATACAGGTGTATAGGGACGCCACGTCCGCCGTGGCCATAATGAGCTCACCTTCGAAAGTCATTGACGTAAGGCGTTGAATAACATCCTTAGTATCCTTCAAATAAGAAGGTGTGGTCTTAACGGAAGGTTGCAAAAAGAAATCTATATATCTACCTATCCTCGACGTGATGGAGTCTATTCCACTAATGATGGGTCGTCCGGGAGGATGGAGGGGATCTTTGTGGATTTTGGGTAAATAGTATATGATTGGAATCCTGGGGGCCACTGGGACAAGAAACGACTTCTCTTTTAAATTTAAAATCTTAGAGTCAAATCCTCTAGTGATGAGACTAGTCAACTCTTTTTTGTATTTAAGGGTGGGGTTAGTATGTATTTCTTTATACGTATCTTGATCGCTCAAAATAGTGTACATTTCAGCCATATAACTTGCTTTATCTAGCAGGACAATGCCTCCGCCTTTATCAGCGGGGCGTATGATTAGATCTTTATTGTCACATAGAGTTTTTAAGCCCTGACTAGGTATAGGATTATTAGAAATGTTTTTAATGGGTAATTTAGCCAAATCCTGAAGGACTAAATCTCTAAACATATTGAGAGCTGGAGCAAGTTTATTGGGAGGGTTGAAAAGGGAAGGGTTAGCCAACCCTGAGTGAACAGTACCTGACGTGGCTGCTCTCGCTATATTTCTAGTTGGATTTGAGGTGATATAACGTTGAATGTTAATTTTTCTAACATACTTATGTATGTCTACAAAAGTATTAAACTTATTCAGTTTACGTGGAGGGGCAAATTTAAGGCCCTTATCCAAGACCATCTTTTCTTCTTTGGACAGTGTGACACTGCTTAAGTTGAACACGCCTTGACAGGTCATGTTCGACTTTTCTTTCCACCTTTGTGTCCTCCTCCCTCCTCTGGTCCCTCTCTTGTTTCGGGACCCCTTTTTCTTCTTGGGGGGTCCTCCCGAAAAACCTGAGAGGGATGAGGATTAGGATATGGAGATCGGTCAAACTCAGCATTGGGATAAGGATATACTCTGTCATCATATTGATCCTGAAGAGGAAAAAATCTATTGTGAGTAGATGTGACTGGGTATCCATATTGGGAAAAGTGAGAGTTATCATGAAAGTTGGATGGTGATCCCCTTTGATGTGACCTCTCTCTTTCATAGTATTGTTGGTTGTAATCATAATTAGAATGATTACCTCTATGATTTCCCCCACCTCTTCTATTGGAGCTATGTCCCCTTCCCCTTTGGGTGTTCTTAGGGGTATGGGTATTGTGGGGGACCCCACCTTGTGTACGATCACCAGGTGGTTGGCTCCTATTCATGGAAGGTTTGGGTTGATTAAGGTGCACAACTGGGAGCGCCACACTACTTGCGTGAGAAGAATTCACCTCCATGACTGAATCCAATGTACAGTAGGCGGTTTCTGCCAGCTGTACACTTTCCCAGATTTATAATCACCAATGTCACGTGAGTATTTTTTGTGTTTTTTGGTTCTCTGGTCCTTATCTTCCTTGATGAGGTAAGTTTGAAGATTAGAGGATAGAGTATTATATTCAAATGTATTTTTATATACAAGTAGTCCATCTTTCAGTTCTTTAACTTCTCTATCTAAAGCCAAGAGACGATTACGTTTCCTAGCAATAAGAAAATTGAGAAATTTGGTCCCAGCATCATTAAAGTATTTGGACCAGGAGTCAAGATCTAATTCTCCTTGTTGCGGGTGTACATCCCATCTAAGGCTCCGAAGTACCATGTTTTCTTCAACATACTGAAGAACAAGGTCCCATTGGAGATGGAGTTCTGACACCATGATGTTTTTTAACCTCAGAAATAGACCTGCTATTTCGGTGTCATTGCCTGTGACGACAAAAACACCCTCCGTATTCACTATCCGCGAAGCACGGTAGTCAAAAACGTCCATACTTATACTTCACTAAAGTGAATAATAACAGTAGAATGTAACTAAGTAAGGATCTCTTGCAGCAATATGAAATTTGTCAAAGTAGTGGTAAAAGGTAAGTGGGTAATACTGCGCTGGAACAATAATGTGAAAAAAGCTGCCAACACTGCTGATACAAAAAAGCTGGTGATAAATGGAAATAAAAGTATAGCGCTATCTAAATGTGTATAGATATGTGTATATACACAAAAAGCTAAATATGATAATATAGTGATAAACACGTGTATCACCCAAAATAACGTGCTGGGTGACTCCAATGATAAAGTACTCAAACAATATTAACAAATAATAAATGGTACAAATGAATGTCCGTTTAAAAATAAAGTCCATGAAACAAATAAAAAAGTGATAAAAATCAATCCAGAGAAAACATGATGAATCAAAACGTGAAATTACAATCCATAGTCTACTATGTGTGGAAGAAGAAAGCCACCACCAAGGTGAGTTGAAGAAGGCTTACCAGAGGTTTTGGATTTGGCGGGGCATACGCCACCCAAATCAGATAAGGCTTAAGAGTGTAAAAACTCAAAAAGTAATTATGTACAGATGTGATGTGAAATCCGCCACCAAGTATATATTGAGGAGGCTTACCAGAAGTCTCGGATTTGGAGAGGCATACGCCGCCCAAATCTGAGATTGCTTTGAGGGTTAATGGACCCCAATATGGATGGTCTTGAGTGGAGGGGTAGTCTGGAGTCAAAGGGGTTTAGCACTTCAATCAGACGGGACATCCAATAACACAAAACATCAATTCATGTAGGGACTCGGTATCCAATGCATACGTGTAGAGATAGAAAAACTCACATAGCATAATTCCGTTTGGAAAGGATTTAATATAAAAAAGCATACAATGTAACACTCACATTTAAGATGGTCTTAAAAGCATGGATGCAGGTACGAGAGCGATGTACTGTATATGGACAAATCCACCCGACTAGTTTCGACTAAAAAGTCATCATCTGGGGTATGGACCTTGTCCCACAAACATCGCAAATATATGAACATATTGACCTCCATGACCCAGGAAGCGAACCACACATGGTTCACTTCCGGTTTAAAGTATATATCATGGGTGGTCACAATACTTATATACAGATCTATATCTTTATCTTTGCGTGATGCATATAAAAATAATTTCAAAGGAGCTGCGTTAATAAAATCAATAATAACAATAATAGGGCTCTGAGTCGCCCTGCATTGTGGCGTTATCCACGCCTCGTTTTCCATCCCCTTATTGATCAGCATGAAGCGGCCGTGACGTGTATCCAGGCCTCGCTATGAAAACGAGGCATGGACTCGGCATCCGCACGCCACTTCCGCAATAACCATGAGAACCGGAAGTGGCCACCAAGCCTCGCTCTGAAAGACGAGACGTTAGGCTGCCGCTTACCGCACCTACGTCACCCCGTCGAGTCACACATAGAGGCGTAAATAAAGCGCCTATTGGTCGAACCGCCCTTGTTGAGGGCGTGACCTACGTCCTTCCTAGAAGGGAAAGAATGCGTCTCAGACTGGAGGACAGAGTGCGCGGATCGAACAAACTCAGCGTCAATATGGGACAACAATTGGGCAAATCAAAAGGATGTCAACAACATACACATGTTGCACGTAGGCAGAATTGGAAAACAGTCCCATAATTGCATATTTGACAAGACAAAAATAACCTGCATTTAATAAATCGATGTAATCCAATCCAGACCGTACATCATGCGCATGATATGCACATAGAAGTGCATACAACACATCTAGGGATGTAAATGTATACAAATACAATGATAATTATAAAAATTAATATGTGTAATTATACACATATAAACATATTTTAAAAAATGATTTTAAAATAATTTTAGAATTTAAAAATGGAAGTTTAAATATGTGAATAAAAGGAATCTGTAAATAAAGAGAAGTCGTCAAATTTTTATTTATTTTTCTTTGTAGGGCAATCAGAACAGTCTCTCGATGTTTTTCCAGAAGGAACAATTGCCATTTATCTTCCAGGTCATCAGAGGGGCCCCTTTGGTAGACCACTCCCTGATGCACCTGCAGCCTGTCCCACTCTTTCCTCAACAGGCGAGCTTCCTTTGAGGAGTGGCGCAGGAGTCTATTTGGATCCTGATTCTCCAGGGCTTCCAGAACCAATTTCCCCATGGGGTCTTCTAATTGGTCGCATCTCAGCTCCTTCTTGGACAGTTTCGGCAGATTGTCTTCCTCCAGTTGGGTTACTCCACTTCTTGTTTGGGGACTCCTACCATGGTAACTCCTATCCCTTCCGCCCTTGAGCCTCCTCTGGCTTGTAATTCAGCCCCTTGACAAAGGGCCCGCACCCCGTCAGGTGCCACTTGAGTCCAGTCTTCTGTGTCACTGGTGGGGGCATGAGATCTCCTGGACAAAGCGTCTGTGTCTCGATTTCCAGCCCCTGGCCTGTACTTTAGGCTGAAATTGAATCTAGACAGTGCGGCCAGCCACCTGTGTCCAGTGGCGTCCAGCTTTGCTGTGGTGAAAAGGTAGGTAAGGGGGTTGTTGTCGGTCTTCACAGTGAACTCCGCCCCATACAGGTAGTCTTTGAGCTTGTCTACTACCGCCCACTTAAGGGCCAGGAACTCCAGCTTGTGAGTGGGTTGGTTCTTCTCAGAGGGGGTCAGGCTCCTGCTCAGGTAGGCAACAGGCCTACAGTTGTCCTTCGTGTTCTTGGTAAAGCACTCCTCCCAGACCGTCATGACTAGCATCTACATGTAGTTCATAGGGTTTGGTTGGGTCTGCGTAGGCCAAGACTGGGGCAGTGGTTAGGCTCTTCTTCAATGCCTGGAAGGCCTCTTCACACTTCTGGTTCCACTGGTCTCTGACTGACTCTCCCGGCTTCCTGGGCCCTGAGTCGTCCTCTTCCCCCTCGGTCTTGAGTAGTTCATTCAAGGGTCTGGCAATTCGGGCGAATCCTTCCACAAACCTCCTGTAATAGGAGCAGAACCCCAAGAAGGATCTGAGTTCTGTTACTGTGGTGGGACGTGGCCAGGAGGCAACTGCCTCCAATTTCTCAGGGTCTGTGGCCACCCCTTCTTCAGACACTATGTGCCCCAGATAGTTCACAGAAGACTGGTAGAACCGACACTTTTCAGGCGAAAGCTTGAGTCCCTCCTCACTGAGTCTTCTCAACACTTTTTCCAGCCTCTCTTCGTGTTCTTCCAAGGTTCTCCCAAAGACAATGACATCGTCCAGGTATACAAGGACTTCAATAAGGTTCATGTCTGCTACAGTCTTCTCCATGAGACGTTGGAAGGTATCAGGAGCTCCAGACAGTCCCTGAGGCATTCGATCAAACTCGAAGAACCCCACTGGGGTTATGAAGGCTGTCTTCTCCTTGTCTTCTGGATGCATAGGGATCTGGTAGTATCCACTCTTGAGATCCATAACGCTGAACCACTTGGCTCCAGACAAACTCTGTAAAGCATCCTCTATCCTCGGAGTGGTGTACTGGTCGGGGATGGTTCTCCTGTTGAGGATCCTGTAGTCTATACAGAGCCTCAACGACCCATTCTTCTTCCTGACCACCACTATCGGGGAGGCATAGGGGCTGCTAGACTCCCGGATCACACCAGTCCTCTTGAGTTCTGCGAGTTGTTCCCTTAGATCCTCCAGATCTGCTAGTGGGACCCGCCTGACCCTCTCTCTGAAAGGCTTGTCTTCTTGGAGGCGGATTCGATGGGTGGCACTCCTTGCACACCCCACATCGAACTCATCTTTGGAGAAGATCTTCTCGCATCTGGTCAACTGGGCCTTGGCTCTCTCTTTCCAAGCCCTGGGCAGATTCGGGTTTTCCATGGACAACTTCTCCCAAACGTCTCCTCCTAGACCCGTCCCCTTGACTTCTGACCAGGTAACCGGGGCAGCAGGGCTCACCTGGCCAAGCAGCATCCTGGCTGGGATTTCCATGGGGCCACCTGTAGTATTCCTAACTCACCGGAACTCTACAATGGGCCTTCTTCAGGGCCTTCAGCAGAATCACTTCTGGTATCACTTCCAGACTGGAGGACTCTTCCCTTGGGTCGGACTCCAGCATGACAAAGGGTCCAGGTTGCTCCCAAGTAAGCTTCACAGTGGCTCTGAGACAGGTTACTTTGCCGGGCTGCAACACTAAACCTTCTCTTCCTAGTCTCCACACCTTCCCTATCCCCTCCCCAGGGGTCTTCTGCTCTAGGACCAGCCGTTGGTAGGCCGTCTTCAGCATGGGGTGGATCTTGGTGGCCGCTGGCCCCTTCTCTTTCACTAGAGGGGTTAGGAGCCTTCAGACCAGGTCCGTGTTCATCCCTATTATAAGGGAACTCTTGTTGGCTCCTGGCGGCCGAGGGCACACAACTGCCAGGGTGTCAAACACTTCGGCCTTCCCAGCCACAGATGGGTCAAAGGTCATCTTGACGGGCAGATAGCCATTGTAGGGGAAGCTCTGGGTTCCAATCCCCCATATTTCCAGTTCCTCTATCTTCTGGATGGGCAGGTGACTTAAATGCTTATCGTAGAAATCCCGGTATAATAGGGTCACTTGTGCCCCAGTATCCAAGATGGCTCTGGTGTAGACTCCCTCCACTTGAATGGGCACTATAGGAGATGGGCCTATTAGCTTCTCCGGATAAGGCCTGGCAGGGGTCGCCTTCTTCTGGTCCCTTCCCTTCGGACTCTCTCTCGTCCAACTCCCTTTGGCCTTCCGTCTTTCTCGAGCCTGGTATGCATTGATTTCCCTCCTTTCAATGGGTGTACAGACCCGCTGGGGGATATTATTGTTTTTCTTAGGTGTGCATCCCCTCTGGGGAATGCTGTGCCCCTTCTGAGGGGTCTTGCCCCCTTTCTCTGGGGTGTATCTCTGTTGAGGAATGTTGTGTTTCTTCTGAGGGGTTTTGTCTCCTCTTTTCTTCTGCTTCGCATTCAGCTTGGAGCTCACTGAAGATGATGGACACCCGGTTGACTCCTTCACGGGGGCCCTCTGGAGTTTCCCGCCAGCTTGCGGTTATCTGTTTTCTTCTTCTTGGGACTGGAACATGTAGCTGCAATATGGCCAATTCCTCCACAGTTAAAGCAGACTATATCTCCCCATTCTTGTAAAGATGCGGGTGCTGAGGCAATTGGGAATAGTTCCTTCCTTGGTACTTCTCTCCTGGGACCCTCTGGGTCTTTTGCTATCAGAGAGGTCAACATCTCTAACACCTTGGACATTTGTGATTTTAAAGTGTCTACCTCTAAGTCTCTTTCAGGGGTCATTACTGGGTTGACTAACACCTGTGCGGGGGCAACATTTGTCTTAATCATTTTCTGGTCCTGTTGTAGTGCCTCCTCATCTCTGATGATTTTTATCAAATCAGAGTAAGTCAGTGACGTTCCTCCTCCCGAGGTTTTCAGGTGCAGCCAGACTGGATCTGAGCGCAACGCTCCCTTTAAGACTTGCTTCATTCTTGCCGCATCTGTATCTTGGGGCTTCATTCCCTTCTTCAACACAATCTTGCACAGCAATCTGTTCAGTCTCCTAACATACTCTGAAAGTTTCTCCTTCGGCTGTTGGAAAGTATGTTCAAATTGGTAGACCATCTCTGTCACCTTTTCCAATTGACCAAACTCTTCCTGTAGCATGGCTAGACAGTCTTGAGCCGTGCAGTCTGCATTCTGTCTTGGAAGAATTCCCTTGGGCTTTGTACGCAAATCCACACCGCTCCTAAATGTGGACTTTCAGCGTCTAAATGCACACAAAGCACAAAACAATTCCTTCGTGCTTAAAAGCACGTTTGTATCAAGCTCTTTGGTACAAGGAATTTGAAGTACTTCAATGGCACCAGGTAGAATCAGAAACGATGCTGCTTCAAGCTGGAGTATCAAGCGTCTGGGCAGAGCTCAGACACCCGGATTCTTTTATTCATTGAAAACAAAAGGATAACAAAACAGGAAGTGATGGCCCCAACAGCCAATCGCTTCCCTTAATACAAAATGACATCACAGGAAATGACAAACAGTAAAGGGGAGGGCACTCACAGGAGGGAAAGGGGAGGAAGTGCACACACCCCATCTTGATCAGCATGGAGCCCACTCAATACTGTTCAAAGTAAACAGTATATAGTAAGATCATTCTACTTGTTCTTATAGTTTTGGGACAATCTGCAGGGACATTGCTACTGCTGTTGTCAATATACGGTACAAATACACTGGCAAGGCAGATATCAATGTCCTCTTATAAATACAGATATGTATCCATAAAGGGGATAACGAAGTCCGCAAGAGACTCTCATTATGCGCACTTCGCTTCTCTAAAGTGTATAGTCATTGGAAAGCAAGCAGTCCAGCGCATTGCACTTGATATCTACAAACCAACAAACGCCCACACACGCAGAGAACACGTTTCAATCCCATAAGAAGGTTTTCATAATGACCGTTTTTACCGCTGGTCTCGATTCAACCCAAGTGCGCTCTGCTAGAGCGCTCCTCGATTAAACATCAGACACAGGGAGACAGATGACAATCTATAAAACGCACATCCTAGAAGAAAATGTCCACATAAATCTTATATAATAAAATTTCCACAACAGTCCCTCCTTTTTGTCATATGCTCCCATGTGTCTCTCAAAACTTGATCTTCTTACACCTGGAAATGAATCAGTCCTTACAGTCTATAAAAAGGGAAACGCGGCTTGACATGTAGACTCTGTTCTTCAGGAGATATGACTTATAAGGAGGGCACGAAATGGTGAGCTGTAGTAATCGCCGATCGGTCTGGGATCCTCTGCATCTGATACGTTGGTTGGGCTTCGGGGCGTCTTATCTCATTGAGGAAAATGTGGTCATCTGCTCGGGCTCTGGTCACGCGTCCAATCAGGCAACAGGAGCACCTCATCATGACATATAGAAGGAATAGAAACAAAAATGACATGAGTATATACACCCCTACTTCCTTCAACCACGATCCAATGGAAAATAAAAAATCCCCAAAGTTTCCCAAACCCTTAAAAGGATTCCAACCCTCACTAGCTATAGCTCTGGCTTTGCCTTGCAGGGATCTAGCCTTATCCATATGGGCCTGAACTTTGTCATTGGTATCCTCAATCCAAGTACAACAATCTTCACCTATGAATTCACAGAAACCCCCCTTGGATGCTAACAGATAATCAAGGGCCATCTTTTCCTGTAAAAGAAGGGTCCTGATCTGCCGTTGTTCCTGTGAGATTTCCCTTACAGCCTCTACGGTTTCATTGAATATCCCATCCACAATGGATGAGAAATTATTCAATCGTTTCATAAGTTCAATCCCCCAACCCGTCCAAGCAGAAAACCATGCCCAGGCCTGGTCAGAGTTGGTGAACAATTCCCTTCTAGCTTTTCCTGACATTCTTACCTTCTCTCGTGCCATCAGATCCTCTCGATCATCCGTGATGTAAGATGCTGGGACTAGTTTAACCAGGACGCATGAACCTCTTGCATTAGGGGGGATTACCTTATAAGCTGAGGTACCACATAAGAAGTAGTAGGGGCCAGTCAGAGTCGCACAGGGGGAACCACTCTGACGGTTACGTGCATTGAGTAGTAACAGGATAGACTGGGGGATTGCTCCCTCGGTCTGAACGTCACACCCTTCCTTCCAACAGATGTAATCTGGTCTATTAGTGTTATTAAAGAAGACGGGGGTTTCGTTGGTTAGATTAACTGTTATACCTTCTTTACAGGTGGTGGACCCAACAAAGTTATCCCCTCTACCGAAACTAAAGTTGAAGCACACTTGTGGGCTACCTAGTTGTCCCGATACCCATACTGGTTTTGTGAGGGAGGGGCAAAAGCCAGAGCTAATGTTAAAACTATAACTAATTTTACCCTCTAGGAATGTATCATTAAGTTCTATTGACAAGTTTCTGTTTGGAGTCTTTAGTTTCCTCATACCGATACGGACATCATATATTGCATGTACTGCTGCCATTGCCGGGGCATCAAGGCTTGGTGGAGGTTTGGAACATACCCAGCAGTTGGTCCTGTTCGCCATTTTTGCCAGCTGGAGATGCATTTTAAACAATAAATTGGGATGCTTTTCATCATTACCCTTGCTAAAATACACTAAACGAAAACTATAAATAAAGAAGATACTCCTCATTCTTTGATGTAGTTGAGCAGCTTCTTGCAGTGGCTGGCGTGGATCCAGTTGTCCCGTTCTTCAAGCTTTAGTGAGGTCGGCGTGGTCAGCTGAACCTGGAATGGTCCGAGGTATCTCGATTCTAGTCCCGTCCTCTGGTGTTTCTTTACAACGACCCAGTCACCTGGTTGGATAGAATGTAAACCGGTTATTGAGTCAGGGTCTGGAAGGGACTCATGAACCCTGTGGTGGATTTTTTTTAGCTCACGTTGCAGTGACTGCACATACCCCGTCAGCTGAGAATGTAAAGATGACAGCTGCTGGGGAAAGTACAACCCTGTTTTTGGTTGACATCCGAACAAAACCTCATATGGAGATAACCCGTGAGGTCGTCTAGGTGCATTTCTGATGGAGTGGAGAGCTATGTGGAGACATTCAGGCCAAGCTTTCCCAGTATCAGCTATTATTTTGGAGATTTTGTTTTTAAGGGTTCCGTTTAACCTTTCAACCTTACCACTACTTTGGGGGTGATAAGGAGTGTGTAATCCCTGATTGATATGGAGGGCTTTACACACTTCTGCAAATATTTGACCAGTGAAGTGGGAGCCTCGATCCGACTCGATCGTTTCAGGTAGGCCCCAGCGACACACTATTTTGGACAGGATCTTTTTGGCTGTGGTTGTGGCATTTGCTTTCTGAACCGGCCATGCCTCCGGCCAACCTGAAAACATATCTACACAGACTAAGACGTGTTCGTACGGCCCACTCCTTGGCAACGTAATGTAGTCTATCTGGATGCGCTGAAATGGATATTCTGGTCGGGGGGAATGTCGTTTGGGTACTGGTACCGTCCTACCTGGATTGTGCAATGCGCAAACCAGGCAGGCTGCTGCAAAATTAGCAGCTGCGGTAGTAAATCCAGGGGCGATCCAATGCTCATCCACCTGCGCACACATAACCATCTTTGACTGATGCCCTGGATAATGAGCCGAATGGGTCATCATTGGAAAAAGCGATCTTGGCAAACACCATTTTTTACCAAGACCCCAGATGTCATCTGGACCTCTCATGGCCCCTAGTGCTGTCCATCTCCTCTTTTCATGTAATTCCGCTTGTGACTGTAGTCTCTTAAACTCTTCCAGAGACACATCAGAGGGGATGGCTAGCATCAGGGTTTTCCCAGGGGGGTGCAGAGCACCTTCTTTGGCAGCTCTATCTGCCAAGGCATTGCCATCGGCCTCCAGAGCCCTATCAGTCGTGTGGGTCTTAACTTTTAGAATGGCTATCTCACGCGGCAGGTTGAAAGCAACGAATAACCTGTTGATTAACTGCGCATGTTTCACAGGCTTCCCTGAACTAGTCAGAAAGCCTCTTGCTTTCCAGATAGGACCAAAATCATGGGCTATCCCAAAAGCATACCTAGAATCCGTGTAGATATTGATCCTTTGACCCTCTTGGGTCTCACAGGCTCTTGCCAGTGCCCACAGCTCAGCTTCCTGTGCAGACATGTTGGAACTCAATGAACCCTTTTCCACAATTTCACTGACTGTAGTCACTGCATAACCTGTGTGTGGCTTACCATCTGGGGTGTAATACCTGGAACCATCAACAAAAAGGTTTTTAGCGTTTGGGATGGGGGTCTCCTTCACCGGGCTGATGGTTGTTGACTCGAGTTCCATCAGAGAAACACAGTCGTGGTGATCATCAGCATGTTGTCCTTCTAAATTAACAAGTTGGTTAGAGGTAGAGAGGTTGGTATTGTTAGACTGGAAGGTTTGAGTATCATTTTTAACACCATTATCTCCCCCCTTCTCTTCCTCCTCAGTAGGAAGAAGAGAGGCTGGGTTTAAAATGGTGCATCGTCTTAAAGTCAGGTTAGTAGGGGTTAGGAGAGCCACTTCGTACTTAGTCAATCTGGCAGCAGAGAGGTGTTTTGTCTGAACTTGATTTAGGATTTCCTGCACTGAATGGGGAGTATAGAGGGTCAGTGGGGAGTCCAAGACTATGTCACCTACCTTCTGTAACAATACAGCGCAGGCGGCTATGGCTCGTACACAACCTGGTGAACCTCGAATGACTGGATCTAGGGCAGTTGATAGATACATGATGGGTCGGTACCTGGACCCATGTAGTTGGGTCAGTACTCCAGTGGCGTGGCCTTTGCTTTCATAGCAGAAAAGGTAGAAGGGGAGGTCATAGTTGGGCAAACCTAAAGCAGGTGCTTTGGAGAGTTCTTGGATCAAGTCCTGTAGGGTTGACCAGTTATCATCAGTCAGTTGAAAGGGAGTTTGGGATAGGATTTCGTAAAGGGGTCCTAAAGTCGAAGAGATGTTAGGGACCCAGTCTCTACAGTAGTTGATAAGACCGAGAATGGCTCTCGTTTGTCGTGCGTTTCGGGGTTTCGGGAAGTCTTTCAGTGTCTGAATTCTCTGGGTTGTCAGGTGTCGCGTACCCTGAGATATACAATGTCCTAAAAAGGTGACCTTCTCCCTACAAAACTGCAATTTCTCCTTGCTAGCTTTATTCTCCGTGGACGCCAGATGGTTAAGCAATGAGACAGTATGCTGATAACAGACATCCCTTGCAGGGCAACAAAGCAGCAAGTCATCAACATACTGGATCAGCACCACCTCTGGATTCGTTGGGGTCCATTGATCTAACACTATTTTAAGTTTGCAACTGTACTCCGAGGGACTAGTCACAGACCCCTGAACGAGACGTGTCCAAGTCAGTTGTCGACCCTGGAATGAAAAAGCAAAAAGGTACTGGCACTGGGGGTCCAGTGGTACCGAAAAAAATGCATTAGTCAGATCAATAACACTGAAGAAAATTGCGTTAGGTGGTATAGAGGCCAACAAGGTGTGTGGATTGGGTACCAAAGGGGCATCGCTGATAATGATTTTATTGATAGCCCTTAAATCATGTACTAAACGGAAAGTTGTTTCCTGACCCTTGACAGACTTTTTAGCCACTGGAAACAAAGGGGTGTTACAGGGGGATTTGGTTGGCGTAAGAACTTTTATCAGCAGGTATCGGTCTATTTGGATTTTAAGGCTATCCATCTGAGCCACACTCAAAGGGTATTGTGGTAATTGGGGCAAAATGCTCCCTGGTCTGATGTTTACTGTGGTTGGCGGGACCGGCAGAAGACCCACATCATACTTATCAAACGACCAAAGTTTGGGATCCACTTCTGCTAGCACATCCAACCCCAGAAAACAACCAGATTCTATCATATACGGTAGAGCCACCATTGCACATAGGCGCTCATCTGTCAATGCACTGCTAACCACAACACCTGTTGGAGTGTACTCAATGACCGCTTGTATCTCAGATAAAATATCAGCTCCCAATAGGTTGATGGGAACATCATCCGGTACTGGTATCGGATGATGGGAACATCATCCGATACCAGTACCGACTTAATGGCTTCTGTGTGTTTGCCCAATGGAGTGGTTTGGTGGTATGTAGAGACACTGTCTGACCTGTTAGACCCACAGTGGGTATAGTCTCCCCAGAAAGGGGAACCTTGCCTCTGAGATCTTTGGATCTCACAACAGTTCGAACGGCACCGGTGTCAATGAGGCAAGGGAGGGGATATTTTAATTCCTCGATAAATAGGTTGATATGTCCTGACACCGCTTTGCCAACGTCCTATGAAGAATCATAGTCGAGCCTGGTACCGGATCGTCTGGGATGAACTGCCACTTACCCTTGGATCTGTTAGGACAGTCACGCCTTAGATGTCCTTCCTTTCCACAGATGTAACAAGTTCGGGCTTTCCAGCGTTGTGTCTTTTTCCCACCATCCTGGCCCGTTTGTCCTGCAGAAGGGGCTTGAGACACAAGGATTTTGGATGCTTTGTCCTGTTTCTTCCTATCCATCTCTCTCTCTATAGCGGAGAGAGTGGATAGAATGGCAGGTATTGTCATTTCATTAAATTCGGGTCTGGCTAATAATAGCCGGTCTCGAATTTTCATATGGATGCCTTTTAAAAATTTGGCTCTTAGCAAAAGGTGAATGGCAGATAACTTACCTCCGTCGGTTGGCACATCCGGACCAACCTCCAGATCTGCATCCAATGCAGCTTGTTTCAGGCGACGCCAGAAACAAGCAGATTCCTTGCCTGGGTTTTGACTGAGTTTCATCACATCTGTGGTAGAAGATGCACCATACAACTCTGGAAGTTTGGCTAGCAGGGCCACACAGAATTGCTTACCTCCAGAAGTGGCTTGTTTGTGGGTGACAATGCCGCAACGGGAGATTATAACCCCTGCCAGTTCTTCTCCTACTTTCGCCCTCAGAACCTGGGCACAATCTGTTCCGCTCATGCCGTAGCTAAATTGATTTTGACAAAACTTTCTCGCGAACCCTCGTGGATTTGTTCTATAGTCAGGCAGTTCGGCCAGTATGGTCCTGATTTCTGAGGAAGCAAAAGGGACATGCCATACCACCCTTTCCCCCAAAGTCCTTTCACCGTTGGTATTTGGAACACCCTCATATTGTTGCACCCGGACTGGGTAAGTACCAGGTTCAGTGACATAAGTGGGGCTAGGTGTGTACTTTGGAGGTTGTGGCTTCATTGGTTGGCTAATGTGTGCTACCTTGCCCACAACGTTCCCTGTCTGGAAGCCAACCAATGAAGGGTAGATGGTAGGTATGACTGAGTCAAAAGCTCTCAGCGCAGTTATGCAATCCCCACGGTTCCTTAGTCTGGTCTCAATTCCCTTTGACTCACATAGCATCTGTAGATCACCAGTTGAAAATGATTCATAATCAGCCGCAATCGGCGGAGAAAATGCCCCAGATGTGGGGAAAGGCGACTGATAGAGAGGGTTAGCTTGAGGTTTAGCGTCAGAGGTGACATGGTTAGGTGGAGACGTGGGAGAGAGAGAGATGTTAGTTGGAGAGTGCAGAGTAGGATTGGTTAGATTGGTGATGGCAGAAGCATCAGAGGAAACTACAACAGATCTAGTGTTGGTGGATCCAGCCTGCCTCAGCAGAGTTAGCCCAGAAAGAGCCTCTTCCGCTTCCAGCATTGGATCACCAGTAACTGCTATCCCCTCAGGCCAGGTGTACATAATGCGGTTCTTCCGGACTGAAACTGCCTTCTGTATACCCTGCCTGCTTACCATAATAGACTTCTGAAGCCACAGCTCAGCTACATCTAAGGTTTTTGCTGCCCAGAGCCTGGGTTTAAACTCAGTTATGAATTTCTCCCACCTCCAGGCATCAAATGTCCCCTCTAGAGGAATAGCCCAAGTAGTATCCTTGGACCAACTATGCCATTCCTTTAGAGGTTTCATGACCTTTGCCCCAAAGCTAGATTTCATGTACTGTGCAGCCGTCTGACTCTGGGAAGCCTCACATTCCTTCCCTTGCATGGACTTCAAATTGCCCATGGCGATTCGAATCGGCTTATAGTCTTATTCCTGCGTCCAGGAAAAACCCCTGCACCTATTTAGGAGAGCACCGTCAGGTGCCTTCTTCTACGGTGGATTGACGGACTGCAACCACTATATCTGGTCCAGTCCCCCAACTAGAAAACCTAACCAAGGTGTTATTAACTCTATGGCTTGTTGCCCTAACACTTTTGGCACAGAACTACAGAGTACTACTCTTTTACACCGTAATACTCGTAATAACTATGCCCAATGATTAGTCAACAACCACAGACCACCCCCCGAATTATGTCTCTACCCCTTACAGTGTATGCATACATACCTCTGTACGACTGTACACTGCGTCGTCAGATTAAACTGCACAGCACACTTCCGTTTATTTTCGCTACAGAGCAATGTGGCTTCTCTAAATAATCACAAAAATAAAATAAAAAAAATTAAATGGGGATAGCCTTCTGTTGTCTATTTCAGCAGTTGTACGATGTCTCAGTAGTTACACGATCAAACTAATAAACTAACAGTCTGAGCGTGAACAAAAAATTGACTACTTGCTGCGCAAAAGTAACTCAATTAACAATAAAAGTGAATATAAAGCGAGTTTTAAAACCAAAGCCTTTCTTTCCTACCGCAAGCTATACAATAAAAGATGCAGCTCTAAAACCAAAAACAATGGGGGAGGGGCATGAATTGCCTTCTGAGAAACTCAAAGAAAATGCCCAAACAATTAAAAATTAAAATAAAAAAATTAAAACACACACCCCGTTAAGAGTACAAAAACTCAGTTAAAGTTAGTTTTACTATCTATTGAAATTCAGTGTAAAGCAGAGTCTTCACTTTAAACTGAAATTAAAACCAAAAGAAAACACAATCGATATACAAAAAAATATGCAAAAATAACCAAACCTGAAGATTGGGTTCATACAAAGAAAAACAAAAATGGTGACTCAGACCACATGGCTGAACAAACACAAAGGAAAACAAAATGGTGTCTTCAAAACAAGATGGTGTCCACAGGCCACATGGCTGAACAAACACAAAGGAAGACAAAATGGTGTCTTCAAAACATGATGGTGTCCTCAGGCCACATGGCCGAACACACACAAAGGAAGATAAAATGGTGTCTTCAAAACAAGACCAAACCGTGCCTCTTACAAACAAATCACTGTTTTAACACAAAACAGACTGTGCTACTTAACTCATACTAAACGTTAGACGAACTATAATAGCTACACACTTTACAAAAGTTATTTCACACGGTGACCAGCACTATGAAATAACTCAGACACACAATGCTATGTCATTCAATCTCTGCCGCACATTTAAAACATCACCTAGCACACTCCATGCATATCGTCACGTTGTACTACAGGAAATGGTTTTACATTTAACATAAACCCCATACAAAGACCCTCTAGGCTGTATTGACTATGGGGTCTACAGAGGACAGTAATATAGACTTCTATCCCAAGCCAATACAGCTATCCCTCCCAGTACAAATATAAATCCCTGTCCTTGTACACAAAGAGTGAAACCGCAAAAATTTGTTCTTTTGCTAAGCGGAGTTACCTGCAACAGCGAGCAGAGAGACCAGATTCCGGTTCTAGAACAACAAAAATTTCAAAAGTTGAAATGGAGTCTGTCTTACCAAACTTTGCCGGCCTTTTCCTGTCCCAGAACCGGATCGCTGCGCTGGAACTACGTTGGCTCCAAGCTGGCTCGCCGAAATGTCATGGAAGAATTCCCTTGGGCTTTGTACGCAAATCCACACCGCTCCTAAATGTGGACTTCCAGCGTCTAAATGCACACAAAGCACAAAACAATTCCTTCATGCTTAAAAGCACGTTTGTATCAAGCTCTTTGGTACAAGGAATTTGAAGTACTTCAATGGCACCAGGTAGAATCAGAAACGATGCTGCTTCAAGCTGGAGTATCAAGCGTCTGGGCAGAGCTCAGACACCCGGATTCTTTTATTCATTGAAAACAAAAGGATAACAAAACAGGAAGTGATGGCCCCAACAGCCAATCGCTTCCCTTAATACAAAATGACATCACAGGAAATGACAAACAGTAAAGAGGAGGGCACTCACAGGAGGGAAAGGGGAGGAAGTGCACACACCCCATCTTGATCAGCATGGAGCCCACTCAACACTGTTCAAAGTAAACAGTATATAGTAAGATCATTCTACTTGTTCTTATAGTTTTGGGACAATCTGCGGGGATATTGCTACTGCTGTTGTCAATATACGGTACAAGTACACTGACAAGGCAGATATCAATGTCCTCTTATAAATACAGATATGTATCCATAAAGGGAATAACGAAGTCCGCAAGAGAGAATTAATAGACTTCTCTCATTATGCGGACTTCGCTTCTCTAAAGTGTATAGTCATTGGAAAGCAAGCAGTCCAGCGCATTGCGCTTGATATCTACAAACCAACAAACGCCCACACCCGAAGAGAACACGTTTCAATCCCATAAGAAGGTTTTCATAATGACCGTTTTTACCGCTGGTCTCGATTCAACCCAAGTGCGCTCTGCTAGAGCGCTCCTCGATTAAACATCAGACACAGGGAGACAGATGATAATCTATAAAACGCACATCCTAGAAGAAAATGTCCACATAAATCTTATATAATAAAATTTCCACAACAATTCCCAAACTGAAAACTTTTCACTGATTCTGCTGCTGCGCCTTTGAGGCTTTCTATCACTCGTTGCCTCTTCTGCGCTTCAGGCACCTCCCATGCCTCTACTGCTTGTAATGCCTGCTCCACCCAGGTATCAAAATCTTCTTCCCCTGCAGGGACAGGGAGCTTCCCTGAGAATGTCTTTAGTCTCCGGTAGCTAGTGTCAGGGACGTGCTGGGCTTGAACCTGGGACCTCTTCTGTGTCTGGCATTGACTCTTCCAGCGGAGCTATCTGAGATGCTGGACAGTTCCCTGCCTGATCTGCTGGATAACCTATCTGATCCATTAGACTACTCTGCTTGGTGTCTGATTACTGTTGAACTCTGAACCCCTTGCTCCTCCCATGTACTTCCTATAAAAGACATTCCAGAGATGTTGCCCCTTGCGGTTTGATCTGCTTCTGTTCCCTGAGTTCCTGATTCTGTGCTTGTATCCTGTTTCTGTGTTTGACCCGGCTTCCTGACCACGCTTCTGTCTCCAGTCCTGACCTTGGCTCGTTTGACCCTGCTCAGTTATCTGCCAGTCTGCCTGTTGCCAAGATTCGGCCTGGACTTTGACTCCTCTCTGCCTGCCACTTGTGATGTTTACCTTGATATGTATGACCCGGCTTGTCTGACTGCAAACCTGCACCAGCTTACCTGCATCCGCTGCTTCCAGAACCAGCCGTTCCAGTCTCCACTCAGCTCCACCACTCCAAGCAGTGAGGCTCAGACAGGCACCCTTACCTCACCGTGCTCTTACCACCACTGTCCCCACTCCAGTGGTCTCCGAACCGGGGTTGTACGGGAGGTCCCTCTCCGCACGTCAGGCTCACACCTAAGGTACGTTACAGCTAGTCTCTACATGCACCGTGCTTGTCTTCTGACATTTGGTTAGCAGATCCCCTATGGCATTTATCAGTTCTGGTGATATAGCAGTGGCAGGTGCAGGTGCCACCGGAGGCGTCGCCCTGTCTCCTCTTTCAGGTGGGGTACGGGCCGCAGCCTGCGGTGATCCCATTGGTGATGGTTCCTTCTTTACAGTTACTGCGTGCGCCAACCTATAGGTTCTGTTGTCTGGCGTCCGCACACACTTGCGCTTGCAAGCCTCTGTCATCCCGTCCCAGTACTCCACTAGTGCATACTGATATGAGGTGTCTGGGTCTGACTTTATTTCCGTCACCCACGGTGTGTGATCTGGGGACACTGACTTCATTAACTCCTCTACCGTTTCAGTCGACCATTCCTCCCCAGGGAGGCTGATGACTATCGACTGGTTTGGCTCTGCCCTAGAGGCTTTGCACCACGCTTCTACTGCTTGTGGGTCCATGGGGTCCATGCCGGCACTTCTGGCGTTCACCTGCTGTATCAGGATCCCGGACGAGAACCCCCACGTGTAGCGATACCTTCAGTTAAGAGGGCCGCAGATTTAGTTTGGGCCCTGAACACAGCTCCGCCAACCCCCGGCAATTTACTCGACCCCCTTCTGGCACAGTTAGTCTAGGGTAATATATACTGTATATATCTTATGCTCTATGGTTAAATTCAGACACCAATGCAGTGATAGAAGAATAACAAATTTACTTTCTACTGGCAATAAAATCAACAGTTGTAACAGATCACATGAATCTATCTGCAGAGCCCTGCAGCAATAGTCACACTATAACTAGTAAGATATGGCGCACACGCGCCACGTGTAACAGTACCTCACTATGCACCCTATGGTGCAGCAACTAAATAAACTATCTAGATGGCCAGGCCTGACCATATAACTCAGTCTCTAGGGGGGTAAAATTCTTTGCCTGCAAGTCTTTAAACGTGGTGCACATTTCAGGAACACATTTGTAATCCAAGGGGGGTAAAAATGCCAACACAGTACACTCCACTAGAGATCCGTTTGACTCAGTTCTGCTATGGATCTCCAGGGAGTGGGAAAATGAAATAGGAACTGGTGGGCCACGGTAGTCTGTAGGCCTAACAATGGTATACAGTATTTGTGGATTGAGCATGTGCTCGCTCACCCCTCCGGACGCGATCCCAGTCCGGGAACTTCCACCTGCTGTGTCTCCACACACAGCGTCTGCAGCGGTCGGGTCTCCAGCTCAGCAGCGGTTGAAGAAACCGAGTCAGATGCCACCCAGGCTCGAGATGGTATGGAAGGCTCTTTTGGGTAGCAGCGCAAGGCCCCAGGCTTCAGGCCTTGCACCACAGCGGATCCGCACAGGAAGATCTCTCCACTGAAGTCTCGTGTCCCAAAGAGGCCAAGCTCCGCCTTGCCTCCTCCTTATATAACCCCTCCCATGAGTCTCTGGGGTGGAAACATTGCCGAAAGGGGTTCTGGGTAAGGTAGTCCTGGGAGTCTTAAAGGGGACCCCACTACACCTACAAATACACCCCAAAACACAATATGCTACTCCTCACAAGTATTGAGATATCACATACTTTTATGCAGTCTAGCCACATAGAGTAAGGTGACCAGATTTTTAAAATGAAATCCGGGGACATATTTTTTTTTTACTAGTAATGGCGGCAATCAGCGACTCTCTGCCCGTTGCCGCCCGACTCACAGCCTGTCAAGTCTTACTCTCCAGGCCCTGGCTACTACTGGGTGGGGAGCGGAGGAAGATCACTCCGCCAGCGAAGGCAAGGAGATAAGCAGGTAGGCGGCTGGCCGGACTTGAGCCAAGGCAGAAGAACATGCAAGCGGAGCTGAATGGGTATGCGCCCGAAACTGAAGAAATATTCCCTCCGCTCCAACCAGCACATGATCATCAGAAAGGGGCACAGATAATGAAAAACAATACACCCCCCTAAGCTAGTAGGAGCGGCGGAGCGCGTGGGGGTGTAATTCATAATTTTTTTTTTTATTCTGCACTGACTGTCTTTGAAATTGCCCCAGCCCCTGTTCAAATCCAATCCGGGGACAAAACCGGGGGACGACTTGGTCCGGGGACAGTGTCCTCAATCCCCTTGATTTCTGGCCACCCTAACATAGAGGGGCCAAAAATTCAAGAAGCACTTTCAAGCTTTTAAGGGCCATAAGTTATGCATCTAATTTCCTGACTACCTTTTACATTTTTGGAGGCCCTGGAGCTCTAGGACAGCAGAAACACCCACATAATTGATAACATTTTGTTGAGTAAACACCCATTCTTCAAGAGGCATGGTGAGTCTTTTTGTCACAGGTTTTTGGAAAATGTGAAACTAAATTAAAGATATTTCTCACACACAGTATGGGCATACTTGGAATTTCAACCCAAAACACATTCTTAAACACTGATGTAATCACTCACAGAAGGATGCGCATGGAGATAATCCCTTGGGGGATAAGACCCTTTTTTAATAAAATGGGATCAAAACTACTGGTGAGTTTTCGGAGGTGTGGAAGGGTGTGACCAGAAAGAGGTTACCACAGGTGGAGAAGCACTAAGTGTTGTGGAGCACAATGTACTTAAATTACATCAGCAAGGGAATTGTTTGTGCTGAATAGTGTGTGTGTACACTGGTCACTTAATGGATTATAGCATGGAGAACTTTTTCGACGCACTGGTCACATTATAAGGATGTAGCACACCCCCGTAGGAGCTGCTGGTTTAAATTTGGGCCTTGCACGTGTAGCGGGGTATTACCCTTTTAATCCCCCAGAGACTACATTACCCAGTACACTTTAAGGCACCCAGGGTGGACTTTATAAGGGGGAGGCGGAGCCCAGTTCTTTCTCTTTGGACACCGCCCGCCCAGCAAGTTGAACTGCTGCTTGAGCTTCTGTGACTTTAGGCCAGAAGCCTGGGCCTTTTCTCCAAAGAGCCTTCCGCTCGCACCGAGGAACCTGAGGGGCGTCTCTCCTTTGATACTTCACCTTTGCCAGGAGGACCGAAGACCCGGATGTCGAGGGATCAGTGTACTTAGACACCGCAGCGGAAGAAACGGACGCAGACTGGTCCGGTTGGGTGAGAGAGCACCTGCTCATAGGCAGACACAGTATCTCTGTTACATTGGTGGATTACAAATTCTATTCTTCAAGTGCACCACCGTTGCTAGCGAAGATTTCCCTACAGAACTTCCACTTAGTTCAGTCAGGCCTGACTGTGTAGCGTAGACATTCCTGGGGGCCATATTGTCCACGACGGGAAATAGCTGCAAAGGGGACTATTAGAGTTGCATAGCATTGGGGGCGTGGCCAAGACCGGCATGTGAGAAGACGTGTGTCTCACAGCTCCTCCACAGTACAGTCTACCGATCCTCTCCCGACAGCGATCTGATGGCACCGACCGGCTTTCCAGCTGGCTACCAACCCGCTCACCCTCCCGGTCCAACCGTTCTCTGCACACGCGGAATGGCAAAGAAAAAGGATGATTTCCCGGGGCCCGAAATCCAAGATGGCGCCGCCGCGGCCCTGACTCAGCGCACACCGCGCAGCACAGAAAAATCCAAGGAGGGGACCAGCAAGAAGGCATTGAAGGCTCAGGGTAGGGACTACCCGAGGGACATGACTTACTATACCCAAAAACTAGGGGGTCCCCAAGATCAGACCGAGGGGGGGGACCACAGAGCACCCCCACACAGTAGCACAGGCCTCACAGGAGCAGCCGGCTGGAGGGGCGGGGAGCCATGGAGGTCAGATCAGTACAGTGGAGCAGCCTGTCCCCCTGCACACAGACACAGAGCCAGAGGACACTGAGCAACCAACCCTGGCTGAGATACTGTATCCCTACTGAGGCAGGATCTACAAAAGATCCGTGAACGCACCACGGCGGTGGAAAGCCGGATGAGTGAGATTGAAGATAGGCTGCCCCCAGTTGCTCGGGAGGCCCATGCTGCACATCAGCTAGCCAGAGATGTTAATAACAGAGCTGATGATATGGAAAACCGCTTAAGGAGGAACAACGTACGCATAGTGGGACTACCGGAGAAAACTGAGGGCCGAGACCCTACCTCCTTTGTGGAAGGGTGGCTGATAGAAGTTTTCGGAAAGGAGACTTTTTCCCCATTTTTTACAGTTGAGAGAGCGCACCGCACACCGGGCCGCCCACCACAACCCGGAGCCCCCCTAGGCCCATCCTTGCTCGTCTCCTGCACTATAGGGACAGAGAGGCGGTGCTCCGCCAGGCCAGGGAGAAAGCCAATGTCCAGGTGAATGGAGTCCGGGTGTCCTTTTACCCGGACTTCTCTGCGGAGGTGCAGAGACGCCGGGCCAAGTTCTCTGATATCAAGAGGCGCCTATGTGCAATACAACTACCATACGCCATGTTGTACCCCGCTAATTTGAGAGTTACCGCCAATTGGCAAACCCACTTTTTTGAATCAGCACAAGATGCCGTACTATGGCTGGATCATAATGAACAGGCCCTGCGACACCGTGACAGGGAGGAGGAAGGTGTCTGATCTAATGGCAGCTACTGCAAGGCGCAGCGCCGTCTTTCTATTGCATCGCCTGAATATTCTTTTATGGAAAGCTCACCGTGTGTTCATTTTTTACCCCCCTTCTTTATTCTGTTCTGCTGGGAGACGATATTTTTGTATGTGAACTTGAGCTATCTTGTAAAGTTGCAAGAAAAATGCGATTTCTCTACGCAAGCCGTAGAACAAAAGTGCCTTATTGGTTTCTGCTTCTTGTTGGAGCTATAGGGCCTGCTCTGTTGGCGGCCTGGATCTGTGTTATTTCAAGACCAGTTTATTGTTTTTTGCTTCCAGATTACATATGTGGGATCGTCCTGTTGACGGTCTGGTTCTTTGTTTTTTTGCACACATTCTGGAACTGTAATTCTGCATTCCTGAACTACACCGGAACTTCTGCTGTCCGCCTTAAACTTACACCCCTTGAGGGGTGCATGCCCTTGCTATTATTGTGTCCTGTGCACTTCTGCGGCAGGGGACCCCCGGGTCTGCCTGCCCACAGCCCCCCTTTACTCTGCCCCAATGGCTGAATTACCGATTGTTTCTTGGAACGTGAGGGGCTTAGGCTCCCCACTTAAGCGCATGATGGTATCCTCCTGTCTTAAGAAATATCACCCTATGATTTTATGTATGCAAGAAACGCATCTAACCACTGAAACGCAATGCTGTCTTAAATATGCATGGGTGGGTAAGGCCTACCATTCCACACACACCTCGTACTCTAGGGATGTGAGTGTTATGATACATGCCTCTGTTAATTTCCAGGAAATTGTTGTATGTATAGATGCTGAGGGTCGGTTTATATTTTTACATTGCCGGGTGGGTAAGATGTACTGTATATTGGCCTGTGTGTATATACCCCCGCTGTTTACGGTAGCGGTGCTCCGGCGACTGCTGGCCTACTTGGAGGGCCGGCCGGATCTCCCGCTACTGATCGTGGGGGACTTTAATTGCTGGTTGAGTCCCTCTATGGACAGACACCCCTGCACTGGGGTCTCTGCCGCATCGAGGGAGTCTCCATTGCTGAGACTGCTCAATGAGGTGGGTTGGATTGATATATGGAGGTACAGGCACCCTTTGGATAAACAGTTCTCCTGCTTCTCCAAAACCCATGGGACGCTATCCAGAATTGACCTGGCTGTTGGTAACCCTGCCGTTTTCTCATCTGTCTCTGATGTGCTGTATAGGCCCCGTAGTGTGTCAGATCACTCACATCTAGTGATCACTTTGATTGTCTCCCCTCCTTCCACCCTTCCGAGGGCTCTGTGGAAGTTCAATGGAGCATGGGGGACTTTCTTGATGGCAGGGACTTTGCTGACTCTCCGGTGTCACAGTGGGATGCCTTTAAAGCATATCTGAGGGGGTTACTTATCTCTGAAATTAATAAGGTAAAAAAGAACTCTTCTGGGCTCAGAGAGGACCTTGAAAAACAGGTAACGGCCCTAGAGGAGACATTTGTTCAAACCCCCACGGATTCTGCCAGGGAGGCATGGCAGTCGGCTCAATCAGCTTATGAGCGGCTGTTGTCCTCCATGGCAGAAATTTTTTATTTTTTTTCTAAGTGGGCTTTCTTTGAGGAGGGGGAGAGCACGGGGCGCCTATTGGCCAGGATAGCTAGCTCTCAACAACGTGCCCCCACTATTGGGGCTATCAAAACGCCAGAGGGTAAGATCGTGAACTCTCCTGACCTAATCTTGGCAGAATTGGCCAGATTTTATGAGACCCGACGGAACAGTTCACCCAGAAGGAACTTCTGACCTACTTACAGGGCATTGACTTCCCACAGGGCATTGGATGCCCCCTTTACCTTGGAAGAGCTGCAGACGGCGTTAGCTGCATTCCCCAACTGTAAGGCCCCAGGAGCGGATGGGCTTCCTGTGGAGGTGTACAGGCAATATGCAGGTTTCCTTCTCCCGAAACTACTGACGGTGTTTAACGCGGCCAGGGAACAACAGGTTCTGCCCTCTTCCATGGCCACGGCTAATATTGTTCTAATATTGAAACCCGGAAAGGACCCTATAGACCCAGGCTCCTACAGGCCAATATCTTTTTTACAGAGTGACATAAAACTACTGGCCAAAATGCTGGCGATTAGGCTGAAAGGTGCCATCACTAGCGTCATTCACCCTGATCAAGCTAGCTTCATGCCTAATAAATCGACGTCTGTCAATTTGCGGTGGCTATATCTCAACATGCAATCCCCGGCGGATAATATGGGACAGAGGGCCTTACTCTCATTGGACGCTATGAAGGCCTTTGATAGCGTTGAGTGGGAGTATTTGTGGGAAATTCTTAGGAGATTCGGCTTCGAGACTCGTATATTTCCTGGGTTCGTCTGCTATACCATAACCCGAGGGCGACCATTAGATCTTCTGGGGCTATGTCACACACTTTCAACTTGGGGAGGGGGACGCGACAGGGGTGCCCCTTGTCACCCCTGCTTTTCGCATTGGCCATAGAACCCCTGGCGATTAAAGTTAGAGCCAACCCGGGGATCATGGGATTTAATTACGGGGACAAGCAGGAGAAAATAATGCTTTACGCTGATGACACTATGATGCTGCTTGGGGACGTAGAGGGCTCCCTTACAGAAGCTATGGCCACCGTGGGGGAATTTGGTAGATTTGCTGGGCTCCAAATAAACTGGACAAAATCCTCCCTGATGCTCATTGACGAGGGGGGGTCTCCCCCAACCTCTTCTACGGTGCTCCTGACTGGCTCATTCAAATACTTGGGTATCCAGGTGACGCCCAAGATCTGCGACTATGGTAGATTAAATGTGTCCCCGCTGCTACAAAAATTTCGAGACCAGATCAAGACGTGGAATTCACTCTGCCTGTCTGTAGCGGGTAGAGTTAATCTGATCAAAATTATTCTTTTTTTTTTTTTTTTTTAAATCTGTTTATTGAAGTTTAATATGCATAACATACAACAGTAGATGCGTCCGCTAGACAACATCCAAGAACAGGCCGAGGCCAACTGTCTAACATAGACCAACTAACTAAAATTCCCCCTTCCCCCCCCCCACCCCACCCCCTAGTCACATCCCGACCATTATGTGGATTCATATATCCGTTCATACAGTCACGTGTACTCTAGCAATGCGGGGTCATGGTGTCGTTCTATATTATTTCAGTCGTACCAAGCTAAGTTGTCTAGACATATCCTCCGTAGGGAGCAAGTCAAACCTGTAGTACCTGCATCTCACAAACATTTCTTACCCTACAGTACCGTCGGAGTTAAGCCATGAGTGCCATACCTTATCAAATTTCTTTATGAAACCTCTGCTTTCATATGTGGCTTTGTAATAGGGTAACATTGAGTTTACTAGGCCTTTCCAGGCGGAGATGCTTGGAGCCACCGTTTTTTTCCAGGCTAGTAGGATAGCCTTCTTGCCATAGAAGAACAGTATACTCAACAGTGTACGCATGGCCCTTGAGGGCACCACATTATCAACCAGCCCCAGGAGACAGACTTTAACATTCACTGGAATCGGGACTGATAGAAGATCTGTAATACATGCAATAATATCCGTCCAGAATTTCTGGACAAGGGGGCAATGCCAGAAAATGTGGTCAGCGTAAGCAGGTGAATGAGAACATCTCCAACACTCCGTTGAGGCTGAGGGAAAAATCCTCCCCAGTCTAGCCGGTGTGTAGTAACTCCTATGTAAAAATTTGAATTGAATCAACCTATCCCTGGCCGACACAAGGTTCTTGAAAGGTTGAGTCCATAAGCCATCCCATTCCTCGCCCTGTACCTCTGGGACTTCTCTCACCCATTTTTCCTGGCAACTGGTGATAGTTTTGGGAGTCACTTTAAAGAATTCCTTGTATGTTTCTGAGAGAGGCTTTGCCAGCTCTTCTCTTGTCAGCATCATTTCCAGGGACGAGAGTATAGACTCTACTTTCAGTACATGAAATTGTACTTGGAAAGCATGTCGGGCCTGTAGAAATCTAAACAGGTAATGATTGGAGAGGTCATGTCTAGATTTAAGTTGTGAAAAGGATTGTATTTCTCCAAAAGATGTTATGTCTTTCAACGTCTTAATTCCTTTAACCGCCCAGATCATAGGATCTGGTAGGTTATAGAATTGGGGTAGAGTCGGATTCATCCAGATGGGGGTTGAGGGTGACACCCCCCGATAGCTGGGGCATGCGGTTTTCACCGCCATTTCCCAGGCCTTAATGTTTGCCTTTATTGTCAATGTCAGCGGGAGATCAGATCTAGTGCCTCTAAACAGCGCATATCTCAGACTGTCATATGATCCCAGATGAGCCGCCTCCAAAACCGTAGCCGCGTTACCGCCATCTGCCATCAACCACCTGCGGGCAAAAACCATTTGTCCAGCCAGGTAGTATTTTTGCCAGTCAGGCACCGCCAGACCCCCTTGGTCTCCTGGCTCCTGTAGTACTTTTAATCCTATTCGGGGGACCTGGGGGTCCACAAAAAGGTTGAGACTACACTGTCAAACTTCCGAAAGGTAGCTTTCGGAATCCAGACAGGTGCATGTCGCTAGAAATACAGGACCACGGGAAGAAATGTCATCTTTTGGAGACTTATTCTGCCTACAAGAGATAGTGGGAGCTTGGACCAGGTCTGTATCTTCTGTTTCAGTCGCGTAATTAAGGGAAGTATGTTAAGTGGTATATAGTCCTGCACATTTGCTGTCACCTGGACCCCTAGGTATTTGAAAGAAGAGACCCACTGTAGTGGTAGATTGGGATCAGCTTTGTCCTTAGCTCCGGGGTCTATCGGCAGGATGGAAGATTTGCCCCAGTTCACTTTCAGACCCGAGAAGGTGGCAAAGCGATCGATTGCTTCTAGCGCTTTTTTCAGGGACTCCCCCGGGTCATCTAGGAACAGCAGCATATCATCAGCATACAATGCCAAGGTTTCATCAATCGTGCCCACCCGGATGGAATTTATGCCTTTATCAGACCTAAGTGCAACTGCCAATGGTTCTAGGGCGAGAGAGAACAGAAAAGGGGACAGTGGGCATCCCTGCCTAGTCCCCCTACCCACCTCAAAGAAGTCCGAGGTGGAGGTTCCTAGTAGTGATGAGCCGAACACCCCCGGGTTCGGTTCGCACCAGAACCCGCGAACGGACCGAAAGTTCGAACGAACATTAGAACCCTATTAAATACAATGGATGCGAACGTTCGAATTCTAAAGTGCTAATTATAACAACTATTATGCATGTTATTGTCCTAAAAAGGGTTTGGGAACCCGGGTTCTGCACCAGGGGACATGTATCAATGCAAAAAGAAGTTTTAAAAACGGTCGTTTTTCGGGAGCAGTCATTTTAATGATGCATAAAGTGAAAAAAAAAAAGTCAAATATTCCTTTAAATATCGTACCTGGGGGGTGTCTAAAGTATGCCTGTGAAGTGCCACGTGTTTCCCGTGTTTAGAACTGTCCCTGCACAAAATGACACTTCTAAAGGAAAAAAAAGCCATTTAAAACTGCTTGCGGCTTTAATGTAATGTCTGGTCCCGGTAATATGGATGAAATTCTTTAAGAAAAATGGCATAGCTACCCCATGACCCCCCCCCTACCCCAGCCCATTACCAGCCCCTTTGGGTCTTGTATGGATATTAAGGGGAACCCCGCACATAAAATAAAAAAGGCCCTATATACTCTGAACAGCCCTATACAGGCGGTGCATACAAGACAGGGACTGTAGGTTTGTTCTTATGTAGAGTCTGTTTGTAATTTTGAACAGGTACATTGTTGAAGTGTAGCTCCAGACCAAAAATCTATTTTTAAACTTTTTGGAAAACATAGGTAAGGGTTATCACCCCTGTAACATTTGTTTTGCTGTCTGTGCCCCTGTTCAGAACATTTCACCTCACTTTCCGTCCCAATGACAACTCTTTTTGAAATGTGGTCTTTTTCTTGAAACAAGGATTGCTGATAAAGCATCAGTACAGAGGAGACACCTTTCTCCCATATTTATTCTTACAGGAGAGAATTTTCCTTCCTAGTGGTAGATTTCCTCTCACTTCCTGTTGTCTTCTTGCGTTTGCAAGTAGGAGTCGTTTGTAAGTTGGATGTTTGAAAGTAGGGACCTGCCGTATATACTCTGCAGAAATAGGCCCCTTAGTTGTTGGTGTTGGCACAACACTGTAAGCACTCACAGTTACTCTTGGTTGGTGCTGGAACGCCCTGCTGTCAACTATTATATCAGGAATTTTAATTACATATAATTGTTGAACAGTGGTAGTAAAAATTGGGCCTTTGATGGTGGTGCTGGTGCCACAACACTGTAAGCCCTGACAGTTACTCTTGGTGGGTGCAGCAATGGGCCCTGCTGTGAATTATTAGATCAAGAATTGTAATTACATGCCCCTGTTGAACAGGGGCTGAAAAATTGGGCCTTAGGCACTGGTGGCACAACACTGCAACCCCTCACAGATACTGTACTTGGAGCACAGCAATGAGCCCTGTTGCAAAGTATTGCTTCAAAAATTGTAATGACACGCCCCTGTTAAACAGGGGCTGAAAAATTGGGCCTTAGGCACTGGTGGCACAACACTGCAACTCCTCACAGATACTGTACTTGGAGCACAGCAATGAGCCCTGTTGCAAAGTATTGCTTCAAAAATTGTAATGACACGCCCCTGTTAAACAGGGGCTGAAAAATTGGGCCTTAGGCACTGGTGGCACAACACTGCAACTCCTCACAGATACTGTACTTGGAGCACAGCAATGAGCCCTGTTGCAAAGTATTGCTTCAAAAATTGTAATTACACGCCCCTGTTAAACAGGGGCTGAAAAATTGGGCGTTAGGCACTGGTGGCGGCACCCATAAACAAAAATGATCTTACAAGCTATCATCATCAATCGTATCATTGAGGACTCGGAGGAGGAGGATAGCCAGTCAACATAACAGCACAGGCACTCAGCATCAGCATCAGTCTTGAAGGGATGTGACATGTTAAAATCAATTAGTCTGTTATATCAGCATCAGGTGTGTGGTAGCTGGTGGTGATCCAAGACTGGTTCATCTTGATGAAAGTCAGTCGATCAACCGAGTCGGTGGACAGGCGCACCCTGTGATCCGTGACAAATCCTCCAGCAGCACTGAATGTGCGTTCCGAAAGAACGCTGGATGCAGGACAGGCCAGTAGCTCAATTGCATACTGTGCAAGCTCTGGCCAGTGATCCATCCTCAAGACCCAGTAAGCCAGAGGATTTTCGGTGGGGAAGGTGTCCAAGTCTGACCTTGCCCCTAGATATTCCTGCACCATGTTTATCAGACGCTGGCGATGGTTGCTGGAACCGATCATACTTTGGGGCTGCGGACTAAAGAATTGTCTGAACGCATCGGTCAGACGGCCACCTTCCCCACCGCTCCTTCTTTGACTGGCCGAAGCCTCAGCAACTCGTTGTCCAGGACCAGGAGTTTGCAACCTCCCAGTCTCTGGGAACGCGTTGCACAGACCTTTCTGCAAGGCCTCCCGGAGTTGTCTCATCCTCTGCTCCCTCTGCGACGGTAACATAAGGTCCGCAACCTTACCCTTGTACCGTGGATCAAGGAGAGTGGCCAGCCAGTAATGGTCCCTCTCCTTGATCCGAAGAATACGAGGATCCTTCCGCAGACTTTGCAGGATCAGGGAGGCCATGCAGCGTAGGTTTGCTGAGGCATTCGCTCCGGAGTCCTCTGGGTCACTAAGGACGACATGATCCGCAGCCACCTCCTCCCAGCCACGTACAAGTCCACTGGTTTCTTGGGACTGTAAATCATCCCTAAAAGACTGCTGCTGATGATGCTGAGTGCCAGCCTCCACCTCCATGCTGACACAATCCTCCTCCTCCTCCTCCTCCTCCTCCTCCTCTTCCTGTGCGATGGGTGGGACAGAAGGAACACTGTCTGGGTAAAGGGGGCCTTGAGAGGCAAGGAAGTCCTCCTCTTCCTGCCTCTGTTCTGCCTCAAGTGCCCTGTCCATTATTCCACGCAGCGTGTGCTCCAACAGGTGGACAAGAGGTACAGTGTCACTGATGCATGCACTGTCACTGCTCACCATCCTCGTGGCCTCCTCAAATGGTGCCAGGACAGTGCATGCATCCCTGATCATGCCCCACTGGCGTGGAGAAAAAAAACCAAGCTCCCCTGACCCTGTCCTGGTGCCGTAGTCGCACAGGTACTCATTGATGGCCCTCTGCTGCGTGTGCAGCCGCTGCAGCATGGCCAACGTTGAGTTCCACCTGGTGGGCATGTCACATATAAGGCGGTTCTTGGGCAGGTTCAACTCCTTTTGCAGCTCAGCCAGGCGAGCACTGGCATTATAAGATCTGCGGAAATGCACACAGACTTTCCTGGCCTGCCTCAGGACATCCTGTAAGCCCGGGTACCTGCCCAAGAAGCGCTGCACCACCAGGTTAAGGACGTGAGCCACACAGGGCACATGGGTCAGTTGTCCCTGTCGGAGGGCGGAGAGGAGGTTGGTGCCATTGTCGCAAACCACCATTCCTGGCTTAAGCTGGCGTGGCGTCAACCACCTCTCGGCCTGGCCCTGCAGAGCAGACAGGACCTCTGCCCCAGTGTGGCTTCTGTCCCCCAAACACACCAGCGCAAGCACGGCATGGCATCTTTTTGCCTGCGTACTTGCGTAGCCCCGTGAACGGCTACGGAGCACCGCTGGTTCATAGGACAAACCACAGGAAGAGGCCATGGAGGAAGAAGAAGAGGAGGGGGTGGAGGAGAGAGGTGTGTCACAACCAGTAGTAGCATTTTGGAGGCGTGGCGGTGGGACAACCTCCAACACTACTGCACCTTGTCCTGAATCCTTCCCAGCTGCCAAAAGAGTGACCCAATGGGCCGTGAAAGAAAGGTAACGTCCCTGTCCATGCCTGCTGGACCATGAGTCAGCGGTAATATGCACCTTACCGCTGACCGCCCTGTCCAGCGAGGCCAAGACATTGCCTTCCACATGCCGGTAGAGAGCCGGAATAGCCTTCCGTGAGAAAAAGTGGCGTTTGGGAACCTGCCACTGAGGAACCGCACATTGCACAAACTCACGGAAGGGGGCCGAGTCTACCAACTGAAAAGGCAGCAGTTGAAGCGCTAGCAATTTAGCCAAGCTAGCATTCAACCGCTGGGCATGTGGATGGCTGGGAGTGAACTTCTTTCGACGGTCCAGCAGCTGGGGCAGGGAAATTTGCCTGCTAGAATCGGACGTCGGTGTACTGCTAGCAGAGTGGGCGCAAGTACTTGGCTGTGACACACCTAATTCTACACCTTCATTCCTCTCAGTGCATGTTTCAGAGAGGACTGAAGTTATAGTGGGGTTGGAGATCCCAGCTGATGCGGTGCAAGGAGAGGTCCGCTTTGTTCTTTGGTGTGGGTCTTTGAGGTAGGCTTGCCAAAGAGCTGCATGGCAGGTCAACATATGTCTGGTCAGGCATGTGGTACCCAAGCGGCTGATGTTTTGGCCACGCGATATACGCTTGAGACATATGTTGCAAACAGCAGCTGTGCGATCTGATGCACTAGCCTCAAAAAAGGCCCACACCAAAGAACTTTTTGAATGACGGGCAGAGGCAGCGCCCTGCACAGGCGGAGCTCTGCGGTGTGATTCCGTCGGTGTACTGCCCTTACGCTGGCCATCAAAGGGCATCCTGCCTCGTTGGAGATGTGCCTCCTCCTCATCCTCCTCCTCCTCCTCTCTCCTATTAGGCACCCACGTGGAGTCAGTGACCTCATCATCCCCTCCCTCCTCATCACTGGAGCCAATCTGGCAGTATGCTGCAGCTGCTGGAACATGACTGCCAGATTGGTGTCCTTCTTGAGCATCCCCTCTGTCTGCTCTCACGCTACTGCCTTCCTCTAGCTGGGTTTCATCATCAGACCCTTCGAAACGCTGGGCATCCTCCTGGAGCATGTACCCAACACTGTGCTGAAACAGTTCGGGGGACTCCTCAGGAGGAGGACATGGTGGGTCTAGGGAAGGAGTGACTGATGATTTGTCTGACATTGATACCAGGGAAGACGACGCTTTGGCAGCTGCTTTTCCAGTACCCTGAGCCTGGGTGAGAGAGGATGAGGAGGAGGAGGAGGGCTTGGTCATCCACTCTACCAAGTCTTCGGCATGATGTGGCTCAACATGTCCAGCTGCCGAAAAGAAGGACAAGCGTGTCCCATGGCCATGTGCTGATGACAATGCACCGCGTCCACGACCAGCACTGTTGCCCCCAGACACAGAGCCTGCTTGCCCTCTTTTATTGCCTCCTGACTGTCTGCCTCTCCTTGTTTGCCTTCCAGACATTCTAATAGATGGCCTGCAGGGAGATGGGAAAAAAGCAATAAGGGCTACCTTCAGGTGTCCTTCTCTGTCCCTTGAAACAAGGACTTTCACAGTGAAATAAACTGACACTCTCCCTACCTACAGTTTTCTGTCCCTAGAATAAATGTTTTTTTTAATCACAATATAGCACAAGGACAATTCACTCACTGTCCTTACAGGTCCCTGGAAACAAGGACTTGCAGAGTGAAATAAACTGACACTCTCCCTACCTACAGTTTTCTGTCCCTAGAATAAATGTTTTTTTTTAAGCACAATATAGCACAAGGACAATTCACTCACTGTCCTTACAGGTCCCTGGAAACAAGGACTTGCAGAGTGAAAGAAAAAAAACACTCTCCCTACCTACAGTTTTCTGTCCCTAGAAAAAATGTTTTTTTTAATCACAATATAGCACAAGGACAATTCACTCACTGTCCTTACAGGTCCCTGGAAACAAGGACTTGCAGAGTGAAATAAACTGACACTCTCCCTACCTACAGTTTTCTGTCCCTAGAATAAATGTTTTTTTTAAGCACAATATAGCACAAGGACAATTCACTCACTGTCCTTACAGGTCCCTGGAAACAAGGACTTGCAGAGTGAAAGAAAAAAAACACTCTCCCTACCTACAGTTTTCTGTCCCTAGAAAAAATGTTTTTTTTAATCACAATATAGCACAAGGACAATTCACTCACTGTCCTTACAGGTCCCTGGAAACAAGGACTTGCAGAGTGAAATAAACTGACACTCTCCCTACCTACAGTTTTCTGTCCCTAGAATAAATGTTTTTTTTAAGCACAATATAGCACAAGGACAATTCACTCACTGTCCTTACAGGTCCCTGGAAACAAGGACTTGCAGAGTGAAAGAAAAAAAACACTCTCCCTACCTACAGTTTTCTGTCCCTAGAAAAAATGTTTTTTTTAATCACAATATAGCACAAGGACAATTCACTCACTGTCCTTACAGGTCCCTGGAAACAAGGACTTGCAGAGTGAAATAAACTGACACTCTCCCTACCTACAGTTTTCTGTCCCTAGAATAAATGTTTTTTTAAGCACAATATAGCACAAGGACAATTCACTCACTGTCCTTACAGGTCCCTGGAAACAAGGACTTGCAGAGTGAAAGAAAAAAAACACTCTCCCTACCTACAGTTTTCTGTCCCTAGAAAAAATGTTTTTTTTAATCACAATATAGCACAAGGACAATTCACTCACTGTCCTTCCAGGTCCCTGGAAACAAGGACTTGCAGAGTGAAATAAACTGACACTCTCCCTACCTACAGTTTTCTGTCCCTAGAATAAATGTTTTTTTTAAGCACAATATAGCACAAGGACAATTCACTCACTGTCCTTAGAGGTCCCTGGAAACAAGGACTTGCAGAGTGAAAGAAAATAAACACTCTCCCTACCTACAGTTTTCTGTCCCTAGAAAAAATGTTTTTTTTTAAGCACAATATAGCACAAGGACAATTCACTCACTGTCCTTCCAGGTCCCTGGAAACAAGGACTTGCAGAGTGAAAGAAAAAAAACACTCTCCCTACCTACAGTTTTCTGTCCCTAGAAAAAATGTTTTTTTTAATCACAATATAGCACAAGGACAATTCACTCACTGTCCTTACAGGTCCCTGGAAACAAGGACTTGCAGAGTGAAAGAAACTGACACTCTCCCTACCTACAGTTTTCTGTCCCTAGAATAAATGTTTTTTTAAGCACAATATAGCACAAGGACAATTCACTCACTGTCCTTCCAGGTCCCTGGAAACAAGGACTTGCAGAGTGAAAGAAACTGACACTGTCCCTACCTACAGTTTTCTGTCCCTAGAATAAATGTTTTTTTTAAGCACACTATAGCACAAGCACAAAACACACTGACACTCTCCCTACCTATCCTTCTCTTTCCCTAAACTAAAGGAATCCAGGTTAAGCAAGAAAGAAATAACAGTCACTGTCCCTGCCTATGCTGCTCTATCCCTGCTCCGGAACACACTACACTAGGCCGCCGTGCTGGCGGCCTTTTATAGTGTGGGGCGTGTACTAAACACCCTCAGCAATAATTGGCCACAGGCATCCTGCCTGTGGCCAATCATTGCTCTCCTCGCTGCCGGCGCTGTGATTGGCCAAGCATGCGGGGTCACAGTGCATGCTTGGCCAATCACAGCGCCTGGATGACACTGCGATGGCGTAGTGCATTGTGGGCCGTTCGCGTCACTCGAATTTGGCGCGAACGGCCCAAATCGTTCGATCTTCATCGAACAGCCGATGTTCGAGTCGAACGTATGTTCGACTCGAACACGAAGCTCATCCCTAGTTCCTAGCTGAATTGCTGCTCTCGGTCGTCTGTATAGCAAGGACACCCACCTCCTATACTGCGGTCCAAACCCCATCACCTCCAAAACCTTGAACATGTACAACCAATCGACTGAGTCGAAAGCCTTCTCGAAGTCTATTGACACTACAATTCTATTACTGTCGGGTTTTGGTGGGATTTGCAGATGCGTGAAGGGTCTCCTTAGGTTCATGTCTGTCGATTTTCCCGGCATAAAGCCTGTCTGGTCAATATTAACAATGGATGCGAGTACAGTCGCAAGTCTAAGGGCTAGTATCTTGGTCAAGATTTTTAAGTCCGTGTTGAGTAAAGCTATCGGTCTGTACGAAGCACATTCCCGTGGGTCCTTGCCTGGTTTTATAGCAGAACCATATAGGCGTCCAACATGGAATCAGGCAAGGTATCATGCTCGTGACAGTATGCCAGAAGTACGTTCAACCTAGGTGCCACTACTTCCATATTTGCCTTATAAAAGTCAGCCGGGAGACCATCAGGACCCGGAGCTTTGTTAGGGGGGAAAGTAAAGATAGCCTTTTCGATTTCCTTTTTTGTGATTTTGGCGTCTAAAGTGTGCATATCTGTTTCAGATAGTCTCGGTATGGGTAAGACATTTAGGAGAGATTCTAAAGTCGACATGTCATATGGAGGGATAGGAGAGTATAGGGTGGAGTAAAATTGGACAAAAGTGTGCATAATGCGTCCCGGCTCGTCTACCAAGTTCCCTCCCGTGTCTTTTATTATCGGGATGCAGGTGAGTGAATGGTAATCAGCCACCAACATGGCCAATAGTTTGCCGTTCTTGTCCCCTTCAGCAAAGGTTGTTTGTGCGTTCCTAACTAGATCTGCACGGGCCTGTCCTGTAAAATGTACAGATAATGTACGACTTGCTTCCAGCAAGGCCGCATATGAGGCCCCTGTAGGGGCATCAGCATACGCCCCAGCCCTCACTCTTTCCTCTTGTTGCAGCAACTCGGTTTCCTCCTTGTCATTTTTGGTCACTAATTTAATGGCTGAGATATACTCCCCCCGGGTCACTGCCTTGAAAGCGTCCCAAACAGTCATGGGGTCTGCTGTGTCGTCGTTAGATGACCAATACATTTGCATGGCTTCAGTCACCTGGGCCGAGACCTGTTCATTTTGTATCCAACCTGGTTGGAGCCTCCAACCACCCCTCCAAGCCCCCGCCCGAAAAGACAGGGTGACCGCAAGGGGGTTGTGGTCCGTTAAGCCTCCGGGGAGGTAAGAGACCTCCCTAACGTATGGCGACAGTAGGCCATTCCCGAAAGCCAAGTCAATTCTGATCAAAATGATTCTTATGCCCCAATTGCTATATGTGCTCCATAACGCCCTGACGGTAGTGACCCTGAAGGTATTTAGAATTATCAATTCCCTGTTCCGTATGCTCATATGGAAGAACCGCACTCCCAGAATTAAACTTGAACACCTCCAACGCCCAAAGGATGAGGGGGGACTTGCCCTCCCTAATCCTTGGCTGCATTACATTGCTGCGCAATTGCAGCAATTGAAAGGTACAATACGCACAAGTGTGGACAGAGAGGAAGAGAATGGTGGCTCCTCCGAACTAGTGATGCTACATACTGTACAGAGAGCTTCGATACCGACAGCCCTGGAGTCACTGGCGTTTGGGAAACCGAACAAACAATACCCGACCTATAACCTTATCCAAAAAATCTGGAACAAAACTAGGTATCTACAGGGGGTGGTAGGGTACATGGACTATAGCCCTTAATGGGCAAATGATTCATATGCTGAATTGGCTAAACTGCAGCATGGTGCGCTTTGGAGGAGATATGGGGTGATATACCTTAGTCAGATTATTCGCAATGGGAAACTACACTCATTTGAAGTACTACAGGGTCTTTTTGGTTTGCCGCAATCTATGAGGTTTTACTATATGCAATTACAACATGCTATAACTTCACAGGCCAAATCCTCGGATTGGATCCCTTCCCCAACTCCGTTGTTTAACCTGATTGCTAGAGCGGATAATACTAAGGGGTTTATATCGCAATGTTACAATATGCTTTTACAGAAGTTTCTTACTAAACACCCTTTGCGAATGCTGGACAAGTGGGAGGGGGAGGTGGGACCGATTGATGGTGATCAGTGGGAGGAAGCCCTACAGGCAGTACCCACTTGCTCCCTAAATGTATCCCATAGAGTGTCGCAACTGTATTTGTTGCTGAGGGTGTACTATACCCCCCACAGGTTGTTTGCTATGGGCCTACGGTCCACTCCGTTATGCACCAGGTGCAAGAGGGATCATGGAGACTTGATCCACCTACTGTGGAGGTGCCCAAAACTTCACCCATATTGGAGGGGGGTTGTGGACACTATAGACAGGGTATTTCAGGTCTCGTTGCCTACAGACCCTAAACACTGCCTATTGCATATATTGGAGGAACTGGAATGGGAAGAATGTACTAGGGTGGCTGTCATTAGATCTCTGTTCATGGCACGTAAGCTTATAATGTCCCATTGGATATCGGAGGATCCCCCTACTCTTAAGGAATGGATTGCTGTAATGGGTGATATGCTTCAGAAGGAAAAAACTATATACCAACATAGAGGTAGCACGCAGAAAATCGAGAATCTATGGGGACCATGGCTGGATGTACCGGGCCTGGCCCCGGTGGATCTGGTCACGGGAAGGCTGATGGGCATGTGCACACACATATAACGGAGGGTTCTGTGGGGGAGAGCTATCATGGACCATCTAGGCTCTGAGGAAAGGGGTGCGCCCCAGAAACGCGTCAGCTATCCAGTTGTCTGAAGTACTGTCCGACCCTCTCTGTCATCGAGTCCAGTCGGCAAGTGCCAAAGAATTTCCAGCTGATTTGTCCGATAAGCTTTTATTTAAGCTCCGTTTGTGAGTAAGATTACTGCTTTTTTATATTTTAAATAAAACGTCTAAGTGGTAATACACTAGGTCGGTGCGCCCTCCTTTTTTCTTTCTTTTTTCTAGCCACATGAACACCCATTGTTCTGAGGAGGGCTGCAAGACTTTAGACTTTGCCTTTAGACGGAACCACACTACCCGTGTTTTGACGATACACCGAGAGCGCAGGAGATTTTTGTCTTTCTGGGCATGGGTACCTGACAGGGTTTATACTAGAGGGCCGGGCCTTCTTTGAGGGTACTGGCTGCACAACGCAGCTCTGGGAGGAGGCTCTGTTTGAGTGGACAGGGAGTATGCAGGATAACCATGTAGACTATGCAGAAGTGTGATTTACATTGCTTATTATGTACTGGATTGTTTTATGTAGCCTTGATGTATGTCTTTTTCATGTTCTTTAATAAACTTTTTTTCTGGATAAAAAAAAAAGAGTTGCATAGCATTGTATACTTGTCTGCTTGTTTAACATTGTTTATTGCAGGGCTCTGCGCATGACACGTACCCTCCTGTTTTATTGCTTACCCACTAATCTAAGTAAACATACAAGGGTTAAGTATATTGGTGTCTGTGTTCTTTACTTTACAGAAGAGATAGGTAAAGGAAGTTTTAAAATATCACTGTGTGTTCTTGTCATAGGATTGTGCCGCTGTGAGTTACAGGCCTCACAATCCTATCATCCCCTACTAACTGTGCCAAGGGAGGTTAGACCTGATTGCCAGGGGTTGACAGCGGTGCACTACAGTGCCCAAAATCATACAGGCGGCCCTCTTAACTGGGGGTATCGCTACACGTGGGGGCTCGGGAATGGGATTCCTGTATACTGCACGCTGCAATCAAGCCAGTCAGAAGTACCAGCATGGACCCGCCAGAAATGACACAGTGGTGCGCAGCGGTTGGCGCAGATTCAACCGAGGCGGTAGTTATTGAACTCCCGGGGGGGATCTGGCAAGAAAACGAGATAAAGCAGCTCATAATGTCATTGTCTCCGAATCAGAAGGCATGGGTGATGGATATAAGGCCAGATATCTTGTGTACATACGCACTATTGGAATGGAGAGGAGAAGTTCCGGAAAATTTTAGAGGTCAGAACATAAAAGCCACAGATAAACAGATATACTGCTAAGTGCATATGAGGGCTGTGAAGAAGGAATCTCAAAAAATCTCTCCGCCATCATCCCCACTACTCTTCCCCAAAATGCAAAGCAGTCGGGATACGATAGCCCCGGGGACACCACTGGCAGCCATAGGGCCGGAACTATTGAATGCTCTGGGAGACTTTGTCACTAAGTGCCAGAAGAGCAACACGGTACATGTGGAAGCCGGGTACCGGAAGCTCCGGATCTTTTCAGGAAAGCTACCTGTGCCTTCCGGGGAAGAAGACTTCGACACCTGGATTGAGCAGGCAATGCAGGCAGTAGAAGGATGGGAAGTACCAGAAGCGCAGAAGAAGCAGCGCATCAGTGAAAGTTTGAAGGGCGCTGCTGCTGAGGCTGTGAAGAACCTTAGGTTCAGCAATGCTGCTTGTACTGCATATGACTATCTGGCTATGTTGCAGGAGGAATTTGGCCAGCTGGAAAAGGTGACTGAACTAATGTACCAATTCGAGCATACCCTCCAACAGCCGGGAGAGAAATTATCCGAATATGTCCGGAAGTTAAACATAATGCTGTGCCAAATTGTACTCAAAAAGGGAATGCTGCCCCAAGTCATAGATGCAATTAGGATGAAGCAGATCCTGAGGGGAGCTCTACGTTCAGATTCAGTTTGGCTCCACTTGAAGACCTCTGAAGGAGTCATGGATTTGAGTTACCCAGACCTTGTGCGGATCATAAGGGACAAAGTAGCCCTGTTGAAGGACCAACAGGTGGCTAAGAAGATCACTCCCCTCCCCTCAGTGGGAGTCAGAGCAGCAGTAACCACTGAACGGGACTTAGAGGGGGAGACCTTAAGGTCCCAGATGACTCAAGTGCTGGACTTATTGACCTCTCTACTGGCCAAGAACTCTGGAGCCAAAGAGCAAGAGGAGATCAGGAAGGAACCACGCCAGAGTGTTTCCACTCCAACATCCCCACAGGGAAGAAGAGAAACTGTCTGTTTCAACTGTGGAGGATTCGGCCATTTCGGAAGAGTGTGCCCCAGTCCAAGGAAGAACCGAGGCACTTACCACCAGCCGGCGGAAAACTTCAGAGGGCCCCAGTGAAGGAGTCAGCCGGGCGCCCACTATTTACAGAAAGCTCCAAAAAGATCCAAAAGCCATAAGAGGGAAAGGGAAAGAGAAACAATGCCCCTCCTAACATACCCAATACCACTTGTCAGGAGTTGAAATCTAACAATCTAAGGGAAATCAATGCATACCAGGCCCAACAAGGATTGAGATCCAGAAGGAAATGGAAAAAAAAGAAAACCTCAAAAAGAAAGTCCAAGAGTCCAAAGAAAGAGACCCCCCAGAAGAGTTTTCCAGCCAAGTTAATAGGGCCCTCCCCCCTAGTCCCCATTCAGGTGGAGGGAGTCTACACCAAAGCCATCCTGGACACAGGAGCCCAAGTGACCCTTTTGTATAAAGACTTTTACCAGAAACACCTGAGTCACGTGCCCCTACAAAAGCTGGAAGACTTAGAGATATGGGGAATTGGTACTCACAGGTTTCCATACGACAGTTATGTTTCAATCAGGCTGGCCTTCGGTCCCTCTGTGACAGGAAAGGCAGAAGTCTTTGACGCCCTGGCAGTAGTTTGCCCTCGCACACCAGGAGCCAACACGAGTTCCCTGATCATAGGGACCAACACTGATCTGGTCAGGAGACTGCTGACACCTCTAGCACAGGAGCAGGGTACTTCAGGAGACAGGATCCACCCCATGCTGCAGCAGGTCTACCGGAAGTTGGTACTGGAACAGAAGGCCCCAGAAGAGGGGGTGGGGAAAGTCTGGAGACTGTCAAGGAAGGAGATGTTGCCGCCTGGTGAGATGACCTGCCTGCAGGCTACTGTGAAACTCTCATGGGAGGAGCCTGGCCCCTTTGTGGTCCTGGAACCAGACCCCCAAGACACCCACCCAGGGTTTAAAGTGATCCCCGAAGTGATCCCGTTGAGGGCATTGAAGAAGACGAAGGGCCAAATCCCAGTAAGCATCAGGAATGTCACTAGTTCTCCCATGAAGATTCCGGCCCGGATGTTGCTGGGAAGAGTAAACCCTGCCACCCCAGTGGCCCTGTCCGACTTGGAGAAGGCTGAAGGAGGAGAACACACTCTAGAGAATCTCTGCCTAGAGACCACCACCCTACCACCAGTGTGGAAGGAGAGAGCCAAGGCCCAGCTGACTAGATGGAGAAAAATATTCTCAAAGGACGAGTTTGACGTAGGGTGTGCAAGGAGTGCCACCCATAAGATCCGTCTGCAGGAAGACAAACCTTTTCAGGAGAGGGTCCAACGAGTCCACCTGGCTGACCTAGATGATTTACGTGAACAGTTGACAGAGCTTAAGAGAACTGGGGTTATTCGGGAGTCCAGAAGCCCATATGCCTCCCCTATCATGGTAGTCAGGAAGAAGAATGGGTCGCTGAGACTTTGTATAGACTACAGGACTCTCAATAGAAGGACCATACCCGACCAGTATACCACCCCCAGGATAGAAGATGCCTTACAGAGTCTGTCTGGAGCCAAGTGGTTCAGCGTCATGGACCTAAAGAGTGGGTATTATCAAATCCCAATGCACCCTGATGACAGGGAGAAGACCGCATTTATCACCCCAGTAGGATTCTATGAGTTCAACAGGATGCCTCAGGGCCTGCCAGGGGCCCCTGCCACTTTCCAGAGATTGATGGAGAAGACTGTGGGAGACATGAATCTTATCGAAGTCCTGGTGTACCTAGATGACATCATTGTCTTCGGGAGGACTCTGGAGGAGCACAAAGAAAGGCTGGAGAAAGTCCTAAAGAGACTCAGTGAAGAGGGACTTAAGCTCTCCAGGGAGAAGTGTCAGTTTTACCGGTCCTCGGTCCACTATCTGGGACACATAGTGTCTGAAGAGGGAGTGTCTACAGACCCTGACAAACTGGAAGCTGTTACCTCCTGGCCCCGACCAACTACAGTGCCTGAGCTCAGGTCCTTCCTGGGGTTCTGCTCCTACTACCGCAGGTTTGTGGAAGGGTTTGCAAAAATTGCCAAACCTCTGAATGAGTTACTGAAGACAGAAGGAGAGGAGGATGATACTGGCCCCAGGAAGCCCGGAGAGTCCGTGGAAGACCAGTGGACAGAGAAATGTGAAGAGGCCTTCGAAATGCTGAAAAAAAGTCTGACCACTGCCCCGGTCTTGGCCTATGCTGACACCAAGAGACCATATGAACTACATGTGGATGTCAGCCATGATGGTCTGGGAGGTGTACTGTACGAGGAGTATGAAGGACAACTCAGGCCAGTCGCCTATGTGAGTAGGAGTCTACCACCAGCGGAGAAGAATTACCCCACCCACAAATTGGAGTTCCTGGCCCTAAAGTGGGCAGTTGTTGATAAACTCAAAGACTACCTGTATGGAGCAGACTTTATAGTAAAGACAGATAATAACCCACTCACCTACCTTTTCACCACAGCCAAGCTGGATGCCACTGGCCACCGTTGGTTGGCATCCCTCTCTAGATTCAACTTTAGCCTCAAGTATAGGCCGGGAACTGGAAACAGAGATGCTGATGCATTGTCCAGAAGGTCTCATGCTCCCACTTACCATACAGAAGACTGGACCCAGGTAACCCCAGATGGGGTGCGGGCTTTGTGTCAAGGAGCACAACTTCAAGCTAGTGGCGGATCCAGGGCGGAAGAAATTGGAGTTTCGGTAGTGGGGTGCCCAAATGCTATTGTGACATAACCCAGATTGGCGAAGACGACTTGACAAAATTATCCAAGAAGGACATAAGAAGAGATCAGTTGGAAGACCCCTGGGGAAGATTGGCTTTGGAAGCTCTAGAAGACCAGGATCCGGACAGGCTCTTGCAAGATCCCTCAAAGGAGGCTTGATTAATCCACAAAGAATGGGACAAGTTACAGGTGCATCAAGGGGTGGTCTACCGAAGGGGCCCCTCTGATGACCTAGAAAAGAAGTGGCAACTGTTTCTGCCAGAAAAACACACAAAAACTGTCTTAGCTGCCCTACATGACAACCATGGCCACTTAGGGGCCGAACAAACCTTCCAGCTTGTAAGGAATAGATTCTACTGGCCTTGTATGCGAGCTGAAGTGGAGGAGTACTGTCACTCATGTGCTCGCTGCAAACAGAGGAAGACACTGCCACGTCAGGCTGCCCCAATGGGCCATCTGCAGAGTCAAGGGCCCTTGGACTTGGTATGCATCGACTTTCTCTGTCTGGAACCTTACTTGAGTGGACACGGAAATGTTCTGGTGATAACCGACCATTTCACCCATTATGCCCAGGCCTTTCCAACTAAAGACCAGAAGGCCTCCACCGTAGCCAAAATCTTGGTGGAGAAGTACTTTGTGCATTACGGGTTACCTCAACGCCTTCACTCAGACCAAGGGAGAGACTTTGAGAGCCGACTGATTCGGAAGTTGCTGGACTCTTTAGGCATAAAAAAAACTCGTACTACCTCTTATCACCCTCAAGGTGATGCTCAACCAGAAAGATTCAACAGGACTCTGTTAAATATGTTGGGGACTCTGAACAGTGAGGAGAAGCAACATTGGGGCAAGCACATAGCTGCCATAGTGCACGCCTATAATAGTACAGCCAGCGATGTCACAGGGTATTCCCCTTACAGACTTTTGTTTGGAAAAGAGGCCAGACTACCAGTGGACTTGGCCTTTGGCACCTCCATGGACCATACATCTGCCGCCTCACACAAAGGATATGTGGACAGACTGCGGAAGAGCTTAAGGCTGGCCTATGAGAAGGCCCAATCAACTTCTGATCAGAGAGGAGCCCGGAACAAACGGAACTTTGACCTTAGGGTCCGTATTCAAGATTTACAGCCTGGAGACAGAGTGTTGCTAAGGAATTTAGGAGTCCCAGGGAAGCAGGAGCTGGCAGACAGATGGAAGTCAGAACCTTATGTGATTTGTAAGAAGTTGCCTGGGTTGCCCGTGTACCAGTTGAAGCCTGAAGAAAGAGCGGGGCCACTGAAGACCTGGCACAGAAACCATCTGCTGCCCCTTTCTGAAGCAGTCAGGATGCCCCCTACTCTGGATTCCTCTGAGCTACCTTCCACTCCTTGTACTCCTAGACCCAACACCAGGTCTCAGACAACTCTATTAAGGGAAGAAGAAACTTCAGACCAAAGTGAAGAAGAGGAAATAGAACTCAGTTGGCTGTGGCCGTCTCAGGCGCCTGAACCCCTAACAGTGGATCCTTTGTTACCTGAATCCCCCATAAATGACAATTTGAATGCAGAAGCTGCAGAGTTTATTCCTTCTAACACACAGTGAGTGATGAATGGGAAGATGCACTAGAATCAGTCCCGGGTGAAGATCCAAGAAACTCTCTATACCTCCCTGCACCTGAATCGGATGTCTTTGAAGAAGAAGGTCCCATTGTACCGGTCTTAGTGGAGACACCCTTAGAGCCAGAACCCATAACTCCCAGGGAGCAAAGAGTGAAAAGAATTATCCACCCTCCTCGGAAGTTGACATACACACAGATGGGAGAAAGTTCTGAGGACACAGTGACTACCGCAAGAAGGACAATTCAAAAGCCTGGCCCCTCCACTGTGCATTTGGTGGAGGGCAACCCCAGCTCACTTTCTGGCACAGTTAGGCAGGTCACTTCTGCTAATGTGGCCTGTGGTCAGAGCAACCTTCCATACCAAGTTTGGTGGGAGGTTGCCCTGCCAAGTTCTTTTGCCATGGTCAATTGCATTACTGTTAGATAATGTTTACGTTATCTTTGGGGACAAAAGATTTTAAGTGGGGGGAGTTTATAGCGGGGTATTGCCCTTTTAATCCCTCAGAGACTACATTACCCAGTCCACTTTAAGGCACACAGGGTGCATTGCCCCGCGCAAGGACTGCTGGGGGTGGACTTTATAAGGGGGAGGCGGAGCCCAGTTCTTTCTCTTTGGACACCGCCCGCCCAGCAAGTTGAACTGCTGCTTGAGCTCCTGTGACTTTAGGCCAGAAGCCTGGGCCTTTTCTCCAAAGAGCCTTCAGCTCGCACCGAGGAACCTGAGGGACGTCTCTCCTTTGATACTGCACCTTTGCAAGGAGGACCGAAGACCCGGATGTCGAGGGATCGGTGTACTTAGACACCGCAGCGGAAGAAACGGACGCGGACTGGTCCGGTTGGGTGAGAGAGCACCTGCTCATAGACAGACACAGTATCTCTGTTACATTGGTGGATTACAAATTCTATTCTTCAAGTGCACCACCGTTGCTAGCGAAGATTTCCCTACAGAACTTCCAGGCCTGACTGTGTAGCGCAGACATTCCTGGGCGCCATATTGTCCACGAGGGGAAATAGCTGCAAAGGGGACTATTAGAGTTGCATAGCATTGTATACTTGTCTGCTTGTTTAACATTGTTTATTGCAGGGCTCTGCACATGACATGTACCCTCCTGTTTTATTGCTTACCCACTAATCTAAGTAAACATACAAGGGTTAAGTATATTGGTTTCTGTGTTCTTTACTTTACAGAAGAGATAGGTAAAGGAAGTTTTAAAATATCACTGTGTGTTCTTGTCATAGGATTGTGCCGCTGTGAGTTACAGGCCTCACAATCCTATCATCCCCTACTAACTGTGCCAAGGGAGGTTAGAGCCGATTGCCAGGGGTTGACAGCGGTGCACTACAGGGCCCAAAATCATACAGGCAGCCCTCTTAACTGGGGGTATCGCTACACACGTTACCTCAGTATTCGTTGTCTAGGGGAAGAAAGTCTGTAAAAACTCCAATGTCCACACAAGATGTAAAACCTTAAGCTGTTAGGTTTTATTTTGCCTTTGCATAAAACATATGAAGAATAGATCACTGGGGGGGAAACTCCTCAACTATAAAGTCATTCACCACTCCTCCTTGAGTGGGTATTTTTTGCTCACCCGGATAGGCCCCTCTCACCTGGCCTAGCAGCCGGAATGATGCACGGACAATGATCAGGACCAGTCTCTGCCACAGACTGGTTGTGCACAAGATTGGATAATCCGGGATCCTCTGCCACAGGACTTAACGCCTGGACTTCCAGCCAAGCAGTCAAAAGCCTTTAAGCCAACCCGGCAGACTGCAAGGTGAACTTTAGCTACGGTGCATCCTCCAATAGAATTACCAGGCCCTCCTCAAGACACCAGCCTTCCGCTCGGTCTTTTCCAGGACAGGTCCTCCCCTGGTTTCCTCCATTGAGTGGTTTCCTCCCGCAGGACGGACAGCACAGGATCACCTTCAAAGTGTAGGCCCCAGTCAGCATAACTGGGCCTACTTGGTAGAGTTGCAGCCTCGGACCAACATGGTCCCGAGGCCGAAATCACACGACACACTCCTCGCGCCAGGAGGGCCGCGAGGGGAAGAAGGACCCCAAAAGATGGCGTCTGCCCCTTAAGTACCCTTCCCCAGCATGCTCAACGGGTAGACCACGCCCACTGAACTATTCCTGGGGGAAGGTACCCAATGCACTCTGGCCTGTCAGTCTTCCACATTGGCCTGGGGTGGTAACGCCACCTACAGGCGAACAGTGGGAATTCTTCCAACACAGCCATAGCCGGAACAGAGGCTAATTTAGTATAATTATTTACAGAGTCTGAGCTAACTACCAGCTCAGACATCCACTAAATTTAACATAGCGCCCAGTCATTGGTAGCAGGGCGCTACAATGACATTTGTGAACACTTTTTATACATTTATGAATTTATATGGAAAGCAGAGGACACTTTAAGGAACACATGATATTTGTGGCATATGGAGTATTAGTATTTCGATTTACCCATATCACAATCCCCTCTCCCAGTGAAGTCGCAAGCAATAAAACTGGAAAAAACTGGTGCCCTTTATTGTCACATGACTATCTCTATTGCAGCCATGGATCTACCCTGGAATAAATGCTAGTCTTCTCCCTGCTGAAGGTGAGTCAACTTCTCTACTCAACTTAGTGTAGCATCACCTGCAGTAGTCCCCTTTCCTATAAGCAAGGCAAGCTTAGCCTACTGGTACATGGCTGCCCCCCAGGAATGCCATGTTCACTAGCCAAGAAGTACAGGAACACTTTTAATGGCTTTACATTGCTCTGGAGACACTAGGACTCACGTGGGAATGCTCAAGAACACTGTTGCTGGCTTACACTGGTCTGGGGACATTGAGGGTCTTGTGGAACACTGTTGTTGGCTGCACTGGTCTACACTACAACGGGTGTGGTGCTGGCCAGGGACACTTGCAAAAGCGTTTGACACAGTTTCCCACACACAACTAATGTGTAAGGTAAAGTCTACAGGCTTGGAAAGATCAATTTGTAAATGGTTAGAAAACTTGCTAAAAAAACGAATTCAGAGAGTAGTGGTTAACGATTCTTACTCTGAATGGTCTAAGGTTATCAGTGGTGTACCCCAAGGTCCATTGTTGGGACCCTTATGCCGCGTACACACGATCGTTTTTTCTGATGAAAGAAGACAGATGGACTTTTTTCATCGGACAAACCGATCGTGTGTGGGCCCTATCGGTCTTTTTTCCATTGGTATAAAAAAATAGAACATGTTTTAAATTATACGGAAGGAAAAAAAACGATAGCAAATTCCGATCGTCTGTGGGGAACTCCATCCGAGAAAAAACCCACTCATGCTCAGAATCAAGTCAACGCATGCTCAGAAGCATTGAACTTATATTTTCTCGGCTCTTCGAAGTGTTTTACGTCACAGCGTTTGGGACGGTCGGATTTTTGACTGATGGTGTGTAGGCAAGACTGATGGAAGTCAGCTTCATCGGATTTCCGATGTAAAAATCCATCGGATTTTATTCCATCGGAAATCCGATCGTGTGTACCGGGCATTATTTTTTAATATCTTTACAAATGATATAGTGTCTGGGATTAAAAGTACCATTTCTGTCTTTGCAGATGACACCAAGCTATGCAGTGGAATAACGTCCTCACAGGATATCTTTAACTTACAAGCCAACCTCAATGCTCTGTCTAATTGGGCAACTAAGTGGCAAATGAGGTTTAATGTTGACAAATGTAAATTTATGCACTTTGGGGCTAAGAATATGCATGCATTATACATACTAGGGGGAGTACAACTGGGGGAATCCATACTGGTGAGGGATCTGGGGGTCTTGGTAGATCATAAGCTCAATAATAGCATGTAATGCCAAGCTGCGGTTTCCAAAGTGAGCAAAGTCCTTTCTTGTATTAAGAGAGGTATGGACTCCAGAGAGAGAGAGATATCATTTTGCCCCTGTACAAACCATTAGTAAGACCTCATCTGGATAATGCAGTTCAGTTTTGGGCACCAGTTCTCAAAAAGGATAAAAGAAAAGGAATTCCTTCTGGACAGCCGCACTCCGAATAAAATTGCCTTTATTGTAAATCTACCACAGCACTACAAGTCACAGCACACTTGGTTAAGCTGACACGTTTCACACTATACTAGTGTTTAATATAGTGTGAAACGCGTCAGCTTGACCAAGTGTGCTGTGACTTGTAGTGCTGATGTGGATTTACAGTAAAGGCAATTTTATTCAGAGTGCGGCTGTCCAGAAGGAATTCCTTTTCTTTTGTCTTGCATATGCATTGCCTGCACCCGGGGTTTCTGTGAGTACTGTCACGTCTGAAGACGACCACACCTGAGCGGCTTCTCTCCTTGTTTTCTCAAAAAGGATATCGGGGAACTGGAGAAAGTGCAGAGAAAGGTAACCAAACTGATAAGAGGCATGGAGGAGCTCAGATATGAGGAAAGATTAGAGGAACTGAATTTATTCTCTCTTGAGAAGAGATTAAGGGGGGATATGATCAACATGTACAAATACATAAGTGGTCAATATAGTGAACTTGGTGTTGAGTTATTCACTTTAAGGTCATCACAGAGGACAAGGGGGCACTCTTTACGTCTAGAGGAAAAAAAGATTTCATCTCCAAATACGGAAAGGTTTCTTTACAGTAAGACCTGGGAAAATGTGGAATAGACTCCCTCCAAAGGTGGTTCTGGCCAGCTCAGTAGATTGTTTAAAAAAAGACCTGGATTGTTTCCAAAATGTACATAATATAACTGGGTACTGACATTTATAGGTAAAGTTGATCCGGGGAAAATCCTATTGCCTCTCGAGGGATCAGGAAGGATTTTTTTCCCCTGCTGTAGCAAATTGGATAATGCTTTGCTGGGGGTTTTTGCCTTCCTCTGGATCAACTGTGGGTGAAGGATTGTGTGTATGAGATTGTATTTTATTTTATTTTTTTAACTAGATGGACTTGTGTCTTTTTTCAACGTGACTAACTATGTAACTATGTAGGCTACACTGGTATGGTGGCACTGTGACCGGTGTGGCGGTGATCAGAAACACAGTTGCTGACTTACCCTGGTCTGGTAACACTGGGATTTATGTGGAACTTGTACTGGTCTGGTGACACTGAGACTGGTGTGGCAGTGATCAGGAACAATGTTAATGGCTGCACTGGTCTGGCAACACTGGCACTGGTGTGGTTGCGATCAAGAACACTGTTGCTGGCTTATACTTGTCTGAAGACACTGGGACACTGGTGTGGCTAGTGTCCAAAAACACTGCTTTTGACTGATGTTGGCCAGGTGGCTAGTGATCAAGAACATTGTTTTTGACTTACATTGGTCTGGTGGCTGCCTTACACTGGTCTGGTGACACTGGGAGTCAAGTGGAAAAGTGTTGCTGGCTGCACTGGCCTGGTGACACTATAATTGGTGTGGCTTTGATCAGGGCACAGGGTGTGCACATGCACTGAGAGAAGGAGGACTTTTTAAAACAACCTCCCACTCGCTGTAGTCCAGTATCCAGCCATTTTAATAGTGGCTGGATGGCAATGGTTAAATAATCTAATACAAATACAATATAAAGCTGAATGTCAGACAGATATAAAAGAAAAATAAATAAATAAATCTTTGTTTTTATTAATACACCATTACATTTATTTTTTGTAAACCCAAGCAGAGTAAATACCTGCATTTGATTCCGTATCCAATATTCAGCATAAGGGAGGTGGAAGACGGACAATAGGTCAATCAGGTGTGCTGCAGTGCTCATGGGCTATAACAAGGAACATTCTGATAGGGGAAGAGTAGTGATGAGCCAAACATCGTGTAGATTATCCTTTGCGCTGACTGAACAATTTATTTAGGATGAGCCAAACGTACTTAGGTTTGGTTCAGGACGGATTTGGCAAACTACACCCAAGTTGAGATGCCAAATCGGAACCCAAATTAAATCAATGGGCGCCAAATCTTAGAAATCAGTAATGGTTATTTTCTAGGCTAATAGGCAGGGCATGAAATAAAACAAAGGGCATTAAACAAACAAAGGGCATGAGTAGCTAGACAGTTGCCTGGGGGACATGTATTTAAAGCAAAAAAAAGGTTCAAATCTATTGTTCAGCAAAGAGTGGGCCTTTTCAGGCAACCTAATGGGCAACACTAAAAATATGCATTTCCTTTAACCCTTTTACTACCACGGACGCAAGGTTTACACACTCTCAATTCTAATTGTGCAGATCGTCCAATTTTTATTTTTTTGTAGCGGGGTGGTCAATTTAAGGGAAGTCTCTGAGTGGTAATTAGGCTCAGACACCTTAATTGTTAGTGGCTATGGACCATTTTTTGTCTCCAGGGGATAATGCTGGTGATGAGTTCCCTGTGGCCTGCGGGTGACGCTGCCATTCTGGGCCGGGGTTGAACCACGAGCGTAGTGCTGTGCCCTTTGTGTCCCCTCTCGGCAGTCGAACAGTGGGGCGGGGAACCTGCTGTGCATGCCGGGAGAGGAGATGAAAGGGGCAGACATCTCCTGATCGGGGTCCACCCCGAGGCACCTTTAGCCTGGGAGTGAGTGCGGTTCATCTCCGGGTGCCCTAGGCCCGGAGGCTGTGTTCCTGTTCCATCTCAGGCACCTTTAGCCTGGGATGAGGTACTACCCTGCTGTCCTGATCGCCTGGGTATGAAGACCCAGGGGATGCGGAGAAGGCCCGGGGTCCAGCACCTTCGGCTGTGGTCCACTAAGGATTGAGGAGTCCAGGGTGCCGCCTTGCGAGGGGACCCGTACTCTCAGAGAAGGGAGGATCATTCTGAAGGACCGATGCGGGAGTCACGGTGAAGGAAGGGTTTGTTGACTCTCTGGGGGGACATCTTCTCCTTGAAAGGGGCCATGTTCTAAGAAGGAAGTTCATGTTCATCAGGTCAGTGGCAGTGGCCTTATTCACCGGGTCTGTGGCAGAGACCAAACTCACGGTCTGTGGCAGATACTGTGCGCCTAGTATACTGCTTGAGAATCTGAGTAGTACAGTAAAGAGATACGTTTGTGCCTGGACCTCCTCCACACCTTGAGCTGTTCTGTTCCTTTGCTCCAACCTCTTTTTCCTATCCAAGAGACTGTGTATTGCAAAGCGAGAATAAATCTTAAGTTGGAGCTTCAGCTGGTGTGGACATTCATGTTACTGGGGAAGTTAAGGACTTGCCTCTACTCACGGAGGAGGCGAGAATCATTCTCGGGAGGATTTTGGCCCGGCTGCAGACAAGACCCAACAATAACACCGCTCAACCTTTTGCACAAGAGGGTACGGGCTGATAGCGCGGTGTGCCTTTCTTCCCCTGCGAGGAGCCAAGTTAAATGCAGGCTGGGGGAAAGGTGGGTGCGCTACATTTTGAAATGGCCACATAAAATAGCACTAAATTAAAAGTACAAAAAAAGCCACCACTAAATTCTGCTACATAATGTGATGAAGTCAACATCCAAAGCTTCTCTGTATGCATGCCGTCACAAACAGACTCTTCAGATTTATCATAATTGACTTTAAAATTGCTCATCTTTCTGAAACGGTTGAACTCCTGGATTAAGATTGGTGTGGACACTACTGAATTTGTTATGTATAGCAGCAGATCATCTGCATATACAGACATTGTGTATTCCATTCCTTTAACTTTTATCCCTTTTATGTCTGGGTTTTTACGAATGGCTGTAGTCAAATGCTCCATCACTAGTACATATAACAACGGGGATAAAGGACATCCCTGTCGCGTTCCGTTTGATATTATCACTGGATCCGAGAGATTCTCGTTTGTTCGAATTCTAGCTGTTGGATAGAGTGCCATTATTTTCCCTTTAAGTATTGGGCCCATTCCCCACTGTTCTAGAGTTTCCTCCATAAAACTCCATCCCACCCTGTCAAATGCTTTTTCAGCATCCTCCGCCAGTAGACAGGCTGAGATGGAGTTCCGCTGGGCATATTCCACCAATGTCAAGATTTTCAATGTGTTGCCTCTTGCCTCTCTCCCCTTTACGAACCCTACTTGATCCAAATGAACATATTTTGGCAACATTGGCAGAAAGTCTATTAGCTATGATCTTAGAGTATAGTCGAAGATCTATATTGTTAGGGAAATTGGGCGATAATTCCCACATATCGTATGATCTTTTTCTGGTTTTGGAATAATCAATATATACGCTTCCATCCCTTGTGAAGCAAAGGTTTGAGAGGCTAAGATTGCATTAAAAGTCCTGATCATAATTGGGATCAGTAGGTCCTTGAATGTTCTGTAAAAACATGGTGTAAAGCCATCTGGGCCTGGGCTTTTACCAGGTACCAGCGAATCAATTGCATTTTGCAACTCCGTTGTAGGGAATTCTTTCTCTAGTTCCTCTCTTTCTGTCCTGGAGATTGATGGAATAGCCGTTTCTTGTATATACTGTCGTATTTCCTGTCAGAGAGCTTCAGGATCTCTTTGTTTAGGTATATTATAAAGTTTAGACTAGAATAAGTGGAAAGATTTCTTCAGGGTTGTGTGTCATTTCTCCTGTTGTAGCGTTAATTTTTATTATACGGGTCAAAGATGTTCTTTGAGTTAATGCCCTAGCTAAGAGCTGACCCGGTTTATTGCCGTGTTGATAGAAGAAAGCGCGGTTCTTATCTCTAAGGCGTAAAATTTAAATCAGAAGCTCTAAATATCACATTATTAAGCAAGGATATTGACCTCTTGCAAAAAAAATTCGCTTTTAAATGGCAGGGGGTAGCCAATAAATATTTGGGAACACATATTCCCAAAGACTTAACGAAACTTCAGGAACTAAATTATTTACCAATGATACAAAAAATTAAAATGCTCCATAAATACGATAGAACGTTTTTCTCCTGGATAGGAAGGATTAACATCATAAAAATGGATATACTTCCGAAACATTTATATATATTTCAAACAGTTACAATATTTTTTCCAACTAACCTGCTGCACCAACTTCGGAGAGAGGTTGGGACATTCATATGGGCACATAAGACGCCTTGAATCAAAAGAGACACACTGATCAGGGCCAAAAAAAACGGGGGCCTGGCATTACCAGACTTCTCATTATATCTTCGTTCGGTATTCTTGTCGAGAATAGTGGACTGGTTCCATAGTGCTAATAGCAAGCAATGGGTGAAATTAGAAGATGTCACCGATATAAAACTTAAATCATTACCATGTTAAAACCACAACCTATGCCCCCCTAAGAAAAAAATGCCGATGTTGGTATCATCCACATTAAAAGCATGGGAGGCAGTACTAAAGAACGAGAAATGGTACACTCAGATTGGGCCAATGACACCTCTGTTTGGAAATCATGAGTTTCCACCAGCAATGAAGGCCCTGACTTTTTTAAAATGGCATAGAAATGAGGATACAAGAATGGTCCAGATCCTGGTGAAAGGCAAAATCCCCCCATTAGACTCCCTGGGGTTAGAAAGCAGAAATAAGTGTATACAATACCAACAACTTCAAACATATATTCAATCATTAGCAACAAAGGGGGTACTGGATAGACCGTTTGCGGAATTCGAGCAGCTATTAGTACAGGAACAAAGGCCTGCCCATATATTATCCATAATATATCAATATCTTCTTCCAAAAAGTATTCGGTGGTCCAGGAGCTTAGGTCCCACCCTAAACTGTGTAGAAAAAGATCTAACATTTATAACCAGATGGGAGGAAGAACTGGGTAGGATCATTCCTAGATCGGAATGGGAAAGAGCTTTCCATATAACACACAAGTTATCTATATCTAGTAGACACCAGGAAAGGAACTACAAAATCCTAACAAGATGGTATAGATGCCCAGTAGATATGCATAAAATTAATAGCGAAAACCATGAGACATGTTGGAGATGCCATAACGCAAAAGGTACAATGTCTCACATATGGTTCTACTGTCTGGAAGTATTGACATTCTGGACCAAGATTTATAAAATACATAAAAAAATTACAGGGCTTAATGTTCAACCAGAGATATTGGTCTCTATCCTGTCTATGATTCCAGGATCCATAAAAACTATAAAAAGAGGCATTTTTTAGACATATGCTGGTAGCAGCACGTACAGTTATAGCCCGTAACTGAAAGAAAACAGGGGCTCTCTCAATAGGAGAATGGATATGCGAAATGAGCGAGATGCAGTCTCTGGAGATGACGGTAGAAACAGAAGCAGGCTTTAAAGAACAAACATTAACCACTTAAGCCCCGGACCATTTCGGGCCATTAGGACCAAGCCTGTTTTTGGGATTCGGCACTGCGCTGCTTTAACTGTAAATTGTGCGGACATGCAATGTTGTACCCAAATGAAATTTGTGTCCTTTTCTTCCCACAAATAGAGCTTTCTTTTAATGGTATTTGATTGCCTCTGCGATTTTTATTTTTTGCGATATAAACAGAAAAAGACCGAAAATTTTGAAAAAAAATGATATTTTCTACTTTTTGTTATAAGAAAAATCGAATAAACTCAATTTTAGTCATACATTTAGGCCAAAATGTATTTAGCCACATGTCTTTAGTAAAAAAAATGTCAATAAGCGTATATTTATTGGTTTGCGCAAAAGTTATAGCGTTTACAAACTAGGGTACATTTTCTGAAATATACACAGCTTTAAATTTATGACTGCCTATCTCATTTCTTGAGGTGCTAAAATGGCAGGGCAGTACAAAACCCCCCCCCAAATGACCCCATTTTGGAAAGTAGACACCCCAAGGAAATTGCTGAGAGGCATGTTGAGCCCATTGAATTTTTTTTTTTTTGTCCCAAGTGATTGAATAATGACAAAAAAAAAAAAAAATTACAAAAAGTTGTCACTAAATGATATATTGCTCACACATGCCATGGTTATATGTGGAATTGCACCCCAAAATACATTCTGCTGCTTCTCCTGAGTACGGGGATACCACATGTGTGGGACTTTTTAGGAGCCTAGCCACGTACGGGACCCCGGAAACCAAGCACCGCCTTCAGGATTTCTAAGGGCGCAAATTTTTGATTTCACTCCTGACTACCTATCACAGTTTCGAAGGCCATAAAATGCCAAAATAGCACAAAACCCCCCCAAATGACCCCATTTTGGAAAGTAGACACCCCAAGCTATTTACTGAGAGGCATGTTCAGTCCATGGAATATTTTATATTTTGCCACAAGTTGCGGGAATATGACAAACTTTTTTTTTTTTGCACAAAGTTGTCACTAAATGATATATTGCTCACACATGCCATGGGCATATGTGAAATTACACCCCAAAATACATTCTGCTGCTTCTCCTGAGTACGGGGATACCACATGTGTGGGACTTTTTGGGAGCCTAGCCGCGTACGGGACCCCAAAAACCAAGCACCGCCTTCAAGGTTTTTAAGGGCATAAATTTTTGATTTCACTCCTCACTACCTATCACAGTTTTGAAGGCCATAAAATGCCAAGATGGCACAAAACCCCCCCAAATGACCCCATTTTGGAAAGTAGACACCCCAAGCTATTTGCTGAGAGGCATGTTGACCCCATTGAATATTTTTTTTTTTTTGTCCCAAATGATTGAATAATGACAAAAAGAAAAAAAAAAATGTACAAAAAGTTGTCACTAAATGATATATTGCTCACACATGCCATGGTTATATGTGGAATTGCACCCCAAAATACATTCTGCTGCTTTTCCTGAGTACGGGGATACCACATGTGTGGGACTTTTTGGGAGCCTAGCCGCGTACAGGGCCCCAAAAACCAAGCACCGCCTTCAGGATTTCTAAGGGCGTAAATTTTTGATTTCACTCCTCACTACCTATCACAGTTTCGAAGGCCATAAAATGCCAAAATAGCACAAAACCCCCCCAAATTACCCCATTTTGGAAAGTAGACACCCCAAGCTATTTGCTGAGAGGCATGTTGAGTCCATGGAATATTTTATATTTTGCCACAGGTTGCGGGAATATGACAAACTGTTTTTTTTTGCACAAAGTTGTCACTAAATGATATATTGCTCACACATGCCATGGGCATATGTGAAATTACACCCCAAAATACATTCTGCTGCTTCTCCTGAGTACGAGGATACCACATGTGTGGGACTTTTTGGGAGCCTAGCCGCGTACGGGACCCCAAAAACCAAGCACCGCCTTCAAGGTTTCTAAGGGCATAAATTTTTGATTTCGCTCCTCACTACCTATCACAGTTTTGAAGGCCATAAAATGCCAAGATGGCACAAAACCCCCCCAAATGACCCCATTTTGGAAAGTAGACACCCCAAGCTATTTGCTGAGAGGCATGTTGAGCCCATTGAATATTTTTTTTTTGTCCCAAATGATTGAATAATGACAAAAAGAAAAAAAAATGTACAAAAAGTTGTCACTAAATGATACATTGCTCACACATGCCATGGTTATATGTGAAATTACACCCCAAAATACATTCTGCTGCTTCTCCTGAGTACGGGGATACCACATGTGTGGGACTTTTTGGGAGCCTAGCCGCGTACGGGACCCCAAAAACCAAGCACCGCCTTCAAGGTTTCTAAGGGCATAAATTTTTGATTTCACTCCTCACTACCTATCACAGTTTTGAAGGCCATAAAATGTCAAAATAGCCCAAAACCCCCACAAATGACCCCATTTTGGAAAGTAGACACCCCAAGCTATTTGCTGAGAGGCATGGTGAGTATTTTGCAGCTCTCATTTGTTTTTGAAAATTAAGAAAGACATTTTTTTTTCTTTTTTTTTTTCTTTTTTTACATTTTCAAAACTTTGTGACAAAAAGCGAGATCTGCAAAATACTCAACATACCTCTCAGCAAATAGCTTGGGGTGTCTACTTTCCAAAATGGGGTCATTTGGGGGGGTTTTGTGCCATCTGGGCATTCCATGGCCTCCAAAACTGTGATAGGCAGTGAGGAGTGAAATCAAAAATTTACACCCATAGAAATCCTGAAGGCGGTGCTTGGTTTTTGGGGTCCCGTACGCGACTAGGCTCCCAAAAAGTCCCACACATGTGGTATCCCCGTACTCAGGAGAAGCAACAGAATGTATTTTGGGGTGTAATTCCACATATGCCCATGGCATGTTTGAGCAATATATAATTTAGTGACAACTTTTTGTACATTTTTTTTTTTGGTCATTATTCAATCACTTGGGACAAAAAAAAAAAATATTCAATGGGCTCAACATGCCTCTCAGCAAATAGCTTGAGGTGTCTACTTTACAAAATGGGGTCATTTGGGGGGGTTTTGAACTGTCCTGGCATTTTATGCACAACATTAGGAAGCTTATGTCACACATCATCCACTCTTCTAACCACTTGAAGACAAAGCCCTTTCTGACACTTTTTGTTTACATGAAAAAAAATTTTTTTTTGCAAGAAAATTATGTTGAACCCCCAAACATTATATATTTTTTTAAAGCAAAGGCCCTACAGATTAAAATAGTGGGTGTTGCATTTTTTTTTTCCACACAGTATTTGCGCAGCGATTTTTCAAACGCATTTTTTGGGGGAAAAACACACTTTTTTTATTTTTAATGCACTAAAAAACACTATATTGCCCAAATGTTTGATGAAATAAAAAAGATGATCATAGGCCGAGTACATGGATACCAAACACGACATGCTTTAAAATTGCGCACAAACGCGCAGCGGCGACAAACTACATTCATTTTTAAAAGCATTTAAAAGCCTTTACAGGTTACCACGTTAGATTTACAGAGGAGGTCTACTGCTAAAATGACTGCCCTTGATCTGACCTTCGCGGTGATACCTCACATGCATGATGCAATTGCTGTTTACATATGACGCTAGACCGACGCTTGCGTTCGCCTTTGCGCAATAGCAGGGGGGGACAGCGGTGCTTTTTTTTTTTTTTTTTTTTATTATTTATTTGGCTTTTTTATTTTATTTTTAAACTGTGCCTTCCATATTTTATTTTTTTACCATTTTTATCGTTATCTCAGGGAATGTAAATATCCCCTATGATAGCAATAGGTAGTGACAGGTACTTTTTTTTGAAAAAAATTGGGGGGTTAGACCCTAGATCTTTCCTCTGCCCTCAAAGCATCTGACCACACCAAGATCGGTGTGATAAAATGCTTTCCCAATTTCCCAATGGCGCTTTTTATATCCGGGGGGGGGGGGGACATTCCCTCCCACTGCTTGTAAAAGCAGTCTAGAGGCTAATTATCTGCTAGAATTGCTTTTACATGAAAGCCGGCTGCTGGCTGAAAAGAATGATACCAAGATGATACCTAAACCCGCAGGCATCATTCTGGTATAAACATTCAAAGTCCAGCAACATACCAGTACGTTGCTGGTCCTTGTTGGACATGTATTGTAATCTTTTTTTTCATACAGCCTATTGGCTGAACGAAAAAAAGAGATTGATTGGTGGGTATGCCCACCATTAGAATACCTCCCTTCATCCACCCACTTCTAATGATGGGCATATATGCCGAAGCATGGGGGCATCCTCCCGCAAAAAAGTTATGCCGCGTACACACGGTCAAGCCTTCGTCTGAATTTCGACCGTATGTACGCGGCATATAAGGTTATGCCGCGTACACACGGTCGGACTTTTCCACTGGCAAGCCTCCGTTGGAATTTCGACCGTATATACGCGGCATTAGGAGCAAAATCGCTCCTCCGCCCCTGCTGCCCCCATGCTTCGGCATATATGCTCTTTTTTTTAACTGTGGTGGTGAAATCACCTCCTACAGCGTTGGAGTCACGGCTTTATGTATTGTGGGAGCAAACGCTGTTGCTGTCAAGATAAATAGATCCGCGCTGCAACTGAATGGCGTACCTGCTAAGCAAATGGTGGTTAACATTAAAACAAAGTAACATTACAGTACAACAGTAAGACCTTACCATGCTATACCTGCAAAGCAAATACCAAAACAAAACCTAGTAAAAAATAAAAAAATGTTTTAACGCAACCTGTGCCTAAAATATATATATGCCGAAGCATGGGGGCATCCTCCCGCAAAAAAGTTATGCCGCGTACACACGGTCGGAATTTTCCACGGGCAGGCCTCCGTCGGAATTTCGACCGTATGTGCGCGGCATTAGGAGCAAAATCGCTCCTCCGCCCCTGCTGCCCCCATGCTTCGGCATATATGCTCTTTTTTTTAACTGTGGTGGTGAAATCACCTCCTACAGCGTTGGAGTCACGGCTTTATGTATCGTGGGAGCAAACGCTGTTGCTGTCAAGATAAATAGATCCGCGCTGCAACTGAATGGCGTACCTGCTAAGCAAATGGTGGTTAACATTAAAACAAAGTAACATTACAGTACAACAGTAAGACCTTACCATGCCATACCTGCAAAGCAAATACCAAAACAAAACCTAGTAAAAAATAAAAAAATGTTTTAACGCAACCTGTGCCTAAAATATATATATGCCGAAGCATGGGGGCATCCTCCCGCAAAAAAGTTATGCCGCGTACACACGGTCGGAATTTCGACCGTATGTACGCGGCATTAGGAGCAAAATCGCTCCTCCGCCCCTGCTGCCCCCATGCTTCGGCATATATGCTCTTTTTTTTAACTGTGGTGGTGAAATCACCTCCTACAGCACTGGAGTCACGGCTTTATGTATCGTGGGAGCAAACGCTGTTGCTGTCAAGATAAATAATTCCGCGCTGCAGTTGAATGGTGCACCTGAAAACAAAAAATTACATACCTGAAAATCAAGCATGATAAAACATTGCAGAATAGAATACAGTAAAAAAGAGCAGAACAATAGAGAGAAAATAGAGAGAGAGAGAACAATAAAACAACAACTATTTTTGGTTTTTTTATTTTATATTTTTTTTGTGTTTTTGTTTTTTACGTTTTTTTTTCTTTTTTACACTTTTTTTTGTAACTTTACAACTGTAATGGTTCGGGTCTCTCAAAATGTAATGGCATCTTGGGAGACCCTGTGTAAGTGTGTCCTTGTCTGTGAAATGCTGTACCCTACGCTAAAACTTCACTTTTGAGTGGTAGCGTTCAAAACATTCACCTTGGCAAAGACCAGGCTTGTCAGGACAGAGTGGACAAAAACTACGGGTGTCACGCCTAAATCCGCGCTTGCTACAGACACGACATCTTTTTTGGGGGTGGCTTTGGGTAGGGGTACTCGGGAGGACATACGAATAATGCCTCTCATGCAGCCGGCTTACTGCATTTGGTTGGGGATGGTGAGGTGCAGAACCGCCTGGATACAGGAGTTCTGTGACTATCTCATTCTGGAATTTTAGAAGAGATAATGTCCCGCCTGAAGCTCTGTATAGCACATGAGCGTTCAGCAAAGCCAATTGGAATAATGATAGAGACACTTTTTTGTACCAGCGTCTCGCCTTACGGTCAATTAGATACGGCGCCATCAACTGGTCGTTGAGGTCCACCCCTCCCATATTTTGGTTATATTCGTGGACACAGAGGGGTTTCTCCACAACACCAGTCGCCGTACGAATTTGGACTGTCGTGTCTGCATGAAGGGAGGTAAGAAGGAAAACATTCTTATTGTCCCTCCACTTCATAGCGAGCAAGTTATTACACTTCAAGCAGGCTCTCTCCCCCAGCCTAAGACGGGCATCTACAAGCCGCTGGGGAAAGCCCCGGCGATTAGGTCGCACGGTGCCACATGCTCCAATCTTATGATCAAACAAGTGACTAAACAGTGGCACGCTCGTGTAATAATTGTCCACATACAAGTGGTACCCCTTTCCGAATAAGGGTGACACCAAGTTCCACACTATCTTGCCAGCGCTCCCTATGTAATCCGGGCAGTTGACCGACTCAATCTGACTGTCTTTTCCCTCATAAACCGTAAAGTTCACTACATAGCCTGTTGCCCTGTCACAGAACTTGTAGAGCTTGACCCCGTATCTGGCACGCTTGCTGGGAAGGTACTGCTTGAAAGACAAGCGGCCAGAAAATTTAATCAGGGACTCATCAACGCAGACAACTTGATCGGGAGTAAACAAGGCTGCAAAACGTTCGTTGAAGTGGTTTATGAGGGGCCAAATTTTATAGAGCCGGTCGTATTCAGGGTCCCCACGTGGACGACAAAGTTCATTGTCGTTGAAGTGCATGAACCGCAAAATCTGCTCGTATCGTGCCCTGGACATGGAGGCAGAGAACACGGGCATGTGGTCAATTGGGTGCGTGGACCAATAAGCACGCAATGACGGAAATTTATGTGTGCCCATGTTGAGGGAAAGGCCCAGAAAGGTCTTAAATTCGGAAACCGTAATTGGTTTCCAATTTCTGGCAATTTTAGGCAACTGGGGGTTAGCGGCGATAAATTGACCAGCATATAAATTACTCTGGTCCACAATAGATCTATAGAGATCTTCCGTGAAAAACAGCGAATAAAAATCAATTGGAATAAAATCAGCTGTTTCCACCTGAATACCGGGTTGGGCAGTGAATGGGGGAAGTACGGGTTCTGCAGAAGTGGTGGGGACCCAATCAGGATAGGCGAATTCTGCAGGAAGGGCAGTATGGGCACGACGGGCCTGCCTTTGTCTTCTTGGTGGCAGCGGGACACTACTTGTGCTTGCCACCTCGCCAGCTTGAACTGCACTTATGGGACTCGCCACGTCACCAAGTGTTACTGCAGTGCTGGATGTACGTCCAGGCTGTACTAGGCCGCTGGTGCTTGCCAGTTCACCAGAAGGAATAGCGGCGCTAGTACTACTCTGCTCCATGATACGAGAGACCTGCGGTTCTTGCTCCTCAACAACCTCAGAAGATCGGGATCGGGTACGCCTGACCTTAGCAGGGACCTCAACTTCGTCGTCAGAGCTATCTGACGTGGGGCCGCTGACGTCACTGTCTTCTACGGGAAGATATTCTGAGCCTGAATCTGACAGATACGTGACCTCCTCTTCACTATCTGTCATGCTCAGAATCTCGTAGGCCTCTTTACTAGTGTACCTTCGTCTTGCCATTTTGGGCTCTAAATTTAGGGGTACACTAGTAAGATTCACAGGAAAAAAAGCACCCGACTGTCGTCAGCAAATATATCAAACGCTACAAAAAAACTGTTAGCGATCGCAGGGATCAGGCCTGTCTCTGCGAACGCTGCAGTTATGTGTGTTGTGTTTGGTAAGTGACAGTGATCGATCGATACTGCACTTGGGTGGGCTGGGCTGGGCTGGGCTGGGCGGAGGGGCTAAACGCAGGCGCTAGCAGGTATCTGGGCTGATCCCGCTAACACTGCGTTTTTGGGAACCCTAAACCGCTGGGGACGCTAGTATAGATCTGATCAGATACTATACCACTAAGGGGGGTGTATGCTTTGCGCGTGGGTGTTAGCGTTACTGGCACTAACCTAACACTGCCTGGGGCGACGCAGACCCTCTCTGGCGCTAAAACCTAATTGATCTCACCCGCCGGGCGATCAGGGGGGTTAAACCTTTATTGGGTTATATACGGCGGGTGCCCTGATGCTATAAAAAGCAAACTAATCAACCAGCGTCACCCGTAACCTTTATATGGTGATCACTGGTGAAAGGGTTAACTAGGGGCAATCAGGGGGTTAAAACCTTTATTAGGTTAAATATGGGGGTACCTGACACTATATAAAAACCTGACGGGTAACCTAAATAACTAAATAACTTACTGGCTAACCAGTGACACCAGTGACGCTTATACGGCGATCACTGGTGAAAGGGTTAACTCTAGGGACAATCAGGGGGTTAAAATAATATATGGGGGTACCTGACACCAATAAAAACCTGCGGCGAACCTAAAAAAAAAATAACTGCCTATCTAAAACACCAGCGACACGAATACAGCGATCGGAAAAACAATCGCTTAGTGACGCTGAAGTTAGGGGGTGAAAGGGTTACCTGGGGGGTGATCAAGGGGTTAAACCTTTATTAGGGGGGGTTAGGGGGCTACCCTGGACCTAAAGGGGCCTAATCCTAACTGCCCTGCAGCTTTTTACAATCACAGATGACACTAAATGCAGTGATCAGTAAAATAAATGATCACTGCAATCAGTGACACTGTGATTGGGGGCTTTGGAGTGACCTGGGGGGTGATCTGGGGGTGACTGGGGGGTGATTTGTGTGCCTATGTGTACCTACGTGTCAGTGGACTGTTAGAGCACTAACCTCTGTCTTCACTCCTCGGCGCCGGGAACGAAAAGACCGCGGCGAGGGAGATGACATCACTTCCTCCAGCCTTGTTTACATCACATGGCGGAGGAAGCAATTTCATTGGCCGGGAGCGATCGCGAGGGGGGGGGCGGAATCGAGCGGCCGCCCCCTCATGCCTGATCGCTCCCGAACACTTAACGGCCGCTCACTGCAGTGAAGGGGGGTCCGGATGGACCCCCCAACTGCACAAAGGCGATCACGTAGATCTACGTGATTCTGCCTGTCCGTGCCATTCTGCCGATGTAAATCGGCGGTGGGCGGTCGTTAAGTGGTTAAAGACATGGCCACAATGGGTTGAGTTTAAAACCTCTGCAGTGATAGTAGCATATATGTAGTGATTCATGTCAGGGAATCTCCCCTCCCTTCCCCTTCCCCCTATTCCTGCCCTTTTTTTTTTTGTAGTTGTTTTGTTTAGTTTGGTTATCGCTGTGTTATTGTTAGTTTGGTCAAAGGGTAACGCGGGAGAACTATAGGAATCGGTATAAACATGATAAATCACAACGGGACTCCCCACAAATATATGTAGCGGGGTCTCCTTTAAGGCCCGGGACTACATTACTCAGAACCCCGTTGGCCAGCGCAGAGACTCATGGGAGGGGCTATTTAAGGAAGAGGCGAGGCGGAGCTCGGCCTCTTTGGGACACCGCGCTGCAAGCAACAGTTTCTTCCTGTGCGGATCTGCTGCGGTGCAAGGCCTGAAGCCTGGGGCCTTGCATAACTTCCGAAGAGCCTTCCACCCCTACTGCGGAGCCTGGGTGGCAACCTGACTTGTCGAGTGAGGACATCAGTTGGATCGGGGACCCGATCGTTGCAGATGTTGTGTGCGGATACACAGCAGGGTGGACGTCCCGGACAGGGATCGCGTCGGGAGTGGTGAGCGGGCACCTGCCCAAACCAATAGACTGTGCCGTGTTCAGGCCTATAGACTGCATAGGCCCACAGTTTTGTTTATCTGCTGTTCCCCGGGGGGAGGACCGGTAGCAGGACAGAGTTGAAGTGTCCCCCCCCCCCAGTATAGTGTTCCAAGTTATTGTCTGGTTGTGGATTACAAAGTACTATTCATCAAGTGCACCACCGAAAGCTGGCATGCGAAGAAATCCCTATAGGAGGTGACTAGTGATGAGCCGAACCCCCCCGGGTTCGGTTTGCACCAGAACCCGCGAACGGACCGAAAGTTCGCACGAACTTTAGAACCCTATTAAATACAATGGATGCGAACGTTCGAAATCTAAAGTACTAATTATAACGACTATTATGCATGTTATTGTCCTAAAAAGGGTTTGGGAACCCGGGTTCTGCACCAGGGGACATGTATCAATCCAAAACATTTTTTTTAAAACGGCCGTTTTTCGGGAGCAGTCATTTTAATGATGCATAAAGTGAAAAAAAAAAGTCAAATATTCCTTTAAATATCGTACCTGGGGGGTGTCTAAAGTATGCCTGTGAAGTGCCACGTGTTTCCCGTGTTTAGAACTGTCCCTGCACAAAATTACATTTCTAAAGGAAAAAAAGCCATTTAAAACTGCTTGCAGCTTTAATGTAATGTCTGGTCCCGGTAATATGGATGAAAATCTTTAAGAAAAATGGCATAGCTACCCCATCACAGCCCCCCCTACCCCAGCCCATTACCAGCCCCTTTGGGTCTTGTATGGATATTAAGGGGAACCCTGCACACAAAATAAAAAAGGCCCTATATACTCTGAACAGCCGTATACAGGCGGTGCATACAAGACAGGGACTGTAGGTTTGTTCTTATGTAGAATCTGTTTGTAATTTTGAACAGGTACATTGTTTAAGTGTAGCTCCAGCCAAAAAATCTATTTTTAAGCTTTTTGGAAAACATAGGGAAGGGTTATCACCCCTGTAACATTTGTTTTGCTGTCTGTGCAGTGTGCACCTGTTAAGAACAGTTCACCTCACTTTCCGTCCTAATGACAAATGTTTTTTGAAAATTTGGGTTTTTTATTGAAACAAGAATTGGTGATAAAGCATCAGTGGAGAGGAGACACTTTGTTTCCCATATTAACTCTTACAGGAGAGAATTTGCCTTCCTAGGGGTAGATTTCCTATCACTTCCTGTTGTATCCTTCCGTTTGCAAGGAGGAGTCGTTTGTAAGTTGGATGTTTGAAAGTAGGGGCCTGCCGTATATACTCAGCTGAAATTTGCCCCTTACATGTTGGTGTTTGCCACAACACTGTGAGCCCTCACAGTTACTCTTGGTGGGCGCATGAATGGGCCCTGCTGTGAATTATTAGATCAAGAATTGTAATTGCATGCCCCTGTTGAACAGGGGCTGAAAAATTGGGCCTTTGGTGGTGGTGGTGGTGTTGACACAACACTGTAAGGCCTCACAGTTACTCTTGGTGGGCGCAGGAATGGGCCCTGCTGTGAATTATTAGATCAAGAATTGTAATTGCATGCCCCTGTTGAACAGGGGCTGAAAAATTGGACCTGTGGTGGTGGTGGTGGTGGTGTTGACACAACACTGTAAGGCCTCACAGTTACTCTTGGTGGGTGCAGGAATGGGCCCTGCTGTGAATTATTAGATCAAGAATTGTAATTACATGCCCCTGTTAAACAGGGGCAGAAAAATTGGGCCTTAGGCACTGGTGCCACAACACTGCAACCCCTCACAGATACTGTACTTGGAGCACAGCAATGAGCCCTGTTGCAAAATATTGCATCAAAAATTGTAATTACACGCCCCTGTTAAACAGGGGCTGAAAAATTGGGCCTTAGCCACTGGTGCTGGTGCCACGACACTGCAACCTCTCCCAGATACTCTAGTTGGAGTGCAGGAATGAGCCCTGCTGCAAAGCATTGCATAAAAAATTGTAATAACACGCCCCTGTTAAACAGGGGCTGAAAAATTGGGCCTTAGCCACTGGTGGCGGCACCCAGAAACAAAAATGTTCTTCCAAGCTATCATCATCAATCGGATCATTGAGGAGGAGGAGGAGGATAGTCAGTCAACATAACAGGACATTCTCTCAGCATCAGCATCAGTCTTGAAGGGATGTGACATTTGAAAATAAATTAGTCTGTTATATCAGCTTCAGGTGTTTGGTAGCTGGTGGTGATCCAAGACCGGTTCATCTTTATGAAGGTCATTCGATCAACAGAGTCGGTGGACAGGCGCACCCTGTGATCCGTGACAAATCCTCCAGCAGCACTGAATGTGCGTTCTGAAAGAACGCTGGATGCAGGACAGGCCAGTAGCTCAATTGCATACTGTGCAAGCTCTGGCCAGTGATCCATCCTCAAGACTCAGTAAGCCAGAGGATTTTCGGTGGGGAAGGTGTCCAAGTCTGACCTTGCCCCTAGGTATTCCTGCACCATGTATATCAGACGCTGGCGATGGTTGCTGGAACCGATCATACCTTGGGGCTGCGGACTAAAGAATTGTCTGAACGCATCGGTCAGACGGCCACCTTCCCCACCGCTCCTTCTTTGACTGACCGAAGCCTCAGCAACTCATTGTCTAGGACCAGGAGTTTGTAACCTCCCAGTCTCTAGGAACGCGTTGCCCAGACCTTTCTGCAAGGCCTCCCAGAGTTGTCTCATCCTCTGCTCCCTCTGCGACGGTAAGATAAGGTCCGCAACCTTACCCTTGTACCGTGGATCAAGGAGAGTGGCCAGCCAGTAATGGTCCCTCTCCTTGATCTGAAGAATACGAGGATCCTTCCGCAGACTTTGCAGGATCAGGGAGGCCATGCAGCGTAGGTTAGCTGAGGCATTCGGTCCGGAGTCCTCTGGGTCACTAAGGACGACATGATCCGCAGCCACCTCCTCCCAGCCACGTACAAGTCCACTGGTTTCTTGGGACTGTAAATCATCCCTAAAAGACTGCTGCTGATGATGCTGAGGGCCAGGCTCCACCTCCATGCTGACACAATCCTCCTCCTCCTCCTCCTCCTCCTCTTCTTCCTGTGCGATGGGTGGGACAGAAGGAACACTGTCTGGGTAAAGGGGGCCTTGAAAGGCAAGGAAGCCCTCCTCTTCCTGCCTCTGTTATGCCTCAAGTGCCCTGTCCATTATTCCATGCAGCGTATGTTCCAACAGGTGGACAAGAGGTACAGTGTCACTGATGCATGCACTGTCACTGCTCACCATCCTCGTGGCCTCCTCAAATGGTGCCAGGACAGTGCATGCATCCCTGATCATGCCCCACTGGCGTAGTGAAAAAAACCTGAGCTCCCCTGACCCTGTCCTGGTGCCGTAGTCGCACAGGTACTCATTGATGGCCCTCTGCTGCGTGTGCAGCCGCTGCAGCATGGCCAACATTGAGTTCCACCTGGTGGGCATGTCACATATAAGGCGGTTCTTGGGCAGGTTCAACTCCTTTTGCAGCTCAGCCAGGCGAGCACTGGCATTATAAGATCTGCGGAAATGCACACAGACTTTCCTGGCCTGCCTCAGGACATCCTGTAAGCCCGGGTACCTGCCCAAGAACCGCTGCACCACCAGGTTAAGGACGTGAGCCACACAGGGCACATGGGTCAGTTGTCCCTGTCGGAGAGCGGAGAGGAGGTTGGTGCCATTGTCGCAAACTACCATTCCTGGCTTAAGCTGGCGTGGCGTCAACCACCTCTCGGCCTGCCCCTGCAGAGCAGACAGAACCTCTGCCCCAGTGTGGCTCCTGTCCCCCAAACACACCAGCGCAAGCACGGCATGGCATCTTTTTGCCTGCGTACTTGCGTAGCCCCTTGAACGCCTACGGAGCACCGCTGGTTCCGAGGACAAAGCACAGGAAGAGGCCATGGAGGAAGAAGAAGAGGAGGGGGTGGAGGAGAGAGGTGTGTCACAACCAGTAGTAGCATTTTGGAGGCGTGGCGGTGGAACAACCTCCAACACTACTGCACCTTGTCCTGCATCCTTCCCAGCTGCCAAAAGAGTGACCCAATGGGCCGTGAAAGAAAGGTAACGTCCCTATCCATGCCTGCTGGACCATGAGTCAGCGGTAATATGCACCTTACCGCTGACCGCCCTGTCCAGCGAGGCCAAGACATTGCCTTCCACATGCCGGTAGAGAGCCGGAATCGCCTTCCGTGAGAAAAAGTGGCGTTTGGGAACCTGCCACTGAGGAACCTCACATTGCACAAACTCACGGAAGGGGGCCGAGTCTACCAACTGAAAAGGCAGCAGTTGAAGTGCTAGCAATTTAGCCAAGCTAGCATTCAACCGCTGGGCATGTGGATGGCTGGGAGTGAACTTCTTTCGACGGTCCAGCAGCTGGGGCAGGGAAATTTGCCTGCTAGAATCGGACGTCGGTGTACTGCTAGCAGAGTGCCCGCAAGTACTTGGCTGTGACACACCTAATTCTACACCTTCATTCCTCTCAGTGCAGGTTTCAGAGAGGACTGAAGGTATAGTGGGGTTGGAGATCCCAGCTGATGCGGTGCAAGGAGAGGTCCGCTTTGTTCTTTGGTGTGGGTCTTTAAGGTAGGCTTGCCAACGAGCTGCATGGCAGCTCAACATATGTCTGGTCAAGCATGTGGTGCCCAAGCGGGTGATGTTTTGGCCACGCAATATACGCTTGAGACATATGTTGCAAACAGCAGCTGTGCGATCTGATGCACTCGACTCAAAAAAGGCCCACACCAAAGAACTTTTTGAATAACGGGCAGAGGCAGCGCCCTGCACAGGCGGAGCTCTGCGGTGTGATTCCGTCAGTGTGCTGCCCTTACGCTGGCCCCTCGAGGGCATCCTGCCTCGTTGGAGATGTGCCTCCTCCTCATCCTCCTCCTCCTCCTCCTCCTCCTCTCTCCTATTAGGCACCCACGTGGAGTCAGTGACCTCATCATCCCCTCCCTCCTCATCACTGGAGCCAATCTGGCAGTATGCTGCAGCTGCTGGAACATGACTGCCAGATTGGTGTCCTTCTTGAGCATCCCCTCTCTCTGCTCTCACGCTACTGCCTTCCTCTAGCTGGGTATCATCATCAGACCCTTCGAAACGCTGGGCATCCTCCTGGAGCATGTACCCAACACTGTGCTCAAACAGTTCGGGGGACTCCTCAGGAGGACATGGTTGGTCTAGGGAAGGAGTGACTGATGATGACATTGATACCAGGGAAGAGGACGCTTTGGCAGCTGCTTTGCCAGTACCCTGAGCCTGGGTGAGAGAGGATGAGGAGGATGAGGAGGATGAGGAGGGCTTGGTCATCCACTCTACCAAGTCTTCGGCATGATGCGGCTCAACACGTCCAGCTGCCGAAAAGAAGGACAAGCGTGTCCCATGGCCACGTGCTGATGGCGATGCACCGCGTCCACAACCAGCACTGTTGTCTCTAGACACAGAGCCTGCTTGCCCTCTTTTATTGGCTCCTGACTGTCTGCCTCTCCTTGTTTGCCTTCCAGACATTCTAATGGCCTGCAGGGAAATGGGAAAACCAGCAATAAGGCCTAGCTTCAGGAGTATATTTTGCAGGAATCACACTACGCCTGCTGTAGGTGCTGCAAATGCCTGTTGGTGTAACACACCAGGAAAACGCAGCAATACAGGCTAACTTCAGGTGTAATATGATAAGGAGGCACACTCCGCCCGCTGTAAGTGCTGCAAATGCCTGTTGGTGTAACACACCAGGAAAAAGCAGCAATACAGGCTAACTTCAGGTGTAATATGATCAGGAGGCACACTCCGCCCGCTGTAAGTGCTGCAAATGCCTGTTGGTGTAACACACCAGGAAAAAGCAGCAATACAGGCTAACTACAGGTGTAATATGATCAGGAGGCACACTCCGCCCGCTGTAAGTGCTGCAAATGCCTGTTGGTGTAACACACCAGGAAAAAGCAGCAATACAGGCTAACTTCAGGTGTAATATGATTAGGAGGCACACTCCACCCGCTGTAAGTGCCGCAAATGCCTGTTGGTGTAACACACCAGGAAAAAGCAGCAATACAGGCTAACTTCAGGTGTAATATGATCAGGAGGCACACTCCACCCGCTGTAAGTGCCGCAAATGCCTGTTGGTGTAACACACCAGGAAAAAGCAGCAATACAGGCTAACTTCAGGTGTAATATGATCAGGAGGCACACTACGCCCGCTGTAAGTGCTGCAAATGCCTTTTGGTGTAACACACCAGGAAAAAGCAGCAATACGGGCTAACTTCAGGTGTATAATGTTCAGGAGGCTTAGCAACAATGACACTGACACTGTCCCCTGCCTATCCTTCTCTCTCCCTGCACACAAGGTTTATCAAAGTATATGACACTGACACTCTCCCTGTCTATCATTCTCTCTCCCTGCACAAGAGGTTTAGCAAAGAATGTGACACTGACACTGTCCCCTGCCTATCCTTCTCTCTCCCTGCACATAAGGTTTATCAAAGTATATGACACTGACACTCTCCCTGCCTATCCTTCTCTCTCCCTGCACACAAGGTTTAGCAAAGAATATGACACTGACACTCTCCCTGCCTATCCTTCTCTCTCCCTGCACACAAGGTTTAGCAAAGAATATGACACTGACACTCTCCCTGCCTATCCTTCTCTCTCCCTACACACAAGTTTGAGGTACAAATAGCACTGACACTGTCCCTGCCTATGTAACTCTTTCCCTGCGCCGGAACACACTACACAAGGCCGCCGCGCTGGCGGCCTTTTATAGTGTGGGGCGTGTGCTAAACCCCCTGAGCTATAATTGGCCACAGGCAACCTGCCTGTGGCCAATTATGGCTCTCCTAGCTGCCGGCGCTGTGATTGGCCAAGCATGCGGGGTCACAGTGCATGCTTGGCCAATCACAGCGCCGGGATTGCACTGCGATGGCGCAGTGTATTGTGGGCCGTTCGCGTCACTCGAATTTGGCGCGAACGGCCCAAATCGTTCGATGTTCGCCGAACGGTCGAACAGCCGATGTTCGAGTCGAACTTATGTTCGACTCGAACACCGAGCTCATCCCTATCCCAGACCACAGAAAGAAGCAGAGAATTGCTGAGAGCTTGAAGGGGCCTGCTCTAGAGGCCATACGCAACCTCAAGATGAGTAAGACAGACTGTAATGCACAGGACTATCTGGCCATTCTGCAGAATGTGTTCGGTGGAACAGAGAAAATCACTGAGCTCACTTATCAGCTGGAGCACTGCTACCAGAAGACAGGAGAGAAGCTGTCAGAGTTCATGAGGCACCTGGATAAGATCCTGCATAAGATGATTCTTAAGAAGGGGATTGACCCACGGAAGGTGGATGAGGCCCGTGTTCAACAGGTGATGAGAGGATCTCAGCCCCTGGACCCCATCGCATTGGCGCTACGCACAAGACAGGACGGGAAGAGCCTGGAGTACCCTGACTTGATTCGAGTGGTCAGAGAGGAAGAAGCTATGCTGGAGGAGAAGAAGAGGAGCCTACCAGTTGAGTCGGTGAATCCTCCTCCAGTGATGGTCAGGACGGCCATGACCCTGGAAAGAGACTCAGAGGTGGATACCTTGAAGTCACAGATGTCCCAAGTATTGGGGATGCTGACCTCCCTGATGGAAAATAAGTCAAGGGAACCAGAGAGGGAAAGTCCGAGGAAGGAGCTGTTTCCCAACACCTCAGCGCCCGCATCCCTGGAAGATTGGGGGGATGTGATTTGTTTCAATTGTGGAGGAGCTGGCCATTTCGCCAAAGTGTGTGCCAGCCCAAAGAAAAAAAAGATGAATAACCGCAAGCCGCCGGAAAACTTCAGCGGGCCCCGGTGAAGGAGTCAACCGGGTGCCCATCATCTCCAGTGAGCTCCAAACTGAATGAGAAGCACATGAAAAGAGTGGAGAAGACCCCTCAGAAGAAACGCAAGGTTCCTCAGAAGGAACGCACCCCAAAGAAAGAGAGTAGTGTCCCTCAGCGGGTAGTTACACCCACCAAAAGGAGGGAGATCAATGCATACCAGGCCCAAGAGAGACTTAAGTCCAAAGAGAAATGGAAGAAAGAAAGTCAAAAGGGAAAATGCAAAGATCAAAAGAAAGAGACCCCCTTGAAGCGATATCCAGAGCAGCTGGTGGGTCCTTTCCCGATAGTACCAGTTCAAGTGGAGGGAGTCTACACAAGAGCCATATTGGATACTGGGGCGAAAGTGACCCTGTTGTACCGGGACTTTTATGACAAGCATTTAAGTCACCTACCCATCCAGAAGATTGAAGAGTTGGAGATATGGGGAAATGGGATAGAGAGTTTCCCTTATGATGGCTATCTGCCTAAAAAACTGACTTTTGACCCGTCCATAGCCGGAAAGGCTGAAGTGTTCGACACCTTAGCTGTGGTGTGCCCCCGACCGCCTGGAGCTAACAAGAGTTCCCTGATAATAGGGACAAACACGGATCTGGTCCGAAGACTTCTGGCCCCTCTGACAAGAAAGAAAGACCCCACAGTCACTGAGATCCACCCAATGTTGAAGACAGTCTACCAACGGCTGATCTTGGAACAGAAGGCCCCCGGAAGAGGGGGTAGGGAAGGTCTGGAGGCTGGGAAGAAGGGGAATAGTGCTGCAGCCCAGAGAAGTAACCTGCTTGAAAGCCACAGTGAAACTCACTTGGGAGCAGCCTGGCCCTTTTGTCATGTTGGAACCCGACCCAAGGGAAGAACATTCGGGCTTAGAAGTAGTCCCAGAAGTGGTCCCGGTGAGGGCCTTGAAGAAAGCTCATTGTAAAGTGCCTGTGAGCGTCAGAAATACCACGGATGGTCCCATGGAAACCCCAGCCAGGCTGTTATTGGGCCGGGTGAGCCCAGCTACCCCAGTTGCTTCATCAGATGTGGAGAAGACAGATGGAGAAAGTACTGTGTGGGAGAAACTTTCCATGGAGAATCCAAACCTGCCCAGGGCTTGGAAAGAGAGAGCCAAGGCCCAGTTGACCAGGTGGGAAAGGATCTTTTCTCAAGATGAATTCAATGTGGGGTGTGCTAGGAGTGCCACCCATCGATTCCGCCTCCAGGAAGACAAGCCCTTCAGGGAGAGGGTTAGGCGGGTTCCGTTAGCAGACCTCGAAGACTTGAGGGAGCAGCTCGCCGAGCTCAAGCGAACAGGGGTGATTTGAGAATCTAGAAGTCCCTATGCCTCCCCTATAGTGGTGGTCCGGAAGAAGAATGGGTCACTGAGGCTGTGCATAGACTATAGGACCCTCAACAGGAGAACCATACCGGACCAGTATACCACTCCAAGGATAGAGGATGCCCTACAGAGCTTGTCTGGAGCCAAGTGGTTCAGTGTTTTGGACCTCAAGAGCGGGTACTATCAGATCCCGATGCATCCAGAAGACAAAGAGAAGGCGGCTTTCATAACCCCGGTAGGGTTCTTTGAATTCAACCGGATGTCTCAAGGTCTGTCTGGAGCTCCAGCCACCTTCCAACGTCTCATGGAGAAGACTGTGGGAGATATGAACCTCATCGAAGTCCTCGTATACTTGGATGACATCATTGTCTTCGGAAGAACCTTGGAAGAGCATGAAGAAAGGCTGGAGAAAGTTTTGAAGAGACTGAGTGAGGAAGGACTCAAGCTCTCATCTAAAAAATGCCAATTCTATCAGTCATCAGTTAACTATCTGGGGCACATAGTGTCTGAAGATGGGGTAGCCACAGACCCTGAAAAATTGGAGGCAGTCACCTCCTGGCCCAGGCCCACCACTGTGACAGAGCTCAGATCCTTTCTGGGGTTCTGTTCCTATTACAGGAGGTTTGTGGAGGGGTTTGCTCGGATAGCCAGGCCTCTGAATGAGCTGCTAAAGACGGAGGGGGAAGAGGATGACTCGGGCCCTAGGAAGCCAGGGGAGTCAGTCAAGGACCAGTGGAACGAGAAGTGTGAGAATGCCTTCCAGATGTTGAAGAAGACATTAACCACTGCCCCTGTCCTGGCCTATGCAGACCCTAAGAAGCCTTATGAACTTCATGTAGATGCTAGTCATGATGGTTTGGGAGGAGTGCTGTACCAGGAGCATGAAGAGCAACTGAGGCCCGTTGCGTATGTGAGCAGAAGTTTGACTCCCTCTGAAAAGAACTAACCCACCCATAAGTTGGAGTTCCTGGCCCTTAAGTGGGCGGTAGTTGACAAACTCAGAGACTATCTGTATGGGGCAGAATTCACAGTGAAAACCGACAACAACCCCCTCACCTATCTTTTCACCACAGCAAAGTTGGATGCCACAGGACATAGGTGACTGGCGGCGCTGTCTGCCTTCAATTTCGGCCTGAAGTACAGACCTGGGGCTGGAAACCGAGACGCAGACGCTTTGTCTAGAAGATCTCACGTCCCCACTTGCAGTACAGAAGACTGGACCCAAGTGGCACCCGAGGGGGTACGGGCCCTCTGCTAAGGGGCTGAACTCCAAGCCAGTGGCGGCTCAAGAGCAGAAGAGATAGGGGTTACCATAGTAGGAGTTCCCAAGCAATACTGTGGAGTAACCCAACTGGGGGAAGATAACTTGCCAAAACTGTCCAAGAAGGAGCTGAGATCTGACCAATTGGAAGACCCCATGGGGAGATTGGTCCTAGAGGCTCTGGAGAATCAGGACCCGAATAGACTCTTACGCCACCCTTCAAAGGAAGCTCGCCTGTTGAGGAAAGAGTGGGACAAGTTACAGGTGCATCAGGGAGTGGTCTACCGAAGGGGCCCCTCTGATGACCTAGAAGACAAATGGCAATTGTTCTTGCCTGAGAAGCACCGAGAGACAGTCCTGGTTGCCCTGCACGACAATCATGGCCACCTAGGGGCGGAAAGGACCTTCCCTACTCGTTAGGGACCGTTTCTATTGGCCCTGCATAAGGGCTGAAGTTGAAGAATACTGCCACTCATGTGCACGATGCATCCAGAGAAAGACTTTACCTCATCAAGCTGCCCCAATGGGCCATCTGCAAAGTCAAAGCCCACTTGATCTGGTATGCATTGATTTCCTCTGCCTCGAACCCGACCTGAGTGGACTAGGAAATGTTCTGGTAGTAACCGACCATTTCACCCGGTATGCCCAGGCCTTTCCAACCAAGGACCAGAAGGCTTCCACCGTGGCCAAAGTGCTGATGGAGAAATACTTTGTACATTATGGGCTACCACAACGGCTCCATTCAGATCAGGGAAGGGATTTTGAAAGTCGATTGATCCGGAAACTCCTGGATTCTTTGGGGATCAAGAAGGCAAGAACTACCCCCTATCATCCACAAGGTTATGCTCAGCCGGAGAGGTTCAACCAAACCCTGCTCAACATGCTGGGGACCCTAAGTAGTGAAAAGAAGCAGCATTGGAGCAACCACATAGCGGCAGTTGTGCATGCATACAACAGCACCACCAGTGATGCTACAGGGTACTCACCCTATCGACTTATGTTCGAGAGAGAAGCAAGACTACCCGTAGATCTGGCCTTTGGCACTTCCATAGACCATTGTTCTGCTACTTCCCACAAGGGATATGTCGATAGGCTCAGACGTAATTTGAAATTGGCCTATGAACAGGCCCAGGCGGCCTCGGAGCAAAGGGGGGCCCGCAACAAGAAAAATTTTTACTTAAAAGTTAGGATCCAAGATCTACAACCTGGAGACAGAGTGTTGTTGTGGAATTTGGGGATCCCTGGAAAACACAAGCTTGCAGACAGATGGAGACCTGAACCTTATGTTGTTTGCAAAAGACTGCCGGGCCTACCCGTTTACAGCCTTAAACCAGAAGGTAAGGTGGGGCCCTTGAAGACCTGGCACCGGAACCACCTACTCCCACTGGCTGAGGCAGTTCGGATCCCCCCTGTGATGGATTCCCCTGAGCCAACTTCCATCCTGGATACTCCCCGACCAAACACTCTGTCCCAGACCCCCCGGATCGGGGATACAGAGACTTCGGAAACAAGTGAAGATGAGGGAGAAGAACTTGGTTGGCTTTGGCCTTCTCATGCTCCAGAAACTTCTGCTATTGATCTTCCACCTGAAGAAGATGCAGAGGACCAGACACTGAATGCAGAAGCCACTGAGTTCATCCCGTCAGATGATTGGGAGAGTGTCTGTGACTTACCCCCAGAGGAAGATCCAAGGGATTCCATGTATCTCCCTGCTCCGGAGCCCAGTGTTCCCGAAACAGAGGAGATTCCTAAGTCGATTCCGGAGGAGGAGCCCGTTTCAACAGAAAGTCCAAGAGGACAGAGGAAGCGAAGAGCCATAAAACCTCCCAAGAGATTAACTTACCCACAGATGGGGAGGAGTGTGGAAGACACTGTAGTTACTGCCAGAAGGAGTATGGAAGACCCTGATCCTCCCACTGTTCATTTGGTGGGAGGCAACCCCAACTCACTCTCTGGCACAGTTAGGCAGGACACTAATGATAGTGTGACCTGTGGGCAGGGGAGTTCACTACCTCGTTTTTGGTGGGAATTTCCCCTGCCGACATCATATGAAACTTTGATTGAGGTTGTACGTTCTGTGATTTGATGTTCTGTTACCTTTGGAGGACCAAAGAGTTTAAGTGGGGGGAGTGTGTAGTGGGGTCTCCTTTAAGGCCCTGAGACTACATTACCCAGAACCCCGTTGGCCAGTGCAGACACTCATGGAAGGGGCTATTTAAGGAAGAGGCGAGGCGGAGCTCGGCCTCTTTGGGACACCGCGCTGCAAGCAACAGTTTCTTCCTGTGCGGATCTGCTGCGGTGCAAGGCCTGAAGCCTGGGGCCTTGCATAACTTCCGAAGAGCCTTCCACCCCTACTGTGGAGCCTGGGTGGCACCTGACTTTTCGAGTGAGGACATCAGTTGGATCGGGGACCCGATCGTTGCAGACGCTGTGTGCGGATACACAGCAGGGTGGACGTCCCAGACTGGGATCGTGTCCGGAGTGGTGAGCAGGCACCTGCCCAAACCAATAGACTGTGACGTGTTCAGGCCTATAGACTGCATAGGCCCACAGTTTTGTTTATCTGCTGTTCCCCGGGGGGGGGCCGGTAGCAGGACAGAGTTGAAGTGTTCCCCCCTCAGTATAGTGTTCCAAGTTATTGCCTGGTTGTGGATTACAAAGTACTATTCATCAAGTGCACCACCGAAAGCTGGCATGCGAAGAAATCCCTATAGGTGGTGACTGAGATTTACTCCATGTCAGGCCTGACCGAGGTGGGGAGTTAAGATATTGTCTAGTGCGCCATAGGGCGCGCATACCATAATAGCAGTGTTGCCAACCCCCTGAAGTGAAATTTACTGGCAAGGATGCCAAAATTTCTGTACGGCACCAATTTCTTACTGGCAAAAATAATGAAGATTACTGGCAGAGCCGCATTTTTTACTGACACTGCAAAACAGTACCTAAAATTACTGTTTTTAGTGCTAAACAGTGCAAATATCAATATTTCAACTATAAACACACAGCTAATGCTAATATCAATGTGTTTAAGTTAAACAAAAGTAAAAAAACATATTTCTCAATTTACATGAAGGTTAGGTTACTATAACCCGGCCAGCACAGAGTTCCCACTTACATCAGAGTCTGCAGGATGCCCCCTTACAGTGCAAGGGCACTCTTATGTAAAGGGGAACGCTGCAGATCATGATGTAAGGGGGAACTCTGATGTGGAGGGGAGCTCTGGTGAATAGAGACCACCTTCCACAGAGTGAATACACTAAGGTAAGGGGGGGGGGTACTAATATAAGGGGGAAACCTTTATATCAGTGCCCCCTTACATTATTGTATTCATTCACCTTCTTACATCAGTGACCCTCCCCCCCCCCTCAGAATGGCCTGGCGGCACTGTCACTTACCTCCTCCCAGGTGCACAGTGTGAGGCTCAGTCAGACGGCTCCAGCTTGGTGGGTCTGATCTCCTCTCCCCAGTCCACACGTGTGTTTCTTCCTGGGCCGTAACCCCCATCCCGGCGGCACTCCCACTCTTGACTCCTTTCTAGGATCCCCTCAGAGACTGTAGACATGACAAGAGATGGTCAGAGACTGCAGACACGATACAGGAGGTGGACAGAGGCTGCGGACATACTACAGGAGGGGGACAGAGACTGCGGACACACTACAGGAGGTGGACAGAGACTGCGGACACACTACAGGAGGTGGACAGAGACTGCGGACGCACTACAGGAGGTGGACAGAGACTGCGGACACGATACAGGAGGTGGACAGAGGCTGCGGACACACTACAGGAGGTGGACAGAGACTGCGGACACACTACAGGAGGTGGACAGAGACTGCGGACGCACTACAGGAGGTGGACAGAGACTGCGGACGCACTACAGGAGGTGGACAGAAACTGCGGACACACTACAGGAGTTGGACAGAAACTGCGGACACACTACAGGAGTTGGACAGAAACTGCGGACACACTACAGGAGTTGGACAGAAACTGCGGACACACTACAGGAGGTGGACAGAGACTGCGGACACACTACAGGAGGTGGACAGAGACTGCGGACACACTACAGGAGGTGGACAGAGACTGCGGACACACTACAGGAGGTGGACAGAGGCTGCGGACACACTACAGGAGGTGGACAGAGACTGCGGACACACTACAGGAGGTGGACAGAGACTGCGGACACACTACAGGAGGTGGACAGAGGCTGCGGACACACTACAGGAGGTGGACAGAGACTGCGGACACACTACAGGAGGTGGACAGAGGCTGCGGACACACTACAGGAGGTGGACAGAGGCTGCGGACACACTACAGGAGGTGGACAGAGACTGCGGACACACTACAGGAGGTGGACAGAGACTGCGGACACACTACAGGAGGTGGACAGAGACTGCGGACATACTACAGGGAGGTGGACACTGGAGAGACTGTGGACATACTACAGGGAGGTGGACACTGGAGAGACTGTGGACATACTACAGGAGGTGGACAGAGACTGCAGACATACTACAGGGAGGTGGACACTGGAGAGACTGCGGACATACTACAGGAGGTGGACAGAGACTGCGGACATACTACAGGAGGGGGGACAGAGGCTGCGGACATACTACAGGAGGGGGGACAGAGGCTGCGGACATACTACAGGAGGGGGGACAGAGGCTGCGGACATACTACTGGAGGTGCCGGAGACACTCTGCGGACATGATGGTGCCCTCCTCACCCCCTCACAGTAGCCTCCTCCTCTGTCCACCACCATATTACTTCTCCACATCATCAGTGTGCTGTGTCCTCCTCCTGTGCCCCTTTCACCTCTCCACAGGTCAGGGCAGCACTGTGCTGCCCTGACCTGTGGAAAGGTGCACAGGAGCCAGAGGAGGACACAGCACACTGATGATTTCGAGAAGTAATATGGTGCCGGTGGACAGAGAGCACATCAGTCTCTGTGTCCCCTGCATGGCACCATTGGCACGGCTTCACGCTCCAGGCTCACTCACTGACCCCCCCAGTTTCACTCACCTCGAGTCTGTCTGACTCTGTCCTCCACCCTGTCAGTGCTCCGCTCGCTCCTCCACCCTGTCAGTGCTCCGCTCGCTCCTCCACCCTGTCAGTGCTCCGCTCGCTCCTATGATGATGAGTGCTACTGCTCACTGCAGGACTGAGGACTTCGAGTCACGCCAGCCGCTGTGGTCACGCCAGTGTATTCAAAAATGGCGCCAGCGGCGCCATCACGTTACTGTGCGTGCGCCGCCCGGCCGAGCGTGAACAAGTTTCCCTGCGCTCGGCCGGCTTCGGAACGGCGCATGCGCCGTTGTATGGCCGGCTCGTGGCCATCTTTTTTATGGGCGCCGGTGCCCATAGCGGACATTAACGTACACCCCAAAAAAGGGGTTAAATTCACGTACCGTACGTAAATCTACGTACGGTTGGCAACACTGCATAATAGCTACACGTGGTGGAGTACCGCGCAGCGCCATTATTGTGTGCTGTATTGATTTCTGCAGGGCTCTGCAAGCCAGTTGCATGTGTTGTGTTCTGCCTATGTTACCTTTGAGATAAGAGTAAACTGTTATATTTAATCTCTCGCCTCAGTGTGTTGTCTTACTGCTAAGAGATTACCCCTTGCAATACCATTGAATGTAATACAATATAACCCTAGACTAACTGTGCCAGAGTGGGTCGAGTAATATTGCCGGGGGTTGGCGGTACTGTATACAGGGCCCGAAATCAAACCAAGCGGCTCTCTTAACTGGGGGTAGCGCTACATATATATTGGTTACGTAATAGGATATGACCAGGATTTATATGATTATTTGTAATGATGAATAGTTGGGTAATGGGTTATGCTGGATATTGTAATACTTGTATTGTTTTGTGTAAAATGGAAAAAAATTATAAATAAAGATTATAAACAAACAGACTCTTCAAGAGTCATGAAGAAGTGAAATTTAGTGATTACATTTTTTGTACTTTTAATTTAGGACTTTTTTAAGTGTCAATTTTAAAGCGGAGTTTCACCCAAAAATGGAACTTCCGCTTTTCGGAACCCTCTCCCCTCCGGTGTCACATTTGACACCTTTCAAGGGGGATGGGGGGTGCAAATGCCTGTATAATACAGGTATTTGCACCCACTTTCGGGAGAGACTCCCACGGGAGTCACACCACTCCCCCCCCCCCCCCCGCTGTCTTCTGGGAAACACACTGACCCCAGGAGAGAGCGGGGACCACTGGGAACGCGCTGCGCTACTCGCTCATGCGCAGTAGGGAACCGGGCAGTGAAGCCGCAACACTTGACTTCCTGATTACCTCACGAGGATGGCGGCAGGGGCAGCCAAGAGATGAGCGATTGCTCGACTTCGGCTGCCGTCATTGCGGCACCCTGGACAGGTAAGTGTCCATTTATTAAAAGTCAGCAGATGCAGTATTTGTATCTGCTGGCTTTTAATATTTTTTTTTTTTTGTGGGACCTCCGCTTTAAAATAAAAAAATGCATGATCTGTACCATTGGAACCATTCCTTTCTTTTTCATTTCAGAGACACTTGAGGAGGAGTGGGAGGAGTGTTGAGATTAGAATCGTTGGTGGCTCCCCACCTTTAGATATCCTTTATTGAGAATATACCATACACAGATGCATATTGACTTCTGATATCTTGGGGTCCACCTTTCTGGTAAGCTTTTGGTGGTGTGGCGGTGGAGAGTGAAACGCAAAGGAGTCTCACTTCTTTTGTTGAAGTCCCGCACATTTTATTGGAGGACATTCCAAATTTGTTTATATATTGGGACACCATATTCTATATGTGTTTTTGCACTTAGTTTGTGGAAATTATTGTGTAGCAACCACGCCACCCTCCTTCTCCACTCTTTGGCTCGTTCAATGGAGAGGAAGGCGCATAGTCTCCACCATGCCCGTACCTCCTGGTTTGCAGAGGTTAAGCACACTTGTTTTCACTTACCGGTCTTTGCAACGAGACTCCCCTCAGAGTTGGATTCTGTCCCTAATATGTAAGGACAAAAGTCTCTATGCCCCAAGTAGCTCCAAGGTCCACACCAGCATCAACTCCAACATAGAGTTTATTTCTTTATGCACGAACATCCACAAATGAGGAGAAGAGAAAGGTGTTAGGAAGACAGATCAGTTCAGGCACTCTTGTTTCTTCGCCACTCGATCCCGAGTGGGTATAGCTCACCCGGATAGTCACCCGAAGGCACTAGCAGCCGGCGTGTAACTCGAACAGTCTATTAGATTCCCTAATGGATGCGTTCAGGAGATCCTCTGCCACAGAATCTATAGTGTCCCAAACCTCCTACTGGTCCTGTTGTTTAGATCCCCTTTTCCGGATGGATGACATCCCTCCAGAGAGTTACTGGGCCCCTTCCTTCACTGTGATCTCTCACCAGTCCTTCGGAACGGTCCTCCCCCAGCCTCCTCTTCTAGAAACGGGTCCCCTCGCAAGGCGGCACCCTGGGATTCCTCCTCCCGAAGTAGGCTCCAGCTAAAGGTGCTGGGCCCAGGGCTGAAGTTGCAGTCCCAGGACTAAAGGTGCCTGGGACTGAAGTGCACGTGGCCCCATGGCCTGGAGGGCCACGCACCACGCACCAGGACTCTGACTCTGGAACCGAAAAAGAACTGACCCGAACTGACCCCTCCCAGGCGGCGTCTGCCCCTTATGTATCCTCTCCCGGCATGCACAGCAGGTCCACCACATCCACTGTACGGCTGCCGAGAGAGGGCACCAACTTGCTGCCCCATTACCTGTGGTTCAACCCCGAGTATAAGTGACAGCGCCACCCATACTTCCAAGGGGAACTGCACACCAGGCAAAACAACAGCAAGGCAGAGTCCAGCAAAATTTAAAGATTCGAGCCAACTACCACTCGAATCACCCTTAAATTTGGCATAGCAATCCCTAAACTTTGGGACCCCCACTACAATTGTAAATGTACTGAAGTGCTACAGTTATTATACAGTTGTAGCGACCTCACCCCTCTCACCCCTTCTTATTCTCGGCTTGTCTTTTCTCTGTCTAGGGGTGTTAGTACTGGGGGGAGGGATAAGATACACCACGGCCCATGTCCTTCATAGTGACAAGGTGAAGGCCCGAAAGATCGGGCTTTGTGTAGGTGTCCTAGAGTCAAGTCCTGTCCTTCGTCCTTGACTCCTTTGCTCCTAGTAACCAGAGTTCCACACAGTGAATAGGTCCAACACAGTTTTATTCTTCTCAGCGAATAAACACACAGCACGGTTAAGTTGGATTCTTTTGCAACAACTTAGTAGTAATGGGAATAGGTCGAGGCACAATCCTTTCCCTTCTTTTGCCAACCACTGTGGTATCACCAGTGGCGAATAGTCACTGCCACTGACTATGTGAAGTAGAACGTGAATTACCTTTGCTAGCACGGCCCCTGTCAGGGGAAGGTTATCCGTCCAAGGGAGATACCGGAGGCCTCTCTGTCACCAGCGATGCTGCGCCGGACTCTCCAGAGAAGTTCTGCTCACCAGACCTCACAAACTCAGACACGGGCACCCAAGGAGTTAGGGCCCCCTCGGATTTCTTCACCCTCGCGGAACTCAGTCGAAGGTACTGAGCCCCAGGCATCCGCCATAGTACCTCACCCCAGGCTAAAGGTTCCTGAGATGGACTCCATCTCCGCTCCGGCCAGGTCAAAGGCACCTGGGCCCGGAACACCGGAACGCCAGCACCCAAGCTGAAGGTGCCTGGGTGCGGCCGCATCCTCCGACTCTGCACTCTGAACCCCGTGGTAAGGGCGTCCGCCTCTTTTATCTCCTCTCCCTTTGCGTCACAGCGGGTTCCCCGCCCCGCTGTACCAGCTCCAGGGGAGGACAAAAGGGCACAGTCTTGCGGTGTGAGTTCACCTCCAGCCCCCGGCAACAACGCCACCTATAGGCCCAGGGAACCTCACACCACCAGAGTCCTCCAAGAACCATGAAAGGGTCTCAGATTTCCTAGCAATCAGTGCATCTGGGTTACACTACCACCCAGATGCTTCCCCTAAATTCAAATACTCGCTACACTCTCCCCCCGGTGATTTGACACTGGTCCCCAGTGTCTGGTGCAAACCCATGTCACCCATAAGTGATAACATACGTTCGACCTAGAGACCAACTACACAATTTAGCCCTGAATTGTGCCAAGACCTAAAATGGGAAAAGGGAAAATAGAAATGCAAAACAATAAACTTTCAATAAAATACTCTTAACATTTACACATGTACAATTCCCCCCCCTGCTATTTAAGGACCACCCCATTCTCAGCAGCCTTTATAGATGAGTCTCATGCAGAGGGAAGAAAAAGAAACACACATCCTAACATAATATATATGTGTTTGCTTGGAATGAATGGGTCTGTCCGAGAAGAAACCCATTCGCCCCAATGAGTGTTGCATGATGTAAAAAAAACAAACACAATCGTTGCGCAACACCGCCACCTGGTGGTAATGCCACGGTCAAGACACTTATCAAATCCAGATGAACTTTTCTCTCTTGTTCTCTTTTTTTTTCTTGTGCCCCTACACTGACTAAAACCCCAAAGTCACTGATTTCTTTTAAGTGCAAGGAGAAGGAGGGAGAACAAAACAGTAACAGCTCCCATTTCTCCAAAGAGTAGAACGCCCAAATACAAAAAAAAACTAGGGCACAGTCCTTGTGTTCCGGCAAAGGCACTCTGGAAAGTTCAGCAATGAGCAGCAAGAAAGAACACACAGGAGTCTTTCTCCTAAAGGTAAAACTTTGGATGCGGTAGAAACATGGGCTTCAAATGCTTGTCAAACGCCTCCATGTTATACTCAACATTTCCTCCATCCTTGCGACAAATTACCACTCTGTCCGCATGGATATGCCTTCCCAGCATCCACTTAGCTTTACAGTCCTGAAACTTCTTGGTGACCGTTGGTGAACAAGAAAAGTATCGGCGTGCTTGTGGTACTTTGAGTTTGTCCCAAACCAAGGTATTGTACCACCTCTGGCGAAAAACTTCCACCTCGTAGAGCAATTCTCGAGGCAAGTATGGGTACTCCCACCCATACTCTTGGGCAACCTTCTGGCCAAAGAGACGCTGCAGCCTTGACAAAGGTGGCATCGTGACACGGTCTCCTTCTCCAGGTAACACAATTGCTTCTGGATGGCGAGGTGCGTTCACCACCTCGATAGATCTAAACACAGGGGCCCGCAGTGACTGGCGTTGCACTCCCGCAACAGGAGCAGGTGAAATAGAAGTTGAATCCAGAAGAGGGATTGCAGACAGTGGACCAGATTCTTCCCTAGGCGCCGAGGCCTCCACCCGGGGTGTACTATCCCCAGTAGACATAGGTGGGTCCCTTGTAACACGGGACGAGGGTAGCTTCATCTTGTCCCATCCCTTTCGGTGGAAGATTTCATCTATCTCCCCATCATCGCCATTGTCAGACAATGAATCCAGGTCGGAGGTGTCATAACACTCAGCGGGCAGATAATTCCCAGTCACGGAATCATCCCCCTTGACGGCCTCCACCGACTGTGGGCTTCCGCCACCTTTAACCACACAGACAGTCCTAACCCCTGGCTCACCTGGGCCTTCAAAAGAACAGGGATGTCCAGGGCTCTTCCCTCCGGATCCATCCAGGCCAGGCAAGTGGCGGGGCGAAGCTCTTCCACGACCACAGGAGGCCATCACTAGGCTGACTTTCCTCTTCAGCGGTCGGAGCAGGGAGCTGCTGGTGACCGAAGCAGCATCTTCTGATTTTTCTCTTTTAATCTCCGCTTGGGCAGTCACTTCACCCTGGTCAGCGCGCACAGGAATACCCGCCATGGCATCGATCTCTCCCTCCGGAGTGGCAGTACCTGTGAGGTAGTTGAGGTGGAAGGCGCGAGGCCTTTCTGTGGATGATTCCACCTGGAAGAGAAACTCCTTGCAGACCTCACATCGCCCGAATGGCTTCAACTGAACCACCAGTCCCGAACAGCCGGGACAGATCACACCGAGGGCCTCTATGTCTCTGCAGGTGTACAGAGCCAATCACCCCTGGGGCCTTAGTCTGATTCCTGTGTCCATAATGGGAGCAGCAAAGGGAGTCATGTCCGTGAAAGAAGAAGCTGAAATCCACTGAGTGTTTGAAGTCATCTTTCCTGTTCGCTGCTCCAATGCGCACTGACCCACCCGCGCTGGAATCTCCACGTGCGTACGTCCACATGGCCAGACTCCTCCCACACTCTGCACTTGTTCGCGGGCTTTCCATTTTCCCCGCCCACAAACTACACAGCTATGGTTTGTCTTGTGGCGCGTTGGCAAATATGGCCGACCTACTCGGAACTCCTCCGGGCAGCAAAGTTCAGTTTCAGACACCATACACATCCCGGACGAGACCCACGTGTAGCGACCTCACCCCTCTCGCCCCTTCTTATTCTCGGCTTGTCTTTTCTCTGTCTAGGGGTGTTAGTACTGGGGGGAGGGATAAGATACACCACGGCCCATGTCCTCCATAGTGACGAGGTGAGGGCCCGAAAGATTGGGCTTTGTGTAGGTGTCCTAGAGTCAAGTCCTGTCCTTCGTCCTTGACTCCTTTGCTCCTAGTAAGCTGAGTTCCACACAGTGAATAGGTCCAACACAGTTTTATTCTTCTCAGTGAATAAACACACAGCACGGTTAAGTTGGATTCTTTTGCAACAACTTAGTAGTAATGGGAATAGGTCGAGGCACAATCCTTTACCTTCTTTTGCCAACCACTGTGATATCACCAGTGGCGAATAGTCACTGCCACTGACTATGTGAAGTAGAACGTGAATTACCTTCGCTAGCACAGCCCCTGTCAGGGGAAGGATATCCGTCCAAGGGAGAAACCGGAGGCCTCTCTGTCACCAGCGATGCTGTGCCGGACTCTCCAGAGAAGTTCTGCTCACCAGACCTCACAAACTCAGACACGGGCACCCAAGGAGTTAGGGCCCCCTCGGATTCCTTCACCCTCGCGGAACTTAGTCGAAAGTATTGAGCCCCAGGCATCCGCCATAGTACCTAACCCCAGGCTAAAGGTGCCTGAGATGAACTCCATCTCCGCTCCGGCCAGGTCAAAGGCACCTGGGCCCGGAACACCGGAACGCCAGCACCCAAGCTGAAGATGCCTGGGTGCGGCCGCGTCCTCCGATGCTGCACTCTGAACCCCGTGGTAAGGGCGTCTGCCCCTTTTATTTCCTCTCCCTTTGCGTCACAGCGGGTTCCCCGCCCCGCTGTACCAGCTCCAGGGGAGGACAAAAAGGCACAGTCTTGCGGTGTGAGTTCACCTCCGGCCCCCGGCAACAACGCCACCTATAGGCCCAGGGAACCTCACACCACCAGAGTCCTCCAAGAACCATGAAAGGGTCTCAGATTCCCTAGCAATCAGTGCATCTGCGTTAAACTACCACCCAGATGCTTCCCCTAAATTCAAATACCCGCTACACAGTTATGATTAATGTACTTTCTGTCAGGTTCTTCTGTGCGTGGTCACTTTGCACTCTGAATATATTGATTGGTACTGAGCACAGATTTTGTTCATAAATTTTATATGATATAAAACATAGCTTGTGACCTTCTTTTCAGTTCCACACTGTATTGTATACAAAGTATAACAAATGTCAAACCAGCCTGCACCTAAATACCTCAAAACCACAAATTTACATTCCAGAGATGAGGCAGTTGTTATGCAGAATTAAAAAAAAATGACAGTGCCATGTTTCAGGGACAACAGCCAAACTTGTGGCACAGTAGCTGCTGAGTATTTAAGCAGTTTGATTAGTGTCCAGGGCAGCAAGAGAGGGAGAGATAAATCAAATTTTTTCAAGAAAAAACAATTGGAGTATGATATTTCAAAGACAGCAACCATAAATATTGTATAGGCTCACTGCACATTATGCAAGCATTTAAACTTGGCCACTATGTTAGAGAAAGAGATGAGGCATATTTTATTGTGAAAAATGTTATTCGGTTTATTATGCCACAGTCAAGAGCCAAAACTATTTAATGGACATTCTGCACACTATATAAAAGTTTTTGCCAGGTTGCAGTGGAAGACGGAGAGCCTAGACATGTTTTATCATGAAATAAAAAATGTAATGTGGTTTTTCAGAGTCACAAGCCAGAAAAACATAATTGATTTGCTATAAAATATGTAACTCTTTTTAGCTAAGAGGCAATGTCAGAAAAAGATAGCAGGCAGATTGCGGCCCGGTTCACACCAGAATCACACAGGAACATGGTCTGTTTTCATGTGTGATTTTTGTGCATTCCCCTGCATTGCGATTTGCATCCAATTAATTTAAATGGACTGCAAATTGCAACAGAATGCACAAAAAGTAGTGCATGCACTACTTTTAAAAAATGTGCCACACCAAATAGCATAGTGCTGCAGTACCATGTGATCTGTTCCCCACAAACACACTGCATTTGCGATCTGCGTTTGGGGTACCATTAACAATGTATTGGCACCTGCAGCAGATCACAAGGGCAGTACGTTTTGAACACTGTGCAGGAAACACGCAAAACATACAAAACATGCCTTTCCCTACCACGTTTTGGCGTGAACTGCCCCTTAATCTGGAATAAACAAATAACAGTGTCTTTTGATCTGAGAGTGAAGACTGAAAAGTTGTACAGATTTGAAGCACACAATTTAAGCTTTTATTGGATAGGTTGCTATTTTTGTGGATGGAGAAACGGAAAATTGATATCAAATACTTACCGTAATTTTCCTTTTCTGACGCGCTCCATGTCAGCACATCTGCGTGAGGCCCCGCACACCCCTACGTAATCAGGACTTTATAAATTTTTCACTAACCTCGGCCTCACGTTTCGTAACTATTACTACTTAACTGGGCGGGTACTGTGCTAACATGGAGCTCGTCAGGAAAGGAAAATTACGGTATTTGAATTCAGTTTTCAGTTTTCCTGACAGCTCCATGTCAGCACAGCTGGGAATTCCCTAGCCAAAACAGGGGAGGGATAATGTTACACACTCCACAACTCTGACTAAAACAGTAACAGAAGTCATGATGCCTCTGACAAACTCAATAGTCATTAAGCCATGAATATGAATAATTTGGTGTCCACATAGCTGCATTGCAGATAGTTTGAAACACCCGGCCTGCTGTCACTCTCAAGGTCCGGACCTAGAGTTGCCACCTCATCCCTTTAAACCCAAACACATATGAATTACACAGGTTCTGTGGCCGATTAAGGTGGTAATTAAACTCCCTTGGTGTCTTATCTGCATTAAATTAGCCACAGAACCTGTGTAATTCAGATGTGTTTGGGTTTAAAGGGATGAGGTGGCAACCCTATCCGGATCTTTCTAGTGAGAGTGCCGTGATTCTCCTGGCACAGCCAGCCCTACAACCTGCAGGCCAAGGAGATGAGGTTACCAAATCAAGAGATAATAATCTTGCTGGAAGCCGTAAAATCATTATGTGTTCCACCTGAAAAAATGACAAACAGATGCACAGATTTCCTGATGGAAGGAGTCGCCTTGACTAAATATTTTAGAGCTTAGCCCACATCCCGTGGGCAAACTTCTTGAGTACTCCCAAAAAGGGAACGTAGGAGGAAAACCACTTGTGTGATATGAACTCTGAAGGTCAGTTCAGGCACAAATTTGAGCATTGGCATGAGCGCCATCCTGTCTGGGAGTATGGGTTCTCTAAACCCCAAGGACACCAATGCTGATATAATTGCCACAAGTAAATCAGTTTCAGTGAGAGGTACCACAGGGTGATTGAAGGCATCTGATGAAATAATTAAGCTTTGGAAGTCCGCTGAATGCTGGTGAAGACAGAGATAGCCAAAATGCATGCCTATAGCATGCTTGCGCATAGAACTAAGTCAAGCCACGCCTGTTGGCATTCGGAGCAGGCTTCTGAAGAGTCCAGCGTAGAATCTTGATCAGCGAATATACTGGGCATATATGCCATGTTCTACTATAGGTATGCTTAGCGCTGTCCCTTCTTGTCTCGTAAGATTATTCAAATCTTCACAGAGCATTCAATCTCCATTAGCCTCCGCCTCTCCAGACCCAGGCCATCAGCCTGAGCCTATCGGATGTTGGATGAATGGGACTGGAGAAGATTTGATCTACCAGGCAGAGGGAGTCACTCCTTGACACTCATTAGGATGAGTAGCGGGTACCAGAATTGTCACCTTCCTTTGGCCTCGCCTTAGCTGGAAGCTGAGAATCAGAGGGAGCATCAGAAAAAGGCATAAGCCTTCTTGGCGATCCATTCTGCGGTCAGCACCTCCACTCCGAGAGCTTGTGGATCCTGGGCCCTGGAATGGAACTTCAGCAACTTAGTGCCGACTGGGAATGTAAGCGGTTTACCTCTTGCAGAAAAAACACCAAGCTCTGTTATTTCTCGGATGACTCGCAGAAGCCTGGATCATCCATTGTCATCCAGACTTGTCCTGGACAAGAAGTTTGCCTGAAGATTCTTCCGACCAGGCACATAGGTTGCAGATCATTGGGAGGATTGACTAGGGGGAATTCTAGAATTAAAGAAAACTTCAGAAGTGAGAGACTGAACCTTGTTTCCAGATGTAGGCCACAGTCGTTGTGCTGTCCAACTTTCCCAGGACAGGCTTATCTTGGATTAGGTGACTGAAGGCTAAGAGCCTGAAAAGGCTGCCCTCAACTCCAGGACGGAGTCTTGGATCCTTGACAAAGGACCATTGGTCCTGAGCTCATTGTTCCTGAAGTAGGGCTCCCCTACACTGGCTGGAGTCTGACTGTACCACCAGGTCGTCTGAGCTGCTGGAGCGAGGCGATTTCTATGGCTCAATCTGAGATGTGAAGGATGAAAGATCTCCAAATATGGCCCAAAAAGCTTTTCTTAGGGGACCACGTGTCCATCACCAAAGCCGTCCCTATGTCCACAGAGGAACCACATAGTACCCCTAGGGCATGTATGGGTGGCACAATCCCAAAATAACAGAAAGCATCCTGACATGGAAGTTTAACTGACATCTTGGTTTATGCATTGGCTTCCCTGTCTTTCCTGGACTCCCATCCAAAAAAAAACGCAGAAGCTAAGCTCTCTGGCGTGAACATGAGGCGTGGAAACTGACTCTTGAGTTTTCGGTCTTCTTTAACTCAGTAGACCTTCATCTTGAGGCAGGAAGCCAAACTGACCACCATTAAATTTAGGCTTGCCCTTCTGCGATTTAAAAGAAATGCAGTGCTAGCGTTTATCCTTGAGGGTCACATATTCTGATGGTATGGTCATGTAAATGGCCACTCCCACAAGGGACACATACTAACCAGAGGGGTGATCCCAACCCCTGGACCTCTATTCGTTCAAAAGGGCATAACTTTGACATCCTGCTGTGACGATATCCTCCAATCTTGACGAACAAGCACTTGATCCATTCCACATCCAGCTGTCTTCTGGAAGTACTTAAAATACATCCAAAGCTTCACCTCTATACACAGGCATTTGACCAACCTTACCAATCTGGACACAGGTCATCCTCTTTTTCCTGTTTAGGAGAGACTGGAGAGAATTGATTGGCCTGAGCAGGCCCTGAAAGAAGGCTGGATGAATCTAGTCATTCCTTTAGAGCGTCTTGACCATCTGCTTAATTGTGACAATTGGTTAAGTGTCATCGTCATCTTTATCCTAGGTTGCTTGACCTAGGCCACATCCCTGCAGTCATATTCATCTGTTTCTCTTTGGAAGGATCTGAAGCGGATGGTTTTCTTGGGAAGGCTTGGAGACTTCACAGACTGAGTGGAAAACACTCTTTTATAGTGTATTGACCACATGTTTAATGAATGTGACACCTGTTAGGTGTCGTCATCCTTATCCTTGGTTGCTTGAACAAAGTAGAATATATGCAGTCATTTCCATCCAGAAGTTTGGAAAATGGGCTGATTTACCTGGTATGGATAGGCAGGTTCTCATTGTCAGAGCAGATAACCCTTTCACATGGTGAGCCGAAAACACCCCTTTAGAGTGTATTGGCAATGTGTTTATTGGATGTGAAACCTTTTAGGTGTCACCCTCATCTCTGGCTGTTTAAGCCAGTGGGATCCATACTGTCATGCCCATCCGGAAATTCGGAAAATGGGCAGCTTCACCTGGTATGGATAGGCAGCTTCTCATTGTCAGAGCAGATAATCCTTTCACAGGGTGAGCTGAAAACACCCCTTTAGAGTGTATTGACAATGTGTTTATTGGATGTGAAACCTTTTAGGTGTCACCCTCATCCCTGGCTGTTTAAGCCAGTGGGATACATACTGTCACGCCCATCCATGTATTTCTCTTATAGAGCCTGAGGAGGTATGTTGGTTGGGAAATCTATGAGGCTGCTCCTTCATGTACATCCATGTCTTCTTATTGAAGGGCCTGAAGCATGTTCGCTCTTAGATTGGTAAACACTAATAGATAACCTTTCCACAGGGTTTGCGCACCATTCAGCAAACCAACCCATAGCCCTGGATCACACTGGTGCGTTTTCTGACATGTGACCCGACCTCAGTCAAATTGCATGTAAAAATAGGCGGCAATCGCACCGCCCTAATGGCTGTAATGCTGCATCTGCGGCGCCGCACCAACTTCAAAAAGGTAGTTTCATACTACCTTTGCGATTTCGGGCCGTGACCTATTTTGACATCCGCACAGAGACCTGCACAGATGTCTGAAAATTGCGACCGGAATCGAGACTGACCAGCGGGAGAAAAAAACTGAATTGCATAGTCTCATTCCCGTAACCCAGTGCGACCCTGGACAAGGGAAAAAAAGGTTATATGCAGTAAATAGATTGCTTATTAAAAAACCCTGAGGGGTTAACCACAGCTAGAGGGAGACAGAAGCTTCCATCTACAGCTCTGATCAACCAGGTGGAGGTTTAATTAGCTACAACCTAGTCCTGGCAGGAATCAGGACATGATGAAAAGTTTCTTCAGAACAGCAACAAAAAGGTAGGAATTTGTAACAAAATTACAATTATCTCCTGCAGTGTACACAAACCAAGGGAATTGTAGACTTCATAAACATGCTTCTCCATACTCTTGTTTTTTTTAGAGGAAATCCAAAGGTCACAGAAAAATAGAAGGATATCCCATATCTCAACAAGCCATGGCTGGCTCCAGTAGACATCACAGGTGACTCCTCTACCTTCTTTTGGAAATGCTGGTCTTTGGAGGGGGTTTGGCATAATGGCACGACAGTAAAGCAAATAGGGATGAGACGAACACCCCCCGGTTCGGTTCGCACCAGAACCTGCGAATTTTAGAACCCTATTAAATACAATGGACGCGAAATATAATGGCTAATATGCAAGTTATTGTCCTAAAAAGGGTTTGGGGACCCAGGTCCTGCCCCAGGGGACATGTATCAATGCAAAAATAAGTTTTAAAAACGGCAGTTTTTTCGGGAACAGTGATTTTAATGATGCATAAAGTGAAAAAAAAAGTGAAATATTCCTTTAAATATGTACTGTCTGGTCCCAGCAATATGGATGAAAATCATTGAGAAAAATGGCATGGGAACCCACCCCCAGCCCCTTTGGGTTTTGTATGGATATTAATGGGAACCCTGCACCCAAATTAAAAAAAGGCCTTATATACTCTGAACAGCAGTATACAGGCGGTGCAAACAAGTCAGGGACGGTAGGTTTGTTCTTAAGTAGAATCTGTTTATAATTTGGAACAGGTTTTTAAATGTAGCTCCAGCCAAAAAATCTATTTTTAAGCTTTTTGGAAAACATAGGGGAGGGTTATCACCCCTGTAACATTTGTTTTGCTGTCTGTGCACCTGTTCAGAACATTTCACCTCACTTTCCGTCCAAATGACAAATGTTTTTTGAAAATTTGTTTTTTTTATTTAAAACAAGGATTGGTGATAAAACATCAGTGGAGAGGAGACACCTTTTTCCCATATTAACTCTTACAGGAGAGAATTTGCCTTCCTAGGAGTAGATTTCCTCTCACTTCCTGTTGTCTCCTTCTGTTTGCTAGTAGGAGTCGTTTGTAAGTTGGATGTTTGAAAGTAGGGGCCTGCCGTATATACTCTGTAAAAATTTGGTCCTTAAGTGTTAGTGTTGCCACAACACTGTAAGCCCTCACAGTTACTCTTGGTGGGCGCAGGAATGGGCCCAGCTGTGAAATATTAGATCAAGAATTGTAATCACATGCCCCTGTTGAACAGGGGCAGAACAATTGGGTCTTGGGTGGTGGTGGTGGTGGTGGTGTTGCCACAACACTGTAAGCCCTCACAGTTACTCTTGGTGGGCGCAGGAATGGGCCCTGCTGTGAATTATTAGATCAAGAATTGTAATTACATGACATTGTTGAACAGTGTTAGGAAAACTTGGGCCTTTGGTGGTGGTGCTGGTGCCACAACACTGTAAGCCCTCACAGTTACTCTTGGTGGGCGCAGGAATGGGCCCAGCTGTGAAATATTAAATCAAGAATTGTAATTACATGACATTGTTGAACAGTGTTAGGAAAACTTGGGCCTTTGGTCGTGGTGCTGGTGCCACAACACTAAGTCCTCACAGTAACTCTTGATGGGCGCAGGAATGGGCCCAGATGTGAAATATTAGATCAAGAATTGAAATCACATGCCCCTGTTGAACAGGGGCAGAAAAATTGGGCCTTTGGTGGTGGTGGTGTTGCCACAACACTGTAAGCCCTCACAGTTACTCTTGGTGGGCGCAGGAATGGGCCCTGCTGTGAATTATTAGATCAAGAATTGTAATTACATGCCCCTGTTGAACTGGTGCCACAACACTGCAACCCCTCACAGATACTGTACTTGGAGCGCAGTAATGAGCCCTGTTGCAAAGTATTGCATCAAAAATTGTAATTACACGCCCCTGTTAAACAGGGGCAGAAAATTTGGGCCTTAGGCACTGGTACTGGTGCCACAACACTGCAACACCTCACAGATACAGTACTTGGAGCGCAGCAATGAGCCTTGTTGCAAAGTATTGCATCAAAAATTGTAATTACACGCCCCTGTTAAACAGGGGCTGAAAAATTGGGCCTTAGGCACTGGTGCTGGTGCCACAACACTGCAACCCCTCACAGGTACTTCGAAAAAGAGCCGCTGCTCCAGGTATATTATGATAACCTGAGGTGGAATGTCTCGTAGAGTGCCAGCCCCGGCCCGCCTCCGTGGGAAACTTGTAAGAAAAGAAATGGCTGCACATCCAGGAATTCCAATTGCCTTTTATTGTTCAAACTGATAACACCAAAGACACCAACACAAGGTCACGTAGATGCATTTCACACAAACATCTTGTGCTTAATCATTACAATGACTAAAATAACTGATAGATCTTAAATAGACAGCCCCAGTAAATGCAGGTGTTCTGGGGGCGGTGATAATTAGCAATAGTACACAGGCCGATCAATCACAAAACTTCAGCCCCAAAGAGCATCTGAGTAAAGATTCAAATACAAAATCAAACTGAAGGTCCAAGTTCCTGTGCACACCGAGAAATCTCCCATACACACAAAGACCTGAACCAACAATCACATAGAAACATTGTATATAAAATACATGACCAACACCAGTAAATAATTTGGAAAAATTAAAATAAATACACATATACTGTAGTTGGAGCACAGCAATGAGCCCTGCTGCAAAGCATTGCATCAAAAATTGTAAATACACGCCCCTGTTAAACAGGGGCTGAAAAATTGGCCCTTAGCCACTGGTGGCGGTACCCAGAACCAAAAATGTTTTTTCAAGCTATCAGCATGATTATTGAGGAGGAAGAGCATAGTCACTCAGCATAACAGGATAGTCACTAAAGCCTCGTAAACACGACCGAGAATCTCGTCAGGAAAAAACACGTTGCTTTTCTTGACGAGATTCTTGGACAAGAAACTTGTCCCGGCCGAGTGTACAGACGCTCGATTCAAAGAACCCACGGTTCTTTGAATGGAGCGAACGCGGTGACGTCATCGACTAAGACGAGCGTGTGCTAGTCACATTCGATGCCGTCGCCGCCATCTTGCTACACCCTAACTATGCCTAGGAAGCTACCGCTAATGCGTCAAAGTTATTTCGAGCATGCGCAGGCTTCCCGGAGGACAGGTAAGTGTACACACACACATACTTTTCTCGTCGAGAAACAGGCTGGCGAGAATCTCGACGAGAAAATAGAGAGCAGGTTCTCTATTTTTCTCGTCGAGATTCTTGTCGGTTTTCTTGACGAGAAACCTGATAGCCGCGTACACACGACCAATTTACTCGGCAAGAAAGCTCTGCCAGCAAGTTTTTTGTAGTTTTTCGACGAGAAACTCGGTCGTGTGTACGAGGCTTGAGCATCAGCATAGGCAGTCTTGAAGAGATCTGACATTTCCAAAAAAATTATTCGTTACATCAGCATCAGGTGCTTGGTAGCTGGTGGTGATCCAAGACTGATTAATTTTTATGAAGGTCAGTCGATGGACCGAGTCGGTGGACAGGCGCACCCTGTGATCAGTTACAAAGCCTCCAGCAGCACTGAATGTGCGTTCCGAAAGAACGCTGGATGCAGGACAGGCCAGTACCTCAATTGCATACTGTGCAAGCTCTTACCAGTGATCCATTCTCAAGACTAGTGATGAGCCGAACACCCCCGGGTTCGGTTCGCACCAGAACCCGCGAACGGACCGAAAGTTCGCACGAACATTAGAACCCTATTAAATACAATGGATGCGAACGTTCGGATTCTAAAGTGCTAATTATAACGACTATTATCCATGTTAATGTCCTAAACAGAGTTTGGGAACCCGGGTTCTGCACCAGGGGACATGTATCAATGCAAAAAGAAGTTTTAAAAACGGACGTTTTCCAGGAGCAGTCATTTTAATGATGCATAAAGTGAAAAAAGAAAAGTCAAATATTCCTTTAAATATTGTAGCTGGGGGGTGTCTAAAGTATGCCTGTGAAGTGGCACGTGTTTCCCGTGTTTATAACTGTCCCTGCACAAAATAACATTTCTAAAGGAAAAAAAGCCATTTAAAACTGCTTGCGGCTTTAATGTAATGTCTGGTCCCGGTAATATGGATGAAAATCTTTAAGAAAAATGGCATAGCTACCCCATCAACCCCCCCCCCCCCCACCCCAGCCCATTACCAGCCCCTTTGGGTCTTGTATGGATATTAAGGGGAACCCCGCACACAAAATAAAAAAGGCCCTATATACTCTGAACAGCCGTATACAGGCGGTGCATACAAGACAGGGACTGTAGGTTTGTTCTTATGTAGAATCTGTTTGTAATTTTGAACAGCTACATTGTTTAAGTCTAGCTCCATGCCAAATTCCTTTTTTTAAGCTTTTTGGAAAACATAGGGAAGGGTTATCACCCCTGTAACATTTTTTTTGCTGTCTGTGCCCCTGTTCAGAACATTTCACCTCACTTTGCGTCCCAATGACAACTGTTTTTGAAATGTGGTGTTTTTATTGAAACAAGGATTGGTGATAAAGCATCAGTAGAGAGGAGACACCTTTCTCCCATATTAATTCTTACAGGAGAGAATTTTCCTTCCAAGGGGTAGATTTCCTCTCACTTCCTGTTGTCTTCTTCCGTTTGCAAGTAGTAGTCGTTTGTAAGTTGGATGTTTGAAAGTAGGGACCTGCCGTATATACTCTGCAGAAATTGGCCCCTTAGGTGTTGGTGTTGGCACAACACTGTAAGCACTCACAGTTACTCTTGGTGGGTGCTGGAACGCCCTGCTGTCAACTATTATATCAGGAATTGTAATAACATATAATTGTTGATCAGTGGTAGTAAAAATTGGGCCTTTGATGGTGGTGCTGGTGCCACAACACTGTAAGGCCTGACAGTTACTCTTGGTGGGCGCAGCAATGGGCCCTGCTGTGAATTATTAGATCAATAATTATAATTGCATGCCCCTGTTGAACAGGGGCTGAAAAATTGGGCCTTAGGCACTGGTGGCACAACACTGCAACCCCTCACAGATACTGTACTTGGAGCACAGCAATGAGGCCTGTTGCAAAGTATTGCATCAAAAATTGTAATTACACGCCCCTGTTAAACAGGGGCTGAAAAATTGCGCCTTAGCCACTGGTGGCGTCACCCATAAACCAAAATGATCTTCCAAGCTATCATCATTAATCGTATCATTGAGGAGGAGGAGGAGGATAGCCAGTCAACATAACAGCACAGGCACTCAGCATCAGCATCAGTCTTGAAGGGATGTGACATTTTAAAATCAATTAGTCTGTTATATCAGCATCAGGTGTGTGGTAGCTGGTGGTGATCCAAGACTGGTTCATCTTGATGAAAGTCAGTCGATCAACCGAGTCGGTGGACAGGCGCACCCTGTGATCCGTGACAAATCCTCCAGCAGCACTGAATGTGCGTTCTGAAAGAACGCTGGATGCAGGACAGGCCAGTAGCTCAATTGCATACTGTGCAAGCTCTGGCCAATGATCCATCCTCAAGACCCAGTAAGCCAGAGGATTTTCGGTGGGGAAGGTGTCCAAGTCTGACCTTGCCCCTAGGTATTCCTGCACCATGTATATCAGACGCTGGCGATGGTTGCTGGAACCGATCATACTTTGGGGCTGCGGACTAAAGAATTGTCTGAACGCATCGGTCAGACGGCCACCTTCCCCACCGCTCCTTCTTTGACTGCCCGAAGCCTCAGCAACTCGTTGTCCAGGACCAGGAGTTTGTAACCTCCCAGTCTCTGGGAACGCGTTGCACAGGCCTTTCTGCAAGGCCTCCCGGAGTTGTCTCATCCTCTGCTCCCTCTGCGACGGTAACATAAGGTCCGCAACCTTACCCTTGTACCGTGGATCAAGGAGAGTGGCCAAGCCAGTAATGGTCCCTCTCCTTGATCCGAAGAATACGAGGATCCTTCCGCAGACTTTGCAGGATCAGGGAGGCCATGCAGCGTAGGTTAGCTGAGGCATTCAGTCCGGAGTCCTCTGGGTCACTAAGGACGACATGATCCGCAGCCACCTCCTCCCAGCCACGTACAAGTCCACTGGTTTCTTGGGACTGTAAATCATCCCTAAAAGACTGCTGCTGATGATGCTGAGTGCCAGCCTCCACCTCCATGCTGACACAATCCTCCTCCTCCTCCTCCTCCTCTTCCTGTGCGATGGGTGGGACAGAAGGAACACTGTCTGGGTAAAGGGGGCCTTGAGAGGCAAGGAAGTCCTCCTCTTCCTGCCTCTGTTCTGCCTCAAGTGCCCTGTCCATTATTCCACGCAGCGTGTGCTCCAACAGGTGGACAAGAGGTACAGTGTCACTGATGCATGCACTGTCACTGCCCACCATCCTCGTGGCCTCCTCAAAAGGTGCCAGGACAGTGCATGCATCCCTGATCATGCCCCACTGGCGTGGTGAAAAAAACCCGAGCTCCCCTGACCCTGTCCTGGTGCCGTAGTCGCACAGGTACTCATTGATGGCCCTCTGCTGCATGTGCAGCCGCTGCAGCATGGCCAACGTTGAGTTCCACCTGGTGGGCATGTCACATATAAGGCGGTTCTTGGGCAGGTTAAACTCCTTTTGCAGCTCAGCCAGGCGAGCACTGGCATTATAAGATCTGCGGAAATGCACACAGACTTTCCTGGCCTGCCTCAGGACATCCTGTAAGCCCGGGTACCTGCCCAAGAACCGCTGCACCACCAGGTTAAGGACGTGAGCCATACAGGGCA